>LR738712.1:320149504-320184031 GCA_902687465.1 Secale cereale | reverse complement strand
CCCACACACACACAAGCACCACGCCACACACCCACACACCCCTAAAAAGAGGAAGATGTTCTTCAGTCCATACAAAAAATCTATCAGTACAAAAATGCCACTCGGTGCGGTCCCTATATATCTCACCCAGATATTCATTAAAAGTCCAAAAGAAATTCCGAGAAAGAATGACAACTAAGAGAAAGCGAGGGAAACACACTATAAAAAAGACGCCAGTTCAAGTAGAGGACAACATTTAGTACTTAAAAAAATGCTTATATTAGGCAAAAAATCATAATAACTAGAAAGAAAAATTCCTAAGAATCAAAAATATTATATATTACACTTACACAAAACTCAGAAGAACTAGAACAAAAAGATTCAGTCCAAGTTACTGGTGGAGTCAAGTACTAGATCCAAACAAACAAAAAAGAAAAAAATTGACCGCCCAAGGACAGGCGCATGCCCTGTCGCTGCTAGATATTTAAACTCGAGCCCGTGGGGGAATCCCTAGTAATCTGCACAATGCAGGGTCGGCCAACCAGGGCCCACGGGTGATGAAAGAAGGCGAGCGCCGTGTATAAGCGCTCAGGTAAGTATTCAGAGGTGTTCGATCAGTGAGCCTCGGCTGCGCTTATAAACAGGTCTATAGCCCCCCCGACTAGCAAGGTGGGACTAAATGTATAGCGCACGCGCACGCCGCACTGCACAGCCACGCGGACAAGTTATATGGGCCGCAAACAATGACTCAGGAGGATGGCCGAACATAGTAGTTCGCCCCATTACAAAATTCCAGCCGATCACGCATGACCAAATAAAAAAACAAATGCAGATAATTTTAAAAAAACCTCCGAATAAATCAGTTCAAAGCAAATAATGTATAAAGTTCAAACACATGTTAATTGTAAGAACTAAAAAAATAAAAAAAATACTTTTTTGGAAAATTAAACGTAGAAGATTGTAATAAAAATTTCAGAAACAAATTTATAAAAAGTTCATCTACTAAAGTCCAAGTAAAATTAGTACTGTGCAACAAAGATTTCATTATTTTTATTTTTTAAAACACTACAACTAACACTATTCAATTAGAAAAAGAAAAATTGTTCTCCAAAATTCATGTAAAAAGGTAAGAAAAAATGCTATACAACAAACAAATGCGATTGGCCATTGACAACCTAAATAGTTTAGTACTATCATTAACAACATGTATGTCCAGCAAACTAAAAACAAAAAAGGGGTCCTACAAACATCATCAGCGTATGTTTTCCGTCTGTGAGCTATGTACATGAGAATATCCCAGTCAAAACAAAGGATACCCATCAGTTCAACTATAATTGTTCCAATTCAAATATAAAGAATATATAAAAAACAGTTATGCTTGAGCAAAAATATAGGAAAGCATTACATAAATTGTTCCAAACCATCTGATAATACCATAGAATTCAACCATCTCACATGCAAATCTTTTAAAGAAAAAAAAACTTCAACATAATCATACACATAGAAACCTCACTACCGGCGTCATTTGCCACATTTAAACCTACATCACATAAATTCTGAACGTCAGAGAATCATCTTCCCTA
The DNA here is from genome assembly GCA_902687465.1 of Secale cereale. Taxonomy (NCBI): domain Eukaryota; kingdom Viridiplantae; phylum Streptophyta; class Magnoliopsida; order Poales; family Poaceae; genus Secale; species Secale cereale. The sequence continues at coordinate 320,182,469 of LR738712.1, read as the reverse complement.
GAGAACATAACCATAACCACATCACCATCCTCAAATCCAGACTCTGCCACAAACTCCTTCCACCCAGAAGTTAGGTTGATGTAACCATCAAATCGATGTGGTAGGCAACTTCCGTCAACTGATACCCGTTTTGTCTGAAGTCTCCATCTTCAGTATCCCGGAACTAGGAGCAACAATCCTGAACCTGGGTGACATTTTCTGCAGGGCATGGGAGTAGAAAACAAAAGTGAACACCTGACATAACTGAATTTTTAAACTGATCTAGGAATGGTTGCATAACAAACTGAAAAGAAAAAATCCATGGGATTCATTCCATGGGATTCAAAATGAGACCTGCAAAAAGAAGAAAACAAAATGAATAGAAACACATACCCATGATTCCTTCAAGTCCCCAACCGTCAGGCGACAAACATAGGGTGCACGAAACCCATGGTTGATGTACAACAGACAAGAAAGTGTCCCACGGCGCTGAGTCTCGGTGAGCTCCAAACCAGATTCGTACACATAGTCGTCAGCTATGCGCGCCATCTTTGCGAGACATCCGCATGAATAATCCTCCATGGAACACACAGGATCGGGGAAGAAAACAAGAGAGAGAAGAGGGAGGAACCTAGATCTGATCCTGGAAGAAGGAAGAAAAAGGAGGGGGAGACTGAGCCACACACCACACATAGATGGATAGAATTTATAGCCAGGGAGACTCGCAGATTGTAAAAATAATAAATAGGCAGCCAACTAGTAGGAAAGAGTTATTATGCAAGCCATGCAACATTTGACCGCAAATCAGTTCAACTTCACATAAACCGGCAGTTCAAAACTGCACATAACAAACATATGCAGATAAAACAACACATTCAGAGGTAGACAGTTGAATTCATTTAGTCATTTAAACATTTTCTCCCTCACAACACAATCTTAAAAAAATAATTTTCAGTTTTTCAGTCATAACGGTCAAAGAAACGACACCATTTGGCCCTGGTGTATGGATGTGGAGCCGTAGCTACTCTCGCCCATGCCCAACTGATGATCTAAATATGGTTCCTTCCCCTGCTGTCTGGGAAAATGAGCTCCAGTTCATTGGAGTTGCAAGTATCCATCACCTCGCGTGCAAGGCGTCTGTTGAACTCTGCCTCCACTTCCTCCTCGGCAGCACGTTGTGCCATCTGCATGCGCCTGCACGTCCTCCTCCTCCTCCTCCGCTACTGCAGCACATCGATAGCATCCCCTCCTCCTCTATGACCTCTCCCAGCTCAGGATCCATCTCGCTTTTATTTTGTTGCAGCTGGTGGAATGAAAGTGACAGAGGGCTCGCGCTTTATACTCAAAGTGCAAAGGTATGGTTAGGCAGCCAGTAGAAAATACTTACTCCGATGTCAACGCATAGTAAGACAACTTTGACATGGAGCAGTCCAACTACACATACGGCAACAATTCAAACAACACTGAAAACACGCAACTTATTTACACAGTTTGACCAGATTACAAGAAATCGCAGGCTACAGTCAGCAGCCATACACCACCTCCACCGACGACCAAATAACAAGGGAATCCGGGGTAGAAACAACTCAAAGGAGCAAAATTGACAACACAAATACTTTCATACAATCCTCATATCTCTCTCTGCAACGCCAATTCGAAAGTAAAACAATACAAAAAGAAGAACACATTTGCATGGCGGGTGTGGAAAACGACAAAGAACACCAAAACTTGAAATCAAAAATTACAGATGAAATTAATCTACAAAAAATCTAAGACACCGATAATTCTCACATCCAAAACAACAAACCGGACGTAAAATTGAGGCCTACGAACACCACGGTAAACACCAATGCCCAAAACACGCCCGCCGCCAAATGTCCACGCCGTCACCTCCGGTGACTTAAGATCGCAAAACATAACCAGGTGAGCGCGCGCACGTGCGGAACCCCTTACATGTCTCCTCTGGCAACGAATGGCCCGCAGCACCGCGCTGTAGAACGCCCGGAAGTTCCGTGTTGCATCCCCTGTTTCCGCACTCGTACACGCAGGAAGTTCAGTTCAAGTAGAAAACCACGTCAGTCCAACCTATAAACAACGTCAGTTCAAGTAGGGTAACAGAATAATATTCTATTACGCGAAACAGAATAGCCCAGATGTGTGTATATATATATACATATAGAGTAACACTATTTTGATCCTGGGATCAGAATAGTTATTTGGATCACGATGGCCCTTATAAGGGCACGATATGAACTTCCCGAGAAAAAACCCAAGGCAAAAACTCTTCCACACCTCTTGCCCCACCCACCTCCCCCGACGGATCCCCACCACCCACCCTTAATTGATCCGTCACACCTAATCGCCGCCGCCCGCCCCCACACCGCCCGCACGCCGCCCCAATCGGCGCCACCGGCCGCGTGCCACCCGCATCCCGTCCCAACAGGCGCAGCCGGCCCCGCGCCATCGGCAGCCCGCCCCAACCGGCGCCGCCGACCTCGCATCGCCCGCACCTCCCCCAACCGGCACCGCTCGATCCCCGCCCCAACCAAAGACGCCGTCGCTGCCCCACTCCCAACCAGAGACGCCACCGCCGCCCCCGCCACCACCCACAATTTTGTCCACAGCTCCCTCCTATCCACCATGCCGCCGGCCTCCATCTGCCAGCTTCCACAGGGTGGCGGCCTCCTTCACCATGGGTCCACCGCGGCGGCGCCCCCTGCCACTAGGTCCATCGTGATGTCGCCTTCCTCGGCCTCCCTGTCCCCTGGATCCACGACGTCGGTGACCTCATTCCCAATGGATCCACGGAGGACGGAGCCTCATTTGCTTCCAATATGGCAACGCGCTCCCTCTCGTGAGATGCTGGCAAACCACTCGTCATCACCTGCTGCTTCTCCTGGGTTGTGGTGTGGTCTCCCTGCTCGGCCGCCGTGGGGAGCCTGCTTAATGGCTCACGTGCCTCCCCAACTGCAGTGTCAAGGCCATTCAGCATTGCAACCCAAGGTCGTTCAACATCACAAACCAATGCCGTTCAACTCCCATGACGTCCCTCTTTTCTGACTCTGTCGGGGATTGGAGTGCAGCGCCACTGCCTTAGTGCTTTTCCGTCTCCTCTAAATCCCACTTTGTTCATGTATATATGTGAATGAAGCTTCATCATATTCATCTTGAACTGTTGCTTACGTGCTATCAGAGGAGTGAAAACATAGCAATGTAGAGCATGTGGCTGTTTGATCAACTGTTAATTCTTCATGGCCATATGCTTGGTCACTAGCCAGTAGTGGTCCAGTTATGTTTGGACTTCATATACAACCGTTTTTCTTATTTCCCTCTCCACTTTCAGGTTAAAAAAGATGAGTTTTTCATGGCTCAATCAAAAAATGTGCACTGGAAATACAGGGGACTGGTGATTTATGGAACTTGAGCTATGGAGAATTGAGGTACTACTTTGTTTCTTAGATGGTTACTAAAAACTCAACCTGCATTACAAAAATTAGGTACGAGAAATGATGTAGTTGATTGTGTTAGAGCAATTATCCAAAAGCAAACTTTCATTCATGTTCCTAAATGACATACCTTAATTCATCCAATCTTTCTTCGCTAACATCATTACTTTTTCTTCATGGCATCCCCCAAACGACGCCACCCCATCCGCCATCGCTACAAGGAATTCTGGGATTGCGAAGACCTCGACCATGAGATGCGGTGCTAGAAGTTAGATTGTTTTTTCTCGATGAGGCATACCTTCCGTTTCGGTTTGTGAATTTTTGCTACTACTGACAGGGAATAGAACATCCTCTGAAATTCTATATTTTTGCTGTAGGTGCATGGTATGGCTGCCACCGTCCGCTGCTAGCTACCGCTGCCTCTGCAGCCCGCTGCTAGCTGCCGGTGCAGTCCACCGCTAGCTCATGCGGGGAGGTGGTGCTGCTCCGGCAGCTCCTTCCTCGAGCACAGCCAATATCCAGCCGCCTCCAACAGCCGAAACCCGCTAGATCCAACGGATGCTCACACGTGGGAGTGGTGTTACTCCGACGACCTCCTTCATCGCCGAGCAAAGCGCATAGACGATGGCCTCCTTCCTCTCGGTCCCTCTTCCACCCGCTGAGCACAACTCCGGCGAGCTTGTTGACCAGCGAGTCCTATTGTCGCTGATGCTATTGTTGCTCACCATCGCGTGGCTGTAGAGCATCCATGACAGGTCAACTAAAATTGTCATGGCAGGTCGAGTAATAGTGGCAGCGACAACACAGCCACATGTGGCTAGAAATGCATGGTGAGAATTGAAAGTCGGGCGTAAGAGATTTTTTGGGGCACATGTTTTCTGTTTGCTGCAAAAACACAAAAAATTTGGCCCTGTGTGTTGACGATATGCCCGTGAGAATGAAAACTGTTTTCATGTCAGCCAACAAAGAAATTGTGGATGTGTTGTGCGTGTGCGTATGCCCACGGATTACACTGAATTAAAAAAAACTTTTTGTCATGTTTGTTTTCAATATTAGTTTTATAGTGTTAGTTTTTGGTGTTCATGGAGTAAAAAAATAGGAAGTTCAATTTTGACAAAGCAACGAGTTCAACCAATATGGAAACACTAAAAAAACATTGAATACAATTTTTTTATTGAGGTTCAAATTGGAAAGACATTATAAAAAAGTATTCTCTGCTCTTTACAATAAAAAAGCTATCATGTGTTGGTCGGGTTCCCCAACTAGTTTCTCTCACAGACACAAATTTTGTTGGTGCTTTCATTCATGCAATTGTTACCAAAAAATAGTGCATACAAGTTCAAAATTAAAAAGCAAAAAACAGAGCTTTTATTGAAGACAAAAAAAATGTCGACGTGAAGTTCATATTTTGTGTCTCCGATAGTTCAAAATGTTCGCTTATGGCAAAACACACACATTGGGTATCCAAAAAAGGAGAACGCACAAAAAAAATATGAAATTAAATTTTAAAATAGGTAAGTCTGAATTTTATTAAAGAAATAAAAACAACTTATCACCGTTTCAAAAAAATAAAATAAAAAAGTTCATGTTTAAATAGAAGAGCGTACTACGCGGTGTGTATTTTGAAACTCAGATTTTCCTCGTTATTAAAGAATGGAAACAAGAAATTTAAAAAATAAATAAAAAGAAGTTCAAATTTTAAAAATAGAGCGCTTCAAAATTTCACAAAAAGGATCAATGTTGAGGATATCGCTTATCGTTATCGTCTCGGTCACCTGGGGATTAGAGATTAATCGGAAATCGGCCGATTAATCGATTTTATTGGTCGACTATTAATCGGCCATTTTTTTTCACATCCGAGGTTCCCAACACTAAAATATGTTATATTCAACACCAAAACAATATTGGACAGAAGTGTTACCTTCAATCCTAGCATTTGAATCCTGATATAATGATAAACAAAATAGAAAAACATTACATATTGCGTAACAAGGTCCACAAAACACAAATAAACATAGTTTTTGCAAACATAGTGCCACGAATAGGCCCGATTTATCGGTAGATTCCGGATAAATCGCTTTTCATAGTGATAAATCAGCCCAAATGATAAATGATGAAGATAAGGCATAATCTTATCGGTCACCCCAAGAGTAGCGATAAATCGGACGATAAATCGCTGAATCGGAAGATTTTTTGAACAGTGAAAAGGATTAAGAAATAAAACCAGCAAGTCCATATTAAAAAGATGGAGAAGTTCGTTGATTATAGAAAACTCAGATTTTCCTCGTTATTAAAGAATGGAAACAAGAAGTTCAAAAATAAAATAAAAAGAAGTTCAACTTTTAAATATAGAGTGCTTCAAAATTCATAATTTCTTTTTAATAAATTCAGATTAAAATTCAAAAAAAGCTTAGATTCCTTTTCACGTAACCGAGGGAAGTCCAGCTTCATAACTGCCAGAAGTTCATGTACTACACGATGTGCATTTTGTATTAATAAAAGAATAAGAGAGCAAAAGGCTAAAAAGTTTTGTTGTTATAAGTTCAAGTCCTCGGTCGGAGGAAGTTAAAAAAAATTGTGACAAAGGTTTTAACAAAAGGAATATCATTTGTGTAACACTGATGATTGGATGAGAAAATTATAAACGAAAATACGTCACAGAAGTTCAACATGGAAACAGCAGGAAGTTCAACTACTACGCTTTCACATGAAAAACATTTAAAGTCGTCGCGAGAATGAAAAAATTATCAACACGGGAAAGTTGCGTGTTTACAGTAGCTTTTCATCAGTATATCACTTGCTCAATTCCGGTAAGTGGATGGAGAGCTACGAGCAGTGAGTGGAGAGCTGCGAGCAAAAAAAGCCCATGAAAAACAGAGTGAAGTTCAAGTACACGTGCCTAGAAGTTCATGTTCTTCACACGGTGCATTTTTGAATAATCTATTTCGTGATAAAGGCAGAACAAATGATCTCACCATTCTCGCAATTACTTGAAAACGTCTAGGAATCAGAGAAAACCATCAACATGAAAAAGTTATGCATTTTCTGTAGCTTTTCAACGGTATATTATTTTCCCTATTCCGATAAAGTTTGTAGAAAATACAGCAAAAATACATTCCTCACCATTTTTGAAACTGACTTAAAACCGTAAAGAGTTGGGAGAAACAATATATACGAAAACATTTCGCATCTGTTCAATATTTCCAATGCCATATCATTTGCTGCATTGGGACGCATGGTTAAAAAATGAGCTCGAAAATACGAACACGGTAAGACTTGTACAATTTTCTACATTACTCGTAAACCGTTCAGAATTAGAAAAAAACTTTCAACATGAAAAAGTAGTGCATTTTCACAAGCTTTCCAATGCCATATCATATATCTTAATTGAAGTAGCTGTTAGAAATGAGGTCGAAAATACAATCTCGGATGTTCGGTTTGCGAAATTTTACGTTTTCCAAATTACTCTTTAACCATAGGGAATTAGATCAAACTTACAACATGTGGAAGGAGCAGTTTTGCTGTAGCTATCCAACGCCATATTATATGCCTCATTCCGATAAACGGATTAGAAATGTGATCGAAAATACGATTCAAGTTTTGTGTGTGAAGAAAAAACGGTTTGCAAAACTGCTCTTAAACCGCTTACATTTTGACAAAAATTTAAGTTGGGTCATGATACTGGTGTCCACAGCTTTCCAACAGTATATCGCAAGCACCGTTTGGGCAATGTTGACGGAAGTTCAACCTAGCACATGGAGAAGTTCAACGTAATACTAGTGGGGCAGGTCAGGTTGTGATCAGAATATTATTCTCATCCCATGATCAAAATAGTGTTTATGTATATAATTATATAGGTGGCTAATACACACACACACACATAGAGAGAGAGAGAGACTTATAAGGACCTGGTTGCATAACCAAATTAAACTATTACATTGATAATTATATAGGTGGCTACTACACACATGACATTTCCACACGCCAAAGTAAACTATATATTACATGCATTATTAGCTAGGATAAACGATTATGTGATCATCATCTACTTCTTATGACGCTTGCCTCTACTGCTCTGCTTGTGGCTAGATCCGGCCTCGTCGATTTCGGTAGGGAGGCACTTCCTCGTGTCAACGATCCGCCTGTGCATCTCATAGCATGTGTACACGCTCTTGGCCACAAACCTGAGGTGAGGTTCATCCAGTTGCCATGTCTAGGCCTCGTGCCAGGATATGGGATTTGTTCTCTTGGCATCCTGCTTCATCTTTTCGTAGTAGCCGTCGATGATTGACGACGCGAGTTCAACCAGGGAGTCCTTCTTTATGCTGCCCCAGACCCTGTAGTGCTCACGGATTTCGACATGGTTCTTGCAGGCCAAGCCCGTAACCTTGAGCGCCATTACATCGTTACAGGTTTCCACCATAGCGAACTTGTAGTTGGTGATGTTGACAAACTTGGCGAAACGGTCGCAAGGCTCTATGGCCATGCAGTACTCGAAGATGAGGACATCATGTCCCATGCACAACTGGGCAATGAAAACCTTCTGATCTTTGCTGGGATGACCGCCGGTGTACTAGAGGTCGAAGCCGACCACCTTGTAGTTGTCTCGAGCAAGCAACTGCTCCACGGTGTTGATGTAGTCGTCCACCACAGTTGGGTCAATGGTGTACACCACCGAGAGATCTGTGTCCCTCACATGGATCTCCACTATGTGGTCGCCAAACTACATTGGAGCGCCGCTAGATATCCCTCGTTGTATGTGTCATCGTGGGTGTGCTTGTTGTGTTGTGGGGCGAGATCGAAAGGTTGAAAAGACTAAGGTTATAATGGCTGCGGGAAATCATGGGGAAGCTGGACGGCCTGGAATATCCGCATGCCCGGATGGCAGTTCTAATTTGCAGCGCATAACTCCATCGCGCCGTACGTTACTGCGTCGTGGCTACGCGCGCAACGCAATGGCGTGCATATGGTCCCCCAACGTGATCGTGCGCAAGCCCCAACCACTGGCAGAGCGCGCGCGCAGGGGAGCGAGTAGAGCGCTCTGCGATCACCTCAACGACGAGCAGCCATATATATATGCATATAGTAGTTTAACATGCAAGGAAAAGCTTTTAACATGCCGAGCGCATGGAGGTACGTGAGCAGAGCGTGTAGCGGCGAATAACGATGAGCACAACGCACTGCGGTGCCTAACGGCGAGCAGAGGGCGCCGAAGGACGCGATCAGAGGCCGGCATAGTGATACGTGGCCAGTAAGACGAACTATGCGAGCGATGGCGGAGACATAAAGCACGAATCAAATTTGAGTTACGTGTGCGATCCATCCAAGCTGTTTGTGATGTAAGAAGCCGAGTGTGTTGTGTGCAAACGCTTCCTAGTATACAACCATTTGCGATTTATGAATTCATCACCGACGGGTTCCCTAGTGTGGTCCGTGTATGATGTGCTCTGTATACACAACATCTATTGGCCATTGGGTGACGGGCGTCATTCGGGTACGCCATCAGGATGCGAAGAGGCTTCCTATATCAGCAAGGAATAGTCGTTACACCAATAGCTCATCTAGGAAAACTCTCAAGTTAACTGTGCTCACGCTAGAGCAGCCATCAGATCGGTTACTGGATGGGAAGTTGTCTTGATGTTAAATGATCTGATTGGAGGGATCATAAATGTCAATTAAAGAAGGTCCACCACATTAGTTTTTGACAATGTGTGATACGTGACATACAGTAGATCCATCAGAGTTGTTTGTGATGGAATAAGCTGTGTGTGTTGCTGGCAAATGCTTGTTGGTATACAGCCATTTCCGATAGATGAATTCATCACTGACGGGTTCCCTAGTATGGTCCGTGTGCGATTTATTATGATCTGTCTACAACACATCTATGCTCTGTGCATAGAAGAACAACATATACATATATATACTTATAATAGGACATGATTGCAAAACCAAATTAAACATCCAATTAGGTTATATAACAAATACCATAAATATTGGTTCAAATTCCAACATTACAAGGTTCATACTATTCAGACACATAAATTCATCTTCTTCAGAATATTTTTTCATGCATTATTTCTGCAAAAGGATCAACCACCAAGATGTCATATAGCAGCCTGATACAGTAACTTCTGAATAATCTGTCATATGAATTTACAAACTGAACATCAGCTTGTGCAGAGCCTTTTCCATTCAGCTGTAGATGCCTACGCTCTTTAGCAATCCATTCACTTCAGTGAAGTAAATATGGGGAAAACCTCATTACCTTGAGCAACCTTGCTTTCTCAATAAATAATCTGGCTAATTTAATTTCTAGTGTCATGCCTCGGTAGTCATTAAAAGAAATTTCTGTGAGATGAAGATCAAGGCATTTAATGGGATTGTTATAATCCCCAATACTTTCTACTTTCGGGCCTGCTAATATCTGCAAACGAATACAACATATTAGTGCATAGTAGCAGATTGAACACTTCGGGCCTCTTTGATTTGCAGATTTCTAAAATACACGAAAAGCGTGAAATGCCACCTTCAATCTTTCATGATAAACTTTTATCACGAAAACATGTCGGGCGAAGGAATAAAACGCATACAACACTAGCATAAAAAATATATTGAAATCCTCCAAATTTCCTTTAGAAATCATTATACATTTGTCATTGTAATAATGGGTAACAAAAAATTGAGCTCCGTTGTGGTTCACAATTAATAGTAAAGGAGCATCACCTCGATGTATAGCTTCTCCATGCAAGGAAAGCATCTAAGGAATCTAACAACTTCATCCAGATTGTGGCCGACAGATTGTAGTGCCAAGATCTTCGCTGCGCACACTGGCCGGGTCAAGCTTGTGGGAACCATTTTCTGGATGACGGGCGAACATATAGATCAACAACAATTAGATAAATGTGTTGTTCGATAATATATAAGAAGGAGAAGAATAAGACTGTTGTACCTGAACGTTTAATGATCCAGTAACAAGTTCGTTGAATTCAGCACACGAATAGCCCAACACTATCAATTTTGGTGCGTGAATGACCCTGATTCTTGTTGGACTAATTTATCATGTACATACAATCTCTCGAGGAAAAGCGCATTCTCAATGACAATATCGTGAAACACCTCAACTAACAGCCTTGGGCGGCGCCAGCAATGCACATAAATCGCACGGACATTCGTCGAGGTAATGTGGAGGCTACTAAACCCATCCATCACATGAAGACGAAGGTACTCGAGTATTGTACAACCGACGAGCAGACGCTCCAAATACTCCTTCAAGATGCGGACGATAATGAGCTCGAGGTGCTTAAGTTTAGGGGGATGAAGAGCGCGCACGGCATCGATCCGGAGTCAAATGCACCGCCTGAATGTAGCACGGCGTAGCGTGGGCACGAGGCGGAACATGGATGGCGGCAGCGAGCAAGGACATCTGGCATGAAGGGTGAGCTCCTCGAGCCGATCCAGGGCTAGGAATAGGAACCAGTAGTGCAACATGGGTTCGTTCTTGTTATGGGGATTGAGCCTGCCGATAGCAAGTCGTCTGACCAGCCCAGGGTGCGTGTCGATGACGTGGTACAATGCGTCCAGGCGTTGCTGCTCCCCGCTTGTCGGGGAAACGACACCTATGGGATCCCGGGGACCCCTAGTACCGCTGGAGGGGCGTAGAGCTATGCAAAGAGCAGGTCTAGTCGATCAACTCGTGAGAATTTTTACCCGGGTTCGGGCCGCAAGTGGTGCGTAAAACCCTAGTCCTGCTTGTCTATGTATATTTGGTGTTCTTGAGCTCTTGAACTAGCTACTATGTGTGCCTGTCCAAAAAGTCCGAATCCTCCTCCAGGTCACCTCGGGCCTCCTTTTATATGACAAAGGGGTTGCCACAGCACCACACATGAGGTGGAAAGTATCTACAGTGTACAAGGTTATAACCTGACATTATACGACAAACGCATTTAACGCGCCACCTGTGTGTCCCCTAGCTTTATCAGGGACGGCAATGGAGCTTGTCCCGCCTGTTGCCGCCTCACCTCACTCTGACACGCGTCTAGGCTGATGAGGCATTTAGCGCCACGCTGGCTGCTGGCTGGTGTGGTGGCAGGGTCTTCACGAAGATCTGCATGCCACCACCCAAGAGCTTGGCTAGTTGGCTTGGAGGCTGCATGCTGCCACATAGGCACTTGTCCAGTTGGCGAGTTGGTTGCCTCGTAGGAGCGGCCGCGGGGCAGCGAAACCTTGGCGGGCGTGGGCCTGGCTATGGCCCCGCAGACGCCCCCGGCAAGGGGTCTTGCCAGGGTCTTGTGGCTGTCCTCGGCAAGGATCTTGCCAAGGGTCTTTGAACGTCCTCGGCAAGGCTCTTGCCGGGGGTCTTCCTCTTCTGGTTCCTTGTCTAGGCCTGCACGCCATTGGTCCCACAAAGATCTGCATGCCACACTGCAGGCACCCCTGAATCTTGGTCTTGACATTGTCAATGGTGTCAGAGCTCTCAGAACCAAGGGTGGTGGCCTTGCTGGTGTTAGGCAAGTTGCCCCGGGAAGGCTCTTGCCGGGGTCGAATAGGCCGCCCCGGCAAGGGCGTTGCCGGGGGGAGTCCGCCTTGCCCCTCTGTTCTTCATGTCTCTAGCTTGAGTGCTATCTTGGCAGTCTCGTGCTTTTCCTCCTTCTGCTCCGCCAAGCGTGGCTGTAGGTGTTGCTACAACTGCATGTGCACAAGTAAAGGGGTGCAAAAGGGCCCCTACTTTTGTACACCGTTAGGAGCCCTCGGGCCTAGGCCACAAATAAGCATGGAGCATTGTTGGGCCAGGCCGAGAACGATGTGCGGGCACGCGTGGCCGGGTTTTAACTGCGACGATTCCTTCGCCAGTTGCTCTCCCCCACGACCTGCATTGGGCACGTGACGTGGGTGTCGTGCGTGGAGCGGTTGCGGCGTGCTTGCGTCACGTCATGGTGAATAGTAAAGAGGCGGCCCGGGCCTTCCCCATAATGAGGAAGCCGTAGGGGCACTGCTCATTTACAAAGTGGACTCAGGTCGTGGCCATCACGACGTCCGCGCCCCTTGATCATGGGGTGGGGAAAGGTCGCCCCACTTGTCTTCTTGATTCTGGCTTGCCTGCCATGTGTCCCCCATGCCTTACGGAGGGTAACTGGTGGATATAGAGGGCACGATCATTAAAGCTGAGGCAGGAAACCGGGCGTCGTTGATTGAAGCAGCGGGTCGGTCCTAATTCCCTGCGCCCCTGGCAGTTGGATTGGTTGAGTGGGGCAGCCGCTCTTAGGTTGGGGGGCCGAGCCCTAGCCCCTCCCCTCTATAAAAGGGGAGAGGGACAGTGTCTTTCTGCATTCATCTTCTTCCTGCTTGATCCTTCTCTTCCAGTCGCCATGGTTAGAGGGCGCGACGGCATTCCAACGGTCGCGATGAGGGCTTCTGCTCGACAACGTGTCCCCCCTCCCCCGGAACTCATGGCAGTAGAGCCAGTTGTGAGAGGAAGAGGGAGGGGGCAAGGCCGAGGTCGCCGTGGAGCTCAAGGGAGAGGAGGACGGGGCGGCGCACTGATACGTCCAAAACATATCTATAATTTCTGCTTGCTCCATGCCACTTTTGGGTGATATTGCTACGATATTCATACACTTCCATACACTTTTGATCATATTTGGACTAACTTACTAATCCAGTGCACCCCAGTGCCAATTTCTGTTTTCGGCTGTTTTTGTATTTCAGGTTTTCACGTTTCGAGAACTGCCCAGAAAAATCTAGAAAAATTATATAAAAAATCAGCGTTCCGGAAACAACATTGCGTCCGAAGGGCAGCCTGGGGGGCACTAGGGCTCCAGGCGCCCTGGTGGTGCCCCCCCCCCTGGGCCGCGCCGGGGGGGCGCCTGGGCCCCCCGAAGCTCCCCCGATGCCCTACTTTGGCATATATTTAAAGGGTCCTCTGAAACCCTCAGAACAGGAACTCTTTTCGCGATCCCATCTCTGTTCCGCCTCCGCCGCCGCTTCCAAGATCGGGAGCACCAGGAGAACTCTTCCCGGCACCCTGCCGGAGGGGACGATCACCACCGGGAGCTTCTCCACCACCATGGACGCCTCCCGGATGACTCGTGAGTAGTCTCCCTTGGACCATGAGTCCATGACCAGTAGCTATGTGATGTTCTCCTCCCGTTCTTGTGCTTCACTAATTAGTCCTCGTGAGCTGCCCTACATGATCGAGGCACCTATGTAATCCTTATGCTGTTGCTATGTTGAGTTTGCTGGGATCCGATGGATTATGAGATTATGTTCAGATTGATCTTGAGTAATATATTTGATCTACCTCTTTTATATTTTTGTTCATAAGTAATTCTTGCATGTTCTCCGTTGTTATTTATTGCTTTGGCCGAGTAATAGGTAGTGACTCCAAAAGGGAACGTTATGCTTGATTGTGGGTTCATGCCCCTCGATGACTAGCTTGAGTGACAGAAACATGAGTCTAGGGGATGTGTTGTTGCCACAAGGGGGAAAACAACGGTGCTTGTGCCCGCGGGTGCAAGGATTGTTTACTTTACGCAAAGTTCTTTTAATGAAGTTGTCTGTTGCATTGAGTTTACACTATGGGTGGGACTCGCAACTTAATACCAGCGAGATGTTCTGGATAGATATCTCAAGGTGGATGATTAGTAGTAGATATTGATGGATTTCGGTCTACTTACTTTGGCGTACCGCCCATGCTTTGAACCTCAACCTTTCTTGCAATGTAGTCAGCATTGGTTGCGTTCGTGGTCCTGTCAATTGCCCAGCTCTAATTTGTTTACCTCACATAGCTGTTTTATCGTCTTTTGGGAGAGAGACATCACTAGTGAACATCATGAGACTCCGGTCCATATTACCTTCATTGATCACATCCGCTATTTACTTTCCGTTATTATTTACTATTGCAAAACACTATCTATCACTACTATCATTGCTTTTAATCCTTTGTGAACTACAAGGCCGGAGGGATTGACAACCTCTTTGTACTCGTTGGGAGCAAAGTTATTTGTATCTGTGTGCAGGTCCACGCTGATTGCTACTAATCTGGCGCCGTAGCAGTTGACACCTACTTGTTGAACCTAGGAGTCTCTGGGGATTCGATCCTTGGCATCTTTGCTAAGGGAAAACACTTCTACTTACTGCATCTTACACCTTCCACTTGGGGTAACCAACGAGGGGTTCGAGGCCCATCAAGGAGTTTTTTCTGGCGCCGTTGCCGGGGACTCCACTCTTCAGGATAGGGGAGTTTCATGCTATCTTTTACCTTTGCTTTTCAGTCTTGTTAGTTTACCTTTCGTTTTTGCTTTAGTACCTTTTTACCGAAAATCACAAAAATAGTTATCTTGCTTGCTTGCTACTATGGGTTCCACCGAGAACACCAAGTTGTGTGACTTCACTAGTCACAACAACGATGACTTTATCAGCAGACCTATCACTACACCTGCCACTTCAGCACCTTCATATGAAATTAAACCTGCTTTACTTAACTTAGTCATGAGAGAACAATTCTCCGGTGCTGGAGATGATGCTGCTTTACACTTGAACAACTTTGTTGAACTTTGTGATATGCAAAAGTACCAAGAAATAGATGGTAATATTGTTAAGCTTAAGCTTTTTCCTTTCTCCTTGAGAGGAGGAGCTAAAATTTGGTTTCAGTCTTTACCTAGAAATAGCATAGATTCATGGGACAAGTGCAAAGATGCTTTTATCGGAAAATACTATCCACCTGCTAAAATTATCCAACTTAGAAGTAACATTATGAATTTTAAACAATTGGATAATGAACACGTTGCCCAAGCTTGGGAACGTATGAAATCTCTTATCAAGAACTGCCCTACTCACGGTTTGACTACTTGGATGGTTATCCAAACATTTTATGCAGGCTTGAACTTTACCTCGCGGAACTTGTTAGATTCGGCCGCGGGAGGAACTTTTATGTCAACTACACTTGGTGCTGCCACGAAGCTTCTCGATGAGATGATGACCAACTATTCCCAATGGCACACCGAACGCGCTCCAACAGGTAGGAAGGTAAACTCTGTCGAGGAGATTTCCTCCCTTAATGAAAAAGTTGACTTGATTATGTCTCTACTTTCGAAGCAATCTACTGTTGATCCTCGTGATGTTCCTTTAAATTCTTTGATTGCTCAAGAACAAGTAGATGTGAACTTTATCTCTAGAAACAATTTTAACAACAATGCTTATAGGAGTAACTTTGGTAACAATCCTAGACCGTTCCCCTCTAATTCTTATGGGAAGAACAATGCTTATCCTAGTACCAAGAACTCCACTACTGAACTAGAGACTATGCTTAGAGATTTCATCACTACCCAAAAAGCCTTTAATAAGAATGTAGAAGAGAAACTACATAAACTAGATGATCTTTCTTTTAAGGTAGACCATTTAGCCAATGAGGTAAAACTGCTAAAAATTGAAACTTCTCCTCTTAAGGAGAGGGAAGTCATCTTTATTAATGCTACACAAGTGCAAATCAATGAAAACATTAGGATGATGGCTAAACTTAAAGAAAGATGGGCTAGAGAAAGGGAGGAAGAGGAAAGAATTAAGAGCCTTCCTACCCACCACGCTGTTGCTACTATCCAAGTTGTTGAGGATGTTCACACTCTTAGCACCCAATGTACTCCTGGTCCCAATGGACCTATTAATGGTGATGCTATGACTATAGAAACTACCAAACAAGTGAACCTTAAGGACACCACTACCACTTTAATTGATGCTCGTGACCTTGATTTTGATAATTGCACTCTTACCGAAGTTATTGATTTCCTTCACAAGATGTCTAGAGATCCCCGCACTAGCACGCTTAACCTTGCCTTCACAGAGCATATCACTAATGCTCTCATCAAAGCTAGGGAGGAGAAACTTAGAGTAGAAGCCTCCATACCTAGAAAGCTAGAAGATGGTTGGGATTGTATGATAAAAATTAGTTTGAATGACTTCTCTTGTTATGCATTATGTGATGTTGGTGCTAGTACCTCTGTTATGCCCAAAAGAATATATGATATGCTTAAATTGAAACCTTATGATTCTTGTTCTTTTGGTGTTCGTCTCGTTGATTCTTCCATAAAGAAACCCTTGGGGAGGATCGACGATGTTCTTATTGTTGTCAATGATAATTATATGCCCGTTGATTTTACTATTATGGATATTGAATGTGATCCTTCATGTCCAATTATTTTGGGACGTCCCTTTTTGCGCACCGTTGGTGCTATCATTGACATGAAAGAGGGTAATATAAAATTTCAGTTTTCTCTCAAGAAAGGGATGGAACACTTCCCTCGAAAGAATATCAAGTTACCTTTTGAGTCCGTTGTACGGGCTAGCTATTCTTTTACTCTCGATAAAACTTGATCTATGCATTATGCCTAGCTTAAAGGCATAAAAGAAAGCGCTTTTGGGAGGCAGCCCACATGAATAAATTTTTTGCTTTTGTTGTGTCTTGATGTTGTTTACTGCTGTAGCATCATCATTGTATCTTTGCTTTTCATATTTGTGCCAAGTATAGCCTCTGATTGCTAGAAACTTCAAAAGTTGTGAGGTGCTGTCCAGGAAACAGATTCTGTCCTTGGATAGAAAAATTCCTTTAAAATCACCAGATCATCTTTTTGGTATGAATTTTTTCGACAGCGTTCTCTATATAATTTTCTTTCGTGCGTCTGTTCTGAGTTTTTTTATTTGAGTTGCAGAAGTATCCCGAACATATCAATTACTACCTGCTGTTCTGTTTTTCACAGATTCTGTCCTGTTTTGCCTTTTCTTCACTTTGCAAATCAAGAGCTTGCTTTTTCTTTGCAAAAACCTTTTGGCAATCTTGAGAAACAGTATAACTTCAAGAATATCCTTATTTCCAGCAAGGTATAATTATTTTATTAAGGGTACTAACCTCGCTAATCAGATTATGATGAGTTATGTATGAAGGGAGTTTTCAAGTGTGCGAGGGAAGATGATAAAAAAAAGATTCAGGAGTGTCAAGCGCTCAAGCTTGGGGATGCCCCCGTGCACCCCCAAGAAATATTCAAGGAGACTCAAGCGTCTAAGCTTGGGGATGCCCCCATGCATCCCCTTCTCCATCAACATTATCAGTTCGTCTTTCGTTCTGCTATATTTTTATCACTTCATGTGTTATGTGCTATGCTTGGAGTGTCTTGCTTTTAGTTTTCTTTTTAGTTTTTTATAACGAGTCGGAACTCAGCATTCCTTTATGTGGGAGAGAAACACGCTCCACCTCTACCTAGAACATAACATAGAATTTTCATGTCTATCTTTGTTGTGTGTGTTCTTTGTCTTTTAATAGCTACTATCATGCTCTGCTCTTAGTATTCATGCTTATCTTTTCAAAGAGCTTTTGTTTAGTTGGTTGCTTGAACTCTCTTTAATTATCATGCTCACCTTATTAAGAGAGTTTGCTTCCGTTGCATTGGTTAATGTGTCTATGATAAAGATGCTACTTGCATGATGGTGCTTAGTAGTTCAGGTTTTCTTATGGTTAATCTCAAATAGCTGGGGGGGGGGGGTTCCCAATGTGTTATTGGAGTACCAACTTGATTTGTTTGCCTATGATGTGGTATGGTTTAGTAATATCTTCCTTCGAGAATTTATTTTGATTGACTTGGCGTATGCTCATGCATATTTAAGACTATAAAGAAAGTCTGTCAAGCCTTGATGATCTTTTGTTTCTGAGTAGCGATATAACTACCATGCCTGATTCAATATTGCTTTGTCGCTCTGCATGATTATGACCGTCATTGCTCTCTTAGTTGGTCGCTCCCAGTCTTTAGCTAACCTCCACCTGTACTAAGCGAACTAACCATGCAATACATAGCTCATGGGAAAGTAGCCTAAAAACTATTGTGGTAAAGAATATGTTGCCTATGTATCTTATTTCTTATGAGTTGCTTGCTGAGCGGTAACCATGTTTCTGGGGACGCCATCAACTGTCACACTTTTGTTGAATATCATGTGAGTTGCTATGCATGTTCGTCTTGTCTGAAGTAAGGGTGATCTGCCGTGGGTTGTATTAATATGCATATTGTTAGAGAAGAACATTGGGCCGCCAACCAAAGCCATGCATCATGGTGGAAGTTTTAGCTTGGACCTTAATCCTCAATCTCTTATGAGAACATGCTTATGCATTGAAGAGGAGTCCATCATCTATTTTCTATGTTGTCCCGGTATGGATGTCCTCAAGTTGAGATCTATCAAAAACGAGAAATCAAATGCGATTTATCTCCTTGGACCTTTGTACAAGTGGCATAGAGGTACCCCTTTGTGACACTTGGTTGAAACATATGTAATACAATGATAACCCATGGAGATCCGAGCTAATTAGGACAAGGAGCGAGCACTATTGGTATACGATGCATGAGGCTTGCAACTTATAGGATGTCTTATGCATGACACATATGAAGTACTACTACCGTTGACACAATTGCTTCCATGTTTTCAAAATAAAAAGCTCTAGCACTTAACCTTTCTTTTACTTTTATGTTGAAGCACCAACTACTGAGAGCATGATTGTCATTCTGAGTGTAATGTGCATTGTCCCAAAGTAGCATTGTCTTTTGCATGATTGTGATATCGTTTATTCTGAAATCATTGTATCTAGTCATCACTTAAACCTTGAAGGTGCCCCTGCATTTATGTTTTGCATCACTAAAGGGGGCAAGCTAGATATCACTTTGTCATATTTGCACATCATGTTCATTGCAAATCTTTTTGATGTTTCAGTTTCATATTGTAAAACTTTCAGTCATTTGTGATTTTCTCATGAGGCAACTTAATTACTATAGAATCATTGTCTCAGTAAGCTTTTGTCATATGACTATGAAAAAGTCCTATATGGTTAATAGCATGTCACCACAGAAATTATTCTTGTTATCATTTACCTACTCGAGGACGAGCAGGAATTAAGCTTGGGGATGTTGATACGTCCAAAACGTATCTATAATTTCTGCTTGCTCCATGCCACTTTTGGGTGGTATTGCTATGATATTCATACACTTCCATACATTTTTGATCATATTTGGACTAACTTACTGATCCAGTGCACCCCAGTGCCAGTTTCTGTTTTCGGCTGTTTTTGTATTTCAGGTTTTCACGTTTCGAGAAATGCCCAGAAAAATCCAGAAAAATTATATAAAAAATCAGCGTTCCGGAAACAACACTGCGTCCGAAGGGCAGCCTGGGGGGGGCCACCAGGGCTCCAGGCGCCCCCCCTGGGCCGCGCTGGGGGGGGGCGCCTGGGCCCCCCGAAGCTCCCCCGATGCCCTACTTTGGCATATATTTAAAGGGTCCTCCGAAACCCTCAGAACAGGAACTCTTTTCGCGATCCCATCTCTGTTCTGCCGCCGCCGCCGCTTCCAAGATCGGGAGCACCAGGAGAAGTCTTCCCGGCACCCTGCCGGAGGGGAGGATCACCACCGGGAGCTTCTCCACCACCATGGATGCCTCCCGGATGACTCGTGAGTAGTCTCCCTTGGACCATGAGTCCATGACCAGTAGCTATGTGATGTTCTCCTCCCGTTCTTGTGCTTCACTAATTAGTCCTCGTGAGCTGCCCTACATGATCGAGGCACATATGTAATCCTTATGTTGTTGCTATGTTGAGTTTGCTGGAATCCGATGGATTATGAGATTATGTTCAGATTGATCTTGAGTAATATATTTGATCTACCTCTTTTATATTTTTGTTCATAAGTAATTCTTGCATGTTCTCCGTTGTTATTTATTGCTTTGGCCGAGTAATAGGTAGTGACTCCAAGAGGGAATGTTATGCTCGATTGTGGGTTCATGCCCCTCGATGACTAGCTTGAGTGACAGAAACATGAGTCTAGGGGATGTGCTGTTCCCACAAGGGGGAAAACAACAGTGCTTGTGCCCGCGGGTGCAAGGATTGTTTACTTTACGCAAAGTTCTTTTAATGCAGTTGTCTGTTGCATTGAGTTTACACTATGGGTGGGACTCGCAACTTAATACCAGCGAGATGTTCTGGATAGATATCTCAAGGTGTATGATTAGTAGTAGATATTGATGGATTTAGGTCTACTTACTTTGGCGTACCGCCCATGCTTTGAACCTCAACCTTTCTTGCAATGTAGTCAGCATTGGTTGCGTTCGTGGTCCTGTCAATTGCCCAGCTGTAATTTGTTTACCTCACATAGCTGTTTTATCGTATTTTGGGAGAGAGACATCACTAGTGAACATCATGAGACTCCGGTCCATATTACCATCATTGATCACATCCGCTATTTACTTTCCGTTATTATTTACTATTGCAAAACACTATCTATCACTACTATCATTGCTTTTAATCCTTTGTGAACTACAAGGCCGGAGGGATTGACAACCTCTCTGTACTCGTTGGGAGCAAAGTTATTTGTATCTGTGTGCAGGTCCACGTTGATTGCTACTAATCTGGCGCCGTAGCAGTTGACACCTACTTGTTGAACCTAGGAGTCTCTGGGGATTCGATCCTTGGCATCTTTGCTAAGGGAAAACACTTCTACTTACTGCATCTTACACCTTCCACTTGGGGTAACCAACGACGGGTTCGAGGCCCATCACGCACCGGCTGCACTTCCGCCAGCGGCTCTTCCCCAATGGAGGGCCATGTCGGAGAGCAGCCCCGCGAGTTCTTCACTAGGCTGTACAAGCTAGTGTGTGGTCACCTCCACCTCCCCAGCCTATTTGCTCGGGAAATGGAGCTTGAGCCGCTATAGGCCTTGAGGCTGCATATGAGGGGATGCGGGAATGGCAGCACGCGGGTCGATCTCGACTTCCCTACCCCTCATGTCATGTACCTTCGTCGTGGGTGGAAGACCTTCGCCCGCGCCCTTAGCTTGTCGGAGGGGCACGTTCTCCATTTCAAATTAATGGAGAATGGCCTGCTCTCCGTCAAGGTCTCCAGATGCTCGGGAATCCGCTTAGGGTGCTGCGTGGAGGGCTCCACTTACGACCAAACCTCCTCCTCGAGTGATAGTGACGAGGAAGACAGTGACGGCGAGGATGACGGTAGCGGGCGGGAGGACGCCGATTCCGACTCCGGCTGACCGCCGGTGGCAGCACCATCATCTGCATCGCCCTCCTCCCTTGGCCACGCGTCTCGCCGAGGGTCACCCTCGCCATGCTCTCCATGGGTGCATTCCTCGTCGCCTTTTCCTTGCCTTCACCTGCCACACCTGGGAGGGAAGGGGCAAGAACGAAAATTGTGAGGCGCTTATCTTTCTTTTAGCATGTAGGCACTTGCAAATCTTAATTTCTAAATAATGTAATCTCTCGAGTCCATGCATGTGTCTTGTAACGTTCGTACTTGTATTAGCATGTTAATGAAAAAGACAAGCCTTGCCGGGGACTCGTGCATGTATATGTGTCCATGCAGAGGCAAAATGCCACTTTAACGCAAATAAACGAAATATGTCAGCAAGCTGTCCTACCAGCACCCTTTGTGCCTGCCGGAGGATCACATCTGCCGAGTTGCAGACACAGGGTAAAGCCCCCCGTCGACCCTATTTTAGTAAAGGCTACTACAAAAGCCCTCACCGAAGTAGCGTTCGGGTTAGGGAAGGGAGCACTCGAGTTTAAAAGAGAGCGACGGGGTTTTCTAATGCACAAGTCACAGGTTACGAACATGAATGGGCAAGAGGTGAACTTTATCTATTTGGTTTGCCGGGAGTCGCTGTGCCGGGCACTCTCCCCAACTTCTTGCCGGAGCCGGATCCATGGCGGGATCGAGCATCCTTGCCGTGGCTGGAAAGAAGTTAGGACAGGAGCATGGAACCTTGGCGGTCCATTAACATGTGATGGAATCAAAAAGTAGTACAATACCCTAGACAAGCATGTCTATATGCATATATATAAACATGGAAATCAATGGGAAACTATACATACTAAAAGTGTTTCTCTTCCCTGACTGTGCACATGGTGTGCACCTGGCTTTGTACATAGGGTTATATGCCTTGCCGGTAAGGCTAGTACAAAAAGGGGGGTTGCCGAGGCTCCCGGCAACCGCACCTTAGGGGTAAAACTTGCGAAGATGTTCGATACTCCAGGAATTGCTCACCGGAATGTGATCTTCGGTCTCCAGGCGGATTGCACCGGGCCTGGTGACTCGTGTTACCCGATAATGGACTTTCCAGTTCGGCGTCAACTTGTTTGAATTCTTGGCGGATTGGATTCGCCGAAGAACAAGGTCGCCTTCCTCAAGGCTTCTGGCATGAACCTTGCGTCTATAGTAGCGGTGCAAGGCTTGCTGGTAGCGAGCGACTCTCACAGCAGCCTGAAGACGATCTTCCTCAAGGAGCGCCGCGTCATCTTGGCGCAGCTTCTCTTGCTCAAGCTCATCATAAGCGAGCACTTGAGGTGACCCGTATATGAGTTCCGTGGGGAGAACCGTTGGCAACTCATCGATCCAGCGTCTTCCACATTTGTGCAACCTGTCAAAAGTCTTGGTTTTGAGACCTCACAACACTTCTGTGTTCGCCCTCTCAGCTTGGCCGTTACTTATGGGATGAGCAACAGAAGCAAAACAACCTTGCCACCGAGGTCTTGGACGTACTGCATGAAAGTGTGGCTCGTGAACTCTGTGCCGTTGTCAGTGATGACTCTGTTTGGCACACCAAAATGGCAGACAAGTCCCTTGAAGAACTTGACAGCTGACTGTGCTATCAGCTTTCTCACTGGTTCCACTTCTGGCCACTTTGTGAACTTGTTGATTGCGACGTGCAAGTACTCAAAGCCCCCGATGGTACAGGGAAAGGGGCCCAGTATATCGATCCCCTAGACCAGAAATGGCCAGGAAAGAGGGATTGTCTGAAGAGCTTGAGTTGGTTGATGAAACTTCTTTGGATGGAACTGGCACGCTTCACACTTGGTTACTAGTGCAGTCGCATCCTGCAGGGCGGTGGGCCAGAAGAAACCTTGTCGGAATGCTTTCCCGGCAAGGGCTCTTGACCCAATGTGGGAGCCTCACATGGCTCCATGTATCTCTGCCAACAGCTTTAGTCCGTCCTCTCAAGGAATGCACTTCAATATCACGCCGTTCGGTCTCCTTCTGTACAGGGCATTATCCACAAAATGGTACATGCCTGACCGACGGGCTACTTTCTCTACCTCTTCTTGTTCCTCAGGGAGTGCCCATGTTTGGAGGAAACGGACGGTGTGCTGCGCCCATGCCAGAGCCTGGGACTCGACGGCAAGGACTAAAGGCTCATCTTCGGCCGTGGGGGTAGCTGCCTCTACGGTCGAGGCTCGGGCCCCTACCGAAGGTTGCTGCTCCCCCGCAAGCTTGGGGTACCCGGCAACGCCCTTGCCGGCGGCTTCTGGGAGCTCAGCAGGAAAGTACCTGCCAGGGCCCGCCTTCCTTTATTTGTTCTGTCTCGTAGATGGCTCAATGGATGGTTGGGTTAATTGAAGCACAAAGGTACCTTGTTCCACATGTAGCTTGAGGGCATCGCGTTTGGACAAGTCGTCGGCAATGTCGTTCTATGCTCGAGGAACATGCTCTGCCTGCAAACCATCGAAGCACTCCTCCAACTTCCTTACTTCATTCACATAGGCCTCCATCAACGGCCTCTAGTAATCCTTGTTAACTTGCCTGACGATAAGCTGCGAATCACCCCTGATGACAAGCCTTCTGATTCCGAGGTCTACCGCGATCCTAAGACCGGCAAGCAGTCCCTCGTACTCTGTAGTATTGTTTGTTGATTGTTCCCGGGGAAAGCACATCTGGACTACGTACATGAGGTGCACTGCGGTGGGTACGACGAGTATCACGCCAGCACCAACACCTTGCAGCAAGAAAGCTCCATAAAAGTACATAATCCAATCATGGCTCGTCTCCTTGCTAGGAAGGGTGATCTCCTAAGTCTCTTCGTCGGGCGTTGAGGTCCATTCTGCTATGAACTTTGCCAAGGCTCGGCTTTTGATTGTTGAGGTACTTTCAAACTAGAGGCCAAAGCTTGATAGTTCCAACGCCCACTCCACAATCCTCCCAGTTGCATCTGGGTTGTGCAAGATCCGTTGCAAAGGGAGGCGAGTGACGACGATGATCTCATGCGCTTGGAAATAGTGGCGCAACTTTCTCTAGGCCATAATGAGGCCGAAAAGTAGCTTTTGCATACCGGAATACCTTGATATAGCCCCATGCAAGATGGAATTGAAAAAATAGACCTGGTGCTGCACCATCTTATTCTTCTGTTCGACCTCGCCTCCTTGCGCCGACTATGTTTTGTTGGGACCAAGCCTTGTCGGGGCTCTGCTTGCCGGCATCAGACCCTACTGGGGAGAGCTCTGGCCCATCATCCGATGAATCCGCCGCTACCGCTACTTCTGCCTCAAACTCCCTCTGTGCTACTAGCGCAACATTGACCACTTGATTCGTTGCCGCTAGATATAGCAGCAACGGCTCTTGTGGTTTAGGCGCAACTAGTGTTGGCGTGGAGGAGAGGTATCTCTTCAAATCTTGGAGCACCACCTCTGCCTCTAGAGTCCATTTAATTGGACCCTCCTTTTTCAAAATTTTGAAAAAGGGGAGGGTGCGCTCGGCAGATTTGGAGATGAACCTACTAAGTGCAGCAACGCAGCCGGCGAGCTTACGGACGTCTTTGACTCGTTTTGGCGCCTCAATCTGCTCAGTCGCTTTGATCTTGTCGTGATTTGCTTCGATTCCGCGTTGAGACACAAAGAACCCAAGGATTTTGCTGGATGGGACGCCAAACATGCACTTCTCTGGGTTGAGCTTGAGGTTGATCTTGCGCAAGTTTGCAAACGTTTCTTCCAGATCCTGCACAAGGGTGTCTTTGTCCTTGGTTTTGACCACTATGTCACCCATGTAAGCTTCCATATTTCTATGCAGCTGGTGCTCAAAACCGATTTGGACTACTTGGGCGAATGTCGAACCAGCGCTTTTCAACCCAAAAGGCATCTGTACAAAGCAGTACGTACCACCTGGGGTGAAGAACGCGGTTTTCTCTTCATCTTCCTTCATCATGAAGATCTGGTGGTATCCTGGGTAGGTGTCGAGGAATGACAGTAGGTCACACCCACCAGTGGAGTCCACTATCTAGTCGATACACAGCCTCCATTTCTTGTTTGCCTTACGCACTACCACCAGATTGGCCAACCACGTGGGATGGAGTACTCCTTTGACTAAGCCTGCCGCTTCCAACTTCCTAATCTCCTCGATGATGAACTCTTTGCGCTCCAAAGCTTGCTTCCTGACCTTCTGCTTGACGGGTCACGCATGGGGACAGACAACAAGGTGGTGCTCAATTAGTTCCCTGGGAACGTCGGGGATGTCAGATGCTTGCGGTGCAAACACGTCGACATTCTTTCGCAAGAAGGTGACGAGCGCGCCTTCCTATTTGCTGTCAAGGGTGGAGCTTATGGTAAAGGCCCCATCCATACCATCTTCCCGCATGGGGACCTTCTTGGTGTCTGGTGGGGCCGCCTTGGACCTCTTGCTCCCACTGGCGGAGCTCTCTAGCGCGTTTGCCGGAGGGGTGCAGGAGCTCATGTCGGGGTCAGAAGCCTTGCTGGAAGGGGCCTTGATGGTTTTATTCTCCCTCGGGGTCCCAGTGGTAGGAGCAAGTGCCTTGCCGGCGTCTGCTGCAACTGCCTCTCGGTAGAGCTGGTCGGCGCAGATGGGCGCGTCTTTCTTGTCGGAGGGGACGGTGATGATGCTTATTGGGCCGGGCATCTTCAACGTTTGTAGGCGTAGTGTGATGCTGCCATAAACTTGGCCAGCGCTGGGCGGCCGAGGATCCCATTATAGGGCAAGGGTATCTTGGCAATGTTAACGACAATCTTCTCCGTCCTATAATTCAGCTCACCCCCGAATCTAATGGGCAGAGCGATCTTTTCTTTCGGCTGACTCCTCCCTGGGTTGACCCCTTCAAACGTGCACGTCTCCTCAAAATCTCCATCGGGGATGTGTAGCCTCTCGATCACAGGGGGCGAGATCAGGTTCAGACTGGCCCCACCATCAACTAGCACTTTTGTCACTTTGAGGTTGCGTATCGTTGGTGAAACCAACAACGGCAAACACTCGACCGCAGCGAGACGCCACCGTTGACGCACATGGCCTATGTAGCTTTCCGAAATTCGTGCTCGTTGGACTCGTCGTCTTCGCCATGATCATCATCTTCCTCTTTCTTTTCGCGGCCCCGAGCGGGCCTTTCTGGTTGGTTATCTTGGCCGCAGCGACCACCTCGGCCACCATGTTTCTTGCGGGGCGCCTCGACACCATCCGAGCCTTTCTCCTTATCACGCCTCTCATACTCAACTTTCTGCTTCTCTACGAGCAGCTCGACCTGTCGACAATTCTGGAGGTCATGGCCCTTGGTGCGATGAATCTTGTAGTACTGCTTGTCGGAGCCCCCTGGCTTGTCAGCAACCACAAAGGCCTGGCATGCGGTGCACCCAGCAACTTCCTTGCCGGGGTCGTCAGCCTTGGCCTTTTTGGCGGCGCTGGGGTCGTCGGATCCCTCTACGACAAGCACAGCCTTGCCCTGTTGCTTCTTGTTGCAGCGTCAGCCCTTCTTCGTCGGGGCGGCGACATCTCCGTCTGTGGAGTCGGTTTCCGCGCCGGCGTCTTCACCAGGGTACTTCTTTCCTTCCTCAGCCCGAGCACATATATCAGCCAGAACATAGAGCTCGGCTACATCTTTAACCTTGTTCATTGCCAGCTCCTCACGCATCTCGTGGTTGCGCACATTCCGATGGAATGCACTGATGACGGCAGCGGGGTGAACGTCTGGGATGTTGTACTGCACACGGCTGAACCTTTGTATGTACTTGCGCAGGGTTTCGCCGTCCATCTGGGGAATGACATGCAAAATCGCTTTCTTGGCCAGGAGCTTGGTGGCCCCGGTAAAGGCGCCAACAAACTCATGGCACAAATCCGACTAGGAAGAAATGGAACCCACGGGTAGGTGCATCAACCATGACATAACGTTGGGCTTAAGCACCAACGAAAAGCAGTTGGCGAGCACCTTGTCGTTGCAAGCCCCGGCAGCCTGCATCGCGATGGTGTAGATGCTGAGGAACTTCGATGGGTAAGTCTTTCCATTGTACTTTTCCCCGACCTCAGGCCTGAACGTGCAGTGTGAGGGCCACTGGAACTGCCACAGCTCACAGGTAAAGGCCGGACAACCCACCTCGTAAGGTAAGTCACTATAGCCCCCCGGCGCCGGGCTGGTCCATAGTAGGCCCTGCGCGCCTGTCTGATTGATGGCGCGCTTCCCGCCGCTGCTCGATAGTGGTCCGAGCGTCTTCCTGGGCTCGCTCCCGAAGGACTTGAAGTTGGTCGCGGCGGGCTCGCGGGTTGGATGACGCCGTGGAAAAGTTGTCACGAGTGTCGGCCCGACGAGCTGGCGGCTGCTGTTGCTGGCGTGGGGGAGGAGAGTGCACCGTGGTCGCAGCAGCTCCGGTCCTCCCACCACCAGTGTGCGTTGGCTCACCAGAGTGCCGACGCGAGGGTCCCTCTGGTTGTGGTTCATCTCTATTGGCGAAGATAATGAGGCTCCGGATGGTGGCTCTCCACTCGCCGAGCTTCTTTGCGGTGGGAGGAAAGTCGAAGAGTAGTTGTACGCACGCCAATGCTTCTACTGGCGTGGGTGGCGACAAAAGCTACGTGGATCGCGATGCACTCTGACGTCTAACCATGTTATAAGGAGCTCTATCACGGTCCCGCTGACGCACGCCGCTTCCGCCCGCATCCGGACATGCATGCTGGCCCGGTGCATCTTGAGAGTGACACAAAGGGATCTACCCGCGGCGATGCCCGGGGGCACAGACGTCGCGGCGTTGCTTGTCATGTACGATCTAGGAAGAGCGCGGA
This sequence comes from Secale cereale, assembly GCA_902687465.1. Taxonomy (NCBI): domain Eukaryota; kingdom Viridiplantae; phylum Streptophyta; class Magnoliopsida; order Poales; family Poaceae; genus Secale; species Secale cereale. The sequence goes on along the minus strand of LR738712.1, from coordinate 320,154,194 downwards.
GTGGGCGATGGCGGGGGTGTCGTGGAGGTGGCCGCGCCGCACGTGGGCAGCACTGCGACGCCTTTGGACCTAGTGGCGCGCGGCTTGTCGTCTTGGGCACGAACGATGCCGCTCGCCTGGCTTCAATGGCCAGAGTGTCGTGGAAGTTCGCGGGCCACGCCTCTGCCACCATCCGCAGCCGCCCCATCTCACCCCCCCCCCGGTGGCACAGACGGTTCGGCCCCAGACAGAACGATCGTCACGATCCTCTTGTTCTTAGGAGCCATGGCGATGAAGAAGTTGACGCACTAACTCCTAGACCAGATTTTCACAACCTAGTGCCCCCTACCTCGCGCGCCAAAGATGTCGGGGAAATGACACCTATGGGATCTCGAGGACCCCTACTATAGTTGGAAGGGCGTAGAGTTGTGCAAAGAGTGGGTCTAGTTGATCAACATGTGAGAAATATTACCCAGGTTCGGGTGGCAAGTGATTCGTAAAACCCTAGTCCTGCTTGTCTGTGTATATCTGGTGTTCTTGAGCTCTTGAACTGGCTACTATGCATGCGTGTCCAAAAAGTACGAATCCTCCTCCAGTACGCCTCGGGCCTCCTTTTATATGACAAAGGGGTTGCCACATCGGCACACAGGAGGTGGAAAGTATCTACAGTGTACAAGATTATCTCATGACATCATAGGACAAATGCATTTAACGCGCCGCCTATGTGTCCTATAGCTTTATCGGGGACGACAATGGAGCTTGTCCCTTCCGTTGCCGCCTCACCTCGCTCCAACATGCGTCTAGGCTGACGGGGCATGCAGCGCCACACTCGCTGCTGGCCGGTGTTGTGGCATGATCTTCACGAAGATCTGCATGCCACCACGCAGGTGCTTGGCTAGTTGGCTTTGAGTCTGCATGCTGCCACGTAGGCACTTGTCCAGTTGGCGAGTTGGTTGCCTCATAGGAGCAGCCGTGGGGCAGTGAAACCTTGGTGGGCGCGGGCCTGGCAGTGGCCCCGCAGACGCCCCCGGCACGGGGTCTTGCCGGGGTCTTGTGGCTGTCCTCGGCAAGGATCTTGCCGGGGGTCTTCGGTCCTCCTCGGCAAGGCTCTTGTCGGGGGTCTTCGTCTCCTGGTCCCTTGTCTAGGCCTGCAGGCCCTTGGTCCCACAAAGATCTGCATGCCACCACGCAGGTGCCCCGGAATCTTGGTCTTGACGTTGTCGGCGGTTTTAGTGCTCTCAGACCCAATGGTGGTGGCCTTGCTGGTGTTGGGCAAGTTGCCCCGGCAAGGCTCTTGTTGGGGTCACGTAGGCCGCCTCAGCAAGGGCGTTGCCGAGGGGAGTCCGCCTTGCCCCTCTGTTCTTCATGTCTCTCGCTTGAGTGTTGCCTTGGCAGTCTCGTGTTTTTCCTCCTTCTGCTCCGCCAAGCGTGGCCGTGGGTGTGGCTACAACTTCCCGTGCACAAGTAAAGGGGTGCAAAAGGGCCCCTACTTTTGTACACTGACATCGCTGCAGAACTAGTGGTCGACTATGAGGTCCAGGGGGTTGCAGCGCCAGAGAGGGCACCATCGCCGTGAGAGGAGAATTATCCACACACCATATTTGACGAGGAGGTGGGATATGATGGTTACCAACATCTCGTCGGGGAGGCTGCTAGTGAAGTCCACATTCATCGAAGGCTCTTGCGGTTCTGGCTCGACCCGCACCTGCTTGTTGTCCGGCTTGTCCTCCATCTCGTAGCAGGCGGCCATCCTCGCGGCGATGATGTAGATGAGAACGTAGGACTGTTCTACGTACCTTCCCGAGGCGGCCAAAACAAAAGTCCAAAACCAGTAATAAATTGCTACGGTCGCGGCGTGCGCGGCGGACTGGTCACAGTTGTCCCGTCTAAGAAATTAGTTTCCCGTGGTAGTAAATGGTTCATTGAACGCCCACAGTTGGACTAATACGACCGTTTGCGATAATAACGTGGTGGCTATTTGTTAAAAATGCTTAGGAAAATCAATGTATGAAAAGAGGAAACAAACCCTAAATAATTTAATATGTTTAGCACAGTTGCATTTTGCCTCTGTAAAGTAAATCAGGTACAATAGCAAGATGATTAATTGTTCATCAGGTTTACATAGAATCCATATTGAACAGGACAATAACAACTAAATCAACAAAACTTTTTCGGTAGTCATAATCAAATGGATAGGTCAGATTCATAAAATCAAGATCTTGGAGCAGAAAATCTGCTGGTACATGAAGACAAGTTGTTGTAAATAGAAGTCGACCACATTCAGAAGCCCTTTTGTCCACCTGAAACTTATTTTTATATTGTTCAACGTGTCCATCCGTGAGAAAGTTTTTTGTTAAAAAAGTTAATCCTCATGGACAATTGTACTCTCGCATTCAACTGGAAGAATGTGATAAAGCTAGTGATTGCATGGTTGGATGCGTATCCTTCCCGCATTATTGTCCTCAAACAAATCTCATGAGAACTAAGAAAATCCCGGTGGTTCTTATGCCACGGATTGGTTATACCTTTTTGTCCATGATCTTTAGCCTAAATAGACACGAAGAGTAAAAATCGTTAATGTCTAAAAAAATAGTACAGCTGAATGGTTAGTTCTAGTAAAGTATATCAATGTGCTTGATATCATCACCTCTATATACAAATGCTCCATACATGGAAAGAATAACAACAAGCTGATAATCATGCTTAAATCAAAATACCGCGTACTCCCTTCGTTCGATATTAGTCGTCGCTGATTTAGTACAAAGTTATACTAAACCAGCGACGACTAATATGGAATGGAGGGAGTTTTATATTGATTTTTCCTTTTTGATTATTAACCCAAGCACGACACTTACATTGTTGGTCTGATGCACATGGTTCGAATAAAGTCTTTGATTGCGATATTGGTTGATAATTATTTATAAGTTCCTCCATGTATGAAGATTATATCTAAACTTGTCTGAAATTTGCAAAAAATATCACTGTATATTTGTGTCCATATGACACCACGATAAGTTTGATGAATTTTAACTTAGTTTTGGATTTATTGGATTTAAAATCAGGATTCTATATGTTAGAAATTTCTTGCATGGGGACTAAACATGCACCCAGGGGCACGTACACATATGATTTTGCAATCCATTTTCGTGCACTATCACGGGTCTCACGTAGATCAAATTTGATTTTTGCACATTTAAATCCCCGGGAAATCAATCAATGTATAAAAAACTGACATATGTTATCTATATTTTTTCAATTTTCAACACTAAACTACTTTGGTCGCATGTTCGCTGCAGAAAAAGTTTGACATGCATCATTGGGCCACATGCATGCGGTAGTCCTAGGTTACTCACTCGCGTGGGCCCGTGAGGTCGTCGTCTAGCACTAGCTATGACATGCGATGAGAGAGGTTAATTTGACCAACAAGGATGTTCATTTTTTTGTTTTTGTTATACGTACGGTAGGAGTATATATACATAATAGCTTGCTCCAGACATAGCTATCCAAGCCACTGGCCCAAACTTTGTGATTCGTGCGGCACGGGAGGGGGAGAAATTGTGGAGGTAGCTCTCAGAGTTTTAGTGGCTTGTTTGGTAGGAAAAAGCTGCCCTGGCTGCGGCCACCGGTGGTCCATCTGATGCATGTGACCAACACTTTGAGACTGATGGAACCTTTTAGACTAAAACGGAGAATGAAGGACGCAGAGGCAGTGCCATTCTGACGCGTTGGGAGTGAGCCATGTGACAAGCACAGGGCCTTTGAATCAAAATGGGACCCTAGTTCGCACCACAATCTTAAAATAACTTTAAGTGAGTTACCAAAACAAATATGTTCCAGTATTTACTTGTGGATCTTCAACTCTGCTCTTGATTTCTGTTACTGTATTTACTTGTGTCCCTAGGGCTTTTGATTTGTTTACCTGTCGTGTGATTTTCTGGCTGCTTCAGTGCTTGTCTTTTTCTAAGCAAGGATAAGCTGGTACAAATCATAAGTATACTTTGCGTTTCATTAGGAGACCTTTTTGCTTAGCAGCTATTGACACTTCAGGCCTCAGGACTTGGTGCAGAGCTGGGTCACTAGGTGCTAGAGATTCACACAAAATTATAATATGGATATGTCCGTACTACTGTAGACACATGCACTTGTGCATGCGCCAATGCATCGATGCATGCACTGCCGTACCTCGAGGTCACCATCTCCGTTCCCTGCCTCCCTAGCTATGACCGTGGCTTGTACGGGGTAATATCATGTTAGGTAATCTTGTGTCCACTACGCTAGGTAATACGAGTTGTTTTTTTTTGCGAGAAGGTAATACGCTAGGGCTGATGTCTCACCTCCATGGAACCATCAAAATTATACTTGGAACTGGAATTGAATTTTTGAAGAGCCGACGTCGCCATCAAGAACCGGTAGGAGGAAGTTAGTCAACATGAAGAACCGTCAAATCAAAGGGTGGTGCCGAACAAGTCTTCACCAAAGAACCGATAGAAGGGAGTTGGTCACCATGAAAAACTGTCAAACCCAAGGGTGGTGTCGAACGAGTCTTCACAAAAGAACCGATGGGAGAGAGTTGGCCGCCATGAAGAACCGTCAAACCCAAGGGTGGTATTGAACCAGTGTTCACAAAAGAACCGATAGGAGAGAGTTGGTCGCCATGAAGTACCATCGAAGCCAAGGGTGGTGCCGAACGTGTCTTCATAAAAGAACCGAT
>LR738712.1:320060917-320141228 GCA_902687465.1 Secale cereale | reverse complement strand
GGGGGGGGCTAGCAATAATAAAGTGCGCTTTCTGCGACGGGTGCCACATCAAAGTTGCGTATTGGGTATTTGAACATCAAACCACCCTTTTCGTACATATATTTGGTCCACGTGCAAGTGTGTTAGTGTTTTGACCGTTTCCCGCCTTTTTTTGCCAAATTTATAAACATCAGACGAGTCGGACGCAGTAACCTTCTGTGACCGGGTATGAAGCAGACATGGTTCCCTAAGACTACCTGTGTGCCGCACCCCTACCCCTGTCACACACATGACCATAATAGATTGGGCTCCACGAGGCTTCCCTCCTCCTCACGAAAATATCTACTCATTCGCAATCTCGAAAGTATCTACCCGCGTAGATGATTTTTCTATTTGATACCACAAGATTAGTATGTCAGGACCGTGTGCGATGTCTGTTACTCCCGCTCTGCTTCAATCAGTAGATCAAAATTTTTGGTAGCCCCGGCATTTTACTCCCGCTTCCATCCCTCACAATCTCAACAATATCTGCTCGGTTGGAGTGTTTTTCTGTTTGATAGAACACAATTATTATGTTTTAACCATGTCTGAAGTTCGTTACTCCGCCCCGCTCTGCTTCAATCCCTTCATCCCAATTGTTGGTAGCCCCGCCATTTTAATCATCTCTAGTAAAATTTTCAGTACCCGCGGCATTTCCTCGAACACAACCTTGGACCCCCTCCACACACACACCCTAAATCCTTCGCTCACCCCAAATCCCCCGCTCACACACATACACACCACCCCTCCCTTGCTCCAATCCTAGCTAGGTCGTCGCCGCCGCCACCGCGCCACCTCCATTGGCAACCTTTGTCGGTTTGACCGTGTAGTTTACCCACTTATATACATACCCTCGCCGCCCTTAGTTTCTTAGATGACGCCTGCAAAACGCCCCCTTTCCCAGAGATCCCCATCCCCACCCCTCCTCCACTCTAGAGCGTCGTAGCCTAAGCCCGGCTATGCTTCTCGGGGAGGTCAAGGGGCAAATCGCCCAAAAGAGCTTTACCACGGCTTCTTTGCCCGACGTCGGCGAGGTGGATGCTGAGGAAGCTGACGAGGGTGAATGGACCAGGATTGAGCCTTTCAATCAGCGGTCTAGAGTATTCTGGCATGTCATGTACGACGGCAACGACATCGAGGTCGTCGACACCGATGGCTTGACGCGAGTTATGTCACAGGTTAAGTTGCCCACCCACACACTTCAGGTTCGACAACCGTTGATCTAATCGATGGCCCTGCAGTTGATCTCCTGTGACTCTTTATGAACAATTTACCATCCTTCATCGCCATGGAGCCCCTTTTGTCATTTCAGAAGCACACGTTTTGCGATGCTGGCTTGGGATCCTCAGCTGGCAAGTCAGACCTCATCGACGGCGACCACAAGGAGGAGCCAATGTGTGACAAGTGAGGAAACCCATGATTTATTTTCTCGAACCCCTTTTGTAGTGAGAACCTGTCTAGTATTTATTGTTATATTTGGTTGTTTTGCATTATGCCTTGTTTATTTATATGGATTATGGTTGTTCGGTTGTTTGTAGATAGCATGTGTCCAGTTTCAATTGCCATCTTTGGTTGTTCGCGGTATGCCTTGTTTATTTCAGCTATTAACAGTGTGATATACTATTGTTCTATATGTGCTAGTATGAACTGTGCAATTCAATTTCATCAATCTGAAATTTAAAAATAGCTCTATGAATTACTATATTTGGTTCCTATTAAGCATGTTGTACTCCCTCCGAATCTTTTTAGTTTGCATATAAGATTTGCCTAAAGTCAAGGCTCGTAAAGTTTGACAAACTTTATAGAACAAAACACGAACATTGAGAATATGAAATAAATATCAATACATGTGTCATGACTTAAATTTTCATGTTGTATAGCTTTACCATGCTAGATGTTGATATTTTATCTTATAAATAAGGTCAAACTTTATGAAGTTTGACTTCAGACAAATCTTATATGCAGAGTAAAAAGGACTGGAGGGAGTATTGAACATGCCTTTCCATTTGATTTAACAATGGCACTATTTTGATACTCTAACTTAGCTAGAGGTTAGAGTTAGTTTCTAGCTCATGACAGTTAAAAGGGAGAGAGAGAGATTGGTGGAATAGTTGATTTTATTGCTTGAGCCTCGTGGACATATATATTGGAGTAGATGACCATCTTGGAGTACAAGTCAAGATAGAATAAATCCTACGCTATCCTATATTTCCCAAATAACAATGATACTAAACAATGACTACCTGAACTAACTCTAGCCAAAGAGGTGTTTGGATGATAATGATTGGATTTCTAAATGGGGTTATCCAAACTAGCCCTAATCAGCACCTCTTCGGTGGGATAGTTGTTTTGGGTGGGTTTGACACAACTAGCTCAAACTATCCCTCATGTTTGGATACTTTAGGGCTATTTGAGCCCAAACTAGCACAAACTAACTCTAACCCGTGGATCCAAATATGGCCAATAAATAGTGTACTTAGACCTGCAAAATACAAGTTTGAATGACTACGTTTGCTTGTTTTTAAATATTGGAACTGTTGCACTTAATAACACACCTTTCCACTTCTTATCTTTAAATATTAGGTTTGCACATGTAGGTCCAGCTGTCAGAGGTTTTGACCCACCGTTTGACCCTTTTTGCAGATGTGGAAATGAGTTGTCCATGAATATCAGTCAATTCTAGAAACTCAGAAAGATTGTTACGATAAAGAAAAGCGACAAAAAACAACAAGATCTTTGTCTGCACAACGAAGAATATATTATTTCACTACGGGATGGTACTAAATGTTATACCTTGTCTTTTTAGTTCCTTTGCGCCATCTCAAATCTAGAGAAGATATTTACGCATATCCGTGTTTTCGGGCCTTTCCAAAGCAGTTCACTGATGATTACCTCTCAAGCCACCTGTATGGTCAGTAGGCGAGGAAGGTTTTCATACAACACCCATGGTTCAATATTGAAGTGTTCCTGAAGAGGATGAAGGATGGATGGTTAATCATCCACAGGCATTGGCCTAAAGTTCCAAAGACCTTCAACATCAATGAAGGCTCAATATTCGCCTTCTGCTTCAGCAGTTTTCCAGATGAGATTCATCAGTCTATGTACCATCTATGATGCTGAAAGGTTATAGATGTTGCATGTGAAACTTGGTCCTGGTGCAGTTGTGTAATGGGATAGCTAAGTGCTGAAGCTATATGATGTTGTACTCTGATATATTTCAATTAAGAAATCTCACTTCCTTAACATGGAAATGAAATATATTGTGTGCTTAATATGAAATGTCAATTAGGTTAATAAATGGATTATTAATAATAAGGCAAATAGCTTGCTAATGGCCAATTAGCCTCCTAATTGGGTTTTTTCTATTGCAAACGGTTATCGAGAAAACACTGTCGGCGATGACCTGAGGAAATGAACACAGTTTCTAGGAATAAGCCGTGTTGGATCATTGAACAATCACGCATGACATCCTCTTGAAAACTGTTTGTGTTACTCCACCTTGCGCAAACGTTTACCACATAAAAAGTGTGTGTGATGGACAACCTTTGCCACACAATTTCTTCTATGCACTATGTGTGATGCATTCAATAACGCAAACGATAAAATTGTTATTATCGTGTGAAATGGCAACGATATCACAAACAATTTAGTGGGGCAAATTGTGTGTGATGTACTTGCGAACAGAAACGCTTTCCATGGAGTTACTGTGTGGGATGTATATACGAACGGAAACATACTACTTAGATTAACTGTGTGGGATGTACATACTAACGGAAATGTATTCCTTGGATTAACCATGTGGAATGTACATATGAACGGAAACGTTTAGCCGGGAGTGACTATGTGGGATGTACTTACAACCGGAAATGATTTGGCATTTATACTTGTATTTTTTTAGCACAACTGTACATATAACCGTATTTCATCGCTCGCCCGTCACACATGACCTCATTTTGCCGAGCGTGTGTACCAGGAGGGCCTATCCCAGATTGTTTCTGGGTCGTGTAGGAAGGACCCCCCTATCGCAGCCACTCACTTAGCGACGGCTCAGAACACCGTCGCGGAAAGGGTTATAAACCATTTGTATAGCGCTTCATTGTACCAATGTGTGATGCTAAACCATTGTCTAAGTTTGGGCTCTTGATATTTCTCTCGGTGCACCTTAAACTGAAATCACTCGGAGAGGGGATGCTCAGTCAATTTGTCGGGGTTTTGGGGCGACATATGCCAACGGATGGCTTATCATGCATGGGGACAATACAGTGTCACAAGGCCCTGGATGCGGGATGAGGCAAAACTTAGGACGCCTACGGATCTTACCCAGGTTCGGGGCTCTCTGTGGAGATAACACCCCTAGTCCTGCTCTGCGGGGACTCTGCGTCATGACTAATGTCACTATGGTATCTACAAGGTTGCTCCTCGAGCTGTGTCGTCTAGAGGGGGAAGATGAACAAGGCTAGCTCACTACCCTTGCTCTAGGGATCGGGCGTGGCTGCTAGGGTTTCTCTCCCTCTTTCTATCTTCTTCCTCTTCTAAGGGTTAAATCTTCCAACCCCTCCTAATGGAGGGCCCTGGGGGGTTTATATAAGCGTACCCCCCAGGGGTACAATTGTAATCTTAGCGGGGTGGCCTTCAACTGTCAGTGTCTTCGGGCGCTGGCCTTGCCGCCTGTCTGCTGGGCCTGCCGCCTGCGGGGCCATGTGATTGCCTTTCACTGTAGGCGTGCTTCCACTGACGACAGCATCGTCATGGAGGTAGTGGCTACAGTGCCGCCGTCTCCTGCCATAAACTGCCGCCACGCCCTGTCTTGCCGTCTTGATGAGGTTCAGACTTCTAGGGCAGGATTCGCCGTCTGTTACCAGGCGGCCACCTCCCCTGGCCGCCTGCTAGGGGCGGCTTGTCTATGACTTACCCACTGGCCGGTGGGGCCAGCCGCCTGCTGGCCCCGCCGTCTGCAGGTAGTGGGATCGTGGCTTCCTCTGACCGAAGCTTGGTCACTGGTAGCATGGCTACAGTGACTCGCCGTTTAGGAGACGTCCATAAGGTACACATTCATTGTAGCCACGCCCTTATAGATTCTCTAAGGACGCGCTCAACTGTAGCCATGCCTCAGCTGCGCGGTGGTCCCCTAGCCCACATCCCGAGGGAGGGGCGTAGGACCGTTTGCCACCTGCTAGCTGTGATGCTGCCGCCTGTTTGGGTCCCTGCCGCCTGCTGGCAGCCGGCTCCTAGGGCAAGTTGTCCTAGGAGGCGGCCCGATGAGCAGACGGCCGGGGGGTAACGGGCGGCCACAAATTGTCTTGAAATACCAAGGGTGGTCGCTGAGGACTCCCGTGGTCAATATCTCCGACAGTAGTCCCCGAAGCTGGTGGAACTCCGCGGCTAGTGTTGGAGGGCTGCGGGGTTCCAGCAGCTTCCCTCCCTAGGTTGGACCTGCGTCCTTCGTCCATCTTCCGTAGAGATCCGTCTGCTGGCAGCCAGACCCGTTTTAAGGGGGGGGCGGCTTCTAGCAGCCGGACCTCCATCTTCAAATCTTCGAGGGGAAGGCACCGCCTGGTCAGCAGGCAGTCGCGCAGGCCTGCTGACCGTTGGCGGCTCCTCACGCGTCAACGCCCCGTCGCGTCGGCCTGCCAGCCCATGCGCGTGACGGGACGTAACAGTGGGCCAGCCCCCGCCACTACAGGGCCTCGATCTGCGCGCGGATCCAGTGTGGCAGGGATAATCGATTGCCCTCCCCACGCGCATTTAATGCGCGTGAATTAGGCACGCAAAAGGTGGGGGTCGTGCGGGGCGTGGAGCAGTTGATCCCACGCTCGGCCCCTCGGACTCGCCGCCCCGAGCCTATAAGTAGGCCGAGGGAGAGGGGTTAGTGCCGTTCTCGCGCTCACCCCTCCCCGCTCTTCTTCTTCTTCTTCCTTGCTCCCGTCCTCTCCTCTCGAGAACCCCGCAGCGAGATGCCGCCTGAGCCATGGCCGCCGCAACGCCGGTCCGCCACCACGGCGAATGGGACGACAGTGACGTCCTGGAGGAGCACATCGACAACCTCCGTCGGTCGCGGAAGCTGCCCCCTGCCGACAAGGTCGCAGTGCGACTAGCGCCGGCGGCGGAGATCAGGCCGGCCCCACGGTTGGGTGAGCGGGTCGTCTTCCGCTCGCACTTCCCGTGCGGCTTCGGCCTCCCGGCGAGCGGCTTCTTCCGGTCGTTCTGGGAGTTCTTCAACATCCAACCCCACCACCTCACGCCGAACACGGTGGTGACATTGTCTACCTTTGTCGTCCTGTGTGAGGCGTACTTCGGCATCCTCCCCACCATGGAGTTGTGGACCGAGCATTTCTACATGAAGCTCGGCACCGCAATCCAGAGCGTGGCTGCCCAGTGCGGGGTGTGTATTGCGGTGAAGCGTAGCGGGTCAAGGAACTTCTTCCCGGCACTGCAGCTCGTGCCGTCGTTAAAACTGTGGCAGAAAACATACTTCTACGTCTCCAACGTCGATCCTGACCAAGACTTCATTTGCTTGCCGGACTTGGCACCAGGCCCGCCTGCTGAGCCTCGTGACTCCTGGAGGACCCGGCCCACTTCTCTCACGGTGGGTGCCTCCATTGCCATGCGGCGTCTCCGGGAGCTGAGGGACAGCGAGGGTTTGGTCTTTGCAGACCTGTTGCTCACGTTCGCGGAGCGCCGAGTGCTGCCCCTGCTACATTGCCCTCACCTGATTTGTGACATGTGCGGGCGCCGGGACCCTAGCCGGACGTGCACCAAGCCAATGCCATACAGGGAGGTGGCAAACTTGGTGAACTATATATCCAACTGCAAGGTCTCCGACTTCGGCTGGGCCTTTGGCAAGCCACCATACAGCCGTAGCAACCAGCCGCCTGTGGTGAGCTTTTCTGCCTTCTCTTGTTTTTCTTTCTTTTCTTTCCGGTTGTCATAGCCGTCTGATCCTGGTCCCGTCTATAGATCTCCCCCGGCCAGGCGCCGATGCCGGAGACACCAATGTCGCCTCTGCCGGAGACACCAATGGCGCCGCCAGCATGTTGTGCGAGTTGCTGCCCGTGAAGCTGGGAATCGGGAGCGGCCCCTGTTGGCCGCCCGCAATCCACGCCTGCAACCCCTCAATCAAGGTAGGCACAATGGTGGTGATCGTCGCTCCCAGTTGGTCTTGCACTTGCTCTTCGACTATCTTCGAAATCCGCGCCACTTGTGCCTTGAGTTCTTGAACCTCGCGCTCCTGGCTTTCCGAGCTGGTCTTTTTCTCCTTTCGCCCAGTGGTATAGTATTCTGAACATTTTGTGGACAAGCCTTTGCCGGCGACACGACCAGCTGACGACGGCTTACTGAGCTTATCCTTGTTTTTCATTACGTTGAACGCCCTATTTAAAGTGGTGTCAAAAGGGGATCTCTTAGACGACCCCGCACTACTGCTTTCAGAAGCCTGCGGCAGGAACGTGAACCATTTAGAAATTTGGCTTCATTAATTATAATGCAACCATATGTAGCTAATTACGTGGGGGGGGGGGTATTTCTTACCAGAACAAGCTCAAGCTCCTTGGTCTTCGGATCCGTGGTAAGCTCCTTTGTTACTGGGTCAATCTTGTACTAGGCCCTGACATAGTTCCTGGTCTGCTTGTCACAGTATTTATCGAAGAGGGGCAGTAGTCCTTGCTCGGCACGCTCTGCGTCCTCCTTGTCCCATATAGGTTCCGCCACTCTGTAACCGCTGGGACCGAGTATGTGGACACCTAAGTTCAAGTCCCGCATATCTTTCCCCCACTGACTTGATTCCTCGGATGCGTTGCTCTCGCACTTGATCTTGAACTCGAGGTAGTCATCTTCGTTAATCGAAGGATGTTTCTCCTTGATCTTCTCATAACTATCACCTTTATCAATCATACTCTTCACCGCGGCTCTCCAAGTAGCCAGGGCCATGCTCATCTTCGTGAGGGCGACACTGTTCACTTTATTCCTTGAGAGGCGTGTGTTTGCGAACTCACCGGGGAACTTGTATCGTTCGTGCAGCTTCGTGAAGAGGAGGTTGTGGAAATTCCCTCAATCAGGATGCCTCAGGTTCTCAGTGTTGATCGAGACGGTGCTCCGGAGAATGCACCCGAGCTGTACCGCGTACCCCTTGACTAATTCTTTGGGCGCTGTTGGATGTCCATTGGAGGACACTTCAGTAAATTCCTCCTTGACGGTGCTGAGCACGTTCGGGCGCCGGTCCTTCCGTTGCCTCTTCGGTTGGTTGCCATCTGTGTGTGCGGCATCCTCGGCGGCATCAGTGGTGGCATCCTCGGCGGCGGCATCAGTGTTGTCATCCCGAAGCCACTAGGGGCTGTGTAGTCGGGATCGATGTCTTCCGCGGCGTCCTCAAAGCGGTGAGGTTCTTCCTCCATCTCCTGGGACAGCTGCCAGAATGCCTTGCCCGAACCGCCAGCCTCATCGTTGTGGGCCATGTTTGATCTAAATAGGAAAAAAGTTTGGTCAAAAAGTTGGTTATTGTCAAGGAACAAGATCTCTAAGTTGACCAAATAACTAGTGTGTGTCACAGCAGAGCACAAATCTCCATCTATCTAGTAGGAGTAGCTTTCCAAGCCCTCTTTCCAAAGCCACAACTCCTCTAAGTTCTCAAGATAACCTAGTTGTTGAGGGATGTCTCCAGAAAGTTGGTTGATGTCAAGATACATGCTGATTAATTTTTGTTTCGGTTGAGAATCGGGCACCTTCTAGGTCAAGAAAATTGGGCATGACGTTTGCAAATTTTCTGGACCTAGGAGTGCCCCAATCTCAACCGAAACGGAAATTAATCAACATTTCAGGAGAAAGGGGTAACGAAGTGATGGAGAAAATGTGGTAATGGTTGACCGACGTCAGCCCAAATTCACAATGCTTGTGGGTTTCTCATTGTTTTCTTGCTTGTGGGTTTTCTCTTACTTTGCTTGTAAGCTTCAGCACTTTTAGACAGACGAACAACGAGTCTCGAGCACAGGCAACTTTTTAACAAGATGTATTACAGTAGCAAACAGAATACCAATTCATTTCATTGTACCGTAGAGAAAAGATAGGACTCATGGTTTAGACTTTGAGCCCTGATATGTGTGAAAGTACTCCCTTCGTCCCATTTTGGGATAGAGGGAGTATATGTCATGAGCACATCACAAATCATTGTATCAATCTTGCAAAAGTAAAAATGGCATGTGCCATTTTTGCTAATTTTGTAAGCGTGTTATAAGTGGAATCCTATTCAACATCATGCATTGAGAACTACGAGAAAATAACTGTGACTTCTATACTTGGAACAAAGAGAGCAGTCCAAGTGTCACTAGCGATAGTGCACGTGCAAAGCCCATTTTACTAACATACTTTTTCTTTTTAACAACAATAACTAACATACTCTAAAGTTGAGTCAAAGACATTTTCTTGACATCCACATGTATATTTTTAATAAAAATTTACAAGTTTCCTACATTTTCAAATTGCTGATCTGAAAGAAAAGGTCTGTTAAAAAGTATTGTGCATTTTTAAATAAACAATAGCAAATATTAATTTAATCATATTACAAGCACAATAATGCTTTTAGCCTACAAATATCAACCATCACAAAAAAGTAATATTTAATTAAGGAATACATTTTGAAATTTTTCTATATAAAAACATGTACATCTCAAGATCAATGACATGATTTTTGCATTGAAGAAATATCACACAAAAACATAAATAAACATGTGACATTAGGAGAAATCTCCATTGACAGTGTTTGGTCGGTTCTTGTTGCTTTTTTGAGATTTTAATTTGTGCATCTGTCAGTTTGTTCAGGCTCATTAGGAGTTTGTTCCTATGTCTGCTTCAATTTTATTTTCTTTTTCCTCTTGTCTGGTTTTTGAAGAAAGGTTGGTTTGTCGGTTTTTCTTTTGCTTCTTTCATATCTTGATAAAGGTTGTTATATGTAACTGATTAAAGATCCATTTGAAACCAAGTCTGTTGTGCTATGCACTTGACAGCGAGATGGAGTTAACTGACAATGATGTACAAATAATCATGCCAGTTTTACATGTGCTGCAACAGAAAAATGAGCTAGATAGATGACATGGCTAAAGCAAAAGTTATGTGTGGTTATGACATAACAGAAAATGATAGAAGCGACCAAGATTTGAAATAACTTTTTAGATATATGATGAAATAGGTCACAAAAAAGATTCATCCAAAACTAAAGGAATTAGTCGCTGTAGTAGCTCAATTAAACACAGTTCGACGAAAATCAAAGTACATTAGTGTGGGATAAGATTTCTGCAAAGAATTGATGAGATTTCAGTTTGAACATCGTAATTAGATATCATTGCGGCCTGTGGATGGATCATCAAATCGATTCAGCACTGAAAACCAGAGATTCATTTAGACTGAAGAAAACTAGAGAAAATTCACCATTCAGAAAATATGGCACTTCATTCAGATTTCAAAGATTCAGAACACACGTCTTTTCTTCCTAAGGCTGACAGCTTCAGATAGTAGCAGTAGATTTCACCTAGCTAGGAAACTAAATCGATGGACCGGACAAAAAAAACTAAATCGATGGACTGGCTAAAGAATCAGTCGAGCACCTAGAGGACGTTGTACACGGGGCTGGAGATGGCGTCGGCCATGATGGCCGAGGGGGTGAGCATGCCGTCGGCTTCCAGGAAGAGGCGCACCAGGTTCTTCGAGTGTGCTTATCATGATTTAGTTCCGCAACAATGAGCGTGCAGCGCAAGATTAAGAGGAGAAGGGGCTAACCTCGTCGGCGTGCTTCTTACCGCGCGCCCAGTCCTCGGCGCCAAGGGGGAGGGGCTGGGCGGGGCCGGGCTCCTCCTTGATGCCGCCGGCGACGACGAAGAAGAGGATGGAGGGGTGGGATCGGGCTCTCTCCCTCTGCCTTATCCAAATGGCAGGAGGAGGCGGCGCGCGACGCAGGGCCCGGCGAAGGGAGGGTAGGGGTTGGCGCCCCGGCGGCTGGCGACCGGATCTGTAGGAGTGGAGGGGCGGCGCAGTGGAGGCCGAAGAGTGGAGGGGCGACGGCGGAGTGGAGGGATGGGGCGGCGGCACAGTGGAGGGACGGGGAGGCGGCGCAATGGAGGGACGGGGCGGCGGCGAAGAGGGAGTTGGCGGGAGGGAGAAAGGAATGGGTCGGGGCGAGGCGGCGGCAAATGGAGGGAGAGGGGAATGGGGGAGGGCCAGAGGGAGTTGGACTGGGGGAAGAAATAGCAATGGTGCACCACCTGCTAGTGCGCCATAAGAACACATATAGCAATGTGGCACCTCGCAGCGGTGCGCCATTACTTGTGTGAGCTCTCAGGTTATATGTTGTCGAGCCCTTTGTGTATCAGAAACACTTAACTAGCTCGACTGGTCAGCACGCAGCACACACATCATGAGGTCCTGGGTTCGATTCCCAGGTGCCCCAATTTTTGTTTTTATGCCACCATTTTTTTCTTTGCTTATATCTTCTTATCCATGCATCCAAATATAACATGTCACATATGCTATATGCTCAAAATTTCATGTAGAATAATATGTAGTTTGTTGCCATGTTAACAACATTTAAAAAGTTGTTTGATATTTATTTGTGTTTAAATATGTTCAAACTTGTTTAAATCATAACTAAATATCCATACCTCCAAATTTGACAAACTTTATATGCTTTTGGGAGTAACATCTAACCAAGCACAACTAATCTTTTTTTGGATTTTTAGTTGCATTCATTTTTGAATTGGTAAAACATTTATGAATATGAAAAAATATCATCAAATTTGAAACAATATTCATGAATTCAAAAAGTGCCCTTGAAATTTAAATACAATCGATCTTAGCTAGCTATCTTTTCACAATCTTCTTGCCCTTCTTTTTCGTAAATGGAGTTCTTCTCTTGAACGGACGTCCTTTAGGTAGGGTGGTCCTGCTTCTTCTTGTGGTGTATGGCACTTCATCGTCGTCGTCATGTTCCATCTTCGGGTCGCCGTAGTTGTCGAAGTCTTGCTCATTGGTGACTCCATCCATTTCGATGATCTTCCTTTTGCCTCTCCTCATGACAACAAGACTGGGCTTTGATGGGTCGTTAATGAAGAAGCATTGGTCCACTTGGGAAGCCAGTACCCATGGCTCATTTTTCGCGGTGATGTTTGCGCCCGCGGTCTTGGATTTGGCTTTGGGTATAACCATGGTGGTGAAATACCGGTCTTATTTTAGGACGCTCTTGGCCCATCTAACACGAAACATCGGGACCTTCTCTCCAGCGTAGCTCAGCTCCCAGATCTCTTCGATCCTCCTGTAGTATCTGTCCTTCTGTTACCGGTGTAGGATTCCATTGTTACCCCGGAGTTCTGATAACCATTGCTCTTCATGTCCTTGTCCTTGGTGTAGAACGTGTAGCCGTTGATATCGTACGCCTCATACGTCATCAGGTTGTGCTCGGCGCCCTCTGACAAGGCGGATATGAGATTTTCTTCCGCGGAAGAATCCTCATGTAAAGGGTATGACAGAAGCTTCTCCTTGAACCAACGCATGAAACATGAGTTGTGCTCTTTGATTATATCTCCGTCCGTCCTCTGTTGGCCCCGGTCATTGTACATCTTCTCAATAAAGGTTTTGTGCTCTACCACCCAAGGATCGACCACGTCTATGTGTTGTAGAGCGACTAGGTTTGCTCTTTCAATGTCGGTGAGTCGACCTTCGAAGTCGACATGCATTTCTCGGCGACCATCGTGGTGACCCCATCCAGCGAACCTGCCGAAGTGCCTGTTGACGGAAGACCAACGAGGTTCTCGATGCCTAGATAATTCGTGCAGTAGGAGATGCACTCTTCGGTTAGAAAGCCTCTGGCTATGCTTCTCTCTGGACGTGACATGTTGCGAACGTATCCTTTGATGACACCATTCATCCTTTCGAACGGCATCATGCTGTGCAGGAACGTCGGCCCGAGTTGGATGATATCCTCCACGATATGGACCAGCAGATGCACCATAACGTCGAAGAATGCGGGCGGGAAGTACATCTCAAGCTCGCATAGTATCACCACAATCTCTTCCTATAGCCTTCTGAGTTGCCTCACGCCAACTGACTTCCGAGAGATGACATCGAAAAAGTTACATAGGCCAAATAGCGTTTCCCGAACGTGCGCGTCCATGATCCCACGGATTGCAACTGGAAGTATCTGCGTCATCAGCATGTGACAGTCATGAGACTTCATCCAGCTGAACTTCTGCTTCGTTGAGTCTAGGTATCTGCTTATCTTCCCCGCGTAACTGTAAGGAAATTTAACTCCTACGAGGCAGGTGAAAAACTGCTCGATCTCCTCCCGACTTAGAATGAAGCACGCGGGAGGGTAGTCATTTCTGATCTTCTTGGCCTTTTTGCCTTTGCGACGACTTTCCGTGTCCTGCTTCACCTCATCATCATCATCATCATTAGCGTGAAGCTCCTCCCTGATGCCCATTGATTTCAAGTCTGCCCTTGCTTTTGGCCCATATTTGATCCTCTCTGGCATGTTGAGCAGGGTACCAAGCAGACTCTCGCACACGTTCTTCGTGATATGCATGACATCAAGGTTGTGAGGCACACGGAGGATCTTCCAGTACGGCAAGTCCCAGAAAACAGCCCTCGTTTTCCATACCTTCAGCAGCGACTCTGGCGCCTTTTGCTTCTTTCCCGGCGGTGGGCACTCTTTCCAATTTTTCAACAGCTCGTCTATTTCCTCGCTGCTCCTTGTATGCGGGCGTCTTTGGGGTTCGGTTTCACCATCGAACAGATCCTTGCGTTTTCTTCATGAGTCATCATTGCGAAGCCACCTTCGATGCCCCATGAACACAGTTTTCGAAGACCCGCGATCTCTATCTAGCTGGCGATACGTTGTGTCGTCCATGCACGTGACGCATCCAGAAAATCCGTGGACCTCCTGCCCCGTGACATATCCGTAACCGAGTTAGTCATGCACCGTCGTGAGCAGTGCGGCTCTCATAGAGAAATATTCTTTCTCTGCGGCATCCCACGTATTGGCTGGCGTTTTCCACAGCGTGTCTAGCTCCTCTTTCAGCAACCCTAGATATAGATTGATGTCGTTCCCTGGTTGTTTCGGCCCTTCAATTAGCATACTCATGTGCATGTACTTCCTCTTCATGCACAACCAGGGGAAAGGTTGTACATCCACACAAACACAGGCCAGGTGCTATGTGTGCTTCTCTGGCTGCCAAATGGATTGACTCCATCGGTGCTCGCGCCTAGCACGATGTTCCTTGGATCGTCCCCAAATTTTGCGTCTTCGAAGTTCAACGCTTGCCACTGGCTCGCATCCTTAGGGTGACTTAGCATCTTGTCTTTTTTATTTATATCCGGATCATTTCCGTCATCTTCTCGCTTCTTCTCCTCCCTATCCGCGTGCTAACGTAGGAGCTTTGCTAGCTTAGGGTCCGCAAAATAACGCTGCAGACGAGGAGTGATCGAAAAGTACCACACCACTTTTCGAGGAGTTTTTCTGCCTTTTCTTGTATCGAATGATGCCGCACACCAGACATATGGTAGACTCCGCAAGCTTGTCCCGATAATTGATGCAATTGTTAATGCACACATGGTATTTCACGTGCGGTAAATCCAGAGGACACACGATTTTCTTTGCCTCCTTGAAACTGGTCGGGCACTTGTTCCCCTTGGGAATACGTTCGTGCCAGAATGACATGTTCTCATCGAAGCATGCGTCGGTCATTTTGTGTTTTACCTTAATCTCCAGAGCCATGAGTGTTACTTTCAGGCGGGTATCCTCGGGCATGCATCCTTCATACAATGGAGTAACCCCGTCTATCTCCAGTTGATCCAGCTTGGCTTTCTCTCGGGCGGCAGCTCTTGTGTTATTCGTCTGCTTGAGAAGCAGCTCTTGAATATGAGGGTCCTGCACCCAGCCCATCGATGGTCCATCGTCGTCTGCTCTGGCATCTTCATCTTCATGATCATGCCCTTCGTCTTGATCTTCCTCATCATCATGTCCGGCATCTTCTACATGATGACTATGTCTTGGAGATTCTTCGTCTTCTCGCCCGCCCTCGCCGCGGTTGTCTTGCTGCCCTTCCTCATTTGTTGCCCGGCCCCCATGGACGTCTTCATAGTCATCTTCATCACCTTGCCACCGATAGCCATCCATGAAACCACGCAAGAGCAGGTGGTCCCGCACCTGTCCGGAATCCGGGTCCGTAATAAGGCTCTTCATCTTGCATATTCGACACGAACATCTTATGTCCGTCTCGTTCTTTTGAAGCATCTTGGCCTTCACGGAGCTCAAAAACCTATTCACGATGCCTTCGGTCATCGTGCGGACCATGGTCGCCTGCGGGGTAGAGCAAAACGATATTTTAGAACCCAAAAAAAAATTGGCATGACTTTGCCTAAAAATAGGACCAAACAGAATGCATAGTGCCAAATTCTCGCCGAAACGGAAATGAGTCAACATTCCAGCAAAATATTGGCAACTATCGCATTTCAAATACCGGTACCTGCAAACACAAACATATGCAACACCACAAACATATGCAACACCACAAACATGCGTAGATCTAGGCCATAAAAAGTGCATGTGCATGTTGTTGGAGGGAGAAAAAAGTAGATCTAGAACGTAAAGAAAGCTTTCCCCTTATTTACCTATGAAAAAACGTAATTTAACCACTTAATTTGGGTGAATCTATGGTGCAAATGAGGTCAGGAGGAGGAGGCAACCGAGACAAGCTTGGAGGAGGAGGTGGAGAGAATGAAGTGGGGAAAGTGACTGTGGTAGGTGGATGTCAAAAAGATCTAGCTGCTCCCAGGTTACCTATGGCGCACCACCTTATAATTGCGCCATTAGTAATCCTGGTTACTAATGGCACACCTATTAGGGGGTGTGCCATTACTAGTTTTGAAAAAAAAGTTAAAAAAAAAATTAAAAAATTTGTTAGTAGTGGCGCACAGAGTGTGTGGTGTGCCATTACTAGTTAAAACTAGTAATGGCACACAGTGCCCCAGTGCGCCATTAGTAGTTTTGGAAAAATAAAACAAATATGTTAGTAATGGCGCACCGTGTGTCTGGTGCGCCATTAGTGTTGGTGTACTGGGAACCGGGGTACCCAGACTTGCCTATCTGCGGGCCGCGACGCGCTCCTACAAGCTACCTAGTACGGCCCAGTTGATCGACCAGCTGCCCCAGACCCTCGCGAGGGGCCAGGCCTCGCGAGGAGAACAACGCCAGGATCCCCTCAGGAGCAGCTTCGATAAGGTGATCCGGAGGGGCGGAGAACCCAAGGCCAAGCCAGCCTCAGGAGGAGGCAGTGATGTCAGGGGTGATGCACCGCGCCAGCGGGTGCCAGCACCGCGCCAGCGGCGCAGTTACCATTTTTGTGCAAGGGGGACAGCGCAACCGCAAGTTCCCGAGGAAGGGGCAAAGGTTTCCTCATTGGTGCAACGAGACCGAAGACCGCAAGGATGACAAGGAGGATGTCATCGTCGAGCCTACCACCGCGTCATCACCTGATCCTTTTGCAGGCGAAGACTGCTTTTGTCAGGATAGGAACGTCCTTGTGTTCCCGCTCAAAATGGCCGTTGTGGAATCCCTTCCCGCCTAAACATTTCGGGGGAAGAGGACCGTGGCCGCCTATATAAGTAGCCAGGATTCCCACTGAGAAAGGGGGAGACACACGCACTCGACCACCGCACAAGGAGCAAGAACACTAGCCTCCTGACCCTCCTGAGCTCGTCTCCTGATCTCAGGAACCCTTGTACCAGCTCATACTCTAGCTCACCCGGAGCCAATCCACCAAAGCAGGAAGTAGGGTTTTACACCTCGAGGTGGCCCGAACCTGGATACACTCTTGTGTGTTTGTTCGTTGTTTGCTTCAATCCTTCCACCGAGACGAGATCGAGGCCCTAGGTAGACGTGAGTGGGAGAGATCTTCGTTCACGCCCCTGTGTTCGAACTTAACGGGTTTTGCGGAGCCCTAAATCCGACATTTGGCGCCAGGTAGGGGGCGTGTCGAGATCTCGCCTCTCCGACGACCTCGCCTGGACTCATCCACCAACCCCGCGACTCCCAGCTCCAACAAACCGCGACCACGATGGTGAAGGCGCACCAGACGCATACGGAAGCCCGTGGCTTCCGCGCCGCTCAGGCATCGCCCTTCGGCCGTGGGACCCGCCGTCACCCGTCTTTGATCAGGGTCGACGGCACGATGAGAACCACTAACCTGCCACCAGAGGACCGGCAGCATCCTCCGCCTAGTCGACGCCAAGGCCGTGCGGCAACATGGGCGGCCGAACACGCGGCGGCAAGCTCGCAGGACCGGCGCGAGATGGCGAACATGAGGGCTGCTATACTGGAGGCCAGGGAGCTGCTAAGGTGCCGACTGCTCGACAGTGGTCACGACGCACTGCTTCTCGGGGTGGCCGAGCTCCTCAACGCCGCCAGCACCAGAGCCGAGCCGTTTTGCGTCCACACGATGATGTCGGGGACCGGGTGCCGCCTCAGCCACACCCGGCCGCCCATATGGTTAAGACCCGCGGCGACCTACGAAGGCGACATGGGGTATGATCCGCTAAAACCTGCATATGACGCCGCCCCTCTGCCTCGAAGCCCTTTGTATCCAGAAACCGCCCCCGTCGAGGAGCCACCGGAGAGCGACCTCACGACTACGCCGAACGCCATATGCAACCAGGCGTCGGCACAAGGGGGTTCAGGAGCGGGAGGTCAAGAGGCAAATCCCACGCTCATGACCCACGATCCACCACCATCATCGCCCACGGCCATGGAGCGCGGGTAAGACATGCGCCGGTGCATGCGGGGGCTGGCCCCGCAGCACCGACTGAAGGCCTCGGGCCAACAATGTCTCTGGCCCAGATCTCGGCAGGCCAGGGGGCTACTCTGTATGCCACATCAAGACAGAAAGGGGAGGGAAGGCCCGGGTCAGGCCCTCGTCCCCCCGCGCATGACCCGTCGCGCATGGCCCGCCCTGGATTTCACCAAGGGCTCACTCACGGCGGGTACGATGCGCGCGGGGAGGGGCCTTCTCCCCCCTCCGTTCAACCTCAAGACGCCGCGCCTCCTGGCGCACCATCCCCCGGGCTGCGGAGGGTGCATCTGGAGGCGATACGGCAGCCTGTCCTACGTGCATTAGGAGGGCCCAAGACCGCGGCTCCGTCCCCCTGCTCGCGAAATCCCGTACCCGCTGAGCCCGGCCCTGATCTGGAAGGGCTCAGGGGCCATTAGGAGCATGGGTAGGGCGGGGTCCCCCTCGCACCTTAGGGCGCTGCTTCTCTGAGCGACGTTAGCCCTCAGGGGCGGAACACATTCGGAGATCGCGTAAGCGGCATGCCTGGTGCTCGGAGGGGGGGCCTATGGCCAAGGTCCCATCCCCCCATCATGCATAGTGTCCCACTTCATGAATGCCGCCTTTGCGTGAGTTCATGAGGGAGCGGACTAGCACGGGGCGGGGCCCTCAAAGCGAACGGGCGGGCACGTCAGAAGATCTCCGCTCGTGACACTCTCACGTAATAATGAGTGGGGTTGTACACACCCCGGAGTCTCCGGAGTGTCGCCCTAAGACCTCGGGGGCTCCCTCCCACGCCGACCGGAAGCACCATGCACCGCACTGGCCATCGACACTGCCCCCCAACGGCTATGCCCACATCCACCAGTGGTAGCCCTATGCTCTGCGCTCGGGAGAAGACTGAAGACCTGCTAAGGGACCGGATGCGGCCCCTCGTTTTGCTTTTTGCATTTGCTCCTTCTGTATCTTCCTTCTCAGGCTGATCTCGCCACCGTGCGACTCGTTTTTTGAATAAAGGGAGAGTTTTGTCGGTGTTTCGTGATTTCCGTCGTGTTTTCTTTGAGCCAGTTCGTCTTTTTTGCCTCGCTTAGCCAAGTCAGGCTACGTCCGCAACCCCGCCCTACCACACCTCGTGAGCAGGGGCCCGGGCGTGGGCACGCGTTCTGTCTGTCCGCTATCTGACCGCCAACCACTCTTGCGCTCACAGCAGGTACTCGCGAGGCGCGCCTGGACTAGGCCGGCGGATGCTCCGTCCCGACGCGCGACAAGGACTTGAGGCCACGACCTTAGGAGCAAACAAGGGAGTACTTAAAAGCCCATTCATATAGCGTTCAGTTACATCATCAAAAGCATAAACCTTATGACACCCGCCTCACCCGGCTTCGGAGCCACAATCAAAAAGAAAATTTATGGCAGGAACTGGATTAAGCATCGGGGTCTTCGCCGGAACTGACGGTGTCCCCCTCCCCAAGCACCGGCGCGTCCTCGATAGCTGGAACAAGCTCCATCACCAACGCGTCCACATGATCACTCACCCAATTCTCCGACGGGCCGGCGACAGCCTCAGTCGCAGGCTCCAGCAAGGCCTCGAAGTCCGCACGGGAGTCAAGACAGTGCAAGTTGCCGAAGATGCGGGAAACCGCGCTCCTCAGAACGTCGCGGCTTTGCTCCTCAACGCGCTGCCGAGCCTTCCTGACCCCACCTTCAAGTAGGGATGAAAACGGAGCGGAAATGGACGGAACTGAGTGCTACGGTATTTGTTTTCATGTATTTTTGCAGAAGCGGAAACGAATACGGAAACCCCGGAAATGAATAAGGAAACAGATACTTCCGGAAATGGACACAGAGCGAATACAAAGCGGACACGGAACAAAAATGGGCGTTCACCGGAACTTAAAAACCCCTTGAATAATAGAGAAAAACACACAAAAAGAAATATTTTATGAATTCTTAACATGGCTATAAGATCTAGTTGAGTACATGTGTGGTTGTAGAAGTTGGGCCTCAAATGATCCATTCTACTCGGTATGTCGTTGTGTGTTGTTTGACGATTGGACTACAAACAAGCCATAAGTCTATTGTAAAAATGAAAATTTCATATTCACGGAAAACGGAAAGTTCCGTTTCCACGCCAGTTCCACCGGAAAACACTGTTCCATTTTTGTTTCCGTTTCCGCACAAAAAATTTCATTTCCACTTTCGTTTTGCAAATTTCCATTTCCGTTTTCATATTTCCTCTTCGTTTCCATTTTTCCTCCAGAAAAACGAAAACTTTCCACTCCATTTTCATCCCTGCCTTCAAGACACTCCACCACCCTGGTAAAGAACCCGAGGTACCCGGCGTCATCATTAACAAAGGGGCCAGTGACCCCCGACCCAAGGAGTTCGTCTAGAGCTTGGCCAGCCCGGTGCCGCCGGGCCTCAAACATCTCTTAGTAGGTGTGATGCATTCCGCGGACTCATGCAGCTTCTTCGGAGGTTCGAGCCGCGAGGGTGGAAACATCCTCCACTTGCTGGTAGAGGCAGGACAATTCCGCCCTGGCGGCAGCGCGAGCCTTCTCCGACGCTCGCTCGCGGCGCTCCGCCTCAGCACAAGCCTTCTTCGACGATCGTTCGCGACACTCGGCTGCAACGCGAGCCTTCTCCGACACCTGCAGGTGACGCTCGGCATCCGCCAGGCTACTCTCAAGTATCGTGATCTCCTTCTGGAGCTCCTTGCGCTTGTCAGCAAAGCGAGTCTCGTGAAGCCCCAACTTCTGGCGGTAATCCTTCCGGAGGTGGTCCGCCTACCCAGCAGCCTTCTTCGCAGCGACCTCGCGGTCATCAAGATTGCCCTTGGCCTCGGCTAGTTGGTGCTCCATCGTCTCTAGGCGCTCGCGCTCCATGCTTAGCTCCATCGCCTCAAGTGCGAGTGCCTCCTCCCGCGCCGAGAGGCCAGCAGGACTATCATCGTCAGCCACAGGTGCACCAAGGGCAACCCTTCGGGCACGAACCTAGCGCTCAAGCACGGCATTTGAAGCTTTGAGCTCGCGCTCACGCTCCTCCGCGGCTGCGCAGCGGCGCTCGGCATCTCGGGCCTCCTTCAGGACACGGTCGCAAGCCTCCTGAGCCGCGGCGGCCGACGCCTCCGCCTTCCTCAGGGTAGTGTCGTGCTGCATCTGGCTTAGGTTGACGACGGCCCTCAGCTGGCGCCAACCCCTCGCTAGGTGCAGACCCTCGGCCTTGACGCGCTCATCAACCTCAGCAAGCTCGACCTCGAGACGCTTCAGGGCGTCCGACGCCTCCCGCACAAGGACATGGCGGAACACACTCCGGCGCACCACAAGTTCCAGAAGACGACCGGGCTCGTCCCCGGTACCCGTGCCGCCCAAAGGGGGCTCCCCCTCTTCCACGGGTTCAGCGTGTACCTCGGGGCTAATTTCGGAGGCGCGCGACACCTCCAGCGCTGGGAGCAGGCATGACCTTGCCGGACGGACAGCTGCTTGAGCCGCCTCAAGGGCTGGCTAACCCATGGTGGAGACAAAACCCAGAGCACGAAGCGGGCTCCCGATGTACAAAGAGTTGCCTAGCCCCACGGACGCTTGGGGCTGGGGACACGACCTGCGCGATAAGACCCGGTCGCGACTTCGAGGGCCCACGCATGGCCTCCTAAAGGCCCGGCTTGGTCCGGAGAAGGAGTGCAGGCAGAAGCTCCTGCGGGCCTCGCCAGGTGACTCATCGATGAAGCAGAAGAGACCCTGCAGATCATGGGGTCAGTGGAACCACGCTAAGAGAGACAGGGAGAACCAAAGCACACGCACCTGCTTGGTACAGTCAGCTTCATCCTCTTCAAGGCCCTCGGAGCAGGACCAAAGACGCTCCTCAGCCTCCGCCTCTTGCCCAGCGTCGCGAAGGATGACGGGAGGCTGCCCAAGGCAGATATGCCTAGTCCCGGAGTAAGGCCGGAGCAGGAACCCGCAGTCGGTGCCTCGCTCCCTGAGGTGGCGCTTTCCGGACTCGCCTCGGCCGGAGGCCGCTGCACCTCCGCCTCGGCTGTTTCAGGAGCCCGCGGCGCCTTAGCGCTCCCCGCCACCTCCACCAACACCGGCGCCAGGGCTTCGTCCACTCGCTCCAAGGATGGGGCCGAACCCAGGCCAGGGGCTTCGCCAGATGCGTCTGCCCCAGAAGGGAAAGACGGGCTTGCAGGCGCGGATACCACCAAGGAATCGTCGCGAGGATTGGGGGTGCCTCCTGGGACCAGCCCCCATGCATCGAAGCGGGGCATCCTGTCAGCAAGGGCCCTTCCGGCTTTTGGAGCCAAGTACAAGGGAACCGCGGAACCAGGGCGAGCCTCAGGCACTTCACCAACAAGCAGCCGCACCAGCCCCTGGATCGTTTCAGGAGGGAGCTCCTCCCGCTGAGGACGCGCGCGATCGTCAAGAACCCACATCGGGTTGGAATGGCGCTGGAGAGGGGTGACACGGAGGACAAGGAAGTCCCTTACCACCATCACCAGGGTCAACCGGCTCTTCTTCAAGTTGGCCAGGCGACGCATCACAGGCTCTGCCCGAGGATCCGAGAGGGCTTCGTGCCTCCAACCAGAGTGCGGCATCGCTGGTGCATCGAGAAGATGAAATTGGGGGATGTACTCGACGGCGTCGACGAACACCCATTGCCGGCGGAACCCGTTGGTGGCAGGATGAAGCGAGAAATCATACCAGGAGGCAGCGGTCGCCTCCACCGCGCGCAACGACACGCACCCTGAGCGCTGCCTCCTGTCAACTAAGGAGAGGGCGAAGAAGTGACGGAGCAAGGCCATGGAAGGGGAAACGCCAACGAAAGCCTCACACAGGAATACGAAGCCGGAAAGAAGGACAATCGACCCAGGGTCCAGGTGTAACGCCCGAATCTAGTAATGCGTGAGCACTGCGCAGAAGAAGGCGGAGAAAGAGGGGACAAGACCCCCGAAGATAGCATAAAGATGAAGCTGGATGTCGTTGGCGCCAAGCTCCCTCACCGGCCGGGAGGCAAGCCAGATGCGGGTCGGTCCCCACTCGTTAGTTGTGTCATCCAAGGCGCGGCGCACCTTGTCCAGTCCCTCCTGGTTCACTATGGCGGAGCAATCGAGCACCGGTTCGAGCACCGGCGGCGACGCGGCAGCCTCGCCGTCCCCTCTCTTCTTCGCCCCACGCGGCATGGCGGCAAGCAGGAGAAGGCAGAGAAGGCAAGCAGATAAGGGGGGAGATTGGGAAGTAGGAAGCAAAAGCGGCAGCGAGAAGCCCTACCGGTTGTGCAACTAGCAAGTTGCACGACTACCAAGATTGCGTGGGAGGCGGGGCCGCCCACGTCCCATCCAACCGTCGCACGCCGGCCTGGCCTGCAGCCTTTGGGGCCCGCGACGCTTCGTCCTCGACTAAGGCTTCGCCCCGAAGCCAACTCCGCGCGTGCCGTGGGCCCGGGGGCTACTGTCGGCGTACTGGGACCAGGGGTAGCCAGACTTGCCTGTCTGCGGGCCGCGACGCGCTCCTACAAGCGGCCTGGTATGACCCAGCTGATCGACCAGCTGCCCCAGACCCTCACGATGGGCCATGACATGCAAGGAGAACAATGCCAAGACCCCCTCAGGAGCAGCTCCAATAAGGTGCTCCGGAGGGGCGGAGAACCCAAGGCCAAGCCTGCCTCAGGAGGAGGCAGTGATGTCAGCGGTGACGCACCGCGCCAGCGGGTGCCAGCGCCCACCAGCGGCGCAGTTACCATTTTGGTGCAAGGGGGACAGCGCAGCCGCCAGTTCCTGAGGAACGGGGCAAAGGTTTCCTCATTGGTGCAACGATACCGAAGACCGCAAGGACGACAAGGAGGATGTCATCATCGAGCCCACCACCGCGTCATCGCCTGATCCTTTTGCAGGCGAAGACTGCTTTTGTCAGGATAGGAATGTCCTTGTGTTCCCGCTCAAAATGGCCGTTGTGGAATCCCTTCCCGCCTAAACATTTCGGGAGAAGAGGACCGTGGCCGCCTATATAAGTAGCCCGGATTCCCACTGAGAAAGGGGGAGACACACGCACTTGACCATTGTTAGAGTTGTGTCAAATATTGTGTACAAGGTAGGTTATAGTTGGACTCTGAGTTGTATTGAGTTTAGTTAGGATATGGAGTCGTGTCCTAGTAGGACACTTGTATCCTAGGCCTCTCTTATATAGCGAGGGTAGACACACGATGTAACCTATGCCAACATAATAGCACAGGCGTGCAAGGGGGAGCCGGCGGCGTGTGCCGGCGCCCGGGTGGCCGGTGTGCGGTATTGTGACGGTGTCACGGGGAGGAGCGCCCGTAGTCAAGCCCCGGGGATGTAGCCATATCGGTGAACCTCGTTAACAAATCTCAGTGTCGTGCTCGTGTGATTGCTTGGTCCTTGGATGATCGACGGTATGCCTCGGATTTATTCTAATAAGTGGTATCATGAGCAAGGTTCGAGGAGGCTGCAGATAGTTGATCTTGAGGAAGGAATGGAAGAATTCATCGGATCGAGTTGATCGCGTGGGGCAATGAAAACAATTCGAGGGTGTGGCGAATATATCTGCTCAGGTAGCGATCGGAAGCAGGGGATTGGCAGGCGGCGGCAGAGCGAAGCGCTCGGCGAGATTGAATTTTGGTGATGCACGACAGCAGCCAACGGAAGACCTAGCATGCGGCAGCGGCGGCGAATCAATTGATCAGATCGATTCCACACGTGTTTGGCAGCAGCGTGACGGGGAGGCATTGGAAGCATGCAGCAGAAGGCCGAGCAGCGGCAACGCGTGCAGGCTGTGTGCTGGATGGGCCAGGCAAGCGTGGAAGCTGGAGGTGCATTGCGTTTGATTGGATGCCAGACAGGGTAACACTCAGCAGGAAAGCGGTGCTACAGATATGTTAAAAGAAAAGACAATGTGCACATAAGGTATTGACGTGGCAGGAATAGCAATAATAAGACAAAGAAAAAGAGCATTGAGTGTTGTGGAGGCACGTGCATGGTGCAACCACGGGAGCTCCCAGGGAAGCAATTTTATTTTTGATGCATTGCTAATTGCACACGAGGTTGTCCCAGGAGGATAGCAGGTTGGCGACGTGCATATAAGGCTTCCCGGAGCCTGGAGTGCGTCGTGGTAAGATTATGCATACACAGGGCGTCAAGCAATGCATGGAGATGTGCGGGCGGACACGACGCAGGGTGGAGCATGGTTGCAGTCGGATAATTTCGGCTGGGTCGGACTGGACTATCTGACGGATCGATGGGGATGTCGGTCAAAGCAGAAGACGGCGGTGATTTCGGCGACGACGACATATGAGCGTGATGCAGATGGTGGCCAACTTCTGGGGCGTGGAAACACGTGATGCAGGTCTGAGGGCTTGTGCGGCTTCGACAAGACTATGACGCAGGGTTGATTCAAAGCAGTGCACACATGAGAGAGCTTGAAGTCGACGGGGCGCGGGGTAGCACGGCCAACTGCATGGAGTCATGTTGAAGGTGGAGCTGGAGTCTGATGGACGACTTCACTCCGTGCCGATGGAGGGGCTATGGCGTAAATGCATGGAGAGTCGAAGCCTATTTCAGCGGGATAGCGAGAGACACATGGATCGGACTGGGTACCAGTGGTCTGATGGAGGCGTGATACTCGGCATCGGTCGGTGATGATCGGTGGTTCTCTGCAGTGGGGATTGAGTGATGTGGGTTCGCGACCCGGAAGACTCGACCAGGACAGCAGAGGCTTGACGCGGTAATAGCGGAGAGGCGTGCAGTAAGCACGGGACACAGCGACAGGCCAGGGCACTGATGGTCAGACATGTGGTCAAACAAAGTGTGCAGGGATGTTGAAGCAGTGTTGACAAGTACCAGATTTAAGTTGGTGACTGGGTCTATCGGTGCTAGTTTATGGACAGGAGTTGACCGTGGAGAATCTGAGAAAGTGGCGGAAAGTCTGAGATTATCGAAAGCGGCGAGCGTACATGGCTGTATATTCTGTGGTATTCAATGCACATTGCAAAGTGCGGATGACAAATACAGAAGGAGGCGGAGTGCTATAGCGGTGGGACATGTCAGAGACAATCCGAGAAAAAGGGTGAGACAACTGTGAATTTGACTCAGGGTGACACAGGGCGACGGTGAAATTTCTTCAAGTTTCAGACAGACGGTCAAGAATGAGCAGTGATGTTGAGTTCAGGTAACTCTTATGTGTGACACCCAATATGTGAGTTGTTCACTTTCACGCAGGTCAATGATCAATGTGTGATGACATTGGACAGATACTCTGGAAGTTGGGAGCATAAACGAGAGTAACAAGGAACTTAATTTTGCTCGAGTGTTGACTGTGGTGAAGAAAAAAAGGGACTACAAGTTGCAGATGGAGTCATATGGAGTCTTTGGTGTAGCAGTGGTGCTCATGGGATAAGCTCAAGTCCAATGTACATGGAAGTTTGACGCATAGACGAATCCAGGGTGGCGGAGAATATTCGCCAAGGTGGAGTTTGTTAGAGTTGTGTCAAATATTGTGTACAAGGTAGGTTACAGTTGGACTCTGAGTTGTATTGAGTTTAGATAGGATATGGAGTCGTGTCCTAGTAGGACACTTGTATCCTAGGCCTCTCTTATATAGCGAGGGTAGACACACGATGTAACCTATGCCAACATAATAGCACAGGCGCGCAAGGGGGAGCCGGCGGCGTGTGCCGGCGCCCGGGTGGCCGGTGTGCGCTATTGTGACGGTGTCGCAGGGAGGAGCGCATGTAGTCAAGCCCCAGGGATGTAGCCATATCGGTGAACCTCGTTAACAAATCTCGGTGTTGTGCTCGTGTGATGGCTTGGTCCTCGGAAGATCGACGGTATGCCTCGGATTTATTCTAATAACCACCGCACAAGGAGCAAGAACACTAGCCTCATGACCCTCCTGAGCTCGCCTCCTGAGCTTAGGAACCCTTGTACCAGTTCATACTCTAGCTCACCCGGAGCCAATCCACCAAAGCAGGAAGTAGGGTATTACACCTCGCGGTGGCCCGAACCTGGATAAAGTCTTGTGTGTTTGTTCGTTGTTTGCTTGAATCCTTCCACCGAGACGAGAGCGAGGCGCTAGGTAGACGTGAGTGGGAGACATCTTCGTTCACGCCCCTGTGTTCGAACTTAACGGGTTTTGCGGAGCCCTGAATCCAACAATTAGTAATGAGGACACTAATGGCGCACCAGTATCTAGTGCGCCACTGCTATATAGCAGTGGCGCACCACATACATGGTGCGCAATTAGTGTCTATATTATCTATAGCCCTTTTCCTAGTAGTGCAAACTCAATAAGATTTGTTAAAATACTTTGAAATGATTTGTGACGAAGGATATGTCAAGAGATTTTTCTCAGATCACATTCTGAATCCACATGAGATATAATTTCCCTGCTAGTTATATGTTCGAGTAGAGATAGAGCAAGGGAAACATAGAAATGTTGCTCGGAATAGATATGCTTCAGACAAGGTTTTCCTGCAACTAAGATATGAGATAGGTGTGCGAGGAAAAACCTCTCAAAAGTCAGATAGTGAGAATTTGCTTTCGAATCTCAAGGATTTTTAGTCTAAAGTAGACTTTCTTCTCCTACAAGGTTAGATAGCGAAAGATAAATGTGATATAATATCTAACCATCAGGTACCTATAGGTTCAAGGAGTGCAATATCTCTTCTAGAGAAAAATGAAATTTAGTCATCCTTGAGATGGTTTTTCTATTCCCAGCATGATAGATTAGCATAGAGGAAGATTTCTACAAGGAATCAAACTTTCGATGCACGTTCAATACACCCGCAAACGAATAACTGGAAAAGCATAGCATTGCAGGGGTGTTATTAACGATACATGGCGACCGAGTGTACCGACACCATAGGCGATTCTTTCAGTTTTAGAAGCAAATAGTTCCAAGGGAAACCAAATAGTTTGAGGGAAAAGCAAACAGTGAATGAAAACACCCTGCAAAATAACCCATAGAACTATTTCTCGATGTTCTTCTCCCCCTTTTTGTCAACAAGTGTCAGAAATGAAAGAGAATACCAAGCGAGGAACTACTCATCTGAAGAATCCTCAACAGGGCTTGAACTATTCAGCGAAGCAGAACGAGCAATGGTTGAGCCCGAAGCAGGAGTTGGAGATGCAGCACGGGCTTCGGGATTGGCTTCGGGTGTAGCAACGCAAGGTGCATCTGGCTTGTAAATGAAGGTTCCAGTTGTGTCTTCAAGAATATCATCATGTTCGATGAACAACAGATCTGTTGAGGAAAAATGATGTGGAGACATAGGAGTTTGCCTTCGGATCAGAGGAACTTCAAATAATTCAAGATAATCATATTCATTTCCGATTACCTTTGCAGATAGTTTCTTGCGAGAATAGTCCTTGCGCAGAAGTGTCCATGAGTGCTTGTTCCGTTCCTTCTCATATAGAAGAGTTTGGCAAACGTAATTGTGAAGAAAATTCAATTCAGTCATCATTTCCAGCTTATCCTTGCGATCGAGCTTAATATGACTCTCTAGTGCTTGCTGTGTGCGAAGACAAATCTCATACAATGAAGGATTTTCTTCAGGAGGGATCTCAACTTTTGCCTTTTTGGTCTTTGGGGATCTAGAAGAAGCAGGCATAGAAGCAGATGCAGTGCCATCCATTGGCATATTTCCTTTGCTGATATCTTTCACAATTATGAGTGTATCACGAACTGGTGGCATAAAAACTTTCAGATCATACGGGTAGAAAAAGTTCTCTTCAATGAGCTATTCGATTTCATACATGATCCACAAAGCATAAGGCTTCAAGGCGAGTGGAGTATCTGCTGCGCAGGCCAAGCTGCAAATGAAAAGATCTGGGATATCGAATAGAATACCCTGAGCAGTGGCAAGCTGTGCATTTCCTACGATGTTGTTGATGGTTTCTGGCCTGTTCTTTCGAGCGAGGGAGTTGCAGAGAATGTACAACAAAACTTTGTTCTCATATGCCAAATACTTTGGATTTATCACTATGCATTCATCACCAACAATCTTGGGGTCCATTAGCATATGCGATTATGCTTCAGATACATCCCAAAGTGCAGCATGTGCTCTTGATTAGCATCGAATTTGCACCGAGGAAGATTAAACAGTGCTAAAAATTGATCTGGCGAGCATGTGATACTTTCCTCACCAGTCGTCCATTCGAAAATCCATGTAGAGCTATCTCCAAGTTCTCCTGAGATATACATAGTAGCATAGAATTGAAAATCACTTCAGGATTGCAGCCATGATTGAAGCGGAGAAAATCTTTCAGGAAGACAAGTTAAATTTGCTCGATGGTGTGATGGAAACATGGCATACATTTGAGCTTAGCAAAATCCAGTATCTTGTGATGAATGTGGCTGACAGTGAAGTTATTTCTCCTTCATATGGGCTGGTTCCAAATAATGCAAGTTTTGAAAGATGAAGCTGCTTATTGACTGCAGGACCATTTGGGCCATCTTCAGCTGACAACAAGGGAAGTGCTTCCAAGAGATTTTTTAACTTTTCTTCACTCATATTCCGAATGTGAGAATCGTCAGGTGCTTGCATGGCTTCATCAATTTGCTTCAAAGGAGCATGAAGCTTCCTTGACTTTCCTTGTGTGGATAGCTCGACTAACTTGACTAATTTTCACTCTTGATCACTGGAACTCCTTCAACGTCTTTCTGAGTTTTGGGAACTAGGGCCTTTCGTTTCTTTGTACTTTCTTCGGTTGTGGGCATAGCAGCTTATTTTCTGAACTCATGTGGCACAACTGGTGGTACAAATCTTTCGTGATCCATGGGCTCGTCAGATTTCTTCTCTTCCTCTCCCAACCACGAGGTAGAGGAACAAGGAGCAGGATCAACATCCATCTCGGTAGGGGCACCAGATGATGTAGCTGGGATGGTTTTGTCTCGGGAAGCATTTAGCTCCCCCTCAATCTTATCATTGTCCTCCTTGTTAGATCCGGATGGCTCAACTAGCATTTTATTTGGAGGCGGTGGGTCCGCCTTCTCAACTTCAATCTCTTTATCAGTTTTATCATCAGTGACATGCTACTCATGCAGGGCAACTTCTTCATCTGACTTGTTCAAAAATACATCAATGACATTAGGATTTTGAACCTCTGGAATAGGTATAATAACTTCCATATGGATGGCCTGCTACATGGGTTCATCTTCATGATGAGGAGATAGAGGAATCCGCTGTAGAGGAGTACTTGAGTCAATAGGAGCATTATCAGCTGTCAGAGGATGATGCTTTTTTATTCCTTTCGGCTTGCTAGCTCTAGCTTTAGCCTTCTGCCATTTCTCTTTCTTGATTCTCCTTCGAGCGAGATCTACCTTTCAATTGATTTCATCATTTTCCCTATCACATAACTGAGACACTTCCAATTTCATACGTGAAAGCTACTAAATTTTGTCATTTCTTATCAGACTGAGAGCCTATGTAAGCTCAACAATTTATTTGTTTAGACGCTTTGTCTCTCGCTCAATGGTTCCATTTCTCATCTGCGCGAGGGTTTGCTTGTCATAGACTGCCTGATTCATCTCTTTCTTCATTTTCCTCAACTCTATGAAATATTTTGCTGCAACTTTGGTAACGTCATCAGGAAGACCCAGGCTTTTTAAATCAACTGATTTTGGATCGTAAGCAGCACTCTAAATTACATCAATCATAAGATTGAAATCCTATTGTTGTTCCTCTTTGGAAGCAGGAACATTGTGCTTGCCTTTCTTAGAGGAAACTTCAGCTTCGTCTTGCGGTCAGCAGTTTTCTCTTTGAAGTGTGAGCAGCAGAACCCAAAGCTTTATCAGTGACTTGAGTGGGTACATGTCTTGGTGATTTCCTTAGAGGATGTGAAACTTTTGATGGTGGGCGAGTTTTGTAAGGCGTGTTGAGGATGGCTCGCTGATCATACATAGGAATTTCATCGGGAGCTTCATCATCTGAAGACTCATCAGACGAGTCAAGAGCATCCTTCATTTATTTTCTGCGACTGATTTTCTTTAGGAGCATGATGGGAAATTGACTTTCCGAATTAGCTTCCTTTAGAGGCATGATCCTTTTTCTTCTGCACATCATGCTGAGTCAGCGCGATGTTCTTAGCTTCGACTTGATTTTTCTTCATTTGCCTAGCCTCACGCTTGACTTTGGCCTTCGCTCTCTTGGCGACTTTATCGAGAAAATCCGCGATGGTTTTGAGGGAGTCATGATGAGTAGTGGATGGCTGTGGAGGCCTAACTTTCTCATCATCAGGACCGATACAATTCTCAGCAATGCAATCACTCAATGGAGGAGTGAAAGAAAAACAGAATTTGATATTTCTCGTGAACATTCTCATAGTTCAACCATTTCTTCACCCAATGACAGTGAATCCTTTCCAACATGTTATTGCAATCAGTTGTTGTTTCAACTCCAGGTGGAGTTCTATATCCATCAGGTTTAGACATTTCGGCAGTGGTGTTCTTCTCTCTTCCATGACCACCTTTCTTTGGATTTCCATCAGAGAAGAGAGTTACGGCATCAATCACCAGATCATCATCAACCTGAGTATGAGCTGAGGGAATATCATCATCTCCTTCTGTGGATTCAGACTCAGATTTATTTTTCGGTGACTTGGGTGGCTTTGATGATTTTCCTCGACCAGTCAATCCATTCGGCCAGACCTCGGTGGTGGCTGAGGTGAATCTCCTTCAGAAACAGAATACTCATCTAAGCTTTGAGCCATCACCAACCTGTGAACATAATAGATATGATGGAAAAATAGGGCATGGTCGTAAACATGCACATAATCATTTTGTAAAAATGAAGGTTTTTTGGATGAGCAAAGGAATCCATGATATACTTAGAGAAGATATCTTTAATAGTTTGTAACCTAGTCAGCCCAGTCAAAACTATCTAATCATTCGGATAAGTATTCATGAACCCTACATCGAGAAGAACTAGTATGAGAGAAAAGCTACAAATCGTACCAATCATAACCTAGTGAATCATAAAGATCTAGCAAAAAGAAATAAATCAACAAAGAATGCGTCGGTACCAACTGCCCTAGAACAGAGAAGGGGATAGAGGTAGTTCCAGATCCAGGCGCCCAAACTTGGCAGCAAGGATCGACTGCGACAATGCGGAAGAGAGGATTTATCGCAGTAGCGCGACCAACGACGGGAAGACTTCATAGGAGTCGCATGGCGAGGCGTTTCGATGGCGTTGCTTCAAGCTCGGACTTGTTAGGAGGTGGAAGAAGGCATGAAGAACAAATGAGGAAGAAGATGCCAGAATGGGTATTCATAACAGAGAGCAGAACCACCTCGTCTGAAATCTACGGCCTACAAAGACAGGACATTCCACGTTCAACGAACGCGACCAAAATCGTGGAGATCGTGCACACGTGGCAACCGTTTCCTGCGGAAATTTCCGAAACTAAACGGGGGGACGAAAGATTTGAGAAGGGAAAGTGCCCAAACAGATTATAGTTGGAAGTCCATTTCTTTCGCGACCAAGGACGTCAGATTGAAATTTTCTTTATATCTAATTGTGTTTTTATGATGGATAGAAAAGATTGGATGAGAAAGAATAGAGAGAAAAAAGGGACCAAAGCAAAACACTTAACCAAATGTGAGGAACAAAAAAGCACGGAGCTATGGGTTAGTTGAACTTTGAACAAAACACAAACACAGCAACACGAAAATAAAGAAGGCGGACGAGAACACAAAGAACAAGCACCAACAATAGAGATCTTAGGGCTTAATAATAAGTGAGAAGATTACGTAAGACAGTTCCTGCAAGAGGGATTAGTTCTGTTCTACAACCCACAATTGTGTGGGCAATGAGGATCTCATTTTATTAGTATGAGCAGGAACATTCCTTCGGTGAGATCTGTAAATCACATGTCCATTTCGAGAGTAATCATATGCATATGTGTTGAAGTTATTTCCAAAGACATGAACATAATGATCTTTGGAGGTACGCATGTACTCCTTCTATAGAGCGTTTGACCGATATCCATTTTAGGAAGTTTCAACAATAGTCTGTGAATGCTAATTGTTCCGCGGAAGATAAATAGTGACAGAGCCAAAGGTGTCCCGTCTTTCGATGAGATGGTGGTTATCGTTTTGGAGGAAGTCGACTTTGACGATCCGACTACGAACGTGCGAGGACGTCGCG
The DNA here is from genome assembly GCA_902687465.1 of Secale cereale. Classification (NCBI taxonomy): domain Eukaryota; kingdom Viridiplantae; phylum Streptophyta; class Magnoliopsida; order Poales; family Poaceae; genus Secale; species Secale cereale. Next base: position 320,108,256 of record LR738712.1, on the reverse strand, counting down.
CCTTAGCAATCGCTAAACCAACTCCGAGAGGTTGTTGACCACGCCGGAGCACGATCAACCTGACCAAGAAGGTCTGTTTCCTGCAGGCAAACGAAGAATAAGCAAGAAACTAAGATTGCGATCTGGATATTGCGAATATAAGAGGAAAGCTTTATTGATCAAGGTGGGGTTCTGTGACGCCTTGGTCTGGTCGTTGAACACAAACGAAGTACGCGAAGTTGCAGCTATGGCGAACTTTTAATCTAAACAAAACCCAAAGTCTAAACGACGCCCTAAGGGCTGTATATATGAGGGAAAGAGGGGGGAATTTCGTGGCCCTTGGTGGAGGGGTCCGAAACCAACCCTAACTCTTGTTTCCCCACACATACGGACTCTAAAAACAGCCTATACTCAAGTATTTCGAAATTACATGGGCCTGGCCCAATAATAAGGTGACGCAGCACCTAAAATAGCCTCTGGACGAAATTTATGAAGTGGCATCTTGTATATTTCGTCCAAGGCTTCTCGCACTCATTATGGTGGCTTCAAAGTCCTGAAATAATCCATTGTAACTCCATTCTTGTCCCCCTTGCGCATGCCATCATCTCCATGCTTGATCTTGCTCCAATGTTCATCCTTCTTGTCCAAGCTAGGCCCTTCATTTGTAAGCAAGACAAATGTATCCAATTTAGGCAGCATCATATTCTCATGAACATTAGATTCATTACCAAGAAACGAAAGTACCTGGTAATTTAATTGGCGTGCGCGAGCTCTAGTAATTGGTCCTGTATATGTGTCAGTTGGAGCTGTGGGTGTAACCTTGTTAGTGATGTCCTCATCATCCTCCCCTTCTTGAATTGAAGTCGTCCTCGACGGAAGCTCATCTTCCTCACCCAAGTAAGGCTTCAAATCTGCAATGTTAAATGTGGGACTAACCCCAAAATCTGCAGGCAGCTCAAGTTTATATGCATTATCATTTATTTTCTCTAACACCTTGAAAGGACCATCAGCACGTGGCATTAGCTTTGACTTGCGCAAATTAGGAAACCTATCCTTACGCAAAAGTAACCAAACAAGATCTCCAGGTGCAAAGACAACACGTTTTCTACCCTTATCTCCAACAAGTTTATATTTAGCATTCATGCGCTCAATATTTTCCTTAGTTAACTCATGCATTTTTAAGATCAATTCAGCACGTTGTTTAGCATCAATATTAACCTTCTCCGAAGATGGAAGAGGCAACAAATCAATAGGTGCACGAGGTAGGAAACCATAGACAATTTCAAAAGGGCACATTTTAGTAGTAGAATGCAACGAACGATTATAAGCAAATTCAATATGAGGCAAGCATTCTTCCCACATTTTCTTATTATTCTTCAAAACAGCCCTAAGCATAGTAGACAAAGTTCTGTTGACTACTTCCGTTTGTCCATCAGTTTGGGGGTGACAAGTAGTACTAAAAAGCAGTTTAGTCCCCAACTTAGCCCATAAACATCTCCAAAAGTGGCTAAGAAATTTAGTATCACGATCTGAAACAATAGTATTTGGCACACCATGCAAGCGAATAATTTCACGAAAGAACAAATCAGCAACATTAGCAGCATCATCGCTTTTATGACATGGTATAAAGTGTGCCATCTTCGAGAACCTATCCACGACAACAAATATGCTATCCCTCCCCTTCTTTGTTCGAGGTAAACCCAAAACAAAGTCCATAGATATATCTTCCCAAGGAACACTAGGGACAGGCAAAGGCATATATAAACCATGAGGATTGAGTCGTGACTTAGCTTTTTGACATGTAGTGCAGCGAGCAACAAAACGCTCAACATCCCGTCGCATCTTTGGCCAAAAGAAATGTGTAGCAAGTACGTCCTCCGTCTTCTTGACGCCAAAGTGTCCCATTAATCCTCCTCCATGCACCTCCTGCAACAACAAAAGACGAACAGAGCTAGCTGGAATGCATAGCTTGTTAGCTCGAAACACAAATCCATCACTAACGACGAACTTGTTCCATGTTCTCCCTTGTTTACAATTCTGCAATACATCTTTAAATTCAGCATCATGCACATATTGATCTTTGATGGTCTCCAAACCAAATATTTTAAAGTCAAGTTGTGAAAGCATAGTATAACGACGAGACAATGCATCAACAATAACATTTTCTTTTCCCTTCTTGTGTTTAATAACATAAGGGAAAGTCTCTATGAATTCAACCCATTTAGCATGTCTACGGTTCAGTTTTGCTTGACTTTTAATGTGCTTTAAAGATTCATGATCAGAATGTATAACAAATTCTTTGGGCCATAAATAATGTTGCCATGTCTCCAAAGTCCGAACAAGAGCATATAATTCCTTATCATAAGTAGAATAATTCAGACTAGGCCCACTCAATTTTTCAGAAAAATATGCAACAGGTTTACCATCTTGTAATAACACACCTCCTAACCCAATTCCACTATCATCACATTCAAGCTCAAAAGTCTTATTAAAATCAGGAAGTTGGAGTAAAGGAGCATGTGTCAACTTATCTTTCAATACCGTGAATGCTTCTTCCTGTGCAGTACCCCAAACAAAAGGCACATCCTTCTTTGTAAGCTCATTGAGAGGTGCAGCAATGGTGCTGAAATCTCTCACAAAACGCCGATAGAATCCAGCGAGGCCAAGGAAACTCCTCACGTGTGTGACCGTTTTGGGCTGCGGCCAACTCTCAATAGCTTCAATCTTGGCTTGATCAACCTCAATTCCCTGTGGAGTAACAACATAGCCAAGAAAAGAGACTCGGTCGGTGCAAAAGGTGCACTTTCCAAGATTACCAAATAAACGTGCATCACGTAGAGCAATAAAAACAGCACGTAAATGTTCCAAATGTTCCTCCAAAGATCTGCTAAAAATCAATATATCATCAAAGTATACTACCACAAATCGTCCAATGAAAGCACGTAAAACTTCATTCATTAATCTCATGAAAGTACTAGGTGCATTAGTTAACCCAAAAGGCATGACTAACCACTCATATAATCCAAACTTAGTTTTAAATGCTGTTTTCCATTCATCTCCCAATTTCATACGAATTTGATGGTATCCACTACGCAAATCAACTTTGGAGAATATTGTAGAGCCACTCAATTCATCAAGCATATCATCTAGCCTAGGAATAGGATGACGATAACGAATAGTAATATTATTAATGGCTCTACAATCAACACACATACGCGATGTACCATCCTTTTTCGGCACTAGAATAATAGGAACAGCACAAGGACTAAGGGATTCTGATGAGGACATCACTAACAAGGTTACACCCACAGCTCCAACTGACACATATACAGGACCAATTACTAGAGCTCGCGCACGCCAGTTAAATTACCAGGTACTTTCGTTTCTTGGTAATGAATCTAATGTTCATGAGAATATGATGCTGCCTAAATTGGATACATTTGTCTTGCTTACAAATGAAGGGCCTAGTTTGGACAAGAAGGATGAACATTGGAGCAAGATCAAGCATGGAGATGATGGCGTGCGCAAGGGGAACAAGAATGGAGTTTCAATTGATGATTTCAGGACTTTGAAGCCACCATAATGAGTGCGGGAAGCCTTGGACGAAATATACAAGATGCCACTTCATAAATTTCGTCCAGAGGCTATTATAGGTGCTGCGTCACCTTATTATTGGGCCAGGCCCATGTAATTTCGAAATACTTGAGTATAGGCTGTTTTTAGAGTCCGTATGTGTGGGGAAACAAGAGTTAGGGTTGGTTTCGGACCCCTCCACCAAGGGCCACGAAATTCCCCCCTCTTTCCCTCATATATACAGCCCTTAGGGCGTCGTTTAGACTTTGGGTTTTGTTTAGATTAAAAGTTCGCCATAGCTGCAACTTCGCGTACTTCGTTTGTGTTCAACGACCAGACAAAGGCGTCACAGAACCCCACCTTGATCAATAAAGCTTTCCTCTTATATTCGCAATATCCAGATTGCAATCTTAGTTTCTTGCTTGTTCTTCGTTTGCCTGCAGGAAACAGACCTTCGTGGTCAGGTTGATCGTGCTCCGGCGTGGTCGATAACCTCTCGGAGTTGGTTTAGCGATTGCTAAGGCGCGACGTGCACGCACGTTCGTAGTCGGATCGTCAAAGTCGACTTCATCCAAACGATAGCCACTATCTCATCGAAAGACGGGACACCTTTGCCTCTATCATTCTTTGTTCGAGGTAAACCCAAAACAAAGTCCATAGATATATCTTCCCAAGGAACACTAGGGACAGGCAAAGGCATATATAAACCATGAGGATTGAGTCGTGACTTAGCTTTTTGACATGTAGTGCAGCGAGCAACAAAACGCTCAACATCCCGTCGCATCTTTGGCCAAAAGAAATGTGTAGCAAGTACGTCCTCCGTCTTCTTCACGCCAAAGTGTCCCATTAATCCTCCTCCATGCGCCTCCTGCAACAACAAAAGACGAACAGAGCTAGCTGGAATGCATAGCTTGTTAGCTCGAAACACAAATCCATCACTAACGACGAACTTGTTCCATGTTCTCCCTTCTTTACAATTCTGCAATACATCTTTAAATTCAGCATCATGCACATATTGATCTTTGATGGTCTCCAAACCAAATATTTTAAAGTCAAGTTGTGAAAGCATAGTATAACGACGAGACAATGCATCAGCAATAACATTTTCTTTTCCCTTCTTGTGTTTAATAACATATGGGAAAGTCTCTATGAATTCAACCCATTTAGCATGTCTACGGTTCAGTTTTGCTTGACTTTTAATGTGCTTTAAAGATTCATGATCAGAATGTATAACAAATTCTTTGGGCCATAAATAATGGTGCCATGTCTCCAAAGTCCGAACAAGAGCATATAATTCCTTATCATAAGTAGAATAATTCAGACTAGGCCCACTCAATTTTTCAGAAAAATATGCAACAGGTTTACCATCTTGTAATAACACACCTCCTAACCCAATTCCACTAGCATCACATTCAAGCTCAAAAGTCTTATTAAAATCAGGAAGTTGGAGTAAAGGAGCATGTGTCAACTTATCTTTCAATACCGTGAATGCTTCTTCCTGTGCAGTACCCCAAACAAAAGGCACATCCTTCTTTGTAAGCTCATTGAGAGGTGCAGCAATGGTGCTGAAATCTCTCACAAAACGCCGATAGAATCCAGCGAGGCCAAGGAAACTCCTCACGTGTGTGACCGTTTTGGGCTGCGGCCAACTCTCAATAGCTTCAATCTTGGCTTTATCAACCTCAATTCCCTGTGGAGTAACAACATAGCCAAGAAAAGATACTCGGTCGGTGCAAAAGGTGCACTTTCCAAGGTTACCAAATAAACGTGCATCACGTAGAGCAATAAAAACAGCACGTAAATGTTCCAAATGTTCCTCCAAAGATCTGCTAAAAATCAATATATCATGAAAGTATACTACCACAAATCGTCCAATGAAAGCACGTAAAACTTCATTCATTAATCTCATGAAAGTACTAGGTGCATTAGTTAACCCAAAAGGCATGACTAACCACTCATGTAATCCAAACTTAGTTTTAAATGCTGTTTTCCATTCATCTCCCAATTTCATACGAATCTGATGGTATCCACTACGCAAATCAACTTTGGAGAATATTGTAGAGCCGCTCAATTCATCAAGCATATCATCTAGCCTAGGAATAGGATGACGATAACGAATAGTAATATTATTAATGGCTCTACAATCAACACACATACGCGATGTACCATCCTTTTTCGGCACTAGAATAATAGGAACAGCACAAGGACTAAGGGATTCGCGTATATAACCTTTGTCGAGTAGCTCCTGTACTTGACGCATAATCTCCTTCGTCTCTTCTGGATTGGTACGGTATGGTGCGCGGTTGGGTAGCGATGCACCGGGAATTAAGTCAATCTGATGCTCAATCCCTCGAATAGGTGGTAGGATATGGCAGCGGTGGTAGGTTATGGCAGCGGTGGTGGTATATGGATTCGGATTGGTGGTGGTATATGGATACGGATCGGTGGTGGTATGTGGCAGTAGTGATGAAGATGTTGCGGCGGCGGCGTGACAACTTATGACCAGAACTCGAAACTCTAAAAGACTAGACGCTAAGACCAGCAACTGGACACGACGATGCAACCGCAAATTCAACAAAGCAAATACAGAAAAGATTATGCAAAGGCTCAGATTGGTTCGGATGGGATGAACTAACCCTAATTTTTTTTTGGCTTTTTCGTGGACTATAGGTATGAAGAACAGACTCGATCTAAACTATGAAAAACTGTAAAATCTCACCGAGCAACCTGGAAATCTGATACCACTTGACAGAGGCAAAGGTGTCCCGTCTTTCGATGAGATGGTGGTTATCGTTTTGGAGGAAGTCGACTTTGACGATCCGACTACGAACGTGCGAGGACGTCGCGCCTTAGCAATCGCTAAACCAACTCCGAGAGGTTGTTGACCACGCCGGAGCACGATCAACCTGACCAAGAAGGTCTGTTTCCTGCAGGCAAACGAAGAACAAGCAAGAAACTAAGATTGCGATCTGGATATTGCGAATATAAGAGGAAAGCTTTATTGATCAAGGTGGGGTTCTGTGACGCCTTGGTCTGGTCGTTGAACACAAACGAAGTACGCGAAGTTGCAGCTATGGCGAACTTTTAATCTAAACAAAACTCAAAGTCTAAACGACGCCCTAAGGGCTGTATATATGAGGGAAAGAGGGGGGAATTTCGTGGCCCTTGGTGGAGGGGTCCGAAACCAACCCTAACTCTTGTTTCCCCACACATACGGACTCTAAAAACAGCCTATACTCAAGTATTTCGAAATTACATGGGCCTGGCCCAATAATAAGGTGACGCAGCACCTAAAATAGCCTCTGGACGAAATTTATGAAGTGGCATCTTGTATATTTCGTCCAAGGCTTCTCGCACTCATTATGGTGGCTTCAAAGTCCTGAAATAATCCATTGTAACTCCATTCTTGTCCCCCTTGCGCATGCCATCATCTCCATGCTTGATCTTGCTCCAATGTTCATCCTTCTTGTCCAAGCTAGGCCCTTCATTTGTAAGCAAGACAAATGTATCCAATTTAGGCAGCATCATATTCTCATGAACATTAGATTCATTACCAAGAAACGAAAGTACCTGGTAATTTAATTGGCGTGCGCGAGCTCTAGTAATTGGTCCTGTATATGTGTCAGTTGGAGCTGTGGGTGTAACCTTGTTAGTGATGTCCTCATCAAACAGTCTACATGTCCAAGTTAGAAGTGATAGATAATTTTTCAATGATGCACTTCTTCACCCAAATTTGCTTCTTGGGTGAACCATACCTGCAGTTAGTTCCGACCTACACTACAAAAAAAGACACATCCGTGACATTTTGGCCCGAACGAATTTTTTTCTTTCATGCTTATGACATTTCTATGACAATAATTGTGAGAAAAACCCATATCATCATAGATGTGCTGTGCTCCTACTTCTATGACAAAAAATCATGACAATAAATGGGCTTTTCGTCCTAGGCGGGCCGGAGACGCAACTGCATGACATTCTTTGGGCCGTCTATGACAGAAAAAATCGTGATAGTAACGAGGGCGAGGAAAATTTTGGGACTTCTCGGTTACGGTGGGTGGTCGAGGCGGAGTGATGCACAAAGGTTTGCACATTTCTCTCATGTAAGTACGCGCGTGTGTGCGAGGCGTTGGGCTCTAACTGAACCCGAGCGAGGCGTTCGCTTACCGAAACTGAGCGATTACACTAGCTACGTTACTTAACCCCAACGATCGATCCCTTTACTACTAACTGAACCGGACCGACTCCTTCACTGCTAACTGAACCCGATCAATCGCTGTTGTTGCTTGCTAAAGCAGATCCAACCTGCTGGCTCTTAATGAAGAGTGAACATGGGGTTGGTTGAACAAGTCGAGACGTACGTGGTTGGGGTTGGATGAACAGTGCCTGGTGGGGGTTGAATGAACAGGACCCCGTGGTAGTAGTAGTAGGAGGTTGCCACTAGATGAACAGGACACCGAGATGAGGACGCCACAACCGAGGCGTTGGGGTGGATGAACAAAACCCCGTGGAGGGCCGGTTGAATAGTAGCCGGTGGAGGGCTGGTTGGATGAACAGGACCCCGTGGAGAGCTGGTTGAACAGTAGCCGTTGGACGGCTGGTTGAACAGTAACCGGTGGAGGCAGAGGAAGACGCAGTGATGATTAGTGCAGGTGGATGCTGTAGGAAGTCGACGGTGGGTGAACAGTAGCCCGCGGAGTTCTGTTTTGCGGTATGCCACACCCCTACCGATGAACAGGACCCTCATTTCGACTGTAGCGCTCCAACACAAGTCCGTTTGCTCAGTTTTGCGGTATGCCAGACCCCTCCCGATGAACAGGATCCCATTTCTGCCGTAGTCGGTCGAGCAGAAGGTTGTTTGCTCCGTTTTGCGGTACGCCAGACCCTTCCCAATGAACAGGACCCCGTTTCGACCGTATGCACTCTAGTAGGAGGTTGTTTCCCTCCGTTTTGCGGTACACCACACCAGGTTTCGGCTGTTTCGTCCAAGCCGGTTGCCTCCCGATGAACATGATGATGTTTCTCTGTTCTAACCCCGCCGGTTGGCTGCCGATGACTACAATGCCGTTGCTGCCGTCTCCATATGTACGGGGCTGCATGGCCGTACGTATGTGCGACCCCGCCCATATGTACGTACGTGGCTGAATTTTTTGGCATTTGGCTAAACGTACATGTACTCAATTTTGACTGGACTGCCTGAACTGCTACATCAGGGGATCTACTACTACACGTGCCGCTTCTTGCTCGGCCACGGTTCAGCGCTGCAGAGAGACCAATCGGCCGCTATGTACGTACATGTTTGCGACCAGACAAACAACCCTACGTACGATTCCACCGGGTGGGTCCCAGCTCTCAGGGAAGACAAGGAGGCACTTCCTTGCATGCGAAGATATAGCTGGCAGGTCCCAGCTGTCAGGGGTGAATCATTTTTTTTGCTCGTAATAAGGAGGCACTTCCTTGCGTGCAGCCATGGACCCAGATGTCAGCCTCTCCACGTACCATCCTCTTCCGATGGAAGCCGTTCCTTAACCACGTTGACCACGCCGCACCAAGAGCACCAAGGCGGTGGACGACAGCGAGGCATATGAAGGGATTGACCCGAAGCCACGGAAGACTCGGCAGTTGTTTCCCACGCGGAGGGCAGTACTAGGGTTGACTGGTTCGGCTGCAATGTGAGGTTGCTGTCGCCAAAGATTAACAGGAGGTCTGGGTGAGTGGAGGGATGGCCAGGTCAGCGATTGGGTGTAGGGTGGGGCGGTGAGGCCTGCGCAGCAGCACTGCCAGCCATGTGAGGCAGGAGCAGGTGGCACGGCCACCGCTGGTTTGAGCGGGTGGAGCAAGAAGACCAGAGGTTGAAGAAGCACGACGGCGGTTGGATTAACATCTAATGGTCACTGCACCATGAATCGTTTGTTGACTATAAGTTGACAAAGCCCTACGTATGCGTCAACTTTATAGGCCCAGACATCAGCCTCCAAATCGGGTGGGTCCCTACTAGCAGGAGGAGTGTTCATTTTTTTGTGCGAACTAAGGAGGCACTTCATTGTGTGCGAAGATATAGCTGGTGGGTCCGAGCTGTGAGCGGGAGGAACGGTTTTTTGCAACAAACAAAGGACTTTCCGATAGGTCCCTGCTGGCAGGTGGATGAATCATTATTTTGCGTGTAATAAGGAGGCACTTCCTTGTGTGCGGCCGTGGACCCAGCTGTCAGCCTCTCCATGCACAGTCCTCTTCCGATGGATGTCCATCGTTGACCATGTTCCGCCGAGAGCACCAAGGTGGTGGACGACGACAACTCAGCGAGGCCAAGTAAGGGAACGATCCGGAACCGACATAGACTTGGCAATTGTTTCCCATGCAGAGAGGGTACGAGGGTTTACTGGTTCGGCTGCAGTGTGAGGCTGCCGTCACCGGAGAATAACAGGATGTGTGGGTGGGTAGAGGAATGGCCAGGTAGGGTGGGGTCGTGAGGCTTGCCCGGGAGCATAGCCGGCCATGGGAGGTAGGAGCAGGCGGTTCTGTCGGCGCTGGTTTGGCGGCTGGAGCAGGAGTATTAGAGACAGAAGAAGCACGATTGTCATTGGATTGACATGTAACGGTCTGACACTGGTAGAGTCAATTGTACTAAGTTTATTTTTGAGAAACCTTGTGTATGCATGAACTTAGTAGGCCCACAAGTGAGCCTCCAAATCTATGTCATATATGTCAGGGAAAATATACACGAGTATGTATTTTCCCCTGACTCGTGCACGGACGAGCACCGGCTCAAGTCAGAGTACAAGAGACCAAGAGGTCCAAGGGGCCAACAACCAGATCGGAGAAACCAAGGCCAGGCCAGAGAAGCAAGGCATCGCCAAGAGAAGGGCCTCCCTTGCCGGGAAGGCGAGCCCGACAAGGGGCAAGGCCATATGACACCCGTCCCACGATGTGTCAAGAGAACAGGCGCGGAGTTGGCAAGATAGCGCGGAAAGCCTTGCCGGGAAACCAGTGATGTGACACTAAGCGGTGCATTTAATGCACCCTATCAGCCTGCAGAGTCAGGTATGGTAGCACTATTTTCTATCATACTAGTGCAGAATGACTACTTTGCTACTGTGGTAGCCCCTTGATATAGAAAAGGAGGCCCATGTCAATCCTAGAAAGGGTTGGAAAGTTGATGAACCCACAGCCCCATACGCGCGTAGTCGCTGCTGCCCTAAGGCAACCCTTGTCGGGCAAGTGTACTATGCTTCACCACCTCCATTCCACCATCAATCCACCAAAGCATGAGTAGGGTTTTACGATTCGCGGCAGCCCGAACCTAGGTAAAAAACTTGTGTGCTCTCTGCCGTGCTGCCGTGCGCTGGTCTGCTCTTTGTGCAACACGATGTTCCCCTGCCAAACCACCAAGGGGACTCCTAGTCCCATAGGTGGCCGTGGATCTCCCGCGGCATCTTTGGCGCGCCAGGTAGGGGGATCGCTTGTGTGAACCTGAAAGCGTGTGCAGCGCGTCATCTTCATCACCACTCTTATCTTCAATGGCTCCATCAGCGATAGCACCCGCGAAAACACTGGAGCAATGCGAGGTTGTCCCCGCGCTTCGTTATTGGTTTCCATTCCTCATCGCTGGTGGCGATTGATCTGCCCCGGCGGCCCGTACGGTGTAACCGTCATTCGGACGCTATTCAGAGGAAGGGCACAAGGTGTGCGAGCACGAGCTTCCTCCTCCCCATCCCTTCCCTTCATCTGCAGTCGAGTTGCTTTAGCCCTGGCATCGTCAAAGTTGACGATTACAGCACGACGCTCGGACCAAGTATTTCTCCTATGTTGGGTAATCCTAAGCGGAGTGCTGGTATGAATCCGTTGATGGATGCCCCGACAAATATACTTCGACAAGGCTGCCTGCACTGGCACGTTCCTTGCAATGGTAGCCACCAGGTTGATTCAAAAGTAAGGGAGTAAAGCGGTAGGGGGACCAGAAAAGCCCGACACAACACCCCGGTGCCCGCCAATCATCAGAAAATCATATTGGTCCCTGCCGGGAAGGAAGAAGCACCTGATTGCTCTTCTGGGTCGTGCGGGCACATCCGACGCGAGCAACCCAGTAGAGGATGGAGCGAAGCTCAAGATGAAAGCTAAGTTTATGATGCCTCGTCCTCTTTTCAAAAATTTGTAGTCGTTTATCTCTTAACTCTAGTGAGCGTTCGTATAGTGATTACCCTCGTGTGACGGAACCTAGGCTAGTTTCTTTGATTGCACCATCGTCCTTTCTAGAGCCATGCTCGCAGGACGAGAGGCTGCATTAAGAACTACCCGGGAAAAACCTGCCGGGAAGCATCCACGCCAAGATGACTGATAAGGGCTGGACCCTTGCGACTATTGCGGCCATGTGATACCGGCAGGCATCCGGAGCATACATAGGGATTGATCATATGAACGCAAACATACATAGCTCAAAGTGATAAACTCGCATTCAGAATCCAGCTAGAGATATCAGTTCCGCGCGAACACGAGAGATAGGGTAACTAAACACAAAATATATGTCATGATTCATTACAGGGCAGCAGCCCAATATTTGGCCTAATGACCAAGTGGAACAGTTCAGACATGAAGAACCCTGTCGGGCCGGGGGCAGCTTTCTCCCTGGTAGCTGCAACATCAGCGCCCGCTGGCGGCTTCTTGAATCCGTCGTTGAGGTTGAGGTCCGAATGGCGGCAAGCAATATTGCTCAAGACCATGAAGAGGGCGTCGCGAGCAAGCTTTCGGGACTCAGTTGCAAACCGCTCAGCCCTCCCCTCTTCTTGCACTCTCAGCTTCTCGATCAGCTCGTCGAAGAAGAGTCCCAGTTTGGCGCTTGGGACCTCATGTGTACCAACCGTGAAGATTGAGCTATCCATGCCCATTGCCGCAGCCTGAGCACCGAGGCGTTCTGCCACGTCGACCAGGCTCTTGATCCAAAAGTTGCTCACCTCGACCTGGTTCTTCAACCTGTCCTCTACATCCTGCCAAAGACACTTGGTATTCTCTAGATCCTTGGTCAGCAACTCCTGGCGGGACTCAAGTAACTCTATGGAGCTCTCCAATGAGCCGATCCTCGCCTTCATGTCCGTGATGTTGCTATGGGCAGTCTCAAGGCCTTGAGTCTTGGAGGAGAGCTACAACCGCATTTCGGCCAAGAGAGTTTCAGCCTGTCGTGCTTCCTCTTTGAGCACCACTACCTCTTTGGAACCCCTAGTGAGATCCTCATTCAGTTTGGCCACCTGCTTTTTGAGGTCATCCTTGGCGGCAGATCCAGCAGCCTGGTCATCAGTAAGCTAAGCTGAGAAGCATAGTCAGCGGCAAGAGCCTCCAGTGCATCTCTGTGCCTATCCTCAGGTTCCTTGGTGCACTGCTATAAAAGAGATTCGAGACTTTCATCCTTGGCGCGGCGAGTGGCCTCAAGTTTTTCCTCCCTTAGAGAGATCTCTCGCTCTCTAGCGTCCAGGGATGCCTTGTGGTCCACCATGGGTGCTTCGTGGGCTGTGACGTCTTCCCCCGCCATCTGAAGCATCTCCCGCTGCCTCCTGGTCACGTTGAGCTGCTTGTCGTTCCACCCATGCAGCTTCAAGCACTTGTCCTTCAGCTTTTGATCCACCTTAGCAATAGATTCGCGCCGCTCCTTAAGCGCCTGCCACCTCTGGTGGTTCCGGGCCAGCATCTCCTTCACACCCGCCACCATGGATTCCACGAAAGCTGAGTACATTGCGACGGCGGCAGAGTCATCGGCCTCTACCGCCCCCTGGTCGAGTGGGGCCAGGAGGTGTTGAAGCTCTTCATCGAGATCCGCATCCGTTGTCAAGGACAGGCTGAGGGCTTCAGCTCTAGGTGACGACAACAACATGGCTAGCGTACTCGAAGAGGATGGCGGTCTCACAGCAGCGACCCTGGGGGCGGGGAATGGACCCATGGTCTGGAGTGGGATATTCATCTCAACAACCACTCCCCCTACCAGGCCGTCCTTCCAAGAGTGCACCATTACCGCCAAGGAACCCTGTGCGTCCCTGGCAGCATGTTCCTGCCGGCAGCAGGAAGCCCCGCAGCCTCGTCTGCGGTGGCCCTTCCTATATCAACCGCCAACTTCAATGGGTCTGCTTATTCGACTTCAGGGGCAGCATATAGAAGGACCAGTGAATCACAAAGAAACAAATCAGAGCAAGAAAAAATAAAATAAAATAGAGTACCTGGAGGAGTCTGCCGGGCGGAAACCTCTGTTTCCCCGGTAGTAGTCAGTCTCGGGCCATGGACTTCAGCCTCTGCCGTGGTCGTCTCGGCCGCCTTCCGTGCAACCTCGTCCACATGCAGTTTCATAGGGCCCTCTTCGGATTGAGCGGCGGGGGAGGCATGTCCCTCAGGGGGGGGGGCTCGTCTTGAGACGTCTCGCCTCTCCCTCCACCAAGGGAGACATGGAGGTCGTCCCCATTACCTCCGGCGGGAGGAACCAGGTCTCCGCCCTCGGGCCGGGGGCTGGACCGGGGCTCGTCCCGGGGTCATCCACATCGTTCCCCACCAAGGCCGAGCTCTCTGTGCCCTTCAATGACCCAAAGCACCGGAGCCTCTTCCAGGGGCGGGGGACAAGGTTTCGCGAGTCCTCCTCCACTTCCCAGCCAGCAATAAGGACAAGAGGTTAGTCAGCAAAAATAAATCAAATATGCAAACTACCCATGGAAGAGGGAAATCCTCATTACTCTTCTGCAATAAGAATGGAGTTCAAATTGAACTCCATGGGAGGTGGAGACTCCCATCTTCTCTTCGGACGTGGGGAAGTAGAACTCCCCAGCAGCTTCGGTGCTTGCCGTGGCGCCGGGGGCTCCGGAGAAGACGAGCTCTGTGAGGAGCTCGAGCCAGAGTGGGGGCTGGACTCCACCTCTACGTCCGTCGAGCACTTGGCGGAGGGGCCCTTGGCCTGGGCAAGACGAGGAGATTGCCGACATGGCACCTCGACCTTGGTAGCTATGGTGGTGGTCTTGTTTTCCCTCTTGGCAGGAGGATTGGAGGCTGCCGCCCCTCGAGCAGTGGCACGCCTGCGGGTGCGCGCTGTTCAAGGTCTGGCTCGGGAGCTTGCGGCCACGCCGCTAACAACTCCTCAAGCCCCGCCGCCTCGCTGACCTCCTCCTCTTCCTCCTCTTTATCCTCCTCCTGAGCTCCTTTGCTGCCGTGGCTAGAGCATTTTGCCCGGCAAAGATATTCCCGGCACGCCCTTCCCCGGCTACCCTTTTCATGGTTTGCACATCGCTGTAGCTGGGGGGGAAGAGCTCCTATTCTCAGCTTTCCCCTTTCCCTTCCCGACCTTTGCGACCTTGTCCGCCTCCACGAGGAGGATAGCTTTGTCTTCCTCGACTCTCTTAAAAATGTATGCCACCTCCATAGTCGAGGTGTGTTTGTACATCCCAGTTTCAACCCAGGTGGCCTTCTCCACCAGGGTGTTCGACCACTCAAGCTATTCATCCTGGGTGGGTAGCTGCCAACTGCTCGATACTCCCTCAGCATTGCATTCCGGCATCCACTTCAATATCTGATCCCGGGTAGAGTTTACGTTCAGAGGAATGACATTTGCTGGGAGCTTGAACAGTTCAAAGCGGGCGAACAGCTGGTCGCACAACTAGCCATGGCTATAAACTAACGAATTGTTGGCCAACCCTGGTAGCAGCCTCATCCTGTCCACATCATCACCATACAGCCACGCAGGTCTATCCCTTTCCTGCAACAGTGAGATGCGGTGGAGAAGGAAATCAGGTCCCACATGCTCGATGGTTAGCCCGGCAGCCCTCAAAAGAGTGATTCTATTGATTGCCGGGTGCAGCCTGTCTTCGGTGAGGCCCTTGGCGCTCGATTCCCTGCCGCACTTGGGACCACCTCCTCCCGCCTCCAGCTGCTAGCAGCTCTGCTTAACAAGCTTCGCTGCGAAGCAATACCCCACCACCGGCCAAACCAACCCCTCCACACCTCCTATTGTTCTCCACCGACTGCAGAACTGCTACTTCTTGAGCTTGCGTTGTATTCCCTCGAAGAGGAAAGGGAGATGCATCATAGTAGCGTAAGTATTTCCCTCAGTTTTTGAGAACCAAGGTATCAATCCAGTAGGAGCCCACGCGCGAGTCCCCCGCACCTGCACAAACAAATAAGAACTTCGCAGGCAACGTGATAAGGGGTTGTCAATCCCTTTACGGTCACTTACGAGAGTGAGATTTGATAGAGATGATAGTTTATATTTTTGGTATTTTTAGTTTAATAAAACAGCAAATAAAAGCTGTAAAAGTAAAGTAGATGTAGATTGATATGTTGAGAATAGACCCGGGGGCCATAGTTTTCGCTAGTGGCTTCTCTCATGATAGCAATATTCTATGGCGGGTAAACAAATTACTGTCGAGCAATTGATAGAAAAGCGAATAATTATGAGACTATCTAGGCAAGATCATTGTATATAGGCATCATGTCCGAGACAAGTAGACCGACTCCTGCCTGCATCTACTACTATTACTCCACACATCGACCGCTATCCAGCATGCATCTAGTGTATTGAGTTCATACGAATAGAGTAACACCTTAAGCAAGATGACATGATGTAGAGGGATAAACTCAAGAAATATGATATAAACCCCATCTTTTTATCCTCGATGGCAACAATACAATACGTGCCTTGCTGCCCCTACTGTCACTGGGAAAGGACACCGCGATATTGAACCCAAAGCCAAGCACTTCTCCCATTGCAAGAACTATAGATCTAGTAGGCCAAACCAAACTAATAATTCGAAGAGACTTGCAAGGATATTATGAGAACACATAAAAAGTTCAGAGAAGAACCAAATATCTTTCATAGATAACATTGATCATAAACTCACAATTCATCGGATCTCGACAAACACACCGCAAAAAGAGATTACATCGAATAGATCTCCTCGTAGACCGATGAGAACTTTGTATTGAGATCTGGAGAGAGAGAAGAAGCCATCTAGATACTAGCTATGGACCCGAAGGTCTGAGGTAAATTACTCACAACTCATGGTGAGGGCGATGATGATGATGATGAAGGCCTCCATGATGGATCCCCCTCCGGTAGAGCTCCGGAACAGGCTCCAAGATGGGATCTCCACGGGAACAGAAGGTACGGCGGTGGAATTTGGGTTTTCTCTCTGTATATGGAGTTTCTAGGGTACGTGGACTTATGTAGGAAGAAGGAGGGCACCGGGGGACGCTCGAGTGGGCCTCGAGGCAAGGGGGCGCGCCCTGGGAAGGGGGGTACGCCCCCCATCCTCGAGGGCTACCTCTCTGCCCCTGACTTGGTCCTCACGCTCCGCGTGCGTGATTTTCTCCAAAAATATCTCTCGCGAAGGTTTCATTCCGTTTGGACTCCGTTTGATATTCCTTTTCTACAAAACCCTGAGATAGGCAAAAAAACAGCAATCTGGACTGGGCCTTTGGGTTAGTAGGTTAGTCCCAAAAATGATAAAAAAAAAGTAAATGATAAAGCCCATTAAACGTCCAAGACTTCATAAATAATAGCATGGAACAATCAAAAATTATAGATACGTTGGAGACGTATCAAGAACCATGCTGCACCGGAACCAGTTAACCCTTGTACAGCTCTCCGTCTACGACTCCGTTGTCGCGTCTTCCCATCTCTGGCTCGTCGTCGTCCGGGGCCTCGCCGTCGTCCACCACCTTGGTGCACTCGATGCGGCGCGGGCAACATGGTCAGCAAACGAGAGTTATCGGAAGAAGACTGTACATGGAGATGCTGAAAGTGTGGACGCACCAGTTCCGTGGACGCACCAGTTCCATGGACGCACTCATGCAACCGCCTCCTTATTACGCGAAAATAAAAATATTCCTCCCCCTGAAAGCTAGGATCCACCACCGATATCTTCGCACGGAAGGAAGTGCCTCCTTATTCCTGCCCCGGACACCTGGGACCCACCAGCAACATCTTCGCAAGCGGAAGTGCCTCCTTATTATGGGAAAAAAATGATTCCGCCCCTGACAGCTAGAACCCGCCAACTATATCTTCGCAATCAAGGAAGTGCCTCTTTGTCCTCCCTGATAGTTGGGACCCACCTGGTGGAAGCATACATAGCGTTATCTGTCTGGTCTTGAATGTGTATGTACATAGCGGTCGATCGGTCCCTCTGTAGCGATGAACCGTGGCCGAGTATGGAGCGACACATGTCGTATGTAAAGTCCCTTAAAAAACGTGTACATGTACGTACAACCACATGGCAAAAAATATGGCTACGTACGTACATACGGGCAGAGTCTCGAATATGTACTCGCGCATACGTACGGCCAGGGCTGGTATACATGGAGAGGCGGGGACGGCAGCAATGGCATCGTGTTCATCGGCAGCCAACCGGCGGTGTCGGAACAGAGAAACAACGTCGTGTTCATCGGGAGGTAACCGACTTGGATGGAACAGCCGAAACATGGTGTGGCGTACCGCAAAACGGAGGAAAATGGCCTTCTGCTGGAGCATGTACGGTCGAAACGGGGTCCTATTCATCGGGAAGGGTCTGGCATACCGCAAAACGAAGGAAACGGCCTTCTGCTCGACCGCCTACGGTCGAAACGGGATCCTGTTCATCGGGAGGGGTCTAGCATATCGCAAAACTGATGAAACGGACTTGTGTTGGAGCACTACGGTCGAAACGGGGGTCATGTTCATCGAGAGGGGTGCGGCGTACCAAGGGGACTCCACAGGCTACTGTTCACCCACCGTCGACTTCCTCCAGCCTCCACCTGCACTATTCATCCATCGCGTCTTCCTCTGCCTCCACTGGCTACTGTTCATCCAGCCCTCCACGGGGTCATGTTCATCCAGCCCTCCACGGGATCCTGTTGGTCCTACCAGCCCTCCACCAGCAACTTTTCAAGTAGCCCTCCACAGGGTCATGTTCATCCACCCCCAACGTCTCTGCTGTGGCGGCCTTGTCTCGGGGTCCTCTTCATCCAGTGGCAACCGAAACAGCCTACTACCATGGGGTCCCGTTCATCCAACCCCCACCGGGAACTCTTCATCCAACCCCAACCATGTATGTATCGACTCGTTCAACCAACTCCATGTTCACTATTCATCAAGAGGCAGCAGCAGGCTTGATCGGCTTCAGTAAGTAGCAGCAGCGATCGATCGGGTTTAGTTAGCAGCGGTAGCCTCGCTCGGATTCATTTAGCAGCCGAGGGATCGATCGCACGGGTTCAGTAATGTAGCTAGTGCAATCGCTCGGGTTCAGTAAGCTAACGCCTCACTTGCGTTCAATTAGAGCCCAACGCCTTGCACATACACGCGGCGTGTACGAGAGAAACTCGCAAACCTCTATGCATTGCTCCGCCCCGACCACCCACTGTAACTGGGAACTCCTCGAAATTTTCATCGCCCTCGCTTCTACCACCATTGTTTCCATCATGGACGGCCTAAAGAATGTCATGCAACTTCCGGCCCGCCCAGGACAAAAAGCCCATTTTGTGTCATGATTATTTTGTCATAGAAGTAGAAGCCCACCACATCTATGATGATACGTGTTTTGTCACAGTTATCGTCATAGAAGTGTCCTAAGCATGACAGAAAAAATTTGTTCGGGCCAAAATGTCATGGATGTGTCTTTTTTGTAGTGGATGTAGTCGAACGTCTTCGCGATCCAATCACGATCCGTCTATGAACTCCTGATCAAGTGTCGAGCAGACAACACCTCTGCGTTCAACACATGTATGGCTTGATGACACCTTCACCTCCTAGATCCAGCGAGCAATGGTGAAGTAGTAGCTCGAGTTCTTTGGCAACACGACAACGTGGTGGTGGAGCAATCTCAGCAGATCTTTGCTAAGCAATCCGAGAGAGAGGAACTACGAGGGAGTGGAAGGGCATCATTGTGGCATGTATTGGTGCGGCTGCCCTCCCTCTCTCCACCTCTATATATAGACGGAAGGGAGGAGGGGTAGTGCCCTAGGGTTTCCCCTAGGTTGGGGCGGCGACCACCAAGGGGAGGCGCCCCTAGGTGCCTTGCCTCCCATGAAAGGGGGCGACTACCATAAGGGGTCACCCCTCCCACGTAGCCGAGTGGGATAGGGTTTGGGGTGGCACCATCCCCTTGTGGGCTGGTGTGCCCCCTTCCCTTGGCCCATGAGTCCCATGAACACTTGTCCCCCCCCCCCGAAACCCTTTTTGGTCTTCCGGCAATAACCCGATAATCCTGGAACACTTCCAGAATCCAATTCTCTTCGTCTACTAGTACAACGAGGTGCTATACAAACGGCTTTTAACCCCCTTTCCGCGACGACATTTTAAACCTTTGCCAAGTGAGTGTGGGCGATAGGGGGTCCTTCCCACACGACCCAGAAACCATCGGGGAGAGGCCCTCCGGTCACACACGCTGCGCAAATGAGTTGTGTGCGATCGGGCTAGCCATCGCATACAATTATGCAAGCCCAATCGTTTCCGTTCATAGGTACATCCCATATCATGATTCCCAAAGAAACGTTTCCGTTTGTCTACACAACCCACAAATTCAATCCATGAGAAACGTTTTCGTTCGTCTGTATATTCCACACAATGAATCCCAGATAAACATTTCCTTCGTCTGCGCATCCCACGCAGTGAATCCCGAAAAAACATTTTCGTTCGTATATACATCCCACATAGTTTGATGTATAGCCACGTGTGAGATAGGTGTAATGATCACATATGCTATGCCTCCGCTAACTGTTTGCTTTATTCAACTATATCACACACGGTTTGATGAAGATAACTATATGGCATTGGGCTATACATTATAACCACTTTTACTGCTAGAACTGTTTGCAAGGTTCCATGACCCATTTAGCAGGTTTATTAGTTTACAATTAATAATTCCAGAATTACGCAAATTCACATTTCATCTCGGACACCTGTTTGCCAATTTCACATCAGGCACATAAATATATTTTAACATCGCAGTACGGTAGCTACCTGAAAACAACACAATACATCATATAGATAATTCACCTTTATAAGAACAATATTAGAGTATATTCATTTCCCTAATCAACTGATGCATGATCAGCCAGGTTCTTCTTCTCCATCTCTGCTTTCAGTTCAGTAAGAACCTGTTTTGCACTAACCAACTAGGAAAGTGCCTCATCCTTCGCCAACACAATCTTAGCAACGTCTAGTTGAAAAAATATACGCTCTTTCTCCATCTTCCTCCTTTTTCGCATCTTGAAATATTCTTCAGAGTTGACAACACTTTCTCTAAACCTATCTCTGTTCTCTTCCTCATACATGCTCTTGCTAGGCACATCTTCAAAGACTGTGGCCACTCTTGATCAATCCACTCCAGGAAATAACACTTCCATTTATCCTATAATATTTAAAACTAAATCACTAAAAATTGTACGGAAACTGGGGTTCTAGCAACATAGAAAATCACCAATTAAATATTTTTAAAAACTAAAGAAACAGGTTAATTATGACATATCTTCTCAAAAAGATCAATGTGCAAATGAAATAATTGCTCCTAAGACAACTACCAAATTCAGAAATATCAGAAGCTATAATTAACTTCAACAACGCTACAAGTTCTTAGTCATGTACTATAAATAGCAAATTCATCATTTTATGAGGTGGCTAAATATAACTGCAACATCATAGTGATAGTGTTTGGATGAAAACAAATTGATACGAACAGGTGTGTACATGCGCAATTTAGCGACATAGAACTAATAGCACTAAAGTTGTCCACTATTTATGCCAAAACTGTTGTCAATACAACTGTTGGTACATTTGGCACCGATGCCCTGCACTTGCGAGCCGACGTTGAGTAAAAAATTAGGGAACCGGACTCCGGAGCACCTAGTTGCTCCGATGCCCAGTTCCTTCGTGCCATAAAGTTTTACTATTTTACTGCTTGGCTGCACGGATGTGTGGACTAAAGTTGGCTGCACAAACTGCTCAAACGGTGCCAAATAATTTTCTAATGGCACCACTGATTGCAAAAACCTGGATTTTGCCCTTTTCTTTTTCTGATGGTTTTCTTGGAAATTTTGATTTGAATTGCTTTTCTATGGCTCTGGGTCCTAAAACTTAGGAAGATCATGTCTTCCTAGGTTTTATAGTTGCTTGCCATCCTCATCATTATCTCAAGACCCTGTCATTTCTCATCCTAGCCCAAATTCCAATATTCTTATTATTGGGAATATTCCTTTTCTATTTAAGGAATAATTCTTTTTACCCTAGGTTGTGAAGCAACCTATATTTCTGTCACTCCTAAAATTCCAAAATAATTCTCATAAATTGTTTGGGTCCTATCTTCCTCTAATATAGCAAAACTTTTCATTGCCAATTTCAAAAATAATGCTCCAATATTTCCTTTCCTATTCCGCCCTAAATGGTACTTTGTGAAGGAGGTGCTATTTATCTTTGCTTGATTGACTCCAAACTTTTTGGACACCTTTTCCTGTCCATATCGTTTGCGCATGCCAAAATCCAACTCAATTGGCCTAGTAAATATTCCTGACCAATTTTTCAATAGTTCTTGTCTGAGGGAAGCCCTCGTGAAGTACTAGCTAGGTTAATCCAAATGAGTTGATATTTTTCAAGGTCTTCTTATGATCAAATCATATCTCTCCTCCAAATTTGAGCTAATGTAACCCTTCTGTGTGAGCCCAGCTCCAAATCTTGGTTTCTGGTCAGATTTTCACTTTGTGAAGCAACCATATTTTATATTGCTTCATTTAAGCTAAAAATTTACCAGGATAGTCTTCTATCCATATCAACTCTCTCCACCAAGTTTTGACCCATTTCATTTATCCATTTGCCTTGTGCAATTTTTTGAAGTTTTTGTCCAGAGAAATGTTGTATGAAGAAAGTGCTAGTTTAGCTAATCCAAAGGGCATGAACTTTTTGAGCATCTTCATTTCTTAAAATAATTGGGCATGAACATTTTCAACTCAATCCAATCAACCATGTGAGTGCATCATCCAAATATCTTTTCTGGACCAGATTATGTAGTTGTTAAGCAACCATGTTAAATCTTGGTCCATTCCCCCTCCAATTGCACATGATCATAGTCCCTCCTAGCTTAAACACCCCAGACATCTTGTTTGGCCTTTAGCATCACTCAGTGCATCACAATGGCCTGATCAAGTTTGATACAGCAAACTTCAGAGGATCATTACCACCTAACCACAGTGCCCCTGATCGAGCCAAAACCTCATAAATGATCTTTATTGGAAGGACTTTATAATAGACACCATGTAACGCCCAAGATGCGACTATATCTCCTATGTGTCGAGGCATGCCTTAGAGGCATAATCACATTTTCGTATGATCGCAAGATGGTTATCTTCACACATTCCCATGTACAAGAAACAAAGGGAAAAATATAGTTGGCTTACAATGGCCACTTCACAAAATGCATAAATAAGTCATACATTCATTCGAGTACAAACATAGTCCGACTACGGACGAATCCACATGAAAAGAAGATAACCACCCACTATGCCCGATCGGCCCTAGTAGGAACCACTACTGATCGTCGGGATATGTCACGTACATGCGGCCATGCTCTTTGTCGAACTCCCACTTGAGTTCCTGGCCATCACCTGTATCGTACTCGGTTGTACCCGCATCTGGTTTTGTAGTAAACCGTGAGACACGAGCACTCAGCAATCCCATTCCCAGGTATCAAGACTATCAAAGCTTTTGGGTAAGGAGGAAATGTATATGTGGGCTGCTACAAGCACTAAGCGTAGATGAGGTGGCTAGCTTACATATCATTAGAACGAGAAGAGATGTGAAAGTCATCGGTCATGAACTAAATCTTGATCACTAGATGATCATGTCTACCTATGAGTCATCCATAACCCAGCCGTGTTCTCTTCCCGAACTCCCTCGAAAAGAGACCATCACGACTACTCACACGGTAGTGTATTATTTTTGAGTTGTTGTGTCAAGTTATCTACAACCGGATATTAACAAATTCCCATCTGCCACATAACCGCGGGCATGGCTTTCGGATGATCATAACCCTGCAGGGGTGTCCCAACTTAGCCCATCACAAGCTCACGATCAGCGGAGTAACAACACCATGTTGGGAATGCCTGAGTATTCTCGGAATCCCATGCACAAGATATTTCGACAATAGCAAAACTAGTCCAGCAAGACCTCCTGACGTGCCGACACCCTGAGAGGAGCCGCGCGTATCTCGTCTCAGGCCACATCGGATAAGCTAGGCATACAGGAGCCATAATACCCCAAGTTGCCAAGGGGCGACCCTGCACGGTGCTCTAGTTTGGACCAACAGTCAAAACGAGCACTGGCTCGGCGGTTGATTAATGAATCCTTGGGTAAATTACTCCCTCGGCAAGTTTTAGTTATTAGGAAAATGGTAAAATCAAAGTTGGATCTTGCTGGAAAAGCTTTACACAAAGCGAATTATCGAGGGGGCCCATAAACCCCAACTGTGTTAGGAACGCAAAATCAAGGAACATAACACCGGTTTATCGGATCCTAAGGTGGCATTAGCGGAACAAAACACCGAGCAAAAGGCCAACCCTTCCACCCATTGCCAAGTATATAAGGTGCATTATTTTAAATAGAGATATTGTGTTATTCCCAAAATATCCAATCCACGTGGAGCAAACTTCATCGTCACCTACAACTAACAATGCTATAAGAGGGGGGGTTGAGCAGAGCGTAACATAGCCAAACAATGGTTTGCTAGGAAGGTGATTAGAGGTTTCATGGCAAGTTAGAGGCTGACATGCAAAAGTATAGGTATCGCGACAAAGCAATAGAGCGAGGCAACTAGCATAGCAACAATAGAGGTGATATTAAGGAATGGTCATCTTCCCTGAGATCCCGCAAGGAAGAAGAACGAGTCCATCAATAAGACAAACAGAGGTAGTCGAACGAATCCGCACAACTCCGGAACGAAATCGAAGCTAACGAGAGAAGCATACCGGAAAGAAGCAATCAACACAGTAAAAAAACAAGCTCAAACATGGTATGATGCACAAACAAGTATGATGCATGTCCGATTTAAATGGCATGGCAAAGTGCCCAAACAAAACTACAAGTTAAGTGGAGTTCAATATGCAACGAGTTGCAAATTGACGAATCACCACTTTACATATTTAGTTTGATCTTGTTTATGAACCCAACAAGTTTAAATGTTGATTAACATGGCAAGAGGTGAAGCATAATTAAGATACACTATGTAAGCAATTTAAATGTGGCCGGAAATAACAATAGCAATTCCGGAAAATCCCCATGTGCATAATTAGCAAGTTTTAAGCAAACAACAATTTAAACATTTTAATGTTGTTATCATGATGCGTATGACAAATGCAAGTTTTTAAGCAATTTTAGTTAAAAGTTGACATAAGAGATATGAAGCACCTGTCGCCATGACGGAAAGAAAGGGGTGTCATGGCGGTTGAAACGGAAATGATGCCACGGCAAAATTCCGGGTTTTGACAACTCGTTGAGATGTCGAGCAAAAGAAGGGTGGCGTGAGCATGTCATGCAAGATGGTGGGGTGCTCCCGGATAACGGGTTCCCACGAGACGGTGGCATGGAAACGAGTGGCAAAACGGACACAGTGCAAACAAGGATGCATCTCATACATCGCAAGCATCCGTTTACAGGCATTGTCTCGGCGGCATACCTTCGAAGCATGCGTTCGGGATGGATCGAGTTCGTCGAGGGAACTAGCCGTTCTCGCGAGGGTAGTGGAAGTAGTCATTCACATTTCGTAGATGTTCAGGTCGTTGGAAGGGGTATTTGTCGCATCGTCGGGCGTAGTGGTACTTGACGATCGAGGGAAGTAGTCGTACATGGGCGCCGTGGGTAGTAGTCGTTCTCGAACGTCATGGAAGTAGTGGTGCACGTTCGTTTCGGAGAGGTACTTGACGATTCCAACGTCTTCGGGGCGACGGTAGTGGTACACGACAACCGTAGTCGAACTTGAAGGGCCGTCGATGTCATGGTACTTGTCGTCCATGTGGTCTCCGAGAAACTTGACGGACCGGTTCTTGGCGACGGTAGTCGTAAAATTGTTGAAGAGGTACTTGATGGTCCTGGTATTGGCAAAATCTACGGGTCGGTCTTGGGCGTGTAACGAGCAACAACGGGAAGTATAGGCACATCAACTTGGTGGTGTTCGAGGTGGATGTGCAGAGAGCTTGCAGTGGCGCGAGATCCACCGAAGATGAAGAAGGCAGCCACAGGATGGGCGAATCCGGTAGAGAGGCGTCCAACCTGGCCGGTTGCGAGATGAGGGAGTAAGCCCGCTGCAGTGGCGTGAAGATGACACCGGCGGCGGCTTGGAGGAAGGCGAGGTCGGGGATGGGCGGAGTAGAGGAGGCGAGATGGCCATGGCGCACAAAAGGAGGTCGGGTGCACGCGACGGCGAGGAAGGAGCTTGGCGGTGATGACAGCTTGCTCTGACGCGGGCGGAGGCAAGGTCCTGGAGAGTGACGACAGCGGTGGTGCTCTCCGGCGAGGGAGAGACGCGGAGTCGCCAGGGGAGGAGCACCTGGCGGGCTACAAGGACCTGCGCGTTCGCGTGCTCGGCAGAGGAGACAGGGGACTCCATCAAGGGTTGTTGTCGGCGGCTAGGAGCACCGCGGCGGAGAAGCATGGGTGCGGCCGCGTGTGGAGAAGAAGGACCGCGAGGACGGGTGGGATGGGGGAGATCGAGGAGAGAGGGAGATGAGCTTCCAGTGGGGATCGGGCGGTGTGGTTGTGGCGATGCGAGAGAGAGCGAGAGGAGGGAGATGGGATCGGGAAGAGTGGCGGCGCTGGAGGACCGAGGGAGAGGGACGAGGGTTGGGTCGAGGGATCGAGGAGAGGTGAGCAGCGTGGGTCTAGGGCTAACGAGGGGATCTGGTGGGCCGGGGATTAGGTGCGGCTGGGCCTGAGATGTAGCAGGTTGGGCTGGGCTGTGCTAACTCTCTCTCTCTCGCTCTTTTATTTTCTAGCAGAAAAGAAAGAGAGGGTTAGGGAAAGGTTTTTGCGCATGGCGTTAATTTTCCTGGGCTCTAGAAAATGCGCTTGATCCAAGATAAGTAGAAGTGGCCTTTTCGAAAGATATAAATTCAAATTCATTTTAATATAATTCAAATGGTTTTGAATTGGGACTAGGTTTCGTGTGGCCAAAAATGTTGATATCTTTGGTCGAGCTCGGAAAAGTGAAGAAGGAATTTAGGGCAAAGTTTGGAGACCAAACTTGAAGCAGAAAAGGCACGGAATTATTTTGCAAATGTGTTTATGGGTGATTCGGAAAAATGAAATATTTTTAATGTAGCTCCTTAAATATTGGGAGACTTTTATATGTTATAAAGAGAAGTTATCATTGTGAATATCCCTCAATTTAAATAGATCAAACGATATATGCAATTTATTTATTTGAGTTTGGAAAATTAAATGACATGATGGCATGATGACATGATGCAATGCAAAAATAAATAGAGAAAGCACAAATGAAACACACGATGATCACGAAAATATGAAAGTCTTCTGAAGCGTCGGTCTTAGGACGTCACACACCAATTTAAACTATAAGTTGCACTGGATGCCAAGGTTCACGCGGTGACTACCGCTGTGGACGCGAGCTGGTTGCTTTCTAGCTTCGGCCCCTCCCCTTCTCATTGTCTTCGCGCGCATGAGCGTGTCTAGGAGGTTCCCCTCGTCTTCACCATGGACCCCACTCCCCCTCAGCCCTCTTCCTCGTCGGCGCTCGCCGCAGCGCTCCCACGAGCGAAATGTGGCCGACACGGCTTTAATGGCGCTCGTTTCTTCCTTCCCGTGCCTCCTTGGTCGCCTTTGCCCCGTGAACCCTCTATGCTCGCGGCCCCTCCCTCTTCTTGGCTCGGTTCACGCCATCTCATCGGCGCACATGTCACCGCATCCGCGGCCGAGCACCGCGCCTTCCCACCTATAAGCATGCCACCCCGAGGCCTCTCGGCCTCACCTAGCTTCTTGCCTCCCTCCACTGGTCCTCCCCGACCTCTCCATCCATCGCATGTGCTGCTCCTCGTCGCCTGTTGCCACTATGGCCGCTGCCTTGGTCCTCCTAAATTGGAGCTACCCGAGCTTCTCCTCCCCTTCTAGCCACCACCACCGTCTCCTCCTCTCATCGGTGATCCTCCCCATACCCTCCATTCGCCACCAGAGTGGATGTGACTATCGTCCCCAAGATCCGGCCGCTACCACTGCTCTCGGTCTAAGCGAGCCGCTGTTGCTCTGCTCCTCCCCAGCGTATGCTTTCCCTCTGGATGGGTGCAGCAGCTCTTCCCGAGTCCTCCGGCGGTCCCAGCTCTGTCGGGGGTGCCGGAACTAGCCTGGCCCGTCGCCGGCGCCGCGTCCCCCTGCTCCTCCTCTGTTTCGATCGGGACAGAGGTAGGAGGAAGACGACGACCGCGCCAGCCCTCCCCCGACCCCACCTGGAAGTGACTATAGCCCTGGGCCCATCTATTTTAAGTGGAAACGGTTTTTCTGCAAGTACATTTTCAATTAGGGAAAGCTTATTTTGAATCTACTTCGGTTGAAAAGTTGTTTCCCTGTAAAGAAGACGTATTCCATAGAAAGGCGCTTTTGTTTCAGCTGCCAGGGGCCTGTCTGTGAATGCTTTCTTTACAGAATAGTCCCTGGGTTTGAAATGCTTATATGTTCGCAGCCGTATCTCCGATTGAGGTGAAACCAACGACCACTTCTTCATCTCATCGAGATCTTTCTGTTCGTAACATTTTCACTAGGTGGTCCCTCGGTGAAAATGACCTTTGTACCCTTGCCCTTATCGGCTTTACCGAACTTCTCCCCGGAGTGTCCATCACCCCCATGCAAGCCACAAGAGCCACTCGCACGATAGCCATGCAGAAGCCGGTTTCTACTTGAATATTAAATAAAAGTTTGCATGTTATCTATCTTCTTGTTTTCTACTTCTGTCGTTGTTTCGGTGACGCTCGTGGATTCATGTTCACCTTCATGCTATGTCTCTTGTTATCTTGTACTACTTGCTAGTATCATATTCACATGTCATGCTTAGTAGTAGAAGTACGTACTAGTAGTTGTGATGGTCATCCTGATGCATGCTTGCCGTCTATTCTCAAGTACCATTGCTATGCAGATTCCTTTGCATCTAGCTCATTGCATACTTACTTGGTAGAATTATTGTCATGTTCTTGCATGGTATTTACTGTCGATGTTAGTGTTCATTTTATGCTATGAGTAGTGTCATAATGGTGATGTTCATGCTTGTCAGTATGCCATGCCCATCTGGATAAATGATTTAATGTTGTTGATACGCTTGATGATTATGTTCCACCCCCATGCTTGTGTTGATATCATGAATTGTAGTTGCATCATGTTATATTGTATGGCTCAGCTCATTGCATTCAAGTTTAACCGGACTTAAATGAACTTGAACAACTGTTGGCTCAGTCATGGTGCCTCCAAATCGAGCTGACCAGTGCAGCCACACTTGCCTTATGGGGGGTCCTAACTGGGTCTATTGTCATGCCTCTCGCCGGTGCGTCCAACGAGGGAAGGTTATGGGGGCGCGCTACCCTGATTAGGTAAGCGAACACAAGACTTGTGCGCCCATGGTTGGCATTGAGATCTTTTGTGGCCGTTTGGGACCGTTTATGTTTTGCCACAACGGTGGCCGTTGGATGTCACGGGATGGCCTCGGGGATGTCACGGGTTGACAGCGGGG
The DNA here is from genome assembly GCA_902687465.1 of Secale cereale. Classification (NCBI taxonomy): domain Eukaryota; kingdom Viridiplantae; phylum Streptophyta; class Magnoliopsida; order Poales; family Poaceae; genus Secale; species Secale cereale. The sequence goes on along the minus strand of LR738712.1, from coordinate 320,079,007 downwards.
CCACCCAAGACTTAGCCCAAAGGGGAGTTTGTCGGAGTGGCTGGGAGAGTGTGATGACATTAGGACAGTTTTGTCAGAATGCCATTGGTCCACCCAAATGGGAGTGCGAGGCCATGGATTTCGTGGTGTGGGTATAGTGTACTAACGTCTCCAGAGTGTGTGTTAAATCTATCGATAGTCGCGCCCGTGAATATCGGCCCAGCTTGTAGTCGGTTACACTATGGGTCAACAGTAATAATAATGTGCTTAATAATAACCCCGGTTCGATGATGAGAAAGACGTTGGTTGTGATCGAGAGAGGACCATGGAGGTATCGTGGATACCAAAGTTGGTTGATGTTTATGTGATCGTGAGAGGATCACCGTAGTATCGAGGACACCGAGTTGTTGGATATTTGTGGTGTTATGCGAGAGTCAAGGGTAAAGGTCAAGGTCCTTGTGGTCATGTAATGATTACTACGGTATTGTTCATACCAAGCTTGATTGGATCTTGAGATGATTGTGTGATGTCCGTGATGGTAAGCTTTTGCATGTGATGGTTACGAGGTAACCCGAGTAGAGTAAGTTGGTTCAGGATAGCGTCATCATGTTGCATGTAGAATCATCGAGTTCATATACTCATTTCATGCTAATGTTGTTCTAGCTGTATCATGTTCAATTGGTGCATGTCATGTTGTTATGTTAGTATCATGCTCATGATTGCTTTAACTTGCTAATACCATGTTGTTTGTCTTGACTGCTTTTGCATATTGTGAGCTTGCAAGTATATTCAATGTACTTACCTGGCGTGTCATGCCAGTTTGGAGGTCATGCTAGGATTGCTTATTTTTTGGTGTGGTTCCCGTATTTGCGATCTAGGATAAACGTTCCAGCCAGAGTCCCTGCGGATTGGAGTCCATCATCGTCGTTCGTTGTTCCGATGCGCGTAGAGGTTCCCCTGCCTCGAGTTGTTATGATGCTGGCATAGAGCAATTGTGGTTGGTGTAGCGTCATCGTGCCGATGTTATTCGTTGTAATATCGGAGACCTTGTACTCATATTCGTGTCGTAACAGAAAGCTGGTTTGTTCTATGCTAAGCAGTGTTGTATTCCAGAAGACTTCACCTCGATCTCTGGGCTGGAATACGGGGTGTTCTAGTTTCTCTGAGCCGGGGTGCCACGGGCTTGGTATCAGAGCAGGTCTGGCTGTAGAGCATCCTCGTCCGTTGGAATGTTAGAAAACGATAGTATAGGGTCTGGTTGTGCCTCTGCTTGCTGCATTTGGTTGTCGCATTTGTTTGCTACATATAGTCTTATTTCGGTTACCCCTAACCCTTGATTTGTGCGTAGATGGAGGTCAACTAACATGAGTTTGGTGTCATCTCCATAGCTCCCAGTGATGTTCCTCTTGCTTTCAATCCCACCCCTGCACCTCTCAGTTTTGCCACCCTCCTTGTTGATATGTGGCATAATATTTATCCCCACGGAGATCCACCTCTATCATGTATTCCAGTTTACCGCCGGAGGAAGAATTCTGGAATATGTTGCTTATGTCCATCTGTCAGCCTCAACTCCCGTTGGTAAGCGCACCTACAGTTTCCAAATTGGTTACGGCGCTACTCCCGAGTGTGTTGTTGAGCTTGCCGCAATGGCAGGAATCATCAGTTTCGTCATCAAGAGAGTCTGGTACAAGAGAAGCATGCTTATCAGTATTATCCCACCATCATCGAGAATCCTAAGGAGTTCAAGTTTCCTTATGTCAACCCTCAAGATGACTCAGCTATCCTCGCCATGTCTCGTTACATGACGGTCGAGTGTCTTTTTATTTCCGAGTTAGTCCGAGACGCCATTCGAGCCAGGAAATTGGAGTATCGGAGTCAGCAGTTCCACTTGCTACTCGCTTAGTTTCCTCGTCAGTTCCCAAGCATTTACTCAAGCATAGGGTGTAGTCCTTCGTGTAGTGCATGTGCATCTGCTCTAGTATTATGCTTGTGTGTGCCTGTGTGGAGTAATTTTGTAGCTCGTTTGCTGTGTGCTTTGTTGCAATCACTCGTTTTCTCGTGCTTCTTTATTTGAATCTTCGTTGTTACCCCCTTATGGAAATTGCACATCAACTAACACCGGATCAGAAGAAGACGTGAGAAGTAAAATATACCCCAAGGAACTCAGTTAAAAGCAATATGATTTTCAGCCGACCGCATTGTATTGCAGACATCCGGTCTAAATACAAGTATATTCTTCTCAGAATTTTCGTCACAAGTACACATCATAGATCCATGTTTATTGCAGCCATGATTAAACCAGCAGGAGAAAATGTAGGATCGAAAGTATGTCTAGAGGGGGCGTGATTAGACTACTTGACAATATAAAAAATCTGCCTTTTGATCATGCAATGTTTTTGGCAGTTTCACAATTAAGATCAATTCAAGTAACACCCTACACATGCAATTCTAGAGTATAAGCAGCGGAAAGTAAATTGCACATGTAGTAAAGAGAGGTGGAGAAGATCAAACGCAGTTTGGAGACACGAAGATTTTTGTCGTGGTTCCGATAGGTGGTGCTATCGTACATCCACGTTGATGGAGACTTCAACCCACGGAGGGTAACGGCTGCGCGAGTCCACGGAGGGCTCCACCCACGAAGGGTCCACGAAGAAGCAACCTTGTCTATTCCATCACGGCCTACGCCCACGGAGGACTAGCCTTACTCGGGGTAGATCTTCACGAAGTAGGCGATCTCCTTGCCCTTACAAACTTCTTGGTTTAACTCCACATCTCAAAGACGGAGGCTCCCAAGCGACACCTAACCAATCTAGGAGGCACCACCCTCCAAAAGGTAATAGATGTTGTTGATGATGATGAACTCCTTGCTCTTGTGCTTCAAATGATAATCTCCCCAACACTCAACTCTCCTCACTGATATGGCTGTGGTGGAAGAAGGGATTGAGTGGAAAGCAACTTGGGAAGGCTAGAAATCAAGTTTCATATGGTAGGAATGGAATGACTTGATCTCAACACAAGGGTAGGTGGTTCTCTTCTCAGAAAGTGTATGGTAGGAGTGGTAGACTTTCTGATGGCTCTCTTCACGAATGAAGAGGGGGTGGAGGGGTATATATAGCCTCCACACAAAATCCAACCGTTACACACATATTTGAGCAATCTCGGTGAGACCGAAGTGAAAACTCGGTCAGACCGAAAGTTCAAATATAGTGAACGTTGGGATTTTCGGTGGGACCGAAAATACCATCTCGGTGTGTCCGATGTGAGTCAAAGGTAGGAGCTTGCCATTCTTGGTGGGACCGAAATTAACAACTCGGATATTCCGATATGATGTCAATTGGTTACAGAAGGTTGGCAGTCCAGTTTCGGTGAGACCGAAACTCAAAATCGGATGGACCGAAAAATTAGGGTTTGGAAGAATAGCTGAAGTGGTTCATCTCGGTGGGACTGAGTTTGCAGAATCGGTTTGTCCGAGATTAGTTATGAGTGTGTTAAGTAGTGAAAGGTGCTGATAGTTGAGGGAGCTAGATCACTAAGCACTTGAGAAACCAGATCATCAACACAACCTCATCCCCTTTTAATAGTATTGGCTTTTCCTATGGACTCAATGTGATCTTTGATCACTGAACCAAAAATAGAGTCTTGAGCTTTTGCCAATGCTTGTCTTAGCATTTTGAGGGGTCCACTTCTTCGGACATTTCCATACCCATATCATCGAACTTCTCTGAAATGATTCTCAAGTAAATATTAGTTCAATGATATATATGTTGTTATTAATTACCAAAACCACCCGGGGATTAGTTGCACTTTCAATCTCCTCCTTTTTGGTAATTGATGACAACATATAGATCAAAGCTTCGACAAAAGATATAATCAATGAATAATATCGTCGCTTTGAGAAGTATGTGATAAACAAGAGCTCCCCCTAAATTTGTGCATTATTTAAAATTTGCGTTTGAATGCAAATGCACAATCGATTAGGATTATGGGTCACTCTTCCATGTCACATACATCTTGGTGGAGCGCACAAAATGATAAGAATGAATAACATGCACTCAATCACCAAGACAAGAGTAAATAGCCATACAATAAGGAATAGCATATGATAAGCATTAAGCACACATTAAAGCATAGTACGACTAAGCACTCATTAAGGTAGCATCAAACGTAGTAGCAAGCACACTGAAAGTTTCGAAAGACCAAAAGAAACCAATGTATCTCAGAGAAACCGGCAAAAGAACGAAAGAGCACTCTCTCTCTCGAAGCCCTATGATCTATACAATTTCTCCCCCTTTGGCAACAAGTTACCAAAAAGTTCGAAAAGGTATAGAGCTAAGCGTCACTGCGGGCTCTGCTGGCGGCTCCCGTCTGGGTAGATGTCGGTGTAGAAAAGACTGCATCGGCGAAGACTTCTGCTGATGTCTGCGCTGGAGGAGTGGATGCTGGAGCTGGAGTAACTGCTGGAGCTGTGGCTGGTGCTGAAGTGGTAGCCCTGGAGTCAGTCACTGGGATAGCTGCAGATCGGGATCCTCTGGGAACCGGAGCAGTCTGGGATGAGAGTCCTGGACTAGATCATCCTGCATGAGCTCTGCTCTCTCCTGCCTTGCTTCCTCCATGTCTGCCTCAAGCTTGTTGACGGACACCTGAATCTCTGTCAGCTTCACGTCCAGAGCGTGGATCTTGTCCTCAACAATCCTCTCTAGGCTTTCCTGAGATTGCTCAATGCTGGCCAGGCGTTGTTCAATCCTCTGGGTAGCTTCAAGAATCTGCTCTCCGAAGCTCTTTGGTTTAGCTGCTGCTGCTGCTGCCTCTTTGTCAGCTTTAGCTTTCTTCGTAGCTTTGATTTTGGCTTGTCCTTCAACTGAGGTTGGATCTTCCTCATCCATCACAACTACGTTGTCCTCATGCTCTGGCTGCAGTGGCAAGTGCTTCCTATCCAACATGAATTTGCCCGTGCCAAACTTGGCATTGATGAGCATCTGAATCTGCGGGGCAAACCCACATGACCTCTTCTGGTCAGCTGCAGTCCTCTTAATGGTCTCTACCATTAAGTCCATCACCTTGAAAGGTGCCTTCTCATCGAGAATGTGCAGCATGTTGATAGAATAGCCTCGAATCATGCGGTGGTCTCCAGACTTGGGCATCAAGGTATGCCTCAAAATAGTGTTAGTGGTGGTCAGACCTGCCTGGAGATAGTACACTGAGCCAAGCTTCCACCCTTCCAAATCAGCAGCGGGGATCTCCTTGTACATGTTCTTCATGGAATCATGACTCTTCTTAGGAATCCCATAGACATCAATGTCGTCCTCTCTCTGCACTGGAGCATTCAGACGTTCTGCCCATTCTTCAACAGACGAAGAAAACCTTTGACCTTCAGTCATCCAGGTGATCTTGCCATCAGGATAGAAGTGGGCTGTGGCATAGAACTGCATGATCATCTCGTCATTCCAAGCTGTCAGCTCTTGACCCACAAAATCAGCAACTCCACATGCAGTAAAGCTCTCATGCACATGGGGAAAGAAGTCTCGGTGCTCTTCACTGTCAATGTATTTCCAGTCAACATACCTGGTGTCAGCAATAATAGGCTTCTTATCCATCAGCACGGTCTCATAGAAATCCTGCTGCTCTCTGGTGTGGAATCTGGGGTCCACAGCAGTCCTTCTCCTCACGGCATATGGATCAGACTGTCTCCATAGCCTGAGACCTTTATCCTTCCTTGCCTTCATGTCCTCAGCTTGAGGATGAGCATCATTGTGGAGTGGCAACTTAGGACGGAGCTTAAGCAACACATGCTCTTCATCTGATTCAGACGGTGGCATCTCACCTTTGTTCTTCTCAGAAGCTGGAATGCTCCTGGTTGTTCTCTTGGGCTTGGCTGGAGCTGCCTTGGCTTGAGCAGGCTTCTTGGGCTTAGAAGAGGCTTGAGCCCGAATAGCATCACCCATGAACTTAGCTTTCTGAGGAGGAGGCTGGGGTGCATCTTCTTCTTCTTCTTCTTCAGCAGCTGCATCAACTTGAGGTTCAGCATATACTACCCTCTTCCTCTTGGAAGTTTTCTTCACCTTACTTGGAGCTGGCTCTTCCAAGTTGAGCTTCTTTGCAACAGCTGACTGCTTTACCTTGCTTGTGCCTTTCCTCGACTGCTGCCCTTGGTGCTCTTTGGCAACAACATTCCTCTTGGGCTTGGAGGTAACTTCCTCAGCAACCAAGTCAGAGTCCTCATCATCAGAATTTCTCTTCTTCCTGGTTCTGGTGGCTGCAGGAGGCAAACCACTAGGGGTGCTCCTCTCACCATCATCACTGGAACTGCTAGCCTCAGGACTGGTATCTGCCTCTGGAATCTCAGCAAAAGGTGACTCAGACCTGTTCTGGCTGTCACTGACATCTGACATGGCTGACAACCGTTGACGGCGGCGGAGACCTGCGGCGAGGGCGCACAGGCGACGACGGCGACGATCCGTAGACCAGGGCGACGGCAGCAGGGGACTTGGGGGCGAACGGTTTGAAGAGTTAAATCGCGCGCAGCCCTCAGGTATATATATCCCCATACTGTCGGTGGGACCGAGTTGAAAAACTCGGTGTCACCGAAATGTATAACTGTTGTGCAGTTACGCATATCGGTCAGACCGAGATTTTGAACTCGGTTTCACCGAGATGAAACCTAGATCAGTCTAAGCGTTTCGGTTGGACCGAGATGAAAAGCTGGTCAGACCGAAAAGGACTTAGAAGGTTTTGGAAGTCAGCCTTAGACGGATCGGTGGCTCCGAGTGCTCCTCACTCGGAGAGTCCGAAAATGACTTGTTCAAAGTTGTGATATGAGCATGAATAGAATTTGAGACAAGAAAGCATAGATAGCTAGGGAAAGTGCTTAGGCATTCTTGTCCATCCATTTGGCCAGAAAAATCAAAACAATCAAAACAACAAATGGATGTCCTTGAATGGATAAAATGATGCATTCAACATGCTCACACAATAAGATAGCAACTGAAATATGTGGCAAACATGCACAACCAACACTCTAGCTACTAGCACACAATTTGTCGATGACTAGGTCATCTATATATGAGTATATTGACTTAGGAGCCAAATGAGAACATTTGATCATAGGTCATACTCATCGTTTAAGCACAAGTGGGGTTACCACTTTTACATAAAGCATTTATGTGTTCACATCATTTGGAGATGCTTTAGCTCAATTTTTAGAGCAAAGCTCCCCCTAGATGTGAGAACCCCTTTTAAAGGGTCAAACTAACCTTGGGTTGTCGTAGAAGACTTCATGTAGATGTTGAAGATGTGGATGCTCAATGTTGATGTAGATCATCAAGAGTTGGGAGCTATCCTTTGGATTAGGGCACTTTCAATACCTACAAGGGTTAGTCCCACAAGGAACAAACAAGAATATCCATAGACATAGATTGAAGTTCACAAAAGATGATGTCCATGAAAGCAATGATTACCTTGTCCCTTGACTTACCAACAAGAGGGTTTGTGACTCCATGAACTAGTGCATGATGTGGAAGTTGATTGCACAAGTTCTTGCCAAAATGAATATGAGTGAAGTTTGTTGGCGGAGTCACCCTCAAGAACCTTCTAGTTCTTCTTCTTTGGGATCCACATCATCTTGATGGGAATCCTTGGGGTTGTAGTTGAGCTTGACGAAGTAGAACTTGATGTGTCCTTGGGAACCCACTTGACCATGGCTTGAGGTGCTTCAATGAATGAATCAATCTCCTCTTGAAGCTTGTCCTTGGCCTTTAGCTTGTGGTCTTGTGGTGGAAGGTCATTTTGAGTTTGTTCCACATTGGAAGAAGTAGGATCATACTTCTCCTTTTGTGAAACAAACTGTGGAGTAGGGTATTGACCTTCTTCCCACTCAACACCTTCGGCGTTGAACTTTTGCTCAAAACCAATCCCTTGATTCTTCCGGTGCCTTCCTTGTTTGCGAACAATCTCCTCAAAGTTCTTGCTTCCGGCAAGACTCTTGTAGACACCTTTCTCTATGATTTCCTTCAATAAGCTATTTTCTTGCTCAAGTGTAACTTGGCTTGAAACATTGTTAGTGGAATCAAGAGAACTACTAGAAGCAACAATATTGGATTTAACATTGTTATTGTTACTACTAGAGGAAGAATTTTTCTTATGCTTGTCATGTTTAGTCTTAATAGGTGGCAAGAAATTAGACAAGAGAAGTCGTTTGGCAAGATATGAAGAACTCTTCTTTCGAAGATCGTCATTGATCGCTTTTAGAAACTCATGTTCTTGCTCTAGAGTGAGCTTCTCGAAGCGTAGCTTCTCATGAGATCTTAGGAGCTCTCTATGATCTTCTTGAGTTGTTTCATGAGCTAACTTAAGAGTGTTTAGTTCTTTAGTTAGACGCTCAATCTCCTTCATAGCATTGTCATTCGACTCTTCTCTACTATAAAGACTACTAGCATTTTCATCATTACTAAGCTCACTAGATTTATCATGCAAGAGCTCATCTTCACCAAGCAAGTCATCCTCATCACTATCAAAGTCAATGAATTCAGGGTGTGTTACCTTGGGGCCTTTAGCCATGAAGCATCTTCCAATTCCCTCATTTGGTGAATCAAATAAGTCGTAGGAGTTGGAGTTGGAGGATACGAGTGCAAGTCCGGCAACACCTTCATCTTGACTATAGTCGGAGTCGGAGTGATAGCTTCCATCGGATTGATTGTCGGAGTCGGAGCCGGAGACCCATTCACCTACATGAGCTTGATGTCTTCTTCTTGTGTAGCTCCTTGATGACTTGTCTTTCCTCTCCGAATCCTTGCTTCTCCGAGAGGGTCTTCTTTCATAACGATCATCTCTACTCCTTCTCTCTCTCCGAGGTGACTCATCTCTTGCTCTTCTTCTTGGAGATTCTTCTCTTCTCTTGTGGGGAGCCGTACACTCATTTGAGAAGTGTCCGGGTCTTCCACAATTGTAGCAGTTTCGATCACGACTAGAAGATCTCTTTTCATCATATGATCTAGACTTTGAGCTTCTTTCTTTGCCTCTATTCTTGTAGAACTTGTTGAATTTCTTGACCATTAGGCTTATCTCTTCATTGGAAATTAGCTTGTCACTTGAGGTAGTAGGAGCATCACTTGTAGCTTTGTAAGCACCACTTGACTTATTGTGAAGCTCTTCCTTATCCTTATGTGTCATCTCATGAGCAACAATTCTTCCAATGACTTCAGTTGGCTTGAGAGTCTTGTAGTTTGGCATCATTTGGATCAAAGTGCACACGGTGTCATACTTTCCATCCAAAGCTCTGAGAATCTTCTTAATGATGAATCGGTCGGTCATTTCTTCGCTTCCTAAGCCGGCAATCTCATTTGTGATGAGAGCAAGCCTAGAGTACATTTCAGCGACTCCTTCACCATCCTTCATCTTGAACTTGTCAAGTTGACCTTGAAGAATATCTAACTTTGATTCCTTCACAGATTCAGTACCTTCGTGCATTTCAACCAAAGTATCCCAAATCTATTTAGCATTCTCAAGACGGCTGATTTTGTTGAACTCCTCGGGACACAAAGCATTGAAGAGAATGTCACAAGCTTGAGCATTGTTTTGCAACATCCGCAACTCTTCCGGTGTAGCTTCGCGATCCGGAACTTTTCCTTCCTCGAAGAAATCACCTTGCATACCAACACAAATAATGCCCCATGCGGCTGGGTTATGACCAAGAATATGCATTTTCATTTTATGCTTCCAACTAGCAAAATTTGTACCATCAAAGTAAGGACCTCTACGATAATTACCCTCACTAGACGCCATACTCTCCTAGGTTGTGAAACCAAGCTTATGGAGTCCAATGCAATGAAAACCAAAACAATGGAGACCAAAGCTCTGATACCACTTGTAGGATCGAAAGTATGTCTAGAGGGGGGGTGATTAGACTACTTGACAATATAAAAAATCTGCCTTTTGATCATGCAATGTTTTTGGCAGTTTCACAATTAAGATCAATTCAAGTAACACCCTACACATGCAATTCTAGAGTATAAGCAGCGGAAAGTAAATTGCACATGTAGTAAAGAGAGGTGGAGAAGATCAAACGCAGTTTGGAGACACGAAGATTTTTGTCGTGGTTCCGATAGGTGGTGCTATCGTACATCCACGTTGATGGAGACTTCAACCCACGGAGGGTAACGGCTGCGCGAGTCCACGGAGGGCTCCACCCACGAAGGGTCCACGAAGAAGCAACCTTGTCTATTCCATCACGGCCTACGCCCACGGAGGACTAGCCTTACTCGGGGTAGATCTTCACGAAGTAGGCGATCTCATTGCCCTTACAAACTTCTTGGTTCAACTCCACATCTCAAAGACGGAGGCTCCCAAGCGACACCTAACCAATCTAGGAGGCACCACCCTCCAAAAGGTAATAGATGTTGTTGATGATGATGAACTCCTTGCTCTTGTGCTTCAAATGATAATCTCCCCAACACTCAACTCTCCTCACTGATATGGCTGTGGTGGAAGAAGGGATTGAGTGGAAAGCAACTTGGGAAGGCTAGAAATCAAGTTTCATATGGTAGGAATGGAATGACTTGATCTCAACACAAGGGTAGGTGGTTCTCTTCTCAGAAAGTGTATGGTAGGAGTGGTAGACTTTCTGATGGCTCTCTTCACGAATGAAGAGGGGGTGGAGGGGTATATATAGCCTCCACACAAAATCCAACCGTTACACACATATTTGAGCAATCTCAGTGAGACCGAAGTGAAAACTCGGTCAGACCGAAAGTTCAAATATAGTGAACGTTGGGATTTTCGGTGGGACCGAAAATACCATCTCGGTGTGTCCGATGTGAGTCAAAGGTAGGAGCTTGCCATTCTCGGTGGGACCGAAATTAACAACTCGGATATTCCGATATGATGTCAATTGGTTACAGAAGGTTGGCAGTCCAGTTTCGGTGAGACCGAAACTCAAAATCGGATGGACCGAAAAATTAGGGTTTGGAAGAATAGCTGAAGTGGTTCATCTCGGTGGGACTGAGTTTGCAGAATCGGTTTGTCCGAGATTACTTATGAGTGTGTTAAGTAGTGAAAGGTGCTGATAGTTGAGGGAGCTAGATCACTAAGCACTTGAGCAACCAGATCATCAACACAACCTCATCCCCTTTTAATAGTATTGGCTTTTCCTATGGACTCAATGTGATCTTTGATCACTGAACCAAAAATAGAGTCTTGAGCTTTTGCCAATGCTTGTCTTAGCATTTTGAGGGGTCCACTTCTTCAGACATTTCCATACCCATATCATCGAACTTCTCTGAAATGATTCTCAAGTAAATATTAGTTCAATGATATATATGTTGTTATTAATTACCAAAACCACCCGAGGATTAGTTGCACTTTCAGAAAAATATTTGGATCCAAGTCCAACAGTGCATTTCAAGTCAAAGGTATGGTCCGTACATAATGATTGATTCAGCCACGAGTCCGATTTAAAACATGTGACACCCAGAGGTAAATCCAAATACGCAATGAATTCAGCAAGGACGGTCAAACAATAATTGTCATACAAGTAATCAGCTGTCGGAATAACAAGAATATATATATGTTATTCCGTTTATAAAGAAAATCAGTCTAGTCCTTCTTCACAATTTATCAGCGAAGCGTACAAGGCAAGATTCCCCAGTCTGCATCAGTAAGGTATGAATGGATTCCCATGCAAGGTGTTCAGTTTTATTCGATAAGGTACTACAAAAGCTTCTGGAATAAGGTGCCAAGCCTTCCACAACAAGTCTTTAAGGGGGGGAGCTTAAGAGGTACGCTACCCGGCCTTCCCCAGCAAGCTATCCGCCAGCAGCTTTGCGCACAAGCCATCCAGTCTTCCTCCTCATGATATCCCGATGGCTTCCAATGCAAGCTGCCCAATCTTCGTCAGTACGGTGCTGGTAAAAGATATTACATATTGAGTTGGCAAGCATATGCCAGTGCATCACAAGTGGCAGATCTGCAACAGTTGGGTCAGAAATAAGAAGCAGTCAGACAAAGGTATGCCTCGAGAATCAGATATTTCTACCTATGGTGAGTATACTGTCATGTTCAGGCAAGTCCCTCGCACAAGGAAGAATTTATGGTACGCGTCCGACAACCACACAAGTTATTCAAGAGACAGAAAACCAGTGGTGATGCAAGAGTCGACAAGTCTTGAAGAAACACAACATTGAGACACCATCTTGGCAGTAGTAATCGAGATCAGCCCTTAGAAATCTGACAAGGTGATGTCATTGTCCGGCATAGTCAACAACAGTAATGAGATTAGTATAAGCACACGTCAACCGGATAAATATCCCGAGATTCAAGACATGAACAAAACCAAGGTATGATTCATATTACTGTGTTAAATCCAGAAGGTGCACTACTCCAGGATACTGCTAACGCAACACTACGACCAGAGACCCTTTGACAAAACTGTGTGCGATGCATTAATCACAAATGGGGATGTAAAAAGAACCCATCAAAAAAGGTGCAAAACATTTGCAATGAATGATACATCAAACACGGTTCAGATCGTAGTTGCGTGTGCGATCCAGGGCACACGGTTGACCCATTCGAACTGTTTGCGATGAGTCAGAACAACAGAAACGGGCAGCCAGATCAATGTGTGTGCGATATACGGCATACAGTTCACTCCGATGAACTGTTTGCTATTAAGGAGTGCAACAAAAATGGTTAGCCATATCAAGGTGTGTGTGATATAGGGCATACAGTTCACTTGGACGAACTATTTTCGATTAGCGAACACAACAGAAACGGTTCAACTTAACAAGATGTGTGTGATACGTGGCAAACAACTGACTCAACGGCAAGCAACCACGTGGTGAACCTTCTTCCATCAATAAATTTTGACCTTGTTTCTCGTCACATTGCAGATTACAATTCAATAAGTAATTGCAAATCTGTTCACACCTATCAAACTAATATGTGTTTACACTTAGCATCGGGCTATAAAAACTACCCACTCGAAAATTACTTCACAGTTCCTCTCCTCATCACCCACAAAATTGATCTTTCCTGTCAAGTTGTTCCAGGAGGAGTTTATGGTGGACATATAACCTGGCAGCAAAGACCAAGGCCGCGGAAGCACTAGAGAGGTCCCGCCGCGAAGCTGCAGCAGCAACAGAGATGTCACGGCACGCTGCGGAGCCCTCGAACGAGCTCTCACGGGCACGCGAGGGCTCTCACAAGCGCATTCGCGGTGCGGCCATCGCGACGAGATGGTGTTCCTGAAGTCCTTAGCCGGCGACGACGACATTCTCGCTAGCTTCACTACACAATAGTAGCTGGTCGACGGCTTGATAAAGCTGCTTAAGATCAGCGATGCCTCGGTTCACAAGGCGACCGGCCTCGTCGAGCAACTCATGGGTGACAATGTGAAGCTCCTTAAGGCGCTCGCCGAGAAGGAGGAGGAGGCCGCCAGCTGGAAGATGCTGCATGAGCAGAGCAGTGCCTCGGGGATGATGCTGATAGCGGTCGTCGAGGAACTGATGGGTGACTTGAGGAAGCTCCATATCAAGCGCGAGAAGGTGGTGCAGGAATCTGTGGCTTCTGTCAAGCAAAGTCGTGAGGAATTGAAGAAGGAGCTGGAGGATGTTGTCGCCCGACGATCCATTGACGAGTAGAGACAGTAGCGACCCAGATCATTGTCTGCAATTTCTTCTTCTCTTGCCCCCGTGTATTCCGGGCTTTGTCGCATGTGGCATTTTAATTTATCCGGAATATGTAAGACAATTATTATCTCCGCCATTGTAAATTTGTCGTCATATTATTCGTTGCCCTATGTGTCAATTGAAATTAGGGCGGAATACGAGTTGAAAAAATGAACAAAGCAAATGCTGCCATGGGATCACAAGCAAACACCCTCCGTCCAGGTGCTTTAATTAACCCATTAATGTAGAAGTTCTGAGCGAGGCGGGAGGCGGCTAGTGCATGGAGGTCAAAGTGCTCGGTTCCCGATGAGCATGGGCGGCCTTGCTGCTTGCACGTGTGCTGTCGAGCCTACGACTGCGAGGTGGACACGATGCATGCGTCCCGTTGAGCCTGCGCGGAGGACTGCTCGCACACATCCTATGGAGCCTGCACGGCGGACTTCTCACACTTATCCCGTCTAATCAAACAGCTGCACGCACACAACAGAGTATGGTTAAATTTCGGCATGGTTAATATAATACAACCGTTTGCAATATTAACGTGTCAGCTTTTTGTTACAAAAAGGACTTCATTGGCTACAAATGTGTGCGCCTCTTCTCAAACTGGACATTTTTTACCACATCATATATGTGCCATGTCATGAAACCGTGCCAAGTTTCATGTTTTTTGGGTGAGTTTTTGATTTACTGGGATTTAAAAACTGAGATTCTCAATGTATCGGGATGACGACAAGTTTGTAATTCACTCCCATTCCTTAAATGAGACCTAAACATGCACCCAATAACACATGTACGATTTCCCACCCATTTTGCTACCCTGGAGCATGTGCTTGTAGTTCAAATTTGAATTATGGACTACACTAAATGTGTAGAAAACTGAGTAATTAGTAATATATATACAATGGCCAAACGAACCCTGAACTGTTTCAAATTTTAGCGTGACACTCGTGTTATTCTATGTTGCCTGAAGAAAACAAAGTTCAAGATGAGAAGAGGTAGCGATTATTGTTTCGCCCACAAGAGGGGCATGTTTCCCTACCTGAACCATGAGGGTTGCGACAGGCTCCGGTTTGTAAGAGGCTTGTAATATAGCTTCGCTCAAATTGGACAATTATATGTACCATGTAGTGACACCATGCCAAGTTTCATGATTTCCTGGTGAGTTTGGATTTATAGAGATTTAAAAACCGAGATTCGCAAAGTTTGTGGCCAAGCCAGGTCGGTGAGACGGTTGAATTCATTCCCATTCGTTCCATGGGACCTAAACATGCACTCCAAGGAAATATGTAAATTTTTTCTAGCCATTTTGGTGCACTGGAGCATGTATTTGTAGTTCGGATTTGAATTATGGACATTAAATGACTAGAAAACTCAATTGATGAATAAAAAAGGTCAAACGAACCTTGATTAATTTCAAAGTTCAGCACGAATCTCCGATTGTTCCGTGTCGCGTGTAGAAGAAAATACGAGGCTAGAAGAGGGAGTGATTATCGTTTGGCCCACAAGGGGACACGTTTCCCTATCGAAACCACGATGGTTCTTGTGATAGGCTCCGGTTTGTAAGAGGTTTGTAATAAAGCTTGGCCCAAATTGGTAATGTTTTTACCACGACATATATGTGGCATGACGTGACACCATGCCACCTTTGATGAGTTTCGGATTTATGGGGACCTAAAAACCGAGATTCGAAATGTTTGAGAACAAGCCAGGACACCGGTACGGTTGTAATTCGTTCCCATTCCTGGCATGGGACCTATACATGCACCCAAGGACACATGTATAATTTTTCTAGCCATTTTTGTGAACTGGAGCATGTATTTGTAGTTCAGATTTGAATTATGGACATTAAATGCCTAGGAAACTCAATTAGTGTGTAAAAAGGCCAAACGAAACCTGAATAAGTTTAAATTTTAGCACGGATCATGTCGTTCCATCTTGCCCGTGGAAGAAAATACAAGGCGAAAAGAGGCAGTGATTACGTTTCACCCATAAGGGGAACACGTTTCCCTATCGAAACCACAAGGCTTCTTTGAGAGAAGCTCTCATTTTTGTAAGAGGTTTGTAATAAAGCTTGGCCCAAATTGTACAATGTTTTTACCACCACATATATGTGTCATGACGTGACACCGTGCCACCTTTGATGACTTTCTGGTGAGTTTTGGATTTATGGGGACTTAAAAACCAAGTTCAGATTTGAATTATGAACATTAAATGCCTAGGAAACTCAATTAGTGTATAAAAAGGGCAAACAAACTCTGAATAAGTTTAAATTTCAGCACAGATATCTTGTTGTTCCATGTTGCCCGTAGAAGAAAATACAAGGCAAAAAGAGGCAGTGATTATGTTTCGCCCAAAAGGGGGGACACGTTTCCCTATCGGAACCATGAGGCTTCTTTGAGAGAAGTTCCGGTTTGCAAGAGGCTTGTAATAAAACTTGCGCCACAATGGACGAAAACAATCCTCGACATAGAAGTGCCATGTCGTGACACCATGCCAGGTTTCATGATTTTTGGCTTAGTTTTTGATTTATGGGGATTTAAAAACCGAGATTCTTCTCATGAAATGTTTTCAAGTAGCACACAATTCACTCACGAAAACCGATATCCAATGAAAACTTCGTGGAAACCATATTTTAAAGTTTCATAAAAATCTGAAAAAAATGTGGGATGTTAAGAAGGTGATGTTTTATTGAGACACAAAATTTCAAGCTGAAAACATTACGATATGTGAGCTATGAAAAAGATAAATTCAGCCCTGAATAGTGACACACTATTCAACGCTGATTTTGTCTTTTTCGCACCTCACATCTCGTAATGTGTTTCAACTTGAAATTTTGTGTGGCAATAAAACATCATCCTCTTAACATCCCACATTTTTTCAATTTTTTGTGAAATTTCAAAACATCCTTTTCTCGTGGTTTGCACCAGTTTCCACCGAATGTTGGTTTCCGTATGATAATCTCCCCCCTGCTGCATGTGCGATCTGAGATGTGTGTTTGATTGGACAGAATCCAAACCCCATGGATCGTACGTGTGCACCGTTGGATGCTCCCAGATCGAACGACAACCCTGAGCCCTTTTGACAACACCTGCAGTACATGGCTAAGCACTGTGCGCATGCGTCATGCTAGCTCACGCTTCCTTCTCTACTAGGTTTTCAAAACAGGCTACCATTTCTCGCCACTCCTCTCATCTGTTTCCCGCCTCTTCTCCCATTGTTTTCCTGCTACTAGTGTTAGTGCTCATTGAAGGCTAGCGGTATCACACCAGACATGTAAAATATCCCACACAGTTTCTAGATGCACAAATGTGTGTGATGGGAGGGAGTAGGTCCCATAGGGTGACCAGCGTGAAATGCCTTAATGGCAAGGAGGCAATTCTTATCAGCAAGGGCCAGCTTCCCATCCGCTAGCCTAGTCGAATAGAACGCAGAAGTTAAGCATGCGCGGGCTGGAGTAGTCCAAGGATGGGTGACCCGGTGGGAAGTTGCATATCTCAAGCATCATTTAAATGCCATGACACGGTCATTATAGAGATCTATTATATCTCTATAGTGACCTATCATGTCAATTATATAAACCTTGGGATCCCTGTTTTGCTAATTTGTATATTATGTTTTTATGGGTTATTTTTTGCTCTAAAAATTAAAGAATGATTGACTTGACTTGTCATGGCGATTATATAAACTTACTATGTTTTTATGCGTTATTTATTCCTCTAAAAAATTAAAGAATGGTTGACTTGACCTATCATGTCGATTATATAAACCTTTTTTAGGTTGCATGGAGGGTATAGGGGGCAGGGTGCTCTTCTCGAGCATGTCTCCCTTGTGCGGCTTATAGACGCGGCACATATCCGTGCGCTTCCCAAGGTATATATACTATCCTTTACCGACAATTTAGGGGCCACACACAATCTATCCCTTTAAGGTACACGTGTATTGCACGCATGAGATTTGGTAACCAAATTATGAATAAATACCACACTATAGCATGTAAGCTTTGAGTCATATATGCATGATGTAAATGTTCGTTTAATTCGTATAGTTCATCTCATCCAAAATCAATTAGTTTTATAAAAAAAACTATATTAAGATTCATGGAATTGTGCATTGTAAAGCATAAAGTAAAGACAAAAGGTGACAATTCATTTAGAAAAAAAGTTTGGGCAATTAAGATATGGAAGATTCTAGATAACAAAGGAAAAGTGCTTGTGTTTTGAGGTTTGTGCATTATGCTTAAGTTCAACCATGGAGTCTTCTAGATTGTACATGTGGCAGAATCTGGTGGAATGTAGATGATATCCAACGGCCAGTACTGCTCGGATTTGCCATCTCTGTATCGTCGGATTGACTTCATCCAGCGACCAACTTTGAAAGTTATTCGCACACTATATAGGTGTATAGGTGTATAGATATATATATATATATATATATATATATATATATATATATATAT
>LR738712.1:320031456-320059804 GCA_902687465.1 Secale cereale | reverse complement strand
TATATATATATATATATATATATATATATATATATATATATATATATATATATATATATATATATATATATATATATATATATATATATATATATATATATATATATATATATATATATAATGCTTTCGGGTTTGCGAGGCACGTGCCACCAAAGTTATGCATTGTGTATTTGAAGTTTTAAACATCCCCAATACTCATACATATATTTGGCCACTTCCACGTGGTTCTTGACTTCTGGCCCCTCTCATCGATCTTCGACGATGCGCCCAACCGTGGGCCCGCGTGATCAAAGTTGTGCATTGGAATTTTGAACATCACAGACTATCCTTTTTACTCATATATATTTGGGCCACATGCTGGTGTGGCTATCTTCTGACCCTCTCTAACGTTATTTTTTGTTGCAAAGACTTTGATGACGCTCAACGGACACGAGTAGAATATTTTAACCATGTGCGATACAAGTGCGTTGTCAATCACTACGCCTGCGCAAGCGCGGAGGTACTAGCTCAACCGTGTGTGAAGCAAGTGCGCGGTAAAATCACCACGACCGCGCAAGCGCGCAACCTCTTGAGCATGCATTGGTTTTCCATTGAAGAGGAAAAGGTGATGCAGCAAAGTAGCGTAAATATTTCCGTCAGTTATGAGAACCAAGGTATCAAACCAGTAGGAGACAATGCACAAGTCACCTAGTACCTGCACAAACAATCAAGAACCATGCAACCAACGCGATAAAGGGGTTGTCAATCCCATCACGGTCACTCACAAAAGTGAGATCTAATAGAGATAGTAAAGTAAATATTTTTGGTATTTTTGTTGTATAGATTGGAAAGTAAAGATAGCAAAAGAGTAAACGAGATGCGATGTAAATAAAAAGATGCAATATAATAGGAAAGGGACCCGGGGGCATAGGTTTCACTAGTGGCTTCTCTCAAGATAGCATGTATTACGGTGGGTGAACAAATTACTGCCGAGCAGTAGATAGAAAAGCGCATAGTTATGAAGATATCTAAGGCAATGATCATGAATATAGGCATCATGTCCGTGTCAAGTAGACCGAAATGATTCTGCATCTACTACTATTACTCCACACATCGACCGCGATCAAGCATGCATCTAGAGTATTAAGTTCATAAGAACGGAGTAACGCATTAAGCAAGATTTCATGATGTAGAGGGATAAACTCAACCAATATGATATAAACCGTGTCGTTTTATCCTCGATGGCAACAATACAATACGTGCCTTGCTGCCCCTACTGTCACTGGGAAAGGACACTGCAAGATTGAACCCATAGCTAAGCACTTCTCCCATTGCAAGAAAGATCAATCTAGTAGGCCAAACTAAACCGATAATTCAAAGAGACTTGCAAAGATATCGAATCATGCATATTTGAATTCAAAGAAGAACCAAATAATATTCATAGATAAAATTGTTCATAAATCCACAATTCATTGGATCTCGGCAAACACACCGCAAAAGAGTATTACATCAAATCGATCTCCAAGAAAACTGAGGAGAACTTTGTATTGAGAATCAAAGAGAGAGAAGAAGCCATCTAGCTAATAACTATGGACCCGAAGGTCTGTGGAAAACTACTCACGCTTTATTGGAGGGGCAATGTTGTTGATGTAGAAGCGCTCTGTGATCGATTCACCCTTTGGCAGATCGCCGAAAAAAGCCGCAAGATGGGATCTCATGGGTACAGAAAGTTGCGGCCGTGGAAAAGTGGCTTCCTGGCTCCCCCTGATGTTTCTAGGGTATAAAAGTACATATAGGCGAAAGAAGTACGTCGGTGGAGCTACGAGGGGCCCACGAGGGTGGGGGCGCGCCTACCCCCTGGGGCCGTCTTCCTGCCTCGTGGCTTCCTCGCGGAGCTCCAGACTTCGACTCCAAGTCTTTTGGATTTCTTTCGGTCCAAGAAAGATCATCACGAAGGTTTCATTCCGTTTGGACTCCGCTTGGTTTGGTATTCCTTTTCCGCGAAACTCTAAAATAGGCAAAAAAAATATAAACTGGCACCGGGCCTCCGGTTAATAGGTTAGTCCCCAAAATAATATAAACGAGCATATTAAAGCCCATTAAACAATCAAAACTGATAATATAATAGCATGGAACAATAAAAAATTATAGATACATTGGAGACGTATCAAGCATCCCCAAGCTTAATTCCTGCTCGTCGTCGAGTAGGTAAATGATAAAAACTGATTTTTTGATGTGGAGTGCTACCTAACATAATTATCGATGTAATTTTCTTATTGTGGCATGAATGTTCAGATCCGAAAGATTCAAGACAAAAGTTTAATATTGACATAAAAATAATAATTCTTCAAGCATACTAGCAAAGTAATCATGTCTTCTCAAAATAACATGGCCAAAGAAAGTTCATCCCTACAAAATCATATGGTTTGGCTATGCTCCATCTTCGTCACACAAAATATTCAAGTCATGCACAACCCCGGTGTCAGCCAAGAAATTGTTTCATACTTTTGTATTCTCAAACTTTTTCAACTTTCACGCAATACATGAGCGTGAGCCATGGACATAGCACTATAGGTGGAATAGAGTGGTGGTTGTGGAGAAGACAAAAAAGAGGAAGATGGTATCACATCAAGTAGGCATACTAATGGGCTATGGAGATGCCCATCAATAGATATCAATGTGAGTGAGTAGGGATTGCCATGCAATGGATGCACTAGAGCTATAAATGTATGAAAGCTCAACAAAAGAAACTAAGTGGGTGTGCATCCAACTTGCTTGCTCACGAAGACCTGGGGAATTTTGAGGAAGCCCATCGTTGGAATATACAAGCCAAGTTCTATAACGAAAATTGCCACTAGTATATGGAAGTGACAAAATGAGAGACTCTCTATCATGAAGATCATGGTGCTATTCTGAAGCACAAGTGTGGAAAAAGATAGTAACAATGTCCCTTATCTCTTTTTCTCTCATTTTTTTATTTTGGGATCTTTGACCTCTTTTTCTGTGGGCTTCTTTGGCCGTTTTTATTAGGGCTTCATTGGCCTCTTTTATTTTTAATAAACTCACATGGGACAATGTTCTAATAATGATGATCACCACACTTTTATTTACTTACGACTCGGTATTACAACTCGATACTAGAACAAAATATGACTCTATATGAGTGCCTACGTCGGTGTACCGGGATGTGCAATGAATCAAGAGTGACATGTATGAAAAAATTATGAATGGTGGCTTTACCACAAATACGATGTCAACTACATGATCATGCAAGGCAATATGACAATGATGGAGCGTGTCATAATAAATGGAATGGTGGAAAGTTGCATTGCAATATATCTTGGAATGGCTATGGAAATGCCATAATAGGTAGGTATGGTGGCTATTTTGAGGAAGGTAAATGGCCGGTTTATGGTACCGACGAAAGTTGTACGATACTAGAGAGGCTAGCAACGGTGGAAGGGTGAGAGTGCGTATAATCCATGGACTCAACATTAGTCATTAAGAACTCACATACTTGTTGTAAAAATCTACAATTCATCAAAAGCAAGCACGACACGCATGCTCTTAGGGGAAGGGTTGGTAGGAGTTAACCATCGCGCGATCCCGACCTCCACACAGAGGTAGACAATTAAAGAAACACCTCATGCTTCAAATTTGTTACATAACAGTTACCATACGTGACTACTACGGGACTTGCAAACCTCAACACAAGTATTTATCAAATTCACAATTACTCTACTAGCATGACTCTAATATCACACTCCTCATATCTCAAAACAATCATCAAGCATCAAACTGCTCATAATATTCAACGCACTTTATATGAAAGTGTTTATTATACCCATCTTGGATGCCCATCATATTTGGACTAGTTTTATAGCCAAATCAAATTACCATGCTGTTCTAAAAGACTCTCAAAATAATACTCCCTCCGTCCCAAAATAAGTGACGCAAAAGTGACTCAACTTTGTACTAACTTTAGTACAAAGTTGAGTCATTTTTGCGTCACTTAATTTGGGACGGAGGGAGTATAAGTGAAGCATGAGAGATCAATAATTTCTATAAAATAAAACCACCACCGTGCTCTTAAAAACATATAAGTGAAGCACTAGAGCAAAATTATCTAGCTCAAAAGATATAAGTGAATCACATAGAGTATTCTAATAAATTACGATTCAAGTGTGTCTCTCCCCAAAGGTGTGTACAGCAAGGATGATTGTGGTAAACTAAAAAGCGAAGACTCAAATCATACAAGATGCTCCAAGCAAAACACATATCATGTGGTGAATAAAAATATAGCCGATAGACGAAGACGAAAGAGGGGATGCCTTCCCGGGGCATCCCCAAGCTTAGGCTTTTGGTTGTCCTTGAAATTTACCTTGGGGTGCCTTGGGCATCCCCAAGCTTAGGCTATTTCCACTCCTTATTCCAAAGTCCATCAAATCTTTACCCAAAAACTTGAAAACTTCACAACACAAAACTTCAACAGAAAATCTCATGAGCTCCGTTAGTATAAGAAAATAAACCACCACTTTAAGGTACTGTAACGAACTCATTCTTTATTTATATTGGTGTTAAACCTACTATATTCCAACTTCTATATGGTTCATACCCCCCGATACTACTCATAGATTCATCAAAATAAGCAAACAACACACGAGAAACAGAATCTGTCAAAAACAGAACAATCTGTAGCAATTTGTAACTTTCGAATACTTCTGTAACTCAAAAAAATCTGAAATAAATTGGTGGACGTGAGTAATTTTTCTATTAATCATCTGCAAAAATAATCAACCTAAAAGCACTCTCCAGTAAAAAAATGACAGCTAATTTTGTGAGCGCAAAAGTTTCTATTTTTCACAGCAAGATCGCAAAGACTTCACCCAAGTCTTCCCAAAGGTTCTACTTGGCACAAACACTAACTAAAACATAAAACCACATCTAACCAGAAGCTAGATGAATTATTTATTATTCCTCTGTTCACTTTTATAAGACCTTGAAGACATTTCAGACAATGTGCAAAACAGGCTATTTTAAGTTGTCTGAAACGACTTACAAAAATGAACGGAGGGAGTACTAAACAGGAGCAAAAAGCAAAGAACAAAAATAAAATTTTGTTGCCTCCCAACAAGCGCTATCGTTTAACGCCCCTACCTAGGCATAAAAACAAGAATAGATATAGGTATTGCTATCTTTGGTATGCAATCCATAAGTGGCTCTCATAATAGATTCATAAGGCAATTTAATTTTCGTCCTAGGAAAGTTTTCCATGCCTTTCCTTAACGGAAATCGGAATCTAATATTTCCTTCTTTCATGTCAATAATTGCACCAATTGTTCTAAGGAAAGGTCTACCAAGAATAATAGGACATGTAGGGTTGCAATCTATATCAAGAACAATAAATCTACGGGCACATAATTCCTATTTGCAACAATAAGAACACCATTAATCCTTCCCATAGGTTTCTTAATGGGGGAATCCGCAAGATGCAAATTTAAAGAACAATCATCAAATTCACGGAAACCTAGCACATCACACAAAGTTTTTGGAATCATGGAAACACTAGCACCCAACTCACACAAAGCATAACATTCATAATCTTTAATCTTAATTTTAATAGTAGGTTCCCTCTCATCATAAAGATTTCTAGGGATAGAAATTTCTAGTTCAAGCTTTTCTTCATAGGATTGCATTAAAGCATCAACGATATGTTTACTAAAAGCTTTTTTTGATTATAAGCATGAGGAGATTTTAACACGAATTGTAAAAAGGAAATACAGTCTATCAAAGAGCAATTATCATATTTAAAATCCTTGAAATTCAAAAGAGTGGGTTCATTGCTATGTAAATTTTTGACCTCTTCAATCCCACTTTTATTAATATTTGCATCAATATCTAAAAACTACGAATCATTGGGACGCCTTTTCACTAAAGTTTACTCACATCTAATCCCATCTTTATCAAGATTCATATTGGAAAACAAAGATTTGATAGGAGTCACATCAATCACTTTTACATCTTCATCATTATTATCATCTAGATCTTCCGGTTTAGCGACTATCTTATTAACTAAGGTGGCTTGCTTATCAGAAATTTGGCCTACTAAATTTTCAAGATGAGTAAACTGAGATTTCAAACCATAAAATTCCTTAGACATATCATCGAGCTCTTTATTAATGTACTACATACAACTTTATTGTTCTTTAAGCTCATTTTTGAAGAAGCTATTATGCTCAAATTGCAAAGACATAAAGCATCTAATGTTGTTTTCAATTTCTTCCAACCTTCTAAAGTGAGGGTCAATGCTTTTTGGCAGAGCCATCAAAGAAAACAGGCACACTAACACTCAAGAACACAAGAAGCAAGCGAAATGAGACGAACGGAAGAGGGGCGAAGAAAAAGGCAAAGGTTTTCAAAAATCGTTTTAGAAGTGGGGAGAGGAAAACGAGAGGCGAATGTCAAATAATGTAATGCGTGGGAGAAGAGTTTACGATGCGTACTTGGTATGTCTTGACTTGGCGTAGATCTCCTCGGCAACGGCGCCTGAAATCCTTCTTGCTACCTCTTGAGCATGCGTTGGTTTTCCCTTGAAGAGGAAAGGGAGATGCAGCAAAGTAGCATAAGTATTTCCCTCAGTTTTGAGAACCAAGGTACCAATCCAGTAGGAGACAACGCACAAGTCACCTAGTACCTGCACAAACAGTCAAGAACCTTGCATCCAACACGGTAAAGGGGTTGTCAATCCCTACACGGTCACTCGCAAAAGTGAGATCTAATAGAGATAGTAAAGTAAATATTTTTGGTATTTTTGTTGTATAGATTGGAAAGTAAAGATTGAAAAATAGCAAACGATATGCGATGTAAATAAAAAGATGCAATATAATAGGAAAGAGACCAGGGGCCCTAGGTTTCACTAGTGGCTTCTCTCAAGATAGCATGTATTACGGTGGGTGAACAAATTACTGCCGAGAAATTGATAGAAATGTGCATAGTTATGAAGATATCTAAGGCAATGGTCATGAATATAGGCATCACATCCGTGTCAAGTAGACCGAAACGGTTCTGCATCTACTACTATTACTCCACTCATGGACCGCTATCCAGCATGCATCTAGAGTATTATGTTCATAAGAACGGAATAACGCATTAAGAAAGATGACATGCTGTAGAGGGATAAACTCAAGAAATATGATATAAACCCCATCTTTATCCTCGATGGCAACAATACAATACGTGCCTTGCTACCCCTACTGTCACTCGGAAAGGACACTGCAAGATTGGACCCAAAGTTAAGCACTTCTCCCATTGCAAGAAAGATCAATCTAGTAGGCCAAACTAAACCGATAATTCGAAGAGACTTGCAAAGATATCAAATCATGCATATAAGAATTCAGAGAAGAACCAAATAATATTCATAGATAAACTTGTTCATAAATCCACAATTCATCGGATCTCGGCAAACACACAGCAAAAGAGTATTACATCAAATAGATCTCCAAGAAAATCAAGGAGAACTTTCTATTGATAATCAAAGAGAGGAAAGAAACCATCTAGCTAATAACATGGACCCGAAGGTCTATGGTAAACTACTCACGCTTCATCGGAGGGGCAACGGTGTTGTTGTAGAAGCCCTCTATGATCGATTCCCCCTCCGACAGGTCACCAGAAAAGGCCCCAAGATGGGATCTCACGGGTACAGAAAGTTGCGGCGGTGGAAAAGTGTTTTTCTGGCTCCACCTAATGTTTCTAGGGAATAAGAGTATATATAGGCAAAAGAAGTACGTCGGTGGAGCTACGAGGGCCCCACGAGGGTGGGCGGCGCGCCTACCCCCCTGGGAGCGCCCTACTGCCTCGTGGCTTCCTCGCGGAGCTCCAGACTTCGACCCCAAGTGTTCTGGTTAGCTTTCGATCAAGAAAGATCATCGCGAATGTTTCATTTCTGTCACATCCCTAGTCAGTGCTTGCATTAGGACTAGCTAGAGTGTGCATCATGTTTACTTTTCATAGAAACTTCAAATGGGAATGACAGAAACCCCAGCACACCTCTTCTAACAACTAGGGTTTGATAAAATCTTTTTCAATGTACCCAAAATGCCCTTCAAAAATGTTCATCATTTTCGCCTTGGTCTTAAACCTCTGCCAAAAATGGTGCACAATTTTCTAGAAAATCCAAGGTCTCTGGATTAATTCATATGGTATTTGCATTTGGGCATTTAAATGCTATAAAATATTTTGTGTGCCCAAATAATCATAAACTAAAATGTTCCATATTGTTCATATTATATAGAGTGGGCATGACTAGTTCTATGAGCTATAAAAATGTTCTAGCATTTTTATTAATTCAACAAAGTTGCAAAAGAAATGAAATAGAAAGTAAATAGAAAAAAGGAACAAGCAGACTTACCTGAGCCCACTTACCTGCTGGCCCAGACGGCCCAGCCCACCAGGGGCACGCCCGTCTTCTTCACCGTGCCAGCGCACGAAGCAGCTCGGTGGCGAGCGCCGCCGACGCGCCGGCCACCGCCTGCCTGCCTGGCTGCTCCCTCGACGCCCTGGACGCCCCTAGGCGACGCCACACACCCCTGTGGCGCCTCTCTCACTCTCCCCCGTGTCTTCCCCCTCCTCTCTCCCCTCCGTCGATCTCCACCGAGCAAGCTCGTCGCCGCCGATCGCTGCCACCGCGCCCTAAGCCACTCCCTCGCCTCCCCGACGCACCATTAGCTCCGCCGCATCGCCCTGAAGCTCCCCACCGACGCACACGACGCCAGAAGCCCTGCAACGCCCTCCCCGCCGTCGTCTTCAACCTTCAGCACCGGAGATCGCCGCCGCCCGTACGTCGCCGTCCGACCTCCCCCAAGCTCGCTTCGACGCCCTCTGCGACCGCTGTGAGCTCACGCTTTGAACCCCCCTCTCCTCGGGCTCGATTACGCCTTGTAGTCGCCGCCCCTTGCTGATCGAAGCACCCACCGCCGGCCAACTCGCCGCCATGGCCACAGGCGCTGTGCCTCGCAGCCGAGCATGCCACTAGGATCAGTAGATCACCAGCAAGCTAACGCCACCCCTAACTCCTCCTCCCGTGCACCACAACGCCATTCTGGCCAACTCCGTGCGAGCGCCGCCGCGGACGAGCTCGTCGCCGTCAACTCCGGCGACCAATCGACCAACCAGTGGCACCGTTGGATGCGGTGCATCACCAGGAGCACATAGGACCCATCCGCGCGACCAATGGTCGTCGGAACAAAGATTCCGGCGAGTCACCGCCGTGCGAAATGGTCGCCGCCGGCCAAACTCCAGCGGGCAGACGTGGCCTATTAATTAGGAGCTAATGATGTTTAGTTTAACCACCACAGTCACTGACAGTGGGCCCCACTGCATAGTCAAACCCAGTCAACTCCAGTTTTGACCTGGATTAGCCCAGAGACACTGACATGAGGGACCCACCAGTCAGGTTTGACCTGGATCAGGTCTGTTGACTTGCTGACATCAGCATGATGTCATGCTGATGCAGTAAAGGATTTTCTGGGATTATTTGATTTAAAAACAATTCAGGAAATTCCAGAAAAATCTTTAAACTTCAGAAAATCATATAAATTCAACAGTAGCTCAGATGGAAAAGATTTATATATGAAAATTGATCAGAAAAATCCAATCTTTCTAATGGCACCGAATTCATGCATGTTTGAGCAAGTTAACCTTGCTGTATATATTAAAACATGATAATGCACTTAAATAATTAATAGTTTGGGTTTCAATTTGAATCTTTGATTCAAATGGGCTTAAACCCTTCTGTTTATAGATGCATTAGCCCAAAACACATGCATCTTGCCACATCATGAGCATGCATCATATTGTTGCATTTGTTTGCTTATTGATTGTATCGCCAATGTTCTCTGTGTTAGGTCCTGCTCCCGAGGATACTTCTGCGTATCCAACTAAAGAGCAGTACCCGACAACCACTCTGTCAGGCAAGCAACCATTGATCATTCCGATACAAACCCATCTTCTCGCTCCTGCTCTTTTTTACTTCATTAAGGCAACAGCGTGTGAACTGCTACTTGCTGCGGTAGTTGAACCCTGTTCCCTTGCATGACCTGTCATTGCCATAGTAAATAGTTGAAACCCACTAGCATGTATAGGAGTTGTTTGAGCCATGTGATGTGTGATCCACCATGCTATTTGTTTATGTTGCTTGCTATGCTTAGAGTTGTGTCAGGTCTGGTTCATCTGGGTGATGGATCCGAGTGAAATGATCATATCGGTAAAAAGAGGGAAGTGTGGAACACGTTTGGTAAAGGTATCGATGAAAGGCCATGTAGGAGTACGTGGTGGGTTGTTTCATTGGAACTGTCTACAGGACCTGAGATCTGTATGTGTGATTCAAGTTACAGTTACTACCACGCATTGGGCTCCGTGCGCTCCAAGCCCTCCCGTCTTATTAGCTGCCCTTGTTCTCTGTCCAGGAGTTGCACCTAGTTTCTGGTGTTTGTAGTTTACTGGTGGTCGTGCACAACGCTGACCCTCAGGGTGGGCTGTGATGCGACAGGTACGTGGCCGGGTGTACCGAGCGCCCGTTTGGTGACTCGGGAACCCTGTACACATCGCTTGGGGCCGTGAGCGACACCCGGCCGGATCTCCCCACGGATGGAACCCAAATAGGCGATAAACCTGGACGAGAGACTTGTGTAGTTAGTCAGGTCATGGCCAACACCCTCGCTGGGCTTCCACTTGAAGGTTGCCGAGTACATGTCGAGTAAATGGCGATAAGTGGTGGAAGCGTGTGTGAATAAGTACACCCCTGCAGGGTTATCAATCTATTCGAATAGCCGTTGTTCGCGGTACGGACTACTTGGTTACTCTTACAGTTCATAGACAAGTTGATGGATACTACTAAAAGCCTCAAGACAAGTGTGAGTGTCGTGGATGGCCCTTCCGTAGGATGACGGAAGAGGATCCTCGGTGGTGTATTGTTGTGGTGAGTAGAGGACTCGTGTACGTAGTATTATCTTGCAATCTGTTGAGAGTCGTAGTATAGGTTAGCCAAGAGTCAAAGCTGGCTTGCTGCTATGAACTCTACTACCCTTGTTGATAATGTTGCATGTATGATAGGTTCTGTTGTAAGACTTGGTGAGTACCTTTGTACTCATGTTTGCTTAATAACTGTTGCAGAGGAGAACCCTGCCCCTTCTGATGGGTTCTACATAGACGTTGACATCGACGAGTAGCTTGCTACCCAGATGGAGATCCTGAGCTTGTGAAGGGCCTTGTAGATAGTCAGGCTACACCAAGCCTGTTTTATTTTCTAAGTTGTCTGTACTCAGACATGTTAGCTTCCGCTTGTGCTTGTATGACTGTATGACTTGAGTGTTGGGTCATGTGACCCCTACCTGTATGGATATGTTATGTATGGCTCTTGGAGCCTCTTAAATAAAGTACTTTGAGTCATAGAGTTCTGTTGTGATGTAATGTTGTATTTGCACATATTGAGCATATTGTGTGTATGATTGAAATGCTTGGTATGTCTGGGATCCGACACCTAGTTGTTTTCCTTTGGTAGCCTATCTTACAGGGAAATGCCTCCTAGTGCTTCCAATGAGCCTTGGTAGCTTGCTACTACTCGGAACACGTAGGCTGGCCGGCATGTGTCCTTATCCGTTCCTGTGTCTGTCCCTTAGGGGAAATGTCACGCGTTGTTCCTTTAAGTCCATGTAGCTTGCTATGACTTGGGTTCATACGTTGATGACCGACACGTTCGTTGCTGGGTCATGAATGCCTGTCTCTGTAATTTAGTGCCACTTTTGGTTTATAACTAGCCATGTCGGCCCGGGTGCTCTATCATGTGGATGCTAGCAACACTGTCATATACGTGTGCCAATGCGCAAACGGTCCCGGGCCAGGTAAGGTGGCACCCGTGGGAATACTGTGCGTGAGGCCGCAAAGTGATATGACGTGTTACAAGCTAGATCGGTGTGACTTAGGATCGGGGTCCTGACAGCGTTGGCATCAGAGCCGGACTGCCTGTTGGTTTCTCAAGCCAAACTGGTCGATGTTGAGTCTAGAAAAATTCTTAGTTATATGTAGGGGAATTGATTGTGGAAGGGAATGTAAGGCTCTTTTTACTTCTTTACCTTATGCCCCTCTGATCTGAGTTAGTCTATTCTTTCCACGGGGATTTAGGACTAGGCCTCTTATCCTTACTAGGTTCACGTGTTACTAATCCGTAGACTCTTAGGATTGTTGATTTCAAGCCTCAGTTCAGTTTCTACCCTTTTAATATGATGATTAGTTGGACCCGAAACCTTGATATGATATTGTTGAGTGGCTATGCTATCATTTGTATGATGTCTCAAAATCTTTTTTGAGCATTTACAGTTGTTATGCTGCCCGATTTCTTCCAGAAATACTAATGCCTTTGCATTACTTCGTGTTTCAGATGTCTGGCCGCACACCTCACCAAGTGGTTCGTTTGACTCGGTGCATTAATGTGCCCGGTCACACGGCCATGCTAGTCCGGGTGTTGACTGAGACCGGTTACCACTGGTATCCTGAGTACACTGTGGAGGAACAGTACCGGGATTTCAATCAGAGTCAGTATTTCTGCACAGTCCGGATATACCCCTCATATCCCGGAGCTAACAACCCCATCCATTGGTCTTATGGACTTGGAGTTACTATCGAGATAGCAGTGCAGAATGCCGCTTATTCGATGATGACCATCCTCCGGGCTAGGCATGCCCTGCTGCTGAACACTGAGTTCTGTTACCTGCCAGCCTCACTTCCCGGAGAGGAAGGCTACTACACTGGTCTGTATACTGATGCTGCTCATGAGGAGCCACTGCTTCAGACTACTGTCCAGATGCTGGAGGATAGGGACCGTGAGGTCCGTGCCCTCCGAATGGATCTGTATAACACTCGAGCCACCCACTGGACTACTTTGACACGGCTTGCACCTGCTGTGCACACCGGATATCTGGATATGCGGGATTTGTACCCCGTGCGGACTCGTCTGCCTGATCGTATGGATTGGCGTGACGTTGGGGGTATTACACCTCCACGTGGGCGTCGGTTACCACCAGCATCAGGCCCGAGGCCACATCCATGTCCCTATGGTCCACAGCCTTCGAGTGCTCGAGAGTTTCAAGATCCATCCGTTCCACTTCCAGGCTACGATGGTAATCTTTACGAAGATTACAATGGGAATGTCTGAACTAGACCGTGGCAGTAGTAGTATCGTAGTTGTTGTATTTCCACAGTCCTGCGTGTCTTGTGGAATATGACTTAGCTAGTACCGAGTTCCGGAGGTGTAGTTAAATAATGTATAGGAGCTTGGAATGCCTCTGATGGGATGTATCGTCACTCACCGCAGTTGTACTTTAGCCTTGGCTTGTACTAAACTATGTATGTGTGTATGACCACTGGTGTATATATGGCAGTTTCTATATTACCATGTCGTACGGATGAACATCTCTGCGTTCCGTGTCATCCATTACATTCTGCTCCTATGTCAAGTTTTTGCCATCCTTGTCTACACCGTTGTTTTGTTTTCCTAGGATGGTCAACACTCGCAGCACTCCTGCTGCTCAGGAGCAGGGTGAGGCTAGTGGGGCTAGAGATGAGAATTTGCCCCAGCCACCCTCCTTGGCTGAAGTTATGCTCGAGGCAGAATGGAACAAGAGAGAGACCAACCGTCTGCTGGAACACATAGAGCAGAACACTGGGTTCCGTCAGAGGAATGACGTGGTGTCAATCAATGACTTTATCAAGATGTGCCCACCGAAGTTCCATCACTCCACTGAACCTCTGGATGCGGATGACTGGCTTCGTAGTATCACCCACAAGCTACACTCTGCCCGTGTGGCCGAAGCTGACAAGGTTACTTACGCCGCCTACCATCTTGAGGGCCCTGCCAGTCTATGGTGGGAGAACTTTGAGGCTATGCGTCCTGCTGGCCAAATCACTACTTGGGCTGAGTTCAGTGAGGCACTCCGTGAACATCACATTCCGAAAGGTCTCATGGATCGCAAGCGGGAGGAATTCTGCAATTTCACCCAGGGACGGTTAAACGTGGATGGCTATAGTCGCGAGTTTGGCAACTTGGCACGCTATGCACCTGAGGCAGTATCCACCGATGCCAAGAAGCAGGCAAGGTTCCGCAAGGGACTCAGCCCCGAACTCCGCCGAGACCTACGTCTGCACGAGTGCACCTCCTTCCAGAAGTTGGTGAAGAAATCTATCAGTGCTGAGATGGGCCAGACTGATTTCGAAGCCACACGCAAGCATCCTAATGACTTTGGTTCCTCATTCGGCTCCGGCTCTCACAAGCGCCGTGTGTGGGTTCCTAACACTGCTCTGCCACCCAAGTACACACCGAGGCCATCCTATGAGGTGCCTCGCCCAACTCAAGAGTATGCACCTGCCAAGACTTATGGAGGACCACCTACCAACTTTGCTCCACGCACTGGCACTGTGACATGCTTCAAGTGTGGAGAACCGGGGCACTACATGTGTGAGTGTCCTCAAAACCAGCTAGGAAAACCCGTTGGCCATGGTAAACCAACCGGCAAGGTGAACTTTGTCAAGCCAACCCCCACTGCACGTGGTCATGTCAACTATGTCTCTGCTGAGGAAGCTTATGAGGATCCTAACATCGTCCTTGGTACGCTTCTTGTTAACTGCCATCCGGCATCTGTTCTTTTCGATACTGAAGCATCTCATTAGTTCATATCTGAGAGCTATGCTCGAATGCACAACATGACTTTTTGTGACATGCCCACCACCATGGAAATTCAAACTCCCGGCTCTAGATGGCAAACCTCTAGAGTAAGCCATGGGAATGAAATTCTTGTTGATAGACTTGTTTTCCTTGCATCACTAATCTCTCTCAAGTCCTCGGACATAAACATCATCTTGGGTATGGACTGGATGACAACTCATTACGCCAAGATTGATTGCTACACTAGGATCGTTCAACTTACACACCCATCCGGCAAGACAGTCAATGTTTTGACCCGAATGGCTGAGCGTCAGCTCTACTCCCTTAATGCCAGCCCTCTACCAGAACTCGAAGATATCCCGGTAGTCCGTGACTTTCCGGATGTTTTTCCAGAAGAACTGCCAGGTGTTCCACCTGACAGAGATGTCGAGTTCGTGATAGATCTTATTCCTGGAACTGTCCCAATCTCTAGGAGACCTTATAAGATGGCACCCCTAGAATTAGCTGAGCTTAAGAAACAACTCGATGAGTCCTTGAAAAAGGGTTTCATCCGTCCTAGGTATTCCCCTTGGGCTTGTCCCGTCCTCTTCCTTAAGAAGAAGGATGGAACGGAAAGGATGGTTGTAGATTATCTACCTATCAATCTGGTCACCATAAAGAACAAGTATCCGCTCCCCAGGATCAACGACCTGTATGATCAGCTCGCTGGATCCTCAGTCTTTTCCAAAATAGATTTGAGGTTGGGCTACCATCAAATCAAAATCAAGAACGAGGACATTCCTAAAATGACTTTTGTTACTTGTTATGGCCAATACGAGTACACCATCATGTCCTTCGGGTTAACCAATACCCCAGCCACCTTCTCCTGGCTAATGAACTCTATATTCATGGAGTATTTGGATAAATTCGTCGTGGTATACCTTGATGATATACTCATCTATTCCAAGAACAAGAAAGATCATGCCGAGCATCTAAGGCTGGTATTGACGAAACTTCGAGAGCATCGCCTTTATGCCAAATTCTCTAAATGTGAATTCTGGTTGCCGGAAGTGACCTATCTAGGCCATGTGATCTCTGGTAAGGGTATTGCCGTCAATCCTGAGCGAGTTCAAGCCGTCCTTGATTGGACTCCCCCTGAATCGGTCAAGCAAGTTAGGAGTTTCCTAGGCTTAGCAAGCTATCGCCGACGTTTCGTCGAGAATTTCTCCAAGGTTGCTAAACCTCTAACTGAACTCCTCAAGAAAGATAAAAAGTTTGAGTGGACCCCACAGTGCGAGTCCAGCTTTCAGGAACTGAAAAGACGCCTGACATCTACACCCGTACTGGTACCACCAGACTTTTCCAGGGATTTTATTATCTACTGCGACGCCTCGCGACAAGGACTAGGTTGCATACTCATGCAAGATCGTCAAGTGATTGCTTACGCATCTCGACAGTTGCGTCCACATGAGGATAACTATCCTACCCATGATCTAGAGCTTGCAGCTGTAGTCCACGCACTCAAGACATGGCGACATTACCTTGTTGGTAATCGCTGTCAAATCTTCACTGATCACCAAAGTCTGAAATACATCTTCACCCAACCGGATTTGAATCTCAGGCACAGACGTTGGGTTGAGTTGCTCACAGATTACGACTTAGGAATCACCTACACCCCTGGGAAGGCCAATGTCATGGCCGACGCACTAAGTCGTATGTCTTATTGTAACAACCTGATGTTACAACAAGGGAAACCACTTCTTCACGAGGAATTTCGTAAGCTTAACCTTCACATTGTTCCTCGAGGATTCCTTTCCACCTTGGTGGCGAAACCTACCCTTATGGATCAAATCATAGCTGCCCAGAAGCAAGATACAGGGATTTCCCGAATTAAGAGAAACATTCACAAAGGAGTTGCAGGTTGTTTCTCCATTGATAACAGAGGTGTTGTTTCCTTCGAGAACTGTTTAGTGGTTCCCAAGAACCAACATCTACGGCAGTTAATCCTTAAGGAGGCTCATGAATCTCCTCTCACGATTCATCCCGGTAGTACCAAAATGTATCAGGACCTACGTCAGAGGTTCTGGTGGACTAGGATGAAGAGAGAAATCGCTCAATTCATTGCTAACTGCGACGTTTGTCGTCGAGTCAAAGCAGAGCATCAACGGCCTGCTGGCACCCTTCAACCTTTAGCTATTCCTGAATGGAAATGGGAAAAGATCGGTATGGACTTCATTCCCGGGTTTCCCAGGACCAGGAAAGGGAATAATGCTATCTTCGTTGTTATCGACCGCCTCTCCAAAGTAGCCAATTTTCTGCCTGTTCGAGAGAGTATAACCGCTAGCCAGCTAGCAGACTTGTATATCTCTCGGATAGTATCACTTCATGGTGTGCCGTTGGAGATTAACTCAGACCGTGGAAGTCTTTTCACTTCACGATTTTGGGAAAGTTTCCAGAATGCTATGGGAACTTATCTCTCTTTCAGCACCGCCTTCCATCCTCAGTCAAGTGGTCAAGTGGAACGAGTCAATCAAATTCTGGAAGATATGCTTCGAGCCTCTGTCATCTCTTTCGGTATGGACTGGGAGAAGTGTCTTCCATTTGCCGAATTCGCTTATAACAACAGTTATCAAGCCACCTTGGGCAAGGCTCCCTTCGAAGTTCTATATGGACGAAGGTGTCGAACACCTCTTAACTGGTCAGAAACCGGGAAAAGACAATTCTTTGGTCCGGATATGATCCAGGAAGCCGAAGAGCAAGTTCGCATCGTTCGTGAGAAATTGAAAACAGCCCAATCTCGCCAGAAGAGCCAATATGATAGTCATCACAAGGCTGTGACTTTTGAAGTTGGCGATAAGGCTTACCTTCAGGTTACTCCTCTTAAGGGGACCCATCGCTTCGGTATCAAAGGCAAATTGGCCCCTCGTTACATCGGTCCTTTTCGCATTCTTGCCAAACGAGGAGATGTTGCCTACCAATTGGAACTACCTCCGCACCTTTCCAGAGTTCATGATGTCTTCCATGTTTCTCAACTCAGGTGTTGCTTCTCGGATCCCATCCGCGGAGTGGACCACGAAACGCTTGATCTCCAGGACAATCTCACATATCGAGAATACCCCATTCGTATTCTTGATCAAACCGAGCGTACCACTCGATGTCGTAATATCAAGTTTCTCAAGGTTCAATGGTCACATCATTCCGAGAGTGAAGCTACTTGGGAAAGGGAGGATCGTCTTCGACTTGAGTACCCCACCCTCTTTCCGGAGGAACCCGAATCTCGGGACGCGATTCTTTTGAGTGGGGGTGAGTTGCACATCCCTAGTCAGTGCTTGCATTAGGAC
The DNA here is from genome assembly GCA_902687465.1 of Secale cereale. Classification (NCBI taxonomy): domain Eukaryota; kingdom Viridiplantae; phylum Streptophyta; class Magnoliopsida; order Poales; family Poaceae; genus Secale; species Secale cereale. The sequence goes on along the minus strand of LR738712.1, from coordinate 320,041,792 downwards.
TAGCTAGAGTGTGCATCATGTTTACTTTTCATAGAAACTTGAAATGGGAATGACAGAAACCCCAGCACCCCTCTTCTAACAACTAGGGTTTGATAAAATCTTTTTCAATGTACCCAAAATGCCCTTCAAAAATGTTCATCATTTCTGCCTTGGTCTTAAACCTCTGCCAAAAATGGTGCACAATTTTCTACGACATCCAAGGTCTCTGGATAAATTCATATGGTATTTGCATTTGGGCATTTAAATGCTATAAAATATTTTGTGTGCCCAAATAATCATAAACTAAAATGTTCCATATTGTTCATATTATATACAGTGGGCATGACTAGTTCTATGAGCTATAAAAATGTTCTAGCATTTTTATTAATTCAACAAAGTTGCAAAAGAAATGAAACGGAAAGTAAATATAAAAAAGGAAGAAGCAGACTTACCTGAGCCCACTTACCTGCTGGCCCAGACGGCCCAGCCCACCAGGGGCACACCCGTCTTCTTCACCGTGCCAGCGCACGAAGCAGCTCGGTGGCGAGCGACGCCGACGCGCCGGCCACCTCCTGCCTGCATGGCTGCTCCCTCGATGCCCTGGACGCCCCTAGGTGACGCCACACACCCCCTGGCTCCTCTCTCACTCTCCCCCGTGTCTTCCCCCTCCTCTCTCCCCTCCGCCGAGCTCCACCGAGCAAGCTCGTCGCCGCCGATCGCTGCCACCGCTCCCTAAGCCACTCCCTCGCCTCCCCAATGCACCATTAGCTCCGCCGCATCGCCTTGAAGATCCCCACCGACGCACACGACACCAGAATCCCTGCAACGCCCTCCCCGCCGTCGTCCTCAACCTTCGGCACCGGAGATCGCCGCCGCCCGTACGTCGCCGTCCGACCTCCCCCAAGCTCGCTTCGACGCCCTCTGCGAACGCTGTGAGCTCACGCTTCGAACCCCCCTCTCCCCGGGCTCGATTACGCCTTGTAGCCGCCGCCCCCTTGCTGACCGAAGCTCACCGCCGCCGGCCAACTCGCTGCCGTGGCCACAGGCGCTGTGCCTCATAGCCAAGCACGCCACAAGGATCAATAGATCACCAGCAAGTTAATGCCACCCCTAACTCCTCCTCCCGTGCACCACAACATCGTTCCGGCCAACTCCGTGCGAGCGCCGCTGCGGACGAGCTCGTCGCCGTCAACTCCGGCGACCAATCGACCAACCAGTGGCACCGTTGGATGCGGTGCATCACCAGGAGCACATAGGACCCATCCGCGCGACCAATGGTCGCCGGAACAAAGATTCCGGCGAGTCACCGCCGTGCGAAATGGTCGCCGCCGGCCAAACTCCGGCGGGCTGACGTGGCATGTTAATTAGGAGCTAATGATGTTTAGTTTAACCACCACAGTCACTGACAGTGGGCCCCACTGCATAGTCAAACCCAGTCAACTCCAGTTTTGACCGGGATTAGCCGAGAGACACTGACATGAGGGACCCACCAGTCAGGTTTGACTTGGATTAGGTCTGTTGACTTGCTGACATTAGCATGATGTGATGATGATGTAGTAAAGGATTTTCTGGGATTATTTGATTTAAAAACAATTCAGGAAATTCCAAAAAATGCTTTAAACTTCAGAAAATCATATAAATTCAACAGTAGCTCAGATGGAAAAGATTTATATATGAAAATTGATCAGAAAAATCCAATCTTTCCAATGGCACTGGTTTCATGCATGTTTGAGCAAGTTAAACTTGCTGTATACATTAAAACATGATAATGCACTTAAATTATTAATAGTTTAGCTTTCAATTTGAATCTTTGATTCAAATGGGCTCAAACCCTTCTGTTTATAGATGCATTAGCCCAAAACACATGCATCTTGCCACATCATGAGCATGCATCATATTGTTGCATTTGTTTGCTTATTGATTGTATCGCCAATGTTCTCCGTGTTAGGTCCTGCTCCCGAGGATACTTCTGCGTATCCAACTCAAGAGCAGTACCCGACAACCACTCTGTCAGGCAAGCAATCATTGATCATTCCGATACAAACCCATCTTCTCGCTCCTGCTCTCCTTTACTGCATTAAGGCAACATCGTGTGAATTGCTACTTGCTGCGGTAGTTGAACCCTATTCCCTTGCATGACCTGTCATTGCCATAGTAAATAGTTGAAACCCACTAGCATGTGTAGGAGTTGTTTGAGCCATGTGATGTGTGATCCACCATGCTATTTGTTTATGTTGCCTGCTATGCTTAGAGTTGTGCCAGGTCTGGTTCATCTGGGTGATGGATCAGAGTGAAATGATCATATCGGTAAAAAGAGGGAAGTGTGGAACATGTTTGGTAAAGGTATCGATGAAAGGCCATGTAGGAGTACGTGGTGGGTTGTTTCATTGGAACCGTCTACATGACCTGAGATCTATATGTGTGATTCAAGTTACAGTTACTACCACGCATTGGGCTCCGGGCGCTCCAAGCCCTCTCGTCTTATTAACTGCCCTTGTTCTCTCTCCAGGAGTTGCAACTAGTTTCTAGTGTTTGTAGTTTACTGGTGGTCGTGCACAGCGCTGACCCTCGGGGTGGGCTGTGATGCGACAGGTACGTGGCCGGGTGTACCGAGCGCCCGTTTGGTGACTCGGGAACCCTGTACACATCGTTTGGGGCCGTGAGCGACACCCCGGCCGGATCTCCCCACGGATGGAACCCAAATAGGCGATAAACCTGGACGAGAGACTTGTGTAGTTAGTCAGGTCGTGGCCGACACCCTCGCTGTGCTTCCACTTGAAGGTTGCCGAGTACATGTCGAGTAAACGGCGATAAGTGGTGGAAGCGTGTGTGAAGAAGTACACCCCTGCAGGGTTATCAATCTATTCGAATAGCCGTTGTTCGCGGTACGGACTACTTGGTTACTCTTACAGTTCATAGACAAGTTGATGGATACTACTAAAAGCCTCAAGACAAGCGTGAGTGCCATGGATGGCCCTTCCGTAGGATGAGGGAAGAGGATCCTCGGTGGTGTATTGTTGTGGTGAGTAGAGGACTCGTGTACATAGTATTATCTTGCAATCTATTAAGAGTCGTAGTATAGGTTAGCCAAGAGTCAAAGCTGGCTTGCTGCTATGAACTCCACTACCCTTGTTGATAATGTTGCATGTATGATAGGTTCTGTTGTAAGACTTGTTGAGTACCTTTGTACTCATGTTTGCTTAATAACTATTGCAGTGGAGAACCCTGCCCCTTCTGATGGGTCTACATAGACGTTGACGTCGACGAGTAGCTTGCTACCCAGACGGAGATCCTGAGCTTGTGAAGGGCCTTGTAGATAATGATTGTAGAACATCCAAGAATGATAATATAACAACATGGAACAATCAAAAATTATAGATACGTTGGAGACGTATCATGTATCCACACATTTATTTGGGTTTCCAGTCAATACAATTATAGCATGGATAATAAGTGATTATCATGAACAAGGAAATATAATAATAACCACTTTATAATTGACTCTAGGGCAAATTTCCAACAGATAAGGCCATCCATTGTAGTCATGCATGTCTTGCGAATTTTAGAGTATCCACTTCAAGTTATCTACGACCCATATAAGTCTCCATGTAGTCCATATCCGCGGACGTGGCTATTCGAATAGATCATATTACCCTGCAGGGGTGTACTTCTTCACACACAGAAAGCAATAAGTGCTCCCTGGGTGATTTTGGTAATTAATGTCAACATATCTCTTGTTGGACTAATGTTTTCATCTAGTATATTTCAGACAAGTTCAACAAATGGAGTGGCATGGACTAGAGGATGTGGAACCCCTTCAAGATGATAGGAAGAAAAGGATTGGCTCAAGCTCAAAGCTCAGGACTCTACATTTTCTATTTCGGTGATCCAAGATCACATTGAGTCCATAGGAAAGCCAATACTATTAAAAGGGGATGAGGTGTTGCTTAATGGCTTGCTTGCTCAAAGTGCTTAATGATATGCACCAAAACCCTCAATAACTTTCTCACATCCACATATGTCCCAAACCAAAAGTCAAACTCGGCCCCACCGAAATATTCTATCCGGCGCCACCGAGTTCATTTGACATAGCCACTGCCAGAAACCCTAACCATTTCGGTCTCACCGATAGGGATCTCGGTCTCACCGAGATGGGAATGTAAACTTTATGTTTCCTATTTGTAACATTTCGGTCCAACCGAGATGTGTGAATCGGTCTCACCGAGTTAGCATTGCAAACTCTCTGTTACCTCTTTGTAACGTTTCGGTCCAACCAAAACGAGCGAATCGGTCCCATCGTGTTTGCATGACCAACCCTCTGTGTGCTTATTACCAAAATCGGTCCCACCGAGTTTGTGTAATCGGTCTCACCGAGATTACATTATGCCCTAACCCTAATGAAATCGTTCCTACCGAGTTGATCATATCGGTCCCACCGAAATGCCTAAAGGTCACATTATGAACTAAATTTGTCTGTCCGAGTTCTCTAAATCGGTCCCAACGAGTTTGGTAAATTGTGTGTAAGAGTTAGATTTTGTGTGGAGGCTATATATACCCCTCCATCCACTCTTCACTCGTGGAGAGAGCCATCAGAACATACCTACACTTCCATCATACATGTTCCGAGAGAGAACCACCTACTTAAGTGTTGAGATCAAGATATTCCATTCCTACCATATGAATCTTGTTCTCTAGCCTTCCCCAAGTTGCTTTCCACTCTAATCATTCTTCCACCATATCCAAATCTGTGAGGAGCTGTTTGAGTGTTGGGGAGACTATCATTTGAAGCACTTGAGCAAGGAGTTCATCAACAACACACCGTCTATTACCTTTTGGAGATTGGTGTCTCCTAGATTGGTTAGATGTCACTTGGGAGCCTCCGACAAGATTGTGGAGTTGAACCAAGGAGTTTGTAAGGGCAAGGATATCGCCTACTTCATGAAGATCTACCCTAGTGAGGCAAGTCCTTCGTGGGCGATGGCCATGGTGGGATAGACAAGGTTGCTTCTTCCTGGACCCTTCGTGGGTGGAGCCCTCCGTGGACTCGCGCAGCCGTTACCCTTCGTGGGTTGAAGTCTCCATCAACTTGGATGTACGATAGCACCATCTATCGAAACAAAGACAAAAATATTCGTGTCTTCACTTGTGTTTGCTCCTTCAAACTCCTCGCTTTACCTTCATATGCAATTGTTTTACTTTCCACTGCTATACTCTTAGAATTGCATGTGTAGGTTGATTGCTTGACTTGTGCTAAGTTGCTAAAATCTGCCAAGAACTAAAATTAGGAAAAGGCTAGATTTTGCTTTAGTCAAGTGGTCAAAGTTGCATGCTTCACCTCACAATACCTATATACTCTTGTTATGCATGCTTGTTGTGTATTGTGAAAGTTAAACATGTGCTAAATCTCCACTCCAACTTCAAGTATTTTAAAAGATGCCACTTTTCTTGCTAGAGTCTGTTCACCCCGCCTCTAGACACATACTCTTCTCGATCCTTTCACACACGCTCTCACAACTTACCACCATCTATAGGTCATGTATCTCTGCAAGCTTCAAGCGGAAGCCTAGGGAGGGTGTCGGCCACAACTGACTAACAATGCAACACGCTAGTCCATGTTTATCGCCTATTCGAGGATGCACTTGCAAGGGAAGTCCAACTGAAGTTTCCATCACGACCCCAAATGATGTATGCAGGATTCCCAAGTCCACCATCCGGGTTCCATTTGGTACACTGGACCATGGTGCCTAGTCTATCCCAAGCCCACTAGTACCAGGTACCACTTGGTAGACTACTAGCACGACCTACAAACACTAGAAACTAGGTGCAACTCCTGAATAGAGACCGAGGCGATTAATAAGTGAGAGGGGTCGGGTTACTAGAACCCAATGTGTGGTAGCAACTAGTCTTTGATAACATACACAAAATTGAGCCATAAGGACGGTCCCAGTGAGACAACCCACCATGTACTCCAACATGGCCTCTCATTGCTACCTTTACCAAATCGTGTTCACACACTTAGCTCTCAACATCAAGACATGATCATAACACTCAAATTCATCCTCAATGAATCATACGTGTCACAACTCTAAACAATAGAAAGCATGAAAAACAAGTAAGGATGAGTAGTCACATCATGGATCAAGCAAGTCCTACTCATGCTATTGGGCTTTGCTATTTAGTGGCAAAGATAGGTCATGCAGAGGAATGGGTTCAACTAGCGAAACACATAATACTTGAATAGTTATCCTAATGCAATATAAGAGAGCGGAGCAACATAGTGGGATTGTATCGGAGTACTCAAGGGACGTTGCTTGCATGGCACTTCTGAAGATAGTACTACTCTTCATCGGTGTTAACGATCATTAGGTTTCATTGAATGCAATTTTTAGGGTTCATTGCCCTTTATTTAAATGTCGAGGCTTTAAATTTCCTCAATTCAATTTCTTGGACTTAAATATGATGTATGATGATCACTTATTCAACTAACAACAAACAATTAATCTGGGGCTATGACAACTCACGCCCACTAAAGAAGAATCTTGTCTCGAGATTCAAAATGTAGGGTAACAGGAAGAGGGGACACCAAACTAACATAATCTGCATGATCCAAGTTGCATTTCTTGAGGACATTGAATCATCAAATCATATTGATCTTGACGTCTTTGCTTTCAGAACTTCATCCAACATGGTAACGATAGAAAGAAACACTACTGGAATTGATCTTCTCGAGGATCGCAACTTACGATCAACTCATGGAGTGAGATGTGAGAACATCTCTACAGCTGAGACAGTAAGATACATAAAAAGGGATGGAAAGTAACAGTTGGCGAAGGTTCAATTCGGTAGGAAACAATTCTTCGCTTAAGAAGATGGTGAATGGGTTTTATAGTTGCGAGGAGTTAATTTCCCTTGCTAGCAAATCAAGACAACTTAGAGGAGGTGACTTGTTGAATTATCTCCCAAGTCAGGAAAAATGATTACTTTTGATATAAAGATCATTGAATTCTTCATACCAGACCGAGGCAAATTTACAAATGTTTTTTAAGGAATGCGAATGAATGGCATACTCAGATTGGAATGAAAACTATGGTTATAAAACAATTGACAAACTGAAGGCACATTCCAATTAATACCAAGGATATAACCTAGTATCTAAGCATGCTTTGAATAACTTGAGCGTTTCCATATTCATCAAGGTTTTACCAACATGCGTGCCAAAGATCCTAGCAACACTTCATACTACCATGACGAATAGTGATGGAGAATGTAGGTGCAAAGGAGGACAACACTTTCTCAGATTTCACCTTAGTGATCCCAAGGAACGAAATCTGGATGGTTGACTGAGAGACATTTAGCACTCCTCTTATAATGTTCTCCTTGATGTTCGAGCTACCATGGTCATCCTTAAAAGCATTCACATGGCCATCAAGTAAATGTGAGACTTCGGGAGCACAAGCAATCCATAAGCAACCACATCTAGAATAGGTCATATGGAATCCTCATAGGGAAGATGGTTGAATTTCTCAATAAAGATACTACAATAATAGATCTTCCAACAAGGTGTGTTGTCCAAAACATCAACCATGACAAAACCTACATCATACGTCTTAGAAAATTTCCAACCATCATATCTGCCTAAGATATAGATATAGTTGGTAACATGGTATTTCAGGCTCAGCATGTGTGAACGGGAAAGGTTGCAACACAAATCAATGAGATGTAGTTGCGAGATTCTCGGGAAAAGAACATCGGTGGCAACTCCAATAAATGAGCTGGCTTGCAAGATACATGTGACCAGAATGTCCAGGACAACGGTGACAACATATAAATCTTACAACAAAGCACTACCGAGTTCTAGTTGGGAACCATCATCAAGGATAATGAAGTCCTATAGTGGCCAAGATGCGATTCTATCCCGATCACATGATGAATTCGTGATGGGGGCACAACCGCATTGCGAGCTCATAGCAAGTTGGATATCATTACAACATACCATGTACTGAATAGATGAGAATACGAGATAAAGACTTACACTACCCACAAGTTACAACATGAATACAATAATAGATCAATACATAGAAATCATCATACAGAAGAACAAGATCCAACTATGGATGAAATTAAACGAAAAAGAAGAACGAAATCCACTCTGCTAATCCCATGCTCCCGACCCGGAACATATCCCTTGACCGAAGAAGATGCAGAGAAACTCCAAATAAGAAAACATGCATCACTCTCACATCAGATCAAAGCATTACCTGTACCTGCAACTGTTGTTGTAGTAATCTGTGAACCACGAGGACTCAGCAATCCCATTACCATGGGTATCAAGATTAGCAAAGCTTAATGGGTATGGAATGGATAAGTGGTGAGGTTGCAGCAAGCAGTAAACATTGTATGGTGGCTATCTTACGAGTACAAGAATAAGAAGAGTGGCTACGCATAACGATCACAACTATTAATGATCAAGAAGTGATCTTGAACTACTTACGAGTCAAACATAAATTTGCCATGTTCTCTTCCCGAACTCTCTCGAAAAGAGATGATCACGGTTACGCACACAGTTGGCGTATTTTATTTCGGGTTTAGTGTCAAGTTATGTACAACCGGATATTATAAATTTCCAAGTCACCACATAACCGTGGGCACAACTCTCGAAAAGATTTTCCCTGCAGGGGTTCTCCAACTTAGTCCATCACAAACTATCACAAGCGTCTGGTGGAACATCCTCACAACATGAAGAACACGATGCTTACGATAAGGAATTCGGGTGGACCCGCCTCTCCTCAAAGGTCAAAACTAATCCAGCAAGACCACCTGGAGTGTCATCACCCCGATAAGGGTCGTCTGTATCTCGTTCTGAAGACACAAACGTCTATGCGAAGTGGACGATAGCCACAATACCATTGATTTGCCCCGAGGTAGCACCGCCAACTGCTAGGTAGGTGGACCAACACTCATGAGGAGCACTGGCCCGGGATGTTGATTAAAAATCCATGGGGTCCGAAAAGTCCCTATGCAAGTTTAGTTGTTACTAGGAAAATGGTAAAACCAATGTTGGGCCTTGCTGGAAGAGTTCTTTCCTAAGTGATTGGTCAAGGGGTTCCCATAATATCCCAAACGTGTTAGGAACGTTCATCAAGCAACATAACACCGGTATGATAGAAACTAAAGCAAGAAGAGTGGAAAAAACACAAAGCAAAAGGCCGAGCCATCCACACTTTACCAAGTATATAGATGCATTAATTACATAAGAGATATTGCGATATCTCATGATATCCATGTCTCAACATGGAACAACCTGCACTGCACCTGCAACTAGCAACGCTATAAGAGGGGCTAAGCAAAGCAGTAACATACCCAAACAATGGTTCGCTGGTATGGTGGAAAAGGTTAGAGGTTGTTTCATGGCAAATTGGGAGGCTGACAAACAAGTGGTAGGTAGCGGGACATAGCGATGGCATTGAGACAACTATTAAAGCAAAGATAGTAGTGATATCCAAGCTAATGGCTATCTTGACTGATATCCCACTCGGAAGAAGATCAAGTCCATAAAGAAGACGAACATGCGTAGTCGAACGAATCCTCACACTCACGACGGTACCGGAACTATCGAGAAGAACCACAACCAGAAAGAAGCAACCAACATGGTAAACAAATATATCATAATGATGGCATGATGCACAATCAACTATGATGCCTGTCCGGTTTAAATAGGCATCACATGGCAAAGTGCAACAAAGAATACTACAAATTAAGTGGAGTTACATATTGACGGAACACCACATTTAATTACTTAGTTCGTCTCATCTATGATACTCAACAAGTTAAAATGTTCTTAACATGGCAAGAGGTGAGTCATAACTAAACTACCCAACTAGGCAATTTAAATGAGGCCGGAAACAATAAAGAACAATTCTGGAAAATCCCCATGTGCATATTTCAAATTTGGTATTGTTCTTCCTAAAAATATATCTTAGAGTTGTTATACATGAAAAATAAATGCACCATCTTAAACTATGCATTTTTCTACCCCATTTACATATAAATTTTATTTAATTCTGAGCTACGGTTAATTAGTTATGAAATAAACCATTTTAACTTGTCATTTACGCAAACTTAATCAAACAACAAGTTTACACATTTTTATCGTGGGTGAAAGTTGAAAATATGAAACTAGATTAAATTCTAAGCATTTTACCTATATAGTTTATTTTAATGCGATACGGTTGTGAAGTTATTAAATGCATGAAATTGCAAGGTCTTTTATGTAAAACTGGCATGCTCTGGATGAAAGCTAAATTCGCAGCAGTGAAAGAAACACATCGGGCCGAATCTGGCTTTTTTTTTTTTTTTT
>LR738712.1:319900169-320031430 GCA_902687465.1 Secale cereale | reverse complement strand
TTTTGAGAATCAGGGCCGAATCTGGCTAGGCGCTGGATTTGTGGTAGCTCACCATGGGCTATAGCCCAGTCGGAGCCGTAGGCTCAGGATAAAACTTGCCTGCTCCCTCACCATACTCCCATCCGTACTCCCACTTCATCCTACGGCTGTTATTTCACATTTTTCCTTTCAAATCTAATCATCGCCCCCCCTGATTTTAAGGGGGTGGGGTCGGGTCTAATTTTGTTCCAATCAAATCAAGCCACGTACGCGGGAGCACGGATGGGCACACACGAGGGGAGCAGGCAAGTCTCGTCCGTAGGCTCAAGAGGCCGTCTAGGACTTGGCGCCCTCGTGGCCCACGCCTGGGACGACGGGTCAACGGGGACAAGGAAGCGGGACTTGGCAGTTTAGTCCTCGTCATCACGCGGAAGCATGAGAGATAGAGGCTGTGGCGAGGCGCTGGATCAAATGGGACGCGGCCGCCGATGGCGGGTACGGGCCCTGCCGGCGGGATCCGGCTGGGAACGGGCACGGTCGGCGAAGACAGCGGATCCGGCAAGGTTGGAGAGGCCTGGGGGTCGAGGTCATCGCTGGTGGGTTTGTTGGAGCGGCGCAATCGAAGCTTCGGGCCATCCATGGCCTTTTCCTGTGGGAGTAGTGGACAAGGAAAGAGGTGGGGCAGGGAGAAGGAGGGGGGCTACTAGGTCGGGCGACTCATCGATGGTAGCAATAGTCATCGGCGAGGCAAGACAGGGAGACGACCACGCAGGGTTGTGGGAGGCAGAGCAATCACGGGCGGCACGACTGCTGGGTTGGGGGCGAGGAGTCGCGCGATATCGATCTAGGAGGGACCGGGCACTCCTTGAGAACGAGCTCTGGTTCAGGTGCGATGGAGAGGAACGGCGCTCCGGTCGGCTTCTCCGGCAAGCTGGACGGTGGTGGAGGAGGGCGAGGTGGTGAGGCGGGGGGAGGCATGGGCTCGAGCTCTTGGTGCTTGACGAAGATGGCGCGGAGGCCCACGAGCGGGAGAGGCTGTGGGCGTGGAGGTGCTCCACTCTTGGATTGAACTGGGAGGAGGAGGCGCTCTATGCAGGTGAGGGCGCGGGCATGCAAGCGTTGGGGATTGGCTCCATGTGGATTGGGTGGTGGCTAAACACGATGAGGGACGTGGTAGGCTGTGATGGGTATTGCGAGGTGTAGACCTGGGAGGATCCCGAGGAAGGTGAGAGCGGGTGGCGGCAGTGTGGATGGAATGGATGAACGGGACATGAGGCCTAAAAACTAGGGCTGCCCGCTATATATAGCATTGGATTTTTGGTTAGGGGCTATTGTAGTCCCTTCAATCGTAATCAGACGGTTCGATAAAAATAGGCTAGGAGAGTCCAACAAAGAACCAAAGATATTTTAGGGATGTTTCGGGATGATGGACCCATCGGCCACGAGTGCTCAGATCTGGTCCGGGGGAGTTTCACACGCGCACATGAGGGGGTTTGAGAGAGGTCGACAAAGACAAGTTGCCTGGCAAAAGATCAACGGAGACAAAGAGAGAAGTGGTAACTACGAATGACTACGACTTTCATGAAACATGCGGATGCAATGCACATGATGCCATGATGAAATGCAACAAGCAAAATAAATCACTAGAAGGCTTCTGGAGCGTATATGATTAGCTCTGATGAAGGAACTTCTTCTCCTTGAACAAATTAATCAGTGGTTTGAAGTGCTAGTGAATGGAGGTAGAGAGCCTATCAGACCATGGAATACTTTAGACATGCATGGCTGGCCTGGGATGATTCCAAATGAAGCAACCAACTTTCTTGAATTCGCGACGGCAACTTGTATCAAATGCACGTGAACTTAGGGGACAACACTTATTATACCAAACATATACTTCATGAGCTGTGACAAAGAAAAGTATTACAAAAGTTTCCAACACTGGCTTAAAAACTCATCATGAGCTATGGAGAAGATAAAAATGTTGTCGATGGGCTCAACAACAACTCATCAAAATTACCACGAAGATCAAATTCCACAACTATGCGAACAAGGTGATAGCGTTGGTCAGACCAAAAGATATATAATGGTGCATGCTTGAGGAATCAACCATAAGTAAGACAACATTATGAAATTCATTGTAATGATTTTGATTTGGTGATAGGCTATGCTCAAATCAAAGCTTGGATAGGATAACAGATCCAACAATTGATCCCGAAGATTGATTGATGAAGATATCATGTTTCTTAAACACTCACATAAGCACAAAGATATCAATGACTAAGTTACGCAAAGCTTTATCGTCCAACTCTCCAAGTTGTTATTTAGATGAAATCCAACTTGATCACGAACTCAACATAACGGTTAGGGAACAACATGGGGATACTTCCAAAAGATTTTTTGAAAATTATGAGCCACCTATATGTTAATAAGCTCGAGAACAATCTTGCTTCTTAGGGAAAGACAAAATGATCAAAAGAGCAAGGGATTCGCACAATCCTAATGCGTTGATAAAAAAGTGCACCAGGAAAAATGGACTAGGTAACACGATCAATCTTACAATGATGACTCAATAACCAACACACTAAGAATGAAATTATCGTCCACTAACTACCAGGCAACGGGGTTGCTAGGAGTATTGATTTTACACATCATAGTTCAGTTGTCCGCATTCTGGTTACAACCAACACAGAGACCGAAGAATGAATAATGATGGTGAGAAGTATCGCTGTATCAAGAGTTCATAGGAGGTGGTGCAATTCCAATGACATACTTCATGAAAGAGGATAATACTCCAAGGCTGAACAAAACAGAAGATGGATTTTCATTTTGATCTGTAGAATGCAAGTGCTTTGACCCAATCCTGGACATGGATGAGGTACTCAAGTTTGTTTCCTAGGCATTCTGAAATAGAACGGTTTGACGGACCACAGGAATAATATACACCGATCACCACGAGTGCACAACTACTCCTAGCTATCAGCTGATAGACTAGGGTCGAAATACAACATAAGAGAGACAACTCAAAGGAACACATGATTTTTTTGAGTTATGGATGCATAGATTAACATGTCAAACAAAATTCAATATATTTCTTCTGAATATTCCATGTAGATAGTTAGGGTTGGCATAATGATAAACCATGAACCTTGAATACTATCACAAAGGATACTAATATCCTAAAGGAACGAGCAAACACTATCAATAGGAATGAATTGAATGAATCATGGGTTCAAGAACCCAAAGATAGAATACCTAGTAATTGAATGATATCCCGAACACATCTGAGAATGGTGGCCAAAATCATCACACTAGAACACAAACCATGAATAGATTACTGGGTGGTTCACTAATATATCCTACTTTCCTCATAACTAAACATATATGTCGAGGAAACAGAGTACCTCAACACACTAGTTAGTGTGGTGTAACGCCACAGATGTAACAATTCCCGATATGGCAATATATTGATTGTTGACTAAATCAATTCCATTCTGGGCTTCATCATTTCGGGTCTTTTGTGTTTTACTTTGAGCATGTGTTGCCTATCACCATGTCATTTCCATCATGTGCATTGCATTGGCATAGTCTCACTTGTATCCGTAAGTAGTTGCATCATCTCCGTCCTCTCAAATGTTCGTTTCGGATTCCGACTCTCTCACACGGCACCCGTCGCACTCTCTCAAGCCTTGTTTCGTGAGCGGGAGATAAACATCCTCGGAATGGGCCGAGGGTTGTCGAGTGGTCTGGGTATATTACTGGTAGACCGCCTGTCAAATTTTGTCCCATTTGTAGGTCGTTTGATACCCCAACGGTTAACCGCATTAACCGCCAAAAGCATTTTCTCTTTTAGCCCAGCACCCCTTCTCACCAGCCCACAAGCCCGTCCACAACCCCCTCATGCTCTATGCCGTTGGAACCACAACCGCCAAAAGCATTTGTCATAGTTGCTGTTTTTACACTTAGTAAAAAACTGCTAACTCTGGAATCTGTTATAACATGTTGCCATGTAAACTTGATGCTACAATCTTTTCCATGCATGTTTTAGAATAACCAGTCATCATGTCTTGATGTCCATGAAATTGTCTATCAATCCATGGATTTTTTTGCATATATCCCTGATGTAGCTTGTTAGTATCTTGCTCTGAAAATGCCTTAAATGTGAACTGTTAGCCTGTTAACAGAATATTCATTTTGGCAAAGCTCATGTTAATCAACCCTTGCATGGACCTAATTGTTTCTTTGGATGAATTGGAAGTATACTATGTCTTTTTCATGCTGATGTAATTTGCATGCTTGTTTTAATTGTTTTGCTTGCTGTTATGTGCCTCCAAAGGCAGCAACATATTGTTCCTAGTTGCATGTCCAGTAATTTTCACGAAGTCTGAAAACCTGTTAACTTATTGCATCTTGCCATGCCAGTTTAATTATGTTCTGGGAAGTTTTTTGGGTGTGCTCTAAGTGCATTTATGTAGAGAATCATGTCTACTTCACATCCATGCCTTTTGTCATAATTTTTGGGTGCTGTAGCATATTTAAACCTTGCTCCAAAGACGCCATGTTGCTGTTAACATCAGTTTTGCATTGCATCTTGTTTTGCTTGGCATTTGCAAACCGTGCATCCGATTCCAATGATCTTTATATCGATTTGAACCGAAATCTTTCAATCTATCTAGTGGTATGCTTGGTTTGCCAAGATCTTGCCCACATCCATCATGTCTTCACATGTCCTTCCTAGCTTCATCTCCTTTCATATCGGTAGATCCGTAGCATCATACTTGCATCTCTCTTGCATAGCATGTGTTATTTTCTTGTCAATTGTATTTATTTGGATTCTTCTTTATGTGGGTAGCACTGGGAGACGAGTTCGAGTCCATGGTCGAGACAGCCGCTGAGTACGATTACGAAGAGCAAGGCCCCGATAACACCAAAGACTTACCAGGCAAGAGGACCATTCCTTGATATCACCTCTATTGTTGCTTTGCTAGATGCCTCGCTGTATTTCTTTGTCGCGATACCTATCCTTTTTCATGTGAGCCCCTACCTTGCCATGAAACCTCTAACTACCTTCTAGCAAACCATTGTTTGGCTAAGTTATGATTTGCGCAAGACCCCCTCTAATAGTGTTGTTAGTTGTAGATGAAGATGAAGTTTGCTCCATGTGGATTGGGTTTTTGGGAATAACACTATGTCTGTATTTAAATTAATGCAGCTTATATACTTGGCAATGGGTGGAAGGCTTGGCCTTTTGCTCAGTGTTTTGTTCCACTCGTGCCACCTTAGGAACCGATAAACCAGTGTTATGTTCCTTGATTTTGTGTTCCTAACGCTGTTGGGGTTTATGGGCCCCCCCTTGATAGTTAGCTTTGCATAAAACTCCTCCAGCAAGGCCCAACCTTGGTTTTACCATTTGCCTAATAACTAAAAACTTGCATAGGGACCGGCTAGCACCCTAGGATTCTTAATCAACTCCCGGGCCAGTGCTCGTCATGAGTGTTGGTCCAACCTAGAGTCGTTTGCGGTACCGCCCCTTGGCAACTTCGGGTATTTTGGTAACTGTACACTGTGCTCATCTGATCATGGCTTGAGACGAGATACGTGCGGCTCCTATCAAGGTGTTGGCACGTCGAGAGGTCTTGCAAGACTTGTTTTACCATTGTCGAAATATCTTGTACACCGGGATTCCGAGTCTGATCGGGTAGTCCCTAAGATAAGGGGTTTTACCTCTGTTGATCTTGAGAGCTTGTGATGGGCTAAGTTGGGACACCCCAGCAGGGTTATGATCTTTCGAAAGCCGTGCCCGCGGTTATGTGGCAGATTGGAGTTTGTTAATATCCGGTTGTAGATAACTTGACACAAAAACTCAAACTTATTACACTACCGTGTGAGTAGTCGTGATGGTATCTTTTCGAGGGAGTTCGGGAAGAGAACACGGCTTGGTTATGGATGACTCGTAGGTAGACAGGATCATCTAGTGATCATGAATAGTTCACGACCGATGGCTTTCACTTCTCTTCTCGCTCTGATGATACGTAAGCTAGCCACCTCATCTACGCTTAGCGCTTGCAGCAGCCCACTTATACACTTTCTCCTTACCCAAAGGCTTTGATAGTTTTGATACCCGGGAATGGGATTGCTGAGTCCATGTGACTCATAGTTTACTACAAACATATGTGTAGGTACAACCGAGTACAAATTAGGTTATGGCGAGGAACTCAAGTGGGAGTTCGATGAGGAACATGGGCGAATGTATGTGATGTTCCCCGACGACCAATAGTGGTTTCTACTAGGGCCGATCGGGCATAGTGGGTGGTTATCTTCTTTCATTTGGTTTCATCCGTAGCCGGACCATGATTGTACTAGGATGAATGTATGACTTATTTATGCATTGTGTGAAGTGGCGATTGTAAGCCAACTATGTAATTTCCCCTTTGTTCTTGTACATGGGAATGTGTGAAGATGACCATCTTGCGATCATACCAAAATGCGATTATGCCTCCAAG
This sequence comes from Secale cereale, assembly GCA_902687465.1. Taxonomy (NCBI): domain Eukaryota; kingdom Viridiplantae; phylum Streptophyta; class Magnoliopsida; order Poales; family Poaceae; genus Secale; species Secale cereale. Next base: position 320,024,951 of record LR738712.1, on the reverse strand, counting down.
TCGTGCCTCGACACGTAGGAGATATAGTCGCATCGTGGGCATTAGAAGTTTGTAATCAGAGCCTTCCCCGACATAGGAGGCCCTGCTTGATCGAACCGCTGCTGATGTTGAGTCTAGAATTTTAAAAATGTTTTGAGTCTTAGTATTATATAAATCGGAGAGTAGAAATTCTTTTTCTCCTATCCCCTTCGTCGCTCTGGTGAGGACTCCTGACGTAGAAGTTTCGACTTCCTACCCTCTTTTCCACTGTTTTTTTTTAGGATCACGCAGGTATTATTGGGGTCGTTCGATATCTTTGTGAAGAGAACATTGTTCTTGGTGCCTCCTGTCATTTAGGGGTTGTGGCAGTGTTTCGGGGAGTTGAGCTGCGATGTGTTGTCGTCACAATTGTATCGTTGCAGTTCTGGAATACCAGAGGTGGCCGACATCGAAAACGCTTCTATGCATGTCTGGTGGTGAGATAACCCCGGCGTCACCCAGTACTGGGGGATAGTTTGGGAGATTGCCACAGCTAGTATAGCGGATGCTTTTTGAAGGATTGAGGTAAACGGTTTCCGAAGGTGCCTGGTTATGTGTTGACGGATGGATACAGCTGGATGTAGGACTTGTTAGTTGTGTGTTATACGGTGCTTCCCCTGTATCCCCAACACTAGATTGCATAACCAGAAAGCCTTGGGAATTAATTGGTGGGAATTCAAGTAGCTCTTAGGTAATCTTCCAACGGATGCATGATATGAGGTTGGTGTTCAACGTCTAGTGGTTCGTTTGTCACGGTCGATTTTACACTGCGGTTTACATCTTAATGAATCCTTGGCTATGCTGATTCGGCGATGCAATGTCCTTTGTAACGTCGTGCCCGGGGGGCCTCATCACAAAATTTTTTGATGAAACCTCTATCATGTATTTGTTCCAGCTGTTATCTTGTTGGTTTATTCTTCAATCTCATTCACGTGGCCTCTCAACAAGTTGATGTGTCATTTAAGCTTATGGAATTCATTCGTTCATGCCTCTGTTCGGATGATATTGTGAAGATTTATGTTGCAACATGTCTAGCCTTTGATTCAGCATATCTATCTTGCAGTTGGGATTCTAACGGTTGTCGTCATCTCCACGATGGCACCTAAAAGAGTTCCTAACCAGAACCCGGAGGTTGTTGATGAACCACCACCATCCCCTACTCCTCCGCCTGAGGCATGGCGGGCTGTGATGCAAGCCACCACCGCCAATACTCAGATGATGCTTCAGACGATGAAAGCTTTTTAAGCTATTCAGAACAACCAGAACAATCAAGGGAATCAAGGCCAAGCTAACTTCAACAACCAGCCCCAGTTTGCTACTCTGAATCAATTTCTTGCAAATCAGCCCAAGTCCTTCAGCTACTGTGTCGATCCGCTCGATGCCGAGGATTGGCTCACAGACATCAAGAAGCATTTCGAGTGCAGCAATGTCACACCTGAGGATTATGTCAAGTTTGCCGCATTCCAACTCAAAGACCAAGATATAGATTGGTGGCAACAATACAAAGACTCTAGGGAGGGTCAAGTGGTCAGCTGGACCAACTTTTGTCATGATTTTCATGCGCATCACATCCCTACCAGTGTCATTGAAGGCATGCGTGAGCACTTCGCAACCTCAAGCAAGGGAACATGTCTGTCGACCAGTACAATGTCAAGTTCTAGAATCTGGCCCGTTATGCAAAGCAAGATATTCCCGATGCCAAGAGCAAGATCTACCAATTCCGAGGTGGTCTGAAAGATGAACTCCAGCTTGCTCTCACTCTCTTCGAGCCAGCCAAATTTGGTCAATTCTACTACAGGGCTCTCAAACGAGAAGCTGCCCAGCTCAAGTGTGAGGCTTCAAAGAAAAAAATCAGAGATGCAGTCAGCTCCTTTTCCTCCTCACAAGTGGTTGCTAAACAGTAGAAGTTCTGGCTTCCGCCACCTCCAGTGTTCCGTCCTCCAAGTCAGAAGAAGCACTCAGGTGGTCGTGGGTCTTCCCACCCACCCAACCCAAGCAACCAGAACAAGTCTGAGTATCAAGCGCCAAGGCCAAGTGGTCCTTATCATTGGCCACTCTCTGAGGTTACTTGCAAAAAGTGTGGTCAGAAAGGTCACTATGCTGACAAGTGCACCCAAAGGCGCCTTCCGCCTCCTCCTCATATCAAGCCGTCAAACAATGCTATTGTCAAGCACAATCCCAAGTCTGCAAGAGTGAACCTGATGAACTCAGCTCAAGGAGAAGATTCCTCTCAAGTGATCATGGGTACGATTCATCCTTTGGGACGTCACAGGTCTTTCATTTTGATCGTCTCATTTAGCCGTCATACTTTCCGTTTCTCGGAAGATTCTGTGGCGGCGGCTCTGGAAGCTGCAATTGGGGGATCGGCGATTAACTTCAAGTGGTTCATGTCAAAGATAAGGTTTATTCCTTCCACGTTTCTTGCAAGCAAGTTGGTTTTATTATCATGGATCTTCGTTCTTTTGCTTGTGATTTGTTCAAGTGCTTCTTTTACCTCTGGGGTAATGGGGGCCCTAATTGGGTTAGAGAACTCAAGATCTGGAGGAAAGAATGTGATGCTGAATGGATTCTTGTTAGCCCTACTAAGCGTCGATCATGTTTGGGACTTTTGGCTATGCATAAACCTCCTATTAGATCTGCTATTAAGTCTTCTGCAACTTCTAAGAAGAAGCTTTCTTTTGCTATATTTGAACGTTATCCTGCTTGCAAGGGATACAGATTTCCTGCCACACAACAATGTCTTGATACAATTACTGAGGCTGGATATGATCCGCTACCTCAAGAGCGTGTTATCATACATCAGTCACCCCCAGAGAAGTTACTTTGGACGGTGGCTCGTCCACCCAATGTCTTCGGCACGGTCACTCCCCTGCCAGAGTTGAGCCGGACAGCTTTTTCTGCTCCGATGAGTGATCCTGTATCTGAGGAACGGTCCCCCGGGAATGACGCAATCTCATCCACGCATTTAGTGGAGGCGTGATTATCTCCCTTTCAAATCTCTGATCAGACTGCTGGCCCATCGCTGCACACCCCAATTGCTTCTGGGCCTTCTGCTTCTAGTTCGGGCCCTAAGAATTTTTGTCGCATTTTACCTGTGGAAGTTAATCAGGATTCTAGCCCATCTTTATTGCATAACCCAATTGCCCCTGGGTCCTCAAGCCCTTCTGATGCGAGCCCAATGGAGAGGGGTCATGCTATTCCTTCCTCCCAAGAGGCTACGAGGTAGTTTGAAGCCATGGTCGATGACATGGTGGACCGCGTGATTACGTGTTCTATCTGCTTGTTGAGGGGCCACTTATCTGCGACCTGCGGAATGCGGACGGTTTGTGTGGCTTGTTCCCGTCCAGGTCACTCTAGCCGTGACTGTAATGATTTCGCGCGCTCCAATGGATTGGTTTGGAGACCAATTTCGGTGCAACGAAATACGATTTTTTCAGAATCTGTTGTTTCTCATGGGAAGAGAGCCGGAGTTATTGGGATAGACTGTCCAGTCCCATCGCCATCACCCTCATTGCATCTGCCCACTCCCCCTTCCAAAGAAAACCCCATCCGAGCTTCATCCTCTTTCATGGCGAATTTTGAGCTTGACCCTCGGCGCTTTGTGCCTGCGGGCCCCCACATCATCGACGATGGTGACCGTCGCCTTCCTCGGTCCTTCTTCATGCCTGCTGCTCGTCCACCCCGTCGCCATGAGGACTACATGGTCGCGGAGGTGATGCCTGCACCTGAAGGTCCCCTCGGACCAGTGCGGGAGGAAGTCGTTCAGTTTCTGCATAATAGAGGTATTTTGGTCCGATCTGCTCAGCCGTGGTTCCATGGAGTTGGTTTGTTTCATGTGAGGGATCCGTCAGTTAGATACACCTTGATTCAGCATGCTCCTTTTCCTCTAGGCAACGACCGATTTGTTAGATTTATTGAACATGATGAAGGAGAAAATTTTAAGGGAGCTCATGGTTTTTGGAAGGGGTGGTTGATGTTCATTGGTATTCCGCTAGATTATCGTACTACTCAATATATCTCACAGGCTATTGGCACTTTTGAGAAGTTTGTTTCATGGGACAGTGAGGATCCTTACCTTGTTTGCACGTTGGTGGAGGCTAGTTTCCCAGATACACCGCTAGTTCCTCGGGATGTTGTTTTTGGAGATTATGCGGAATGGGGTGGCGCTCAAGTTTCTTGGACTGCTGCCTGCTATGTCCTTGGTGCAGATTTTGCTGACCAGGTGCCCAATGATGAGAACTCAATGCCGCTGGATGGGAACTATCGGGGATATAACCCGCGGTATAAACCGCCGGTTGTATGACCCGGCTGGAGTTTGGCGATTCACACGCGACCCGCTTTGACCTGGCGGTTTACGATTCATTGGTAATCAGGCAGGCGGGTCAGAGGAGCGACAAGACCCGGTGGCCGAGAAGGCCGGTTCATGTAATGGTGGGCCGGTTTATGAAGAAAGCATAAGGAATATTCTCTTACAAAGGAAGCAAGACTAGGACTCCTTGTAATAATTTAATTCTAATCCTACTAGGACTAGTCATGTAACCCGCCCCTTCAACATATATAAGGAGGGGCAGGGCTCCTCAAAGGGGGACAAGTTCTCACAAGTTAGAGGGCCATATTCTTTAGGGCTAGACACAACTAAAGGAGAGCCGGTTTACCGACAACTTCATGAGAGTCATAATGAGATCTAGCCTCAAACAGCATGTAGGGCTATTATCGAATGATGTTTCCCGGGGCCCGAAGCTGTCTAAATCCTTGTCTTGTGTTGTGTCTCTCGATTCTGCTCAACCCCTCTCAAGCTACCACATAGATGCGTTGGCCTCACGACTAAGTCCTTACCCTAGGACATCTACCGTGAAAATTCCACGACAGTTGGCGCCCACCATGGGGATTGCGCACGATGGTGATGAGTTGTTGGAGGGATCTCCCCGGGATCGAGGAGTTTGGAATTTCCGGGATGAAGATTTTGCAATTTATGAGATTGAAGTAGAAGAAGAAATTAGGGTTCGGTATTCTGTGCGCCGTTGTAGCTACATGAGCCGTTGACTCGGGTAGGAGATCGATTTCTACTGCTGCTGTTGCGAGTCGCCGAGATCAATAAAGAATCACAAGTCACCGAGACTGAGCGGATGAATCACCAGAATCCTCATTTTCCTCCGATCGACCAATCAAGATGCACACGCACATAGCGATCGTACTATTCCAACTAGTACTCGCTCAGATCGGCCGGTGCAAATTCACATTAAAAAAAGGAGAGAAGAGTAGGAAAGTTATGCACAGCTGAGGAAGATACAGACTCCAGGTTGCTCATGCTTGTGCTGAGCCGCCCCGGCTTTGAGCAAGCCGCCTCTGCCGTTCGCCTCATGCGAACGGCCTCGTCACTAACCGCAGCCGCAACCCGACTCGCTGGGGCCTCAGTTGCTCTGTTCGAAACTATGCCTGTGAGTCGCCGCCGGATCTCTACTGTGGACGAGTCGCCATCCTTCGCCTACGAGCAGAAACAGCTCTCAAGCCGCCCCTGAGCGATTCCGTTTCCGAATCGCCGCTGGCCGACAAATTTCGATTCTTCACCATTTTCCACGCGCTGGGTCAGCCATGACCCGGACTCATACGCCGCCGCCGTTGTGCATTTGCCGTGAGCGGCCGCTCCAAGGCCCGCATCTACCTCGTCTTCACCAGACTGGTCCGCCGACTTACTGGCCTCGCCATCGAGCCCGCATCCGAGCCAGCCGCTCGCCTTTAGCCAACCGTGAGTCGCCGCCGAAGCGTCGCTGGAGTCGCCTAAGCCGCCCGGTTGCCCGCTGGGCCATCCCGAGTCAAGCCACCGTAGGAGAGCCGCTGATGAATCAAGGATCTACAGTGCTATCAATTGAAACCAGGGCTCGGTGGATTTTTTTGGCCCGATGGATTCACCAGAGAGCCGCCATGACCAAGTCAGCTCATCAACGACCTGCCGCTTTCGAGCTTCCTTTGATTCACTGAGCCGGCCTCGTTGTCACTCTGGGCCGCCCCGGCCGCGATCCGCCGCTTTCCCCTGTGAGCCGGCCGGCCATCGTGTTTTGCCCCCAGCTCCTTGCCTTGCTGACTGTTCTTCACGGTCTTGTAAAATCACCGACTGTTCCAAGACGTATTTGCCTTCACTGTTGGCCTGCGCCATTGTAATGCCCAGGATGGAGTTATACCTCCTACGTGTCGAGGCACGACTTAAAGGCATAAGTCCATCCTAGAATGATCTCAAGTTTGGTAATCTTTGCACAACTCATGTAAAAGAGGGATAGTAAACTGAAAATAGTTGGCTTACAATCGCTACGTCACAGAATAACAGTACAAGTCTCAAACATCATACATTAAGATCACTACAACCCTCTAAGGGCAAAAACCAAATGTCAAAGTACCAAACTCAGATAAATAAAACAACCACAGGCGGATCGAATCCTAGTAAGAGACTCCACTACTGATCGTCCGGGTAGCGCACGTAGTAACGACTACGCTCCTCGTCGTACTCCCAATCCAGCTCGGTGCCATCACCTGATCGAATCCTAGTAAGAGACTCCACTACTGATCGTCCGGGTAGCGCACGTAGTAACGACTACGCTCCTCGTCGTACTCCCAATCCAGCTCGGTGCCATCACCTGGATAGCTCACAGCTGGACCTGCATCTGGTGTGTGAAGTAACTGTGAGCCACAGAGGACTCAGCAATCCCGTTCTCGGGTAACAGAACTATCAAAGCCTTTGGGTGAGGGAAAGGCTGATGAAAGAACAAGTCTGCAGCAGCAACTAGCATCTAGCTTACGCAAGTGAGAGCGAGAAGAGAAGGCATCGGCGAGAAGTGATCACGAAGTGATCCTAGCTACAGCTCACAAACATAACCCCTCCGTGTTCAACTCCCGAATCCCTATTCGGAAATTGACAGTCACGGAACACACGCTGGTAGTGTATTAGTATCATTGTGTCAAGTTATCTACAACCGGAATTAACAAGCTCCCATCTGCCACATAACCGCGGGCACGGCTTTCGAAAGTTCAAACCCTGCAGGGGTGTTCCAACTTGACCCATTACAAGCCCACGATCCACGGAGTCGCAACTCCAAAGTGGGAAGACCCGAGTATCCTCGGAATCCCGTGCTCAAGATATACCGAGCTAAGGTAAGGCTAATCCAGCAAATCCTCCCGGCGTGCCGACACCCTGATAGTAGCCGCGCGTATCTCGTCTCAGGCCACGTCCGGATGGGTGATGCTACGGGTTTTTACCAAACCTTGAGTTTCCTCGAGGTGGCCCCGCAGGACCCCCGTTTCGGACCAACACTCATGTGGAGCACTGGCCCGGGGTTGTTGATTAAGAAAGAGGGTTAATTACTCCCTATGCATGTTTAGTTTGTTATTAGGCAAATAGTACCAATGTTGGGATTTGCTGGAAAAGACTTAGCACTTAGCGGTTTATCGAGGGGGTCCCATACACCCCAACCGTGTTAGGAACGCATAATCAAGGAACATAAAACCGGCTTATACGGATCCTAACGGCATGAGTGGAACAAAACACCAAGCAAAAGGCTTAGCCTTCCACCCTTGCCAATATATAGGTGATTTCAGTTAAAGCATTTATATAGTGTGATATAACCCAACCAAAACTTCAACATGGAGCAAGCATCTTCACTTCACCTGCAACTAGCAACGCTATAAGAAGGGCTGAGCAAAGCGTACTTAGCCAAGCAACGGTTTGCATAGGTAGGGTGGTTAAACATGGCAATTGGTTACAAGTAGGAGGCTGACAAGAAGAACATGGGCATCGAGGCAAAACTATAGATCGAGACTACTAGCAATAGGCGATGATAGTAAAGTTATCGGGGTTCGGTCATCTTGCCTGAAGAGAAGACGTTCGGATCGAAAGAAGGGTCCTCGTGCTCAAACTCGTTGGAAACCTCGTTGGAAAACTCGTGCTCAACTTCCGGCTCTAAACAAGACAAACACACCAAGCACCAATCAACACGATGCAATGCGCACTCGAAAAACATGAATGCATGATGGATGCACTAGGGATGCACATGGAGCACGTAAAACATCACTCAAGCAAAACACCTCAAAACAAGATAACAATCTGATATTATTAATCTACACAAAAAATCACCCAAGTTTGATATAAGATTCGCTGAAATCGGAGTTACGGGCTAAAAGTTATGCCCGAAACAAGATTTGAGCGAAAACTGCAAATTACAGCAACATAGCATCTTGGGAGCTCAAAATAATTAATCTACAGCACCCAAAAAGCATGGCAAAGGACTTGAACATAAACTAGATATAAAGTACAGCAACTAGGTCCAAAGTGCACCCCAAACGGAGTCACGGATCAATAGCAATGATCTTGGACATATTGAACTTTGAAATAAAATTCTGGCAGCAGAATTTTATTGAAAATTTGGAGCAAAAGATAAACATGCTACAGCCACTCAAATGGACATGTGAGGACATGGATGGAAAGACAACAATATATACTTCAAGGAACAATCAAAATCCACCCCAAAACTATCATGCTTTGTCCTACAACAACACACGAACATGGCATCGGAACGTTACAGATTTCAGACTTAGTGAAATTTCACTAAGTCCTAAAACAACAACATCATCATAGCAACAAAAAGAGCATGTTTAAGACACCTCGAAACTAAACATGGCAAAGGGTAAGCACCTCATCAAAATACATATGAAGGTGATCCCGAAACACACAAGCATGCATCATTGTGGTGAACACACCGATTACAACGAGCTCAACAAGATGGCATTTCATAACAAGTAAAAACACAACATTTGAACATGGCACTTTGCAACGAAGATAACAAGGAAACAATAAATCTACCATGCAACCTATCACACACAACACGTAGTTCGTGTCAAGACGAACACGTGGACATGTCATTTGCATCGTTTGGACAAACGAGCTAAAAGTTATCACAAGTCAAAGGTGGCATGAAAATAACACACAACAGCAGTTTATATCATGATGCACTCTTGCAACAGTAAAACAAGTGTCTAGATGACATCTAACATGCATGACTACAACAGGTAAAACGTAGAGGGCATCTCCACGAACATCTGGACATGCTACACGCGCAAAACGGAGCAGCAGGTAAAAAGTTAGAGCAGGTCAAACTTGGCATTTCAGAACAGGAACAAAAGGACTTAGGAAAAAAAAACAACCTCAGGGATCTGGATCTGAGGATGAACAGTACGGCGGCGGCCCAGATCTGGTGCGGCTGAAGGCGGCGGCGACTTGGGCCGGAGTGCCTGGCTGGCCCGGCCGCGCGGGGACCTGGAGCAGCGCGGGAGGCTTCGGGCCGGAGGGAGGCAGCGGCCCGGTGGCCTGGCCTGGCGCGGCTGGCCCAGCTCGCGGGAGAGGCCGAGCCGGCGGCGGTGAAGGCTGGAGGCGAGGCGCGATGGGCCGCGACGATCTGGTCCCCGCTCCGGAGCGATGACGATCGGGCCCGTCGGCGGTCGAGGAAGCGGCTCCTGGCCCACGCGTAGCGGGCGACGAAGGCGGCTGGAGTACGGCCCAGGGCGCGGGGCGAAGGCGATCGGGCCTGGGGCGCGATCTGGTTGACGAGGGGAGCGGTCGTCCGCGGGCGATGTGGTCCACTGGCGCTGTCGGTGCGATCGAACTGAGCGAGCGGCGGCTCGAGCGGTCGTTGACCTGGCGGTCGAATGGATCGAGGATCCCGGCGGCTCAGCTGGCAGATCGAAGGATCCCCTCGGGATCCGGGCAGGGAAAGTGGATCTGAGAAAGAAAAGAAAAAAAAAAGAAGGAGATCTAGAGGAGGAAGAAGAAGGGAATAGATATGCCCAAATATAGACTAGGGGGTCTATATGTAGTAGTTTTAGACTAGGGTTGGGGGAAGTTTTAGGGGCGGTAGGAGCCCTCCGATCGCGATCCGACGGATCCGATCGCGGGGGTTGATTTAAAAGGCCCAGACGGAGATAAAAGAATGCAACAGGGGTGTTTCCGGGACACGAAGTGAAGGCACATCGGACCCACACGGACAACGGAGGGAAAAGTCAACGGAGTCCAAACGAGACGAGATTTGAGAGGCGGGTTGCACACAACAAAACAACATCACACAACACAACCTCGCGGCACACCGGTAACGAAAAACGCCCGAACAACAAAGTAGGCCTACGGGACGTCACGGACACGTGAGGGAGCTCCGGAACACGAAACGGACAACGGGAAGGAACGCCACGAACCGGATGCAACCCACAACACAAAAGCAATGCAATGCACATGTCTACATGATATGAATGAATGCCACACACTCACACAACAAAACGACGAAAGCCCGAAAGACAAAGAACCCGAAATGGAAATAGATGAAGCCGGAGATTTATTATATACCCAAAAGGGAAAGTATTACATCCGGGGCATTACAAACTCTCCTCTACTACAAAAAAGATCTCGTCCCGAGATCTAGGACTGGAAAAAGGAAGGGTACTCGGAACGAAGATGATCTTCTCGTTCCCAGGTAGCTTCTCGGTCTGTGTGATGTGACCACTTGACTTTCAGAAACTTGATGGTCTTGTTGCGAGTCTTGCGTTCAGTTTCATCGAGAATTGCAACAGGATGCTCTCGGTAGGAAATGTCTTGTTGAAGATCAATCTCCTCAAACGGAATCATGCGCTCAGGTGCCTTGAAGCATTTGCGAAGCTGAGACACATGGAAGACATCATGAACATTTGCAAAGTTGGAAGGGAGCTCGAGCTGATAGGCTAGATCGCCTCTTTTGCCAAGAATTTTGAAAGGCCCGACGTATCTAGGAGCAAGTTTTCCTTTGATACCGAATCTTTGGGTTCCTTTCATCGGAGAAACTCGGAGATATACATGATCACCGATGTCGAAAGCCAGATCACGATGCTTTCCGTCATAGTAGCTCTTCTGACGCGACTGAGCGGCCTTGAGATTCTCACGTATGACTTTGCACATTTCTTCGGCTTCAGAGATCAAATCATTGCCAAGAAGTTGGCGTTCGCCTGTTTCAGACCAGTTGAGAGGGGTACGGCACTTTCTGCCATAGATAATTTCAAACGGTGCTTTGCCTGCACTTGCTTGAAAGCTGTTGTTGTAAGAGAATTCTGCAAATGGAAGACAGTCTTCCCATTTCATACCGAAGGAGATGACACAGGCTCTGAGCATATCTTCTAGGATCTGATTCACACGCTCGACTTGACCACTAGTCTGAGGGTGAAAAGCAGTGCTGAACCTGATCTTCGTGCCCATGGCGGACTGAAAGGAGTCCCAGAACCTTGATGTGAACAAGCTGCCACGGTCTGAGGATATCACTTGAGGAATGCCATGTAGGGACACAATTCTGGAAGTGTACAGTTCTGCAAGTTGAGCTGCATTGATTGATTCTTTGACTGGAAGAAAGTGAGCGACTTTGGTAAGCTTGTCAATCACCACAAAGATAGCATCATTTCCTCGCTTGGATTTAGGAAAACCAGTGACGAAGTCCATTTCAATGTGGTCGAACTTCCACTCAGGAATAGGAAGAGGTTGGAGAAGACCGGCTGGACGTTGATGTTCTGCTTTCACTCTTCTGCATACATCACATTCATTCACGAATTGGGCAATCTCCCTTTTCATGCGTGTCCACCAGTAAGATTGCTTGAGGTCTTGGTACATCTTGGAACTGCCAGGATGAATGGAAAGGAGAGAGTCATGAGCTTCTTCCATTATGAGCTTCCTGAGATCACCTTTGGGAACAACGAGTCTGTCCTCGAAGAACAAGGTATCTCTCTCATCAACACGAAAGCACTTGTATTTTGGAGTGCCCTTTGCAATCCCATGTTTCACCTTCTTCACCATGGTATCACTGAGCTGGGCCTCACGGACTTGATCTTCCAAGGTAGGAGCAATCTGGAGATTAGCAAGAAAACCCTGCGGAACAACCTGAAGGTTGAGCTTCCTGAAAGCTTCACAAAGCTCAGGCTGGTGTGGCTTGATAAGAAGGCTGTTGCAATATGCCTTTCTGCTCAAAGCATCTGCAATCACATTCGCCTTGCCTGGAGTGTACTCAATGCTGGGGTTGTACTCTTGGATCATCTCGACCCAACGAGTCTGGTGGAGGTTCAGATGCGGCTGTGTGAAGATGTACTTCAAGCTCTTGTGATCAGTGAAGATGTCGACCTTTCTGCCCAACAACAGATGTCTCCACGTAATCAGAGCATGTACCACAGCTGCTAGCTCGAGATCATGTGTGGGATAGTTCTTCTCAGCTGGCTTTAGCTGACGTGAAGTGTATGCCACAATTCTCTTCTCTTGCATAAGCACACCACCAAGACCTTGAAGAGAATCGTCACAGAACACTTCATAGGGCTTGGATTCATCTGGAGGAATCAGAACTGGAGCGGAAACAAGCTTCTCTTTGAGGGTTTTGAAAGCCACTTCACACTCGGGAGACCAAAAGTATTTGACATTCTTCTGAAGGAGGTTGGAAAGAGGCTTGGCAATCTTGGAGAACTTCTCCACAAACCTTCTGCAATAGCTGGCAAGACCCAGAAAACTGCGGAGCTGCTTGATGTTCTGAGGAGCTTCCCAGTTGACAATTGCTTCAACTTTCTCGGGATTAACCGCAATACCGTCAGCTGAGATAATGTGGCCCAGGTACAAAACCTTATCGAGCCAAAACTCGCACTTTGAGAACTTGGCATAGAATTTATGCTCTCGGAGTCGATCAAGAACCAGACGCAAGTGCTTTTCGTGATCTTCTTCATTCTTGGAAAACACCAGAATATCATCCAGATACACAAGCACAAATTCGCCAGTATAGGGGTTGAAGATGTAATGCATCATCCTTGAAAAGGTAGGAGGAGCATTGGCGAGACCGAAGGACATGACGGTATACTCATATGAACCGTAGCTCGTTCTGAAGGCCGTCTTGGGAATGTCTTCCTCGCGAATGCGAATTTGATGATAGCCCATTCGGAGGTCAAGCTTAGAGAATACTTTAGCTCCTTTGAGCTGCTCAAAGAGTTCGTTGATGTTGGGGAGCGGATACTTGTTCTTAATCGTCTTCTTGTTCAATGGCCGGTAGTCAACACAGAGACGCTCCGTGCCATCTTTCTTCTTGACAAATAAGACACCACAGCCCCACGGAGATGTACTAGGCCGTATGAGACCCATACGCTCCTGTTCATCCAACTGCTTCTTCAATTCCTTCAATTCATCTGAAGAGAGCTTGTATGGACGCCGGCAAACAGGTTCGGTGCCCGGCTCGAGTTCAATGACAAACTCCACCTGACGGTGTGGAGGCATGCCTGGAAGTTCTTCTGGAAAGACGTCTTGATATTCATTCACCACTGGAATTTGCTCTATGGCATTAATTTCACCCTTATCATTAAGAGAGAAAAGCCGAATAGTATTATCCCTGGAGGCGAAGATAATCACATCTTCATCAGAATGAGTCAATTTGACTTCCTTTTGAGCGCAATCAATGTGAGCATCATGCTGAGAAAGCCAATCCATTCCGAGAATGAGGTCGATGTCAGAATGACCAAGAATCACCGGTTTAGCCAGAAAACGATAATCTCCCATGCGAATAGAAACATCCGGAGCATAAACACTAGAAGTCATAATCTTGCCCGGAGAAACAACTTGCAACTTCTGAGACAAATTTGAAGTGGCAATATTGTGCTTGGATGCAAATGGTTGAGACATGAAAGAGCATGATGCACCCGAATCAAATAACACTTTAGCTGGAAAAGAGTTCACTGGAAGGTTACCCAGAATGACATCAGAAGAAGCCTCGGCTTGTGCTGCATTCATCAGATTAACCCTTGCTGCCTTTGGATCATGCCTGACAATAGCTGAACTCACAGGTGGTGGAGGAGGAAGACGCTTCGGATTCGGACATCTGTTGGCATAGTGACCCTTCTGAGTGCATTTGTTGCAAGTCACTTCTGAGAGAGGACGGAACTGAGAGCCACTGGACTTGGAGCCTTGAGACTGAAACTGCTTCTTCGACTGGTTGCTTGGGTTGGGTGGGTGGGAGAAACCACGACCACTAGAGTTCTTGTTGTTGGAGTTGTTGAATGGAGCTCGAATCATTGGAGGAGGAGGAAGCCAGAATTTCTGTTGTTTCGCAGCCAACTGAGACGATGAGGTAGAGTGAACAGCATCTCGAATTCTCTTCTTAGAAGTCTCCATCTTAAGCTGAGCTGCTGGAAGAAGTTGCCTTGGTTCATCGGAACGCCCTGATTAGCTTGATTAGCTTGCATAGCTTGCATTTGCTGCATCATCTGCATCATCAACTGAGTGTTCTGAGCAGTAGTCTGCATAATTGCTCTCCAAGCCTCAGGCGGAGGAGGAGGGGAAGGAGGACGTTCTGGAACCTCTTCCACCTCTGGGTTAGCATTCGGAACCTTTTTCGGAGCCATCCTGTAAGAGATGACCACGAATCAGCAATTGATTGACAAAAGGAATAAGCTGAATCAATGGAATGAAGTGCAACAAGTCTTCACAATAATCATTCGAACAATAAGAACGAATGAAATCATCCGAACAAGAGGAACGAATGAATTTCTCAGTTAATTGATAACATCAGTCTTCACGAGAAGCCACATAGGGATCAAAAGGATAAAATAATAAAAGCAACAAGGTACAGACGGGAACAAACACAAGAGAGGAGTTTCGTCCTAACATCTTTGTGCTGAAAGCATATGAACGCGTTACGAAAAGGTTTTGCAATCCCCGGATCAGCATAGCCAAGGACCCTTTAAGATGCAACTCCTGATAGTAACATCGGTCATATAACTCCTTCACTCAATGTCGAACCCCGAACTCACTAACCTGCATTCGTTGGAAGAATGCCTACGATCTACTGGATAAAACCCACCTATAGCCTTCCGAAAGATTCCAGTTATGCAATCAGGTGTTGGGGATACACGGGAAGCACCGCGCAATCAACTCTAACCTACATCCAGGTGTATCCATCCTTCAACACATAACCAGTCTTTCTCGGAAACTGTGTACCTCGGACCTTCGAAAAGCATCCACTATAACAAGCTATGGCAATACTCCCGAACTACCTCCCCAGTACTGGGTGATGTCGGGGTTATCTTGCCACTGGCCGTATAGGGGAGATTTTCGATGTCGGCCGTCTTAAGTATTTAGTACTGTCGCGATATACTTGTTACAATGATACCCCGAAGCTCAACTCCTCGGTAACAGGAGGCATCGGGAACAATATCCTTGTCACAAGAACATCGAAACAATCCCAGAATACTCGCGGGATTCCTAAAAAAAAATTTTGTGCAAATTTTGAAGATAGGAGAGACAAGAGTAGACGTCAGGAGTCCTCACCAGAGAGAAAGGGGATGAGAAGCAAAGAAATCCTACTCTCCGATATAATATAGGACTCAAAATTTTTTTTCAGTGTGTGCCTAGACTCAACCGTCAACGGTTCGATCAAACAGTGGGGGCTCCTAGGTCGGAGAAGGCTCTGAATACCAACTTGTAATGCCCAGGATGGAGTTATACCTCCTACGTGTCGAGGCACGACTTAAAGGCATAAGTCCATCCTAGAATGATCTCAAGTTTGGTAATCTTTGCACAACTCATGTAAAAGAGGGATAGTAAACTGAAAATAGTTGGCTTACAATCGCCACGTCACAGAATAACAGTACAAGTCTCAAACATCATACATTAAGATCACTACAACCCTCTAAGGGCAAAAACCAAATGTCAAAGTACCAAACTCAGATAAATAAAACAACCACAGGCGGATCGAATCCTAGTAAGAGACTCCACTACTGATCGTCCGGGTAGCGCACGTAGTAACGACTACGCTCCTCGTCGTACTCCCAATCCAGCTCGGTGCCATCACCTGGATAGCTCACAGCTGGACCTGCATCTGGTGTGTGAAGTAACTGTGAGCCACAGAGGACTCAGCAATCCCGTTCCCGGGTAACAGAACTATCAAAGCCTTTGGGTGAGGGAAAGGCTGATGAAAGAACAAGTCTGCAGCAGCAACTAGCATCTAGCTTACGCAAGTGAGAGCGAGAAGAGAAGGCATCGGCGAGAAGTGATCACGAAGTGATCCTAGCTACAGCTCACAAACATAACCCCTCCGTGTTCAACTCCCGAATCCCTATTCGGAAATTGACAGTCACGGAACACACGCTGGTAGTGTATTAGTATCATTGTGTCAAGTTATCTACAACCAGAATTAACAAGCTCCCATCTGCCACATAACCGCGGGCACGGCTTTCGAAAGTTCAAACCCTACAGGGGTGTTCCAACTTGACCCATTACAAGCCCACGATCCGCGGAGTCGCAACTCCAAAGTGGGAAGACCCGAGTATCCTCGGAATCCCGTGCTCAAGATATACCGAGCTAAGGTAAGGCTAATCCAGCAAATCCTCCCGGCGTGCCGACACCCTGATAGTAGCCGCGCGTATCTCGTCTCAGGCCACGTCCGGATGGGTGATGCTACGGGTTTTTACCAAACCTTGAGTTTCCTCGAGGTGGCCCCGCAGGACCCCCGTTTCGGACCAACACTCATGTGGAGCACTGGCCCGGGGTTGTTGATTAAGAAAGAGGGTTAATTACTCCCTATGCATGTTTAGTTTGTTATTAGGCAAATAGTACCAATGTTGGGATTTGCTGGAAAAGACTTAGCACTTAGCGGTTTATCGAGGGGGTCCCATACACCCCAACCGTGTTAGGAACGCATAATCAAGGAACATAAAACCGGCTTATACGGATCCTAACGGCATGAGTGGAACAAAACACCAAGCAAAAGGCTTAGCCTTCCACCCTTGCCAATATATAGGTGATTTCAGTTAAAGCATTTATATAGTGTGATATAACCCAACCAAAACTTCAACATGGAGCAAGCATCTTCACTTCACCTGCAACTAGCAACGCTATAAGAAGGGCTGAGCAAAGCGTACTTAGCCAAGCAACGGTTTGCATAGGTAGGGTGGTTAAACATGGCAATTGGTTACAAGTAGGAGGCTGACAAGAAGAACATGGGCATCGAGGCAAAACTATAGATCGAGACTACTAGCAATAGGCGATGATAGTAAAGTTATCGGGGTTCGGTCATCTTGCCTGAAGAGAAGACGTTCGGATCGAAAGAAGGGTCCTCGTGCTCAAACTCGTTGGAAACCTCGTTGGAAAACTCGTGCTCAACTTCCGGCTCTAAACAAGACAAACACACCAAGCACCAATCAACACGATGCAATGCGCACTCGAAAAACATGAATGCATGATGGATGCACTAGGGATGCACATGGAGCACGTAAAACATCACTCAAGCAAAACACCTCAAAACAAGATAACAATCTGATATTATTAATCTACACAAAAAATCACCCAAGTTTGATATAAGATTCGCTGAAATCGGAGTTACGGGCTAAAAGTTATGCCCGAAACAAGATTTGAGCGAAAACTGCAAATTACAGCAACATAGCATCTTGGGAGCTCAAAATAATTAATCTACAGCACCCAAAAAGCATGGCAAAGGACTTGAACATAAACTAGATATAAAGTACAGCAACTAGGTCCAAAGTGCACCCCAAACGGAGTCACGGATCAATAGCAATGATCTTGGACATATTGAACTTTGAAATAAAATTCTGGCAGCAGAATTTTATTGAAAATTTGGAGCAAAAGATAAACATGCTACAGCCACTCAAATGGACATGTGAGGACATGGATGGAAAGACAACAATATATACTTCAAGGAACAATCAAAATCCACCCCAAAACTATCATGCTTTGTCCTACAACAACACACGAACATGGCATCGGAACGTTACAGATTTCAGACTTAGTGAAATTTCACTAAGTCCTAAAACAACAACATCATCATAGCAACAAAAAGAGCATGTTTAAGACACCTCGAAACTAAACATGGCAAAGGGTAAGCACCTCATCAAAATACATATGAAGGTGATCCCGAAACACACAAGCATGCATCATTGTGGTGAACACACCGATTACAACGAGCTCAACAAGATGGCATTTCATAACAAGTAAAAACACAACATTTGAACATGGCACTTTGCAACGAAGATAACAAGGAAACAATAAATCTACCATGCAACCTATCACACACAACACGTAGTTCGTGTCAAGACGAACACGTGGACATGTCATTTGCATCGTTTGGACAAACGAGCTAAAAGTTATCACAAGTCAAAGGTGGCATGAAAATAACACACAACAGCAGTTTATATCATGATGCACTCTTGCAACAGCAAAACAAGTGTCTAGATGACATCTAACATGCATGACTACAATAGGTAAAACGTAGAGGGCATCTCCACGAACATCTGGACATGCTACACGCGCAAAACGGAGCAGCAGGTAAAAAGTTAGAGCAGGTCAAACTTGGCATTTCAGAACAGGAACAAAAGGACTTAGGAAAAAAAAAACAACCTCAGGGATCTGGATCTGAGGATGAACAGTAACGGGCTGAACAGTACGGCGGCGGCCCAGATCTGGTGCGGCTGAAGGCGGCGGCGACTTGGGCCGGAGTGCCTGGCTGGCCCGGCCGCGCGGGGACCTGGAGCAGCGCGGGAGGCTTCGGGCCGGAGGGAGGCAGCGGCCCGGTGGCCTGGCCTGGCGTGGCTGGCCCAGCTCGCGGGAGAGGCCGAGCCGGCGGCGGTGAAGGCTGGAGGCGAGGCGCGATGAGCCGCGACGATCTGGTCCCCGCTCCGGAGCGATGACGATCGGGCCCGGCGGCGGTCGAGGAAGCGGCTCCTGGCCCACGCGTAGCGGGCGACGAAGGCGGCTGGAGTACGGCCCAGGGCGCGGGGCGAAGGCGATCGGGCCTGGGGCGCGATCTGGTTGACGAGGGGAGCGGTCGTCCGCGGGCGATGTGGTCCACTGGCGCTGTCGGTGCGATCGAACTGAGCGAGCGGCGGCTCGAGCGGTCGTTGACCTGGCGGTCGAATGGATCGAGGATCCCGGCGGCTCAGCTGGCAGATCGAAGGATCCCCTCGGGATCCGGGCAGGGAAAGTGGATCTGAGAAAGAAAAGAAAAAAAAAGGAGATCTAGAGGAGGAAGAAGAAGGGAATAGATATGCCCAAATATAGACTAGGGGGTCTATATGTAGCAGTTTTAGACTAGGGTTGGGGGAAGTTTTAGGGGCGGTAGGAGCCCTCCGATCGCGATCCGACGGATCCGATCGCGGGGGTTGATTTAAAAGGCCCAGACGGAGATAAAAGAATGCAACAGGGGTGTTTCCGGGACACGAAGTGAAGGCACATCGGACCCACACGGACAACGGAGGGAAAAGTCAACGGAGTCCAAACGAGACGAGATTTGAGAGGCGGGTTGCACACAACAAAACAACATCACACAACACAACCTCGCGGCACACCGGTAACGAAAAACGCCCGAACAACAAAGTAGGCCTACGGGACGTCACGGACACGTGAGGGAGCTCCGGAACACGAAACGGACAACGGGAAGGAACGCCACGAACCGGATGCAACCCACAACACAAAAGCAATGCAATGCACATGTCTACATGATATGAATGAATGCCACACACTCACACAACAAAACGACGAAAGCCCGAAAGACAAAGAACCCGAAATGGAAATAGATGAAGCCGGAGATTTATTATATACCCAAAAGGGAAAGTATTACATCCGGGGCATTACAGCCATGAGCCGCCCTGGTCGGGTTGCTCCGTAGGACGCTGAGCCTTCTGGCCTTGAACCAGACCCTGAGCCGCCATTGCTGTCGCCGGAGTGAGCCACCTGTGTGATCTCATAGAAAGGAACTACAAGTCTTCTGAGATGAAGGAAATCGGAGGTTGGGCGCAAGTCAATGAACCAAGCGCATGCACAATACAGGTTCCAATGACTGAATTACCTGCGGAACAAGACGTGCTTATCCAGTATGAGCACCTAAGATCATATAAAAATGCCAGGTGATATCCATCCAAAGTTGATTTTATTAGCACATATTATTATTTTTTGACAAATAGCAGTTTAACTTTGCCTTTGTCTGCAATATTATTTCTGCAGGGCAAAGTCTACTACAAAAATGACATCATAAATATGAGGCTCGCATCGGCTTAAATGTCGTGGCCAAGGCTCGTGCCTCAGCCGGCTACCACTGCTGCGGCCGATTCATCAGTCCGCACCCGCCCGCGTTGATCTCCAACACCGCGGCCGACTCCCTCGCCAATGGATGTGCGCACGCCACCGCTTCCGCGGTCCGGTCTACATTAACACGCAGGTGCCGCACCCGTTCTCCTAAACCGCTCGACGGATATGCGTGCATGTCGCCGCCCTCGTTGCTGCATTTACATCAATATGCGGCCGACTCATCTGTTGTCCAAGCGAATCAGGTGTTGTCCATCCTATTTATTTTAAAGTACATATTATTTCATCTGAGCAAAACTACTTTGCCCTATAGTATTTTATGTGTAGGAGAATCATTCATTACAAAGCGATATTATATCGCGGAGATGGAGGCCCGCCAACATCATTTAGCACAGGTGGTTGTCGTTACTCAACGAACTCCTGCACCGGCTTACGATGTTGTGGCCGTCTCTCGTGACCGCACCAGCCTACAATGTCTAGGCCGACTCGCCCATCCGCACCGCCATACAATGTCACGGACGACTCGCTCATCTGCCCTCGTGGCGGCTCACGCGTCCGCACCGGTCTACAACACGGATCACAACTTGCTCGTCTGCACCGGCTTACAGCACTGCGGCCAACTCATGTGTCGGTGCTGCCTCTAATGTTGCGGTCGTTTTACTGTCCGCCCTACGGTCCGGCCTACTCAACATGCCGGGTTGGCTAAACGGACATCGATGAGGATCATAAGGTCCAAATAAATCAGGTGATATCCATCTAAATCTATTTTCTTGGTATATACTATTTTTATCAAGAAAACAGTTACTTTGATCCATATATTTTGATATGCGGGACAATTATTTATTATAAACATGGTTTATACCATGGGTACGAAGCACGCGCTGGCAACGTCCTGCCCGGCGTTCGTCTGTGCCACATTACACAGTGAATGGATGCATGCAAGACGCCGCCCTTCCAGCCCGGTTTACATCGAACTTGTCGGGACCGCGCCTATGATTGACTCGCCCGTCCGCGCCGGTTTATAATGCCGCGGTCTCTTGTGGCCTGGTCTACATCAACATATCGGGCCGCACCTGTCTACAAGAGTTGTTTATTGAGTATGAGCAAGTCACAGCTTGGGTAGCCCGGTTTTCTTTCAACAAAATGGAGACAAATTATCATATACTATCAACCTCTGTCTGCACTGGGTGGTTCAATGGGCAGGTGCACAAGTCGCCGCCACTACAGGTTGGTTAACTTCAAATCGCTAGTTGGAAGGAACCATTGGCCGAGTTCCTGACCCGGCTCATACGGGATCATTGATAACCCGCTGCAGTCACCTCAATTTTCTATGTATTCATATCGCACTGATGGACACCTTATGCTATGGTCAAATATGGAGAGTATCAAGACAACTCCTCGAGTCGTCTTAAGACTCGGGGGCTACAATGACATGACTTAGAAGAAGTTTCCGGGTCATCAGAAGGGAATCCGGTTTAAAATCCGGCTCAAGGGACATCAGTCTTACTAAAGCTCTCAAATATCCGGTTTACAATCCGGTTCAAGGGAAATCTATCTCCTACAAAGCTCTGAAGACCTCAAATCCGGTTTAAGAATCTCTGGTTCAAAAAGAATTAATCTCTCGCAAGTTCGAGTTTAAAGGCCGTCAGAAACATTCCGGCTAAAAATGAAGATTCCGGTTTAAAATCCGATGCAAGGGAAAGATGTCTCCCACAAAGCTTTGAAGCTCTCAATATCCGGTTTAACATCCGGTTCAAGAAGAATAATCTCTCGCAAGTTCGAGTTCTCAGGAAAAATTAACGGGACCAAAGAGAGTTTGTTGCACAGCACAACTCAAACATAGGCACCTGGCGAGCACAGCTCAGAAATATCTCACATGGGGGCTTCTGTGTGCAAAGGAGTTCCTATTGCCCTCTTAAACCAATGGCTACACCAAGACCATCATAAGAGCATAGCTCTAGTTTCTTCGGTAATCCGGCTATTAAAGCCCACATGATGATGAGGGGCAAAAGAGAGTTCGATGCATAGCACAACTCAAACATAGGCCCCGACGAGCATAGCTCAAATGCTACCTGGGGGCTCCTAATGCATAGCATCAACGAGTTGACAACCCTTGTAGTAGGCTATCAAGCCATGGCTTGGAAGCCTGGTGTATACACCTAAAACCCCGGATTAGCCTACCTGCATTAAGTAAGTCACTCCGCCCAGGTAAACCAGGTACGACCCGTCGAACGTATACACAAGTCAATCTTTACAGACCCTGAACTTGGTAGCGTTAAATTGACGATCATCGAACGTATACACAAGTCAATCTTTACAGACCCTGAACTTGGTAGCGTTAAATTGACGATCATTGAACGTATACACAAGTCAATCTTTACAGACCCTGAACTTGGTAACGTTAAATTGATGAAGGACCATCTTAACAGGCTTTGTGCAATGGTTAATGTCAGTAGCCTAGCAGCTCATAAACAGCCTCGAATTTTGAGCCTGGCAGCTCGTAAAAAGCCTCGACTACACGGTCTTATTTGACAAACATCTCTTTTTGATATTTTCGTAAATTTTTTATCTTCAAGGTCATTGGTGTTTATCCAAGTCCATTAATTCAGGGAGTGGATTACTATAAGTTGCCACTACAATGCACCAGCGTTGACAGAACCTGGTCTGGTTTGATTATAAATCGCCGGTACTATCTACAGTTAAACCGGTGTTCATTAAACCGGCCTGCCTATTGACTATAAGTCGCCAGTATGAGATAAGATAATGACCGGTGTTTATTAACCCAGCCTGGCTTTTGACTATAAGTCGCCAGTATGAGATAAGATAATGACCGGTGTTTATTAACCCGGCCTGGTTTTGTTAATAAACCGGCAATCATTGATAATCACCAATGTTCAAATTTTGGGTTATCATCCTTACTACACTGGCTTGGTAAAACCAACCGTGTGATCAAACATCACTAGAACCGGTCTTCAAACCGGGTTATATTATTCAAATCTTTAATAGCCAACATGGCTGGATTTTTATGTTTACCAATATTATGATTGAGGTTTTCAAAGTCGCTTTAAGCGCAATGGATATTATTTCATCGATGGAAATAATTTATTCTACAATGGAAGTAATAGTCCTGAGTCGCTGCGGGCTTACGACCCGGCACCTGGGGGATACATTTTTCAAATTGAGATTACATCAAATGTGCAAGTCCCATGTCACTACCAAGTACCAACATGCACCATGGCACTTGGGGGCTAATGCAAGATCACTTTTTATTGTCCTTATTGAAGACCCGACTCATCACATTATAATGAGCCGGCCCTTGGGGGCTACCAATTGCTCATGTCAACAATTCAAGGTACACAAATATTAATCCATTATATTGAAGGGTCCACTACTCAGTTGGTAAAGCAAAAAGCTCTTAACCTTGTGGACGTGGGTTCAAACCACATGATGGGAGTTACATTATATAATGTTATTTTCAATGATTATATCTACAAAGTCCCTGCTCAATATTGCATAATGACCCGGCCCTTGGGGGCTACACGTTGCTGTTCAAGTCTACATGATTATATCTACAAAGTCCCTGCTCATTATTACATAATGACCCGGCCCTTGGGGGCTACACCAGTTGAAGTTTTTGAGAATCAGGCAATTGCTAGTCCCAGGTTGCTGCAAGCATGACAACCCGGCACTTGGGGGCTACATAATATGGAATATTCAGTTGTGACTAATGACTGAGATGAATAATTTGGATTTCTTCAAAGTTGCAACTTTTATATTGAGGCAAGTCTTAAGCCATCACTTTGTCCTGCTCAAGACTTGGGGGTTACATGTATTATATTATTATCGAAGAAATCTTTTCAAATTCTCTGTTTGAGCAAACCAGTTTGACCCGACATCACCAATCATTATGACCCTGTGGCTGCAACCCGGCGTCATCAATAATCATGAATCAATGTTGGCAACAATCATGGACCGGCGTTGGCAACAATCATGACCCGGAATTATCAGTTTTTATAACCCGACAATGGTGGTAATCGTAAACCAGTATCTTCAAGCCGGCTGGATATTAGTTAAATATTTCAAAGACCAATATTTTTGTCAAGTCAGAGCATTGAAGGCCGACTCAAATGGATTCTTGATTTACAATATTTTCTTATGCAAGCAAGTTGATTATGAAGCTGGTCTGTTGAACCGGATTTTTTAGAAGAAAAGGACAAGGATTAAGGATGGTAAGGTGCCGGTTTACAAGAATATTTAACCCGAAGTGCAACCTGTCAAATCCGTTCTTGTGTTTATGTTGCAGGATCAGTTTAACATGGATAAATCCAAATTAAACTGGGGGCTAATGTCGAGGATATACCCCACGATATAAACCGCCGGATGTATGACCCGGCTGGAGTTTGGCGATTCACAGGCGACCCAATTTGACCTGGCGGTTTACGATTCATTGGTAATCCGGCAGGCGGGCCAGAGGAACGACAAGACCCAGTGGCCCAGAAGGACGGTTCATGTAATGGTGGGCCGGTTTATGAAGAAAGCATAAGGAATATTCTCCTACAAAGGAAGCAAGACTAGGAATCCTTGTAATAGAGTAATCCTAATCCTACTAGGACTAGTCATCTAACCCGCCCCTTCAACATATATAAGGAGGGGCAGGGCTCCCCAAAGGGGGACAAGTTCTCACAAGTTAGAGGGCCATATTCTTTAGGGCTAGACACAACTAAAGGAGAGCCGGTTTACTGGCGACTTCATGAGGGTCATAATGAGATCTAGCCTCAAACAACATGTAGGGCTATTACGGGATGATGTTTCTCGGGGCCCGAAGCTGGCTAAATCCTTATCTTGCGTTGCGTCTCTCGATTCCGCTCAACCCCTCTCAAGCTACCACATAGATGCGTTGGCCTCGTGACTAAGTCCTTACGCTAGGACATCTGCCGTGACAATTCCACGACAGGTACCCTCACCCCCTGCCTGGTAATCTTGTGCAAGACAATATGCAGTTCGTGTTGCCTCCGTACCCAATGTTGGGTTGTAATGATGCACCAGTAGCTCTCCCCCCCACCAGTGAACGATGTCACGCATGGCTGGCGTAATGCTGGGTGGGAAGAGGAAGCCGAGGGTGATCAAGCTCTGCCGTTGGTTGTTCACGAGCAGGATCAGGTTTCGATTGTGATTGATCAACCAGAAGGATCTGTCTCTGTGGATAAGTGGGAGTTTGGCATGAAAATCCACCAACCTGAGGTACAGTTGCCGGAACATCATCTTCAGCCACCATAGCAACCTATTTTTGAAGAGAACCTGCTGGCCATTGTGCCATATCTGCCACCAGTTATCCAGCACCATGAGATCTTCATTGGAATGGCGCGCATTGTGGCAGGGCATCCTTTTCCTCCGGAAATGATCTGGAAGAGGTCTTTTGAAATTTTGATGTTTGAGTTCTTAGGCAGGGACATGCCAAGGTCTATTTCATTCAAGCCAATCGGCACAATCATATACTCCAAGAGGTCATGGTCCATAGCCTTTGATGAAGCAAGGAAGATGTCTTTGTTGACTACCTCGTTGCCAGTTGTTACTTCTGCAAGAAGATCAGTGACAGTAAAGCGCCTAGTTGCGAGAGCCTTGTTTGAGGAGTTGCCCGCCTCTTTGGATTCATCCCCTATTATCGATGAGCTTGTGTCCGATGCTTCGGTTTCTTCTGCCTCAGTTATGTCTCCTTCTCCCCCAATGATGTTCTCTGTAGACCACTCTATGGAGAAGAAGCGAAAAGGAAAGAAGAAAGTGCCTGTGGTTGATATGACACTTCGACGCTGCACTCGGAGCGTGACAAAATTGGATGGCTTCAAAAATGTGGTCTTCGAGCAGCTATCTTTCCAACCATCAAAGAAGCGCCCACGTGCCAAGCCCATGAAGGACAAGGCCCAGCCCACTTATGCTGGTGCAGCTGAAGACAACCTGCCTGCTGAACCGCCACATACCCCGATTCATGTTCTGCAGGCAGTGAGAGCGGCGCTGGAGATCGATCCTTCTCTCTTAACGGCGGACAAGCTTATGGCTGATCCACATGAGGACTCGCCCTCGTCTTCAGTTTAATGTTTAAAGTCTCTTTTGTGTTTAGGCCTGGAGTGCCTGTTATGGTGGCTTTCTTTATTGTCGAACTGGGTCTTGTTAGGGATGTGACTTTCTCTGTTCGTGAACACTATTTTCTTTTGGATTGCATGGCACTAGGTGCAATGATGCGTTTACTCTACTTTATTTTGGTTATTGATGAATTTTATGTCCAAGCGTAGCTGGAAATTTTTGTGCTGGAATGTGTGTGGCCTGAATGCTGAGGCTAGGCAGCGTTCTGTCAGGGAGAAAGTGATCGAGAGTTAGTGTGCTGTAATCTGTCTCCAGGAGACTAAACTTACCTCATGCTCGCGTGCAACCATCAAATCTATATGTCCCTATGGCTTTGACCAATTTGTGGAGTCTCCCTCTAGAGGTGCTTCGGGGGGCCTTTTAACTGTGTGGCGCTCAGACATGTTCCATGGTACACTTCTGGAAATAAATCCCTATGCAATTGTGATGCAGTTTACATCAGTACATAACAATGAGGAATGGTTTCTTGTGAACATCTATGGCCCATGTCAGGGTGAGTTAATGGATGAGTCTGTTTCGTGGATCTACAACCTGGATATTGACCCGAATCAAAAGTGGATGTTGATGGGAGACTTGAATTTTATTCGATCCATTGACAACAGGAACCTCCCTGGTGGGGATATCAATGATATGTTCATTTTCAATGAAATTATTGGGCACTTGGGATTGTTAGATCTTCCTCTAAAGGGGAGAAAATTTACTTGGTCCAACATGCAAGATTCGCCTCGCCTGGAGCAGCTGGACTGGGTTTTTACTTCTGCCAGTTGGATTAATTTATACCCAATGACACAAGTGACTCCTCTTGCTAAAACTGCATCCGACCATGTACCATGTTTCATTACCATTAGTACATCAATTCCACAAGCACATATCTTCAGATTTGAAAACTTTTGGGTCCATCCGCCAGGTTTTATGGATTGTGTGAAAGAGGTATGCCCTCGTCCTTCTCATAAGACCCATATCTCAGCAATTATTGTTGATAAATTAAAGGCGTTTGAGATTTGCGTTAAAGAACTGGTAGAAAGGTATTTCACACATTAAAGGGCTAATTGAAAAGTGCAACTGGGTAATCCTTTGCTTGGACAACCTGGAGGACATGAGATCTCTGTCCAGACCTAAAAGAAACTTCAGAAAGATTACTAAATTGCATCATGAGCACCTCTTACACTTGCAATATCTTTACTGGAAGAAGAGATGCACCATCAGGTATATTAAAGTGAGTGAGGAGAATTCTAAGTTCTTTCAGGCCATGGCAACTGAGAGGTATCGAAAGAATGCTATAGCTAGTGTACTATTGCGTGATGGCACTGTAACTTCTGATCATGAGGAAATGGCCAAGGAGTTCTTAACCTCTTTCAAAAACAGAATGGGAACAGTTAAGCCCATCACTTTGAATGAGAACTTCTTATCATTAATACCGTTTGTTAAAGGCCTGGATGTGCTCACCAAACCTTTTGATATGAAGGAGATTGAGCAGGTTATCAAGGAAATGCCCATTGATAAGGTGCCTGGACTTGATGGTTTCAATGGTCTCTTTCTGAAAAAATGTTGGCACATCATCTCTGCTGATTTCTTTAGGCTGGTTCATGAATTTCATGCAGGACTGGCTAAATTAGAGAATCTTAGTGATGCATACATAACTCTGATCCCAAAGAAGTAGACTCCTGAGAGTGTGGGTGATTTTAGACCTATTTCACTCACTAGTGTATGTCTGAAATTCCATACAAAGCTTGCTGCCAATAGATTTCAGGAAGTGATCACCAAATGTGTGCATAAGAACCAGTATGGATTCATAAAGTCAAGAACAATTGAAGATTGTCTTGCTTGGACTTTTGAGTATATACACCAATGCAATCAGTCTAAATAGCCCATTATTTTGCTAAAGTTAGACTTTGAAAAGGCTTTTGATTCCATTCAGCATGAGGCAATCATAAGGATTCTTGTGGCTAAAGGTTTTCACAATAGATGGATTACCTGGATTAAATAGTTGCTATCATCTGGCACTTCTTCTGTTTTTCTTAATGGAGTCCCTGGAAACCATTTTAAATGCAAATGTGGAGTAAAGCAAGGAGACCCTATCTCCCCATTACTTTTTATCATTGCTACTGACCTCATATAAACTTTGGTTAATGATCTCCACCAGCAGGGCCTACTCACTAGACCATTGCAAACTCATGACCCAGACTTCCTATTGTGCAATATGCTGATGATACATTGCTTTTCTTAAAAGCTGACAGAAGTCATTTGGAGGCACTGAAATCAGTACTACATTCTTTCTCACTAGCAAATGGTCTTCAAATCAACTTTCATAAATCCTCCATGTATCCTATTAATGTGAATGATCATGAGGCTACTGAGCTAGCTACTTTTTTTGGATGCAACTTAGGCACTCTGCCTTTCACATATCTGGGCTGCTAGTGGGGACTACTAGACCCAAAATTGTGGATTTTCTTCCTCTAGTGGATTGTATGGAGAGAATATTGACAGCTCATTCTTGGTTACTACCTCAAGGGAGCAGACTACAATTGGTGAATTCTGTCATTTCTTCACTCCCTATATTCTTCATTTGTAGTTTGTCTATTCCTAAGGGTATTCTGAAGCAACTGGAAAGGATTTAAAGGGAGTGTTTGTGGAGGAACGATTGTCAGGAAAGGGGACACTCTCTGGCTGCTTGGCCACTTGTTTGTAGGCCAAAATACAAGGGTGGGCTTGGCATTTTAAATCTTGGTTTGCAAAATGAAACCCTCCTTCTTAAACATTTGAATAAATTTTATAATAAGATGGATGTGCCATGGGTTCATTTGATTTGGGAGACTTACTATTTCCAAAGGGTACCACATGATACTACTCTCTGTGGATCTTTTTGGTGGAGAGATGTATGCAAGTTAATGGACAATTTCAGAGCAGTTACTTCTGTTGATGTTCATACTTGAGACATTGTTCTATTCTGGTCTGATTTTTGGCGAAGTGGGGACAGTTGTATTCCTCTTAGGGATCGTTTCCCAAGACTTTACTATTTCTGCTTGAATAAGAACCTCTCGGTCAGAGATGCTTTCCAAGTGGATGATTTTTTGGACATCTTCTTTTTGCCATTTTCTGAACAAGCTTTCCAAGATATGCATCAGCTTTTGAATCTGATGGGCTCTACTCAATTGGACAGTGCTTGCCCTGATTCTTGGAGTTGGAGACATGGTAAGAAGTCTGCATATACTGCAAAGAAGTTCTATGATTTTGCCTATGAGCCAATGGTAGCCAACCCAATCCTTGGCTGGATCTGGAATAGTTGCTGCACCATGTCAATCAAAATGTTTGCTTGGCTTGTCATAATGGATAGGGTAAACACTAAGGACATGATCCAGAGAAGGCATTGGAGAATCAATGAGGGCCCTGAGTGTGTGCTCTGTCTAACTGGCGCTCTGGAAGATAGAAATCATCTTTTCTTCCAATGCAACTTCAGTGTCCGTGTGAGGAACTACCTGCAAATCACTTGGAAGGATAGTGAGGATATGGTGGACATCGCGTGTCATGCTAGGAAGGATTTTAGCAAACATTTCTTTGTGGAAGTGGTTTTTACTGCCTGGTGGAATATCTGGAAGGTTAGAAATGACAGGGCTTTCAGAAATATCAGACCTTCTTTCAGGATTTGGAGATATGGTTATATTTGCGACCTTACCCTACTCTCTCATAGGATCAATAAGAAATATAGGGATTCTTTCTTAAAGTGGATTGATTTCTTGCCTCCTTGAGAGGTTCTTCTTTTTTGCTTTTCTGTATATATTAGGTTAGTTGTTTCTTATCCTTTGTACAGTTTAGATAGCTTTTTTCTGCTTTTTTTCCTCATCTTGAGGAAGTTTTGTACTGTTGGTCTTTTTGGTAATAAAATGCTGTGGGGTGCAAGCCCTGGAGTCTTCAAGGTCAAAATAAAACTCTTTTCCTGCAAAAGTATTATTTGACTCGGGTGCATCATATTCTTTTATTTCAAGACCTTTTGCATTGTCACATGATATGCCTTTCCAAGCTTTGCCTGTACCAATGTCCATTGTTTCTCCGGGATTGTTGATGAATTCCAACAACTTTATTCCTGATATGAGTATCAAGATGGGCGATTATAAATTTCTAGCTTCCCTAGTTGTTCTCGACAATTCAGACATTGATCTCGTTCTTGGAATGGATTGGCTCTCTAAGCACGATGCTCTTCTCGATTGTGCAAACAAGGAGGTCAATCTAACTCATCCTTCCGAAGACGTGATTATCTTCGAAGCTTGAGATAACACAATCAAGCTATTCTCTCTCAATGACAAGGGCGAGCTTAATGCCATATCCCAGATTCTGGTGGTTTGCGAATATGAAGACGTAATTCCAGAAGAATTGCCAGGGACGCCTCCCAACCGTCCAGTTGAATTCGTCATTGAACTTGAACCTGGTATGGAGCCAGCTTATCGGTGTTCGTACAAACTTTCTCCTAAAGAGTTGAAGGAATTGAAGAAGCAACTCGACGAGAAAGAACGCTTGGGTTCGATCAGACCGAGTTCCTCTCTTTGAGGTTGCGGAGTTCTCTTTGTCAAGAAGAAGGATGGCACGGAACGACTATGTGTCGATTACTGTCCATTGAACAAGAAGACACTTACGAATATGTACCCTCTCCCCGATATCAATGAACTGTTCAAGTAGCTCAAAGGAGCCAAGTATTTCTCGAAGCTTGATCTCCGAATGGGTTACCATCAAATTCATATCCGCTAGTAGAATATTCCCAAGACTGCATTTAGGACAAGTTTCGGCTCCTACGAATACACAATCATGTCCTTCAAGCTTTAAATGCCCGTCCCACCTTCTCTCGGATGAAGCACTTCGTATTCAACCCCTACACCAATGAGTTTGTCCTCGTCTATCTTGACAATAATTTAGTATTCTCCAAGACAAAAGAAGACCACGCCAAGCACCTCCATTTGGTTCTTGAGAGGCTCAGAGAGCACCGCTTTTATGCGAAATTCTCAAAGTGCGAATTCTGGCTTGATGAAGTTCTCTATGTGGGTCACATTATCTCTGCCAAGGGCATCTCAGTTAACCCCGAGAAGGTTGAAGCTATTATTAAATGGAAACCTCCTCAAAACGTCAAGTAACTCTGAAGCTTCCTCGGGCTTGCAAGCTATTGCAGAAGGTTCGTCGAGAACATTTCGAAGATCGCTAAGCCTCTGTCCAACCTGTTGCAAAAGAATGTCAAGTATGTGATGTGGCATTCAATACACTCAAAGAGAAGCTTGTCTCAGCTCCAGTTCTGACTCTTCCTGATGAATCGAAACCATACCAAGTTTTCTGTGATGACTCTTTGCAAGGTCCGGGTGGTGTCCTTATGCAAGAGAAGAAGATTGTGGCCTACACTTCTCGGCAGCTCAAGCCAAACGAGAAGAACTACCCCACTCACAATCTTGAGCTGGCGGTAGTTGTCCACGCCTTGATAACGTGGAGACACCTCTTGTTGGGCAGGCAGGTTGACATCTTCACCGATCACAAGAGCTTGAAGTATATCTTCACACAACCAAACCTCAACCTCCGTCGGACTCGCTGGGTCGAAATGATTGAAGAGTACAACCCAAGTATTGAGTACACTCTTGGAAAGGCTAACGTGATTGCAGATGCCTTTAGGAGAAAGGCTTATTGCAACAGTCTCATCCTCAAACCATTCCAACCAGATCTCCGTGAAGAATTCCGGGAACTCAACCTTCAAGTTGTTCTGCAAGGATTTCTTGCCAACGTTCAAGTCACTCCTACCTTGGAAGATCAAATCCGTGAAGCTCAACTTCTGGATGCTATGGTGAAAAAAGTGAAGCATGGTATTGCCAAAGGTACCCCAAAGTCCAAGTGCTACCGCATTGATGACAAGGACATCTTATTCTTTGAGGACCAGATTGTGGTTCCAAAAGGTGACCTACGGAAGGTCGTAATCAACGAGGCTCATAATTCCGTTCTCTCGATACATCCAGGCAGCTCCAAGATGTATCATGACCTCAAGCAATCCTATAGGTGGACTCGCATGAAAAGCGAAATTGCTCAATTCGTGAACGAGTGTGATGTCTGCCGTAGAGTCAAAGCAGAACATCAACATCCAGCCGGACTTCTCCAACCCTTGCCTATTCCTGAGTGGAAATTCGATCACATTGAGATGGATTTTTTCACCGGCTTTCCCAATTCCAAGCGAAGGAATGATGCTATCTTTGTGGTCATTGATAAGCTCACATAAGTGGCTCATTTCCTCCCAATCCAACTGGCAGAACAGTACACCTCCAGAATTGTCTCTTTGCATGGTATCCCTCAAGTAATCTCCTCAGATCATGGAAGCTTGTTCACTTCCAAATTCTGGGATTCTTTCCAGTCAGCTATGGGTACCAAGATTCGCTTTAGCACATCTTTCCATCCTCAGACAAGTGGTCAAGTTGAAAGAGTGAACCAGATTCTCAAAGATATGCTCAGGGCATGTGTCATCTCCTTCGGTATGAAATGGGAAGACTGTCTTCCATTTGCCGAGTTTTCCTACAACAACAACTTCCAAGCAAGTTTAGGCAAAGCGCCATTTGAAATTCTCTATGGCAGAAAGTGTCGTACCCCTCTCAACTGGTCTGAGACTGGTGAACGTCAACTCCTTGGCAATGATTTGATCTCAGAGGCTGAAGAAATGTGCAAAGTCATACGTGAGAATCTCAAGGCCGCGCAATCACGCCAAAAGAGTTACTATGACGGCAAACCTCGTGATTTGGCTTTCGACATTGGAGACCATGTATATCTCCGTGTTTCTCCTATGAAGGGTACTCAGAGGTTCGGTATCAAGGGCAAGCTAGCTCCAAGATACGTGGGCCCTTTCAAAATTGTTGGGAAAAGAGGTGACCTCGCCTACCAACTTGAGCTTCCTCTAAACTTCTCCAACGTGCATGACGTGTACCACGTGTCACAACTCCGCAAGTGCTTCAAGATGCCTGAGCGCACCGTCGCCTTCGAAGAAATTGATCTTCAAGCCGACTTTTCTTATCATCAGCACCATGTTGCTATCCTTGAAGAGACCGAGCGCAAGACTCGCAACAAATCAATCAAATTCCTGAAAGTGACGTGGTCACACCATACTGATCGAGAAGCTACGTGGGAACGCGAGGATCACCTCTGTTCCGAATATCTGGAGTTCTTTCAGTCCTAGATCTTGGGACGAGATATTTTTGTAGTGGAGGAGAGTTTGTAACTCCCCGGATGTAACAATTCCCGATATGGCAATATATTCAACGTTGACTTAATGAATTCCATTCTAGGCTTCGTCATTTCGGGTCTTTTGTGTTTTACTTTGAGCATGTGTTGCATATCACCATGTCATTTCCATCATGTGCATTGCATTGGCATAGTCTCACTTGTATCCGTAAGTAGTTGCATCGTCTCCGTCCTCTCCGTTGTCTGTTTTGGATTCCGACTCTCACAAGGCACCCGTCGCACTCTCTCAAGCCTTGTTTCATGAGCGGGTGATAAACATCCTTGGAATGGGCCGAGAGTTGTCGAGTGGTCTAGGTATATCACCGGTAGACCGCCTGTCAAATTTCGTTCCATTTGGAGGTCGTTTGATACCCCAACGGTTAACTGCGTAAACCGGTGGAAGCCTTTTCTCTTTTAGCCCAGCACCCCTTATTACCATCCCACAAGCCCATCCACAACCCCCTCCTGCTCTTCGCCGCTGGATCATGATTGTGTGTGTGAAAACCGCACCTCAATAGCCCTCTCCTAGCTCCCTCTATCTATATAAACAACCCCCACGTCCATTTTCGGGTAAAAACCCTAGCCCGAGCTCCTCCCACTACCCCCACGTCCGCCGCTGCCCCCCTCGGCCAACCAGAGGGCAACACGTCACCGCCGCCGACCGCCTCTCTCTCCTCTAGCCGTACCCCGCCCGGGCTCGAGGAGCCCACGGCCGGCCCGCCCCGGCCGCATCCGGGCCAGCCGCGCCCCGCGCCTGTTACACCCGACATTTTGTAACATGTCATTTGCATTAATAAAGCATGAAAATTTGGACGAACAAATTTTTTTGGCATCATTTGGCTTTTATTTGGAATTAAGTTTTTCTCTCTGTGATTTTCAAGTGCTCTTTAAAGTCAACTACTCCCTCTTGTACATCTCATCTCCTTACACCAAACTTCTGCCCAATAATCATACCAAGTGTACATAGCTGTATAGTATTTTCTTACAAAAATAGTTTGGCCAAAAAGTATTTTCAAAAATTAGTTTTCCAAAAACCCTTGAATTGAGGTTTGCACTGCAAGTATTTGATTTAGGGTGAGAAAAATATTTCAAAGAGTATATTTGAAACCTAGTAGATATAGGACTCCCATAAACCACAAAAATATAATTTTAAAAGTTATTTTCCTATTTTATTTAAAAACTTTTTCTTAAGGCCAGAAATGGTCTTTAATAGGGAAAAATTATTTAACTATTTCAAAAATATTTGCCAAAATTCAGGGAGACTCTTAGGACATATATTTTCCAAATATGAGAGTTTCAACACTTGGTCTTGTTCAAAATATTGGGCAAATCCCTCAGAAACCCTTTCTGGATATTTCAAGCTTTTGAAATATTTACAAAGGAAATATTCTCTAAAAATCCCAGGAAAATTCTATCATGTCATATATGACATATTTGATGATCTTGCCAAGCTCCATGCCTTGGGAAGCAAGAAAACATCATCAAAACCCCTCAAAACCATTCTATCCATTTTTGAAGTTTGAGCAACTTTACATTGCCAAAACTTGTCCAAATGCTCTCAAACTTGGTACACATGCCAGAATGGTCTAATAATGCATCTAGACCAAATGGCACAAGCTTTGGAGAAGGGTAACTTGATCAGAGTACCCCAAAACCCTTTCTGTTTAGATTCAATTGAACAACTTTACATTACCAACTTTTTACTTGAGACCTCAAACTTTGTGGGCATGATCACAACCCCAAATGATGACACTACACCAAGTGGTGCATCAAGGAGGAATGCTTTGCTTAACTCAAACTTGGTAAATCCATTTCTGTTGATTTCTAGGGTTCACCAAAGTTACATTGGCAAGTTTCTTCAAATGAGCCCAAACTTGGTGGAACACCCTATCTCTATATACCATTTGATCCTGTTAAGTCTTATGACTAGTGGAAATCATTTGGTTGCTCAAAACTACATCAAACACCTTCTGGTGATTTTCCAAAATTACCACTTTCACCTCTTTCCCTTGTTCTCCTTGAGCCCTAGTTTTTACCACAGCTTTCCCAGGTTCCCTTGCACCTCCAGTAACTTTCCCATGGCCACAGCTCAATGATTGAGGGGTGAAAACCCTCATTTTACCTCCCTGGACAGCCCCTCTCTCCCTCTTCTTCTGCCTCTCACCTCTCCTACTGGCTCCCCAAGGCATCCAAGGCCACCACCCCCTTGTTTACTCCTCACCTGACCCCCCAGACAAAGTGGCCGCGCCTAGCAAGCCAAAGACATGCCCTGGCATGCAATTGGCGTGCTCCAGAGCGCGCTACAGTGCGCACCCGCACTGTAGCCACCTCCAATCCGCATCGCCTGACCACCTCGAGCCTCCCCCTCGCGCCAGTCGAGGTGCCTCAAAGTTCGCGACACGCCACGACCCTGTCCCCCTCCTCCTTCTCCCTCCTGCTGCGGCCCTCGCACGCGCGCCGGCCGCCCGCGAGCTCCAATCTCTGGCTTCACACGCGCAAGCTCTCTGGATGCATCCCCGCTCCTCCTCTTCCCTCCCTTGGGCGTAGAACTCATCCACGAACAGCCCCGACTCGCTCGCGTGTGCCTGGATGGCCTCTGGCCTCGCCCGTGACATCGTCGGCGCACGAGTCCACGGTGGACTGGAGCCCGGCTATATAACCACGCCCCGGGCCTCTCCTCTGGCATCCCTCTCATCTCCACACCCCCAAGAACACGCCAGCACCACACACTCCTCTCCAGACGGGCCCGAGCTCGAGATCGAGATTGAGCTCCGCCGCCTCGGGAAGCCGTCGATCCGGAGGTATAAGCCCTCTCCGCCGCTCCTCTCGCTCGATCTAGAACCACAAAACCCCACTGATCATTTTCCCTTTGTTTCCCCTCTCTGTAGCTGCCGGAAACGGCTGGAACCACCTCCACCCAAAGCATCCCGCCGTGCCTCCTCGCCGCCGGCGAACCAGGCCACCCCGGCGACCAACTCCACCTCCATCCGAACGGAGGCTCCTCCCTGAGCACGACGGTACCACCCACACCCCATCACATGCCCTATATCGCCGCCGGCGAGCTCGCCGTCGCCTCTGGACGGAGGTAGACGACGACGGCTGTGGGGCCTGTCCGTCAGCCTCATGCCCTGACGGGTGGGACCCCCCCGTCAGGTTTGAAAACGCACGCGCGCGCGCACCGGTTCGCCGTTGGATTGAAGGCGTATTTCGCCTTTACGCCTTCGACGTGGCAGCCTCGTGCTGGGCTGTTCCCCTCTAGGCCTGCTGCACTGTGGCCTTTCTGGCCCAGTGGCACAGTGCCATTTTCCCTTTTTCTTTTCTGTCAGTTTTATAAATATTCCACATGATAAAATATTTATCCAAATAAATTAATTCCAGTTCCTGAAAACTTGTAAAATTCCAACCTATTTAATGATATAACATTCACCTATATTCTTGAACCTTTTCTGTTCTGTTCAAATTTAAATCTAAATTTGAACACTAAAACCTATGTTCAAAAATTCATGTACCCCATTCTGTCACTCTAAATTCCAAACTAAAATTTTTTGCCATCTTAGTTTTCCCTCTAGTATTTTATAAAAATAAGTTGATATTTTTCTGAGAACTTTGGTTTTTCTGTTTTTATTATAATCTTATTTTCCCGTTATTTATTGCGACAATTAGATACCGTGTTTGACGAAGTTGCTGAAGAAGAAGGAGGGGAAGGATTTGAAGACCTCGAAGACCAAGCCAATCCAGGCAAGCAGCATTTGACCATGATACCCACTTTTATTCCTCGGAACCCTTTTATTTCCGATTACATGATGATAAAGAGTGACGGTGGTAAACTTGTTGAGAGCCACCACATGATGCACACCCTACTCATGATCTTTACCATGTGCTTAGTTGCAATGACAAAAGATTAGTTGTGATGCATCGTGTTGCATGTGAACCATGAACCCTTCGTGGTTACGTCCTTTAGAAAAAACCATCAGGTGCCCCTAATGCCCGAGGGTGATGTTGAGTTAAGGTCATCACTTGAGGAAGAAGTGGTGTACCAAAGAAAGATCTCGTGTGTGGGTGAAATGGTGGATTAGATTTATGTGTGATTACCGTCCCAACCAAACATGTGCAACCACTCTACTCCTTATGGGACAGGGAATTATTGATTACTTAGGCTGATACTAGCATGGTGCCCACATCACTAGTGATGGGGGAGACTTGAGGTCACTCCCGGGACGGGGTCGTGCTTGTATAGGCGACCATGACTGTTTTTATAGGGCACCGGACACACCGTTGGTCCCTTTGTGTATGCGTGACATTGTAAAAAGGGCAAGTCCCATGATCTATCATTTGTACACGAGGGCCGTGCACCAACGAGTGGACCCTATGTTAGTGTCGTCTAGGGAAAGGTATTGACCGGGTGCTTCCCCCGAGTACTTGAGGTACTGCGGGATCGTGGGTGACACGAAAGCTTCCCGGATCTTGTGGGTAAAGTGCGCAACCTCTACAGAGTGTAAAACTATTCGAATAGCCGTGTCCACAGTCATGGACAGTTGGGAGGTGCTACTTAACTATGTCCAGAATTTTACGATCACGGTGTGTGTGTTGAGTCAAGGTGGTGACTTGACTCGTTGTTAATGAATTGAACTCTATTCATGTTGATATCTGTAACCTGTCTTCGAGGGTACCCAAATACGTCGATGCATGTTTCACAAATGGTAGAATATTTAATCTAGCTTGTAGCTAGATTGCTCATTGTTGTACAATTTGCATTGTTACCTTGAACCAAATGATGGGTTGCTTGCGAGTACATTCAAAGTACTCATTGGCTTGCCACTGGTTATTTAATTGGCCAGGCATGGAGGAGCAGGGATTTGAAGAAGAGTTCTATGGAGACGAACATGCGAACTAGGACGCTTTCCCAGTCAGAATGCCTGTAGGGTTAAGGCAGATGGCATGGGTTCTACTTATCTACGAAGACTTCCGCTATTCGAGTTTATTTGCTATTCAGCCCATGAGGCTTTATCTATGTAAGACTTGGCCATAATGGTCATAATTTGTGTAAGACGGTATGTATGGATGTAAGACTCTTGTTATTCAGCTTATGTGTGTTCAGTGAGCATTGATCTCTAGGATCACTATACACGTGCATTTGGTGATCTCGACTCTTAAGTCGGGGTCCCCATAGAGCTGGTATCAGAGCCATCCTGACTGTAGGAAGCCTTAGTTCGCATGGGCGTTAGTTAGGATGAGACCCTTTTTCATAAACCTTCTGAACCTATCTCCTTTTCTAAACGTTACCAAACCTGAGTTATCATCAGCTTATTAACCTCTCCCATTCAACCTTTGTAGATGGCCGCTGTACCTGAAGAGCACCTGACCACTGGGTTCCCCTTGCTTCTCGAGTATAGCCTCCAAGAGTGCTAGTTCCACCGAGCACCCATCCTCACCTACCATGAGCATTGGGTTAATGACACTGAGGTGGAGTACCATGTGGAAGTGATCGTAAGGGCAAACGATTCTCCCACAAGTTGGTTCTTCGAGGGACCCCAGATGGCAACACTACCCCTCGCTGTCGAGGCTGCTGCACTCAAGGCACTAACCCGTCTCCGTGAACTTCTTCCGGAGATGGCAGCGAAGATGACAACCCGCTTCTTGCCTTACCGGAAGGAAGGTGAAGATGAAAGCAGCGCGCAAGCCCCTCCACTGAAGGAAGGACTTCCACTTCGATTCCAGACCTATTTCAGCCTTTGTGCCGACAGCTTGGCACAAGATTTGGCCTCGGAATCGATGAAGCTCTGAGAAGAACTCCACAAGACCAAGGCACTTCTTCGTCGAGCCCAAGAGAAGACGGATAGGATCAAGAAGGAAGGTGCACCTCCTGGGGGACCCGCTATCGCGTATCAAGGCGGAAGGCCCTCAGGAGATGTATCTTCCAAGGATGAAGAGCCACCCCAGCGACGCTGTATGACGGCAAGGGAATATCGCAAGCTCTTCCCTGCACCACCGACAAAACACCGCCGTATCCAACCCCTCCACTCCCCCACACCCTCAAGTGATAGGGGGGCCCAAACAAATGAAGACAAGGAGGAAGACCCAGAAGAGCCAGAATACGCGACCGAGCATTCCGCCGCTTAGGCATTATTCGCAACTCGGATATGCCAGCTCGTGACCTCTACGGTAGGATAGGCCGTGTAACCCTTATGCGAAGTCGAGTCCTTGTATGGTTCATATGAAGCCATCTAGTATTTGCTTTTGTTGTGTTTGGATGTACGTCGTATCTTCCCTTCGAGAATATGTAAACGACTGCATCACCCATTTGGATTTTAATGAATGTGTTTGGCCCTTTTGGCCCTTGCATGAAAATGATTAGTGTCACACCCACCCCCTTACTAGGCACCCATCTTTATTGCTTTTCCTCTTCATTCCAAATCATGAGACCTTTACCGCCCCAACAGGATGCCTGTTGTAACTCGTAGTGGTACCTCTACCCAGCAGCCCGAAGCCGGAGCATCCGCCCAATCAGAGGCCGGCCAAGACCAAACCCACGAACAAGCTCCACCACCACCTCCCCCGAACATGGACATGGCTCAGCTTCTCCAAGCCTTCCGAGAGGAACGCCAAGCCAACACCGCAGCCCTTAAGATGATTGCTCAAGCTGTCACCAACAACCTCCAGCCGGCGGGGAATGGCAGTGGATGTTCCACGTTGGCAGAGTTCAAGAAGCATGCACCGCCAACCTTCATCAAGACAGCTGAACCCCTAGATGCAGACGATTGGGTCCGCACCATTGAGGACTTGCTGGAACTAGTCGGTTGCACCGAAGACCGTGAGAAGGTGGCTTATGCTGCCCACTGCCTCGGGGGGACTGCTAGAGCTTGGTGGGATGGATTCAAGGTCATGCATGTTGGGCAAGACATCACTTGGGACAACTTCAAGGCAGAATTCCGCAAGGCCCATATTCCTTCCGGAATCATGGCTATCAAAAAGCGTGAGTTTCGAGCCCTGAAGCAAGGAAGTGGCACTATCAAGGAGTACATGCAGAAGTTCAGTGTTCTGTCAAGGTATGCCCCTCAAGATGTCAGCACCGATGCTGTAAAAAGGGAGCACTTCATGGAAGGCCTCAATCAGACTTTGCAGTACTCGCTGGTCGTGTGTGACTGCCCAACCTTTCCTGACCTGGTGAACAAAGCACTCATGCTTGATGACAAGAAGCATGCTCTGGAAGACACTCGCAAGCGCAAGATGATCAGCAAGGGAAGTTCCAGCAACCAGAAGCCTCGCCCGTGGCAGCCAGCCCCGGTCAAGCCAACTTACCAGCAGCCAAGAGCTCCTGCACCTCGCACCAACTATCAGCCTCAACAGTATGCCAACCCAAGGCGAGCATTCAACCCCAATAACAGTGGAGGCAACAAGATCAATAACCCAAACCAAGTCACTTGTTTTGGATGTGGTCAGTTAGGACACATCTCAAGGGTGTGACCCAACAAGAAGCCCGATGCCCCGCGCCCCAATGCGCAGAACCCAGGACAAGGCCGCGGGATGCCACCAAGGAACCAAGCTCCTCGCAACCCGCCCAACCATGGGGAGGGGCGTGTGAATCATGTCACTGCTGAAGAAGCCTAGGAAGACCCGGACGTCGTGCTGGGTATGTTCCTTGTCAACTCAGTACCTGCAACTGTCTTGTTTGATTCTGGAGCCAAGCATTCATTTGTCACTCAAAGATTTGCATTAAAAAGTGGCATGACCCCTACACCCGTGAATAATCCCATGGTGGTACAAACCCCCGGAGCAAAGATGAGAGCCAAGATAGGCTGTAAGGGAGTCGGTATTATCATTAATGGGGTAGATTTCCTGGCAGACCTTATCATCCTGAGATCACAAGGCTTGGATGTGATCCTAGGCATGAATTGGCTCAACAAGCACCAAGGCTTATTAGACTGTGCCAATCGGACTGCCACTGTGACCAATGACAAATGAGTCGAAGTTAAGTTTGCCTCCAACTCCTCTTCTTCTCAAACCGCTCAAGACAAATGTCTGTCTGAAGTTGGACTGGAGCAAGTGCCGGTAGTATGCGAGTATCCCGATGTCTTTCCGGATGAGCTACCGGGAATACCCCCTGACTGTGACATTGAGTTCATCATCGAGCTCATGTCCGGGGCAGGACCCATCTATAAGAAGCCTTATAGAATGGGGACGGAAGAATTAGCCGAGTTGAAGAAGCAACTGGAACAGCAGCTGAGGAAGGGATTCATCCGCCCAAGTGCCTCCCCTTGGGGATCACCTGTTCTGTTTGTGGCAAAAAGGGACGGTACCATCCACTTATGCATTGACTACCGTTCCCCAATGAGGTTACAATCAAGAACAAGTATCCACTTCCCAAGATTGAAGATTTGTTTGATCAACTCAGCGGAGCCAAGGTGTTCTCCAAGATCGACCTCAGATCTGGGTACTACCAGCTGAAGATCAGACCCCAAGATATTCCGAAGACGGCATTCGTAACAAGATATGGCCTGTACGAGTGCACGATCATGTCTTTTGGATTAACCAATGCCCCAGCTTACTTCATGTATCTCATGAATAAAGTCTTCACGTAATATTTGGACAAGTTTGTTGTTGTTTTCATTGATGACATTCTTGTCTTCTCGAAGATGGAGGAAGAGCATGAGCAACATTTGAGGATGGTCCTAGACAAGCTTCGAGAGCACCAACTATACGCCAAATTCAGCAAGTGTGAGTTTTGGCTGCATAAAGTTGGGTTCTTAGGTCATGTCTTGACCGAGGAAGGATTGTCAGTTGATCTCGCGAAGATCGAAGCTGTGATCCAATGGCAATCTCCAACGACCGTCAAGGAAGTCAGAAGCTTCCTCGGACTTGCGGGCTATTACCGCAAATTCGTGGAAGGATTCTCTAGCATTGCCTGGCCAATGACTCAGCTCCTGAAGAAGGACAAGAAGTTTGAATGGATGCCAAAATGCGAGGAAAGCTTCCAAGAGCTCAAGAAGAGATTGACCACTGCCCCAGTTCTGGCAACGCCTGATATTCACAAGGAGTTCGTGATATATTGTGATGCCTCTCGAACCGGATTGGGAAGCGTTCTGATGCAAGAAGGACGAGTCATAGCTTACCTCTCAAGGCAGCTACGACCTCATGAAGAGAACTACGCTACTCACGATCTTGAGTTAGCAGCAGTGGTTCGTGCCTTGAAGACATGGCGACATTACCTCCTTGGGAAACGGTGTGAGATATACACAGACCACAAAAGTCTGCAGTATATTTTCACCCAGAAGGAATTGAACATGAGGCAACGAAGATGGTTGGAACCAATCAAGGATTATGACCTCAGTGTTCAATATCACCCCGGGAAGGCTAACGTGGTAGCCGATGCCTTAAGCAGAAAGGCTTGCTCCCTGAATGCCATAATTCAAAGAAGGTAGCCAGCCCTGTTTGAAGAGCTGGAACATTTCAGTTTGGAATTGGTCACCCCTGGATTTCTAGACCATCTAGAAGTCAAACCAACCCTGATGGACGAAGTCAAGAAAGCACAAGGTGGTCACGCAAGCATTGAAGGCATCAAGAAGAAGATGAAGCTAGGCAAGGCCCCAGGATTCTTCGAGGATGAGCACGGGATTGTTTGGTACAAAGGCCGCATCTGCGTACCGAACAAGATGGAGCTGAAGAACCTGATCCTGCAAGAAGCCCACGACACTCCGTATTCCATCCACCCCGGAGGAACCAAGATGTATCAAGACGGGATGAAAAGAGAGATTGCAACCTATGTTGCAAAGCGTGATGTGTGCCAAAGGGTCAAGGCTGAATATCAGGGACCCGCTGGATTTCTCCAGCCACTCAAGATTCCTGAGTGGACGTGGGATAAAGACGGAATGGACTTCATCACTGGATTAGCAAGATCGAATAAAGGACATGACTCCATCTGGGTCATAGTCGACCATTTGACCAAAGTATCCCATTTCATTACTGTCAAGACTACCTATGATGGCAACCAGCTGGCAACTCTCTACATCGACAGAATTGTAAGCCTTCATGGTGTTCCTAAGGAGATTGTGTCAGATAGAGGAACCCAGTTTACCTCAAGGTTCTGGAAGAAGTTCCAAGAAGCCTTGGGAACCAAGTTGTCTTTCAGCACGGCTTTCCACCCCCAGACCGGAGGTCAGACAGAGCGAGTAAATCAAATTCTCGAAGACATGCTCCGAGCCCGTGTCTTGGCATATGGAGCCAAGTGGGAAGATTGCCTCCCTTTTGCCGAGTTCTCCTATAACAACAGTTATCAGTCGAGCCTTCAGATGGCACCATTTGAGGTGTTGTACGAACGCAAGTGTCGCACACCCCTCAATTGGTCAGAGACTGGAGAAGGGCTAGTCTTTGGACTAGATATTCTCCGCGAAGCAGAAGAGCAATTCCAACTAGTCAGAGAATGTTTGAAGGCCGCCAAATCAAGGCAGAAGAGCTATGCTGACACTCATCGCCGAGATATGAGTTTCCGTGTTGGAGATCATGTGTACCTGCGAGTAACTCCTCTGAAGGGGACCAAGCGTTTCCACGTTAAAGGGAAGCTCGCACCAAGGTTCATTGGACCCTTTGAGATCACTGCACAACGAGGAGAAGTGGCTTACCAGTTGGAACTACCACCCGAGCTATCTGATGTGCACAACGTATTCCACGTGTCACAACTCCGGAAGTGTCTCCAAGTTCCGGACAAGCCTGATCTCTACAAGGATGTTGATCACCAAGACATTGATCTTCAGCCTGATTTGACCTACCCCAAGAAGCCCATTCGCATTCTGGATGAAGCAGAGCGACGAACACGAAGCCGCACCATCAAGTACTTCAAGGTCCAGTGGAGCAACCACACGGAAGCAGAAGCAACCTAGAAACGTGAAGACTATCTTAGATCCGAGTATCCCGATCTCTTTTAAAGACCTAGTTTAGGAATCTCGGGGACGAGTTCTTGTAAGGGGGTAGGTCTATCACACCCTGCATTTTCTAACATGTCATTTGCATTAATAAAGCATGAAAATTTGGACCAACAATTTTTTTGGCATCATTTGGCTTTTATTTGGAATTAAGTTTTTCTCTCTCCGATTTTCAAGTGCTCTTTAAAGTCAACTACTCCCTCTTGTATATCTCATCTCCTTACCCCAAACTTCTGCCCAATAATCATACCAAGTGTACATAGCAGTATAGTATTTTCTTACAAAAATAATTTGGCCAAAAAGTATTTTCAAAAATTATTTTTCCAAAAACCCCTGAATTGAGGTTTGCACTGCAAGTGTTTGATTTAGGGTGAGAAAAATATTTGAAAGAGTATATTTGAAACCTAGTAGATATAGGACTCCCATAAACCACAAAAATATAATTTTAAAAGTTA
Source organism: Secale cereale (assembly GCA_902687465.1). Taxonomy (NCBI): domain Eukaryota; kingdom Viridiplantae; phylum Streptophyta; class Magnoliopsida; order Poales; family Poaceae; genus Secale; species Secale cereale. The sequence goes on along the minus strand of LR738712.1, from coordinate 319,980,090 downwards.
TTTTCCTATTTTATTTAAAAGCTTTTTCTCAAGGCCAGAAATGGTCTTTAATAGAGAAAAATTATTTAACTATTTCAAAAATATTTGCCAAAATTCAGGGAGACTCTTAGGACATATATTTTCCATATATGACAGTTTCAACACTTGGTGTTGTTCAAAATATTGGGCAAATCCCTCAGAAACCCTTTCTGGATATTTCAAGCTTTTGAAATATTTACAAAGGAAATATTCTCTAAAAATCCCAGGAAAATTATATCATGTCATATATGACATATTTGATGATCTTGCCAAGCCCCATGCCTCGGGAAGCAAGAAAACATCATCAAAACCCCTCAAAACCATTCTGTCAATTTTTGAAGTTTGAGCATCTTTACATTGCCAAACTTGTCCAAATGCTCTCAAACTTGGTACACATGCCAAAATGGTCTAATAATGCATCTAGACCAAATGGCACAAGCTTTGGAGAAGGGTAACTTGATCAGAGTACCCCAAAACCCTTTTTGTTCAGATTCAAATTTGAACAACTTTACATTACCAACTTTTTACTTGAGACCTCAAACTTTGTGGGCATGATCACAACCCCAAATGATGACACTACACCAAGTGGTGCATCAAGGAGGAATGCTTTGCTTAACTCAAACTTGGTAAATCCATTTCTGTTGATTTCTAGGGTTCACCAAAGTTACATTGGCAAGTTTCTTCAAATGAGCCCAAACTTGGTGGAACACCCTATTTCAATATACCATTTGATCCTGTTAAGTCTTATGACTAGTGGAAATCATTTGGTTGCTCAAAACTATGTCAAACACCTTCTGGTGATTTTCCAAAATTACCACTTTCACCTCTTCCCCTTGTTCTCTTTGAGCCCAACTTTTTACCACAACTTCCTCAGGTTCCCTTGCACCTCCAGTAACTTCCCCATGGCCAGAGCTCAATGATTGAGGGGTGAAAACCCTCATTTTACCTCCCTGGACAGCCCCTCTCTCCCTCTTCTTCTGCCTCTCTCCTCTCCTACTGGCTCCCCAGGGCATCCAAGGCCACCACCCCCTTGTTTAATCCTCACCTGACCCCCCAGACAAAGTGGCCACGCAATTGGCGTGCTCTAGAGCGCGCTACAGTGCGCACCCGCACTGTAGCCACCTCCAATCCGCAGCGCCCGACCACCTCGAGCCTCCCCCTCGCGCCAGTCGAGGTGCCTCGACGTCTGCGACACGCCACGGCCATGTCCCCCTCCTCCTTTTCCCTCATGCTGCTGCCCTCGCACGCGCGCCGGCCGCCCGCGAGCTCCAATCTCTGGCTTCACACGCGCAAGCTCTCTGGATGCTTCCCCGCTCCTCCTCTTCCCTCCCTTGGGCGTAGACCTCATCCACGAATAGCCCTGACTCGCTCGCGTGTGCCTAAACGGCCTCTGTCCTCGGCCATGACATCGCCGGCGCACGAGTCCACGGTGGACTGGAGCCCGGCTATATAAGCACGCCCCGGGCCTCTCCTCTGGCATCCCTCTCATCTCCACACCCCCAAGAACACGCCAGCACCACCCACTCCTCTCCATACGGGCCTGAGCTCGATATCGAGCTCGAGCTCCGCCGCCTCGGGTCGCCGTCGATTCGGAGGTATAAGCCCTCTCCGCCGCTCCTCTTGCTCGATCTAGAACCACAAAACCCCACTGATCATTTTCCCTTTGTTTCCCATCTCTGTAGCTGCCGGAAACGGCCGGAACAACCTCCACCCGAAGGATCTCTGTCGTGCCTCCTCGCCGCCGGCGAACCAGGCCACCCCGGCGACCAACTCCACCTCCATCCGAACGGCGGCTCCTGCCTAAGCAGATCGGTACCACCCACGCCCCTCACATGCCCTATATCGCCGCTGGCGAGCTCGTCGTCGCCTCTGGACGGAGGTAGACGACGAAGGCCGTGGGGCCTGTCCGTCAGCCTCACGCCTTGACGGGTGGGACCCCCCCGTCAGGTTTGAAAATGCACGCACGCGCGCACCGGTTCGTCATTGGATTGAAGGCGTATTTCGCCTTTACGCCTCCGACGTGGCAGCCTCGCGCTCGGCTGTTCCCCTCTGGGCCTGCTGCACTGTGGCCTTTCTGGCCCAATGGCACAGTGCCATTTTCCCTTTTTCTTTTTTGTCAGTTTTATAAATATTCCACAGGATAAAGTATTTATCCAAAGAAATTAATTCCAGTTCCTAAGAACTTGTAAAATTCCAACATATTTAATGATATAACTTTCACCTATATTCTTGAACCTTTTCTGTTCTGTTCAAATTTAAATATAAATTGGAACACTAAAACCACTGTTCAAAAATTCATGTACCCCATTCTGTCACTCCAAATTCCAAACTAAGAATTTTTGCCATCTTAGTTTTCCCTCTAGTAGTTTATAAAAATAAGTTGACATTTTTCTGAGCACTTTGGTTTTTCTGTTTTTATTATTATCTTATTTTCCCGTTATTTATTGCGACAATTAGATACCGTGTTTGACGACGTTGCTGAAGAAGAAGGAGGGGAAGGATTTGAAGACTTTGAAGACCAAGCCAATCCAGGCAAGCAGCCCTTTGACCATGATACCCCCTTTTGTTCCTCGGAACCCTTTTATTTCCGATTACATGATGATAAAGAGTGACGGTGGTAAACTTGTATAGAGCCACCATATGATGCACACCCTACTCATGATCTTTACCATGTGCTTAGTTGCAATGACAAAAGATTAGTTGTGATGCATAGTGTTGCATGTGAACCATGAACCCTTCGTGGTTACGTCCTTTCGAAAAACCCCATCGGGTGCCCCTAATGCCCGAGGGTGATGTTGAGTTAAGGTCATCACTTGAGGAAGAAGTGGTGTACCAAAGAAAGATCTCGTGTGTGGGTAAAATGATGGATTAGATTTATGTGTGATTACCGTCCCAACCAAACATGTGCAACCACTCTACCCCTTATGGGATGGGGCATTATTGATTACTTAGGCTGATACTAGCATGGTGCCCACATCACTAGTGACGGGGGAGACTTGAGCTCACTCCCGGGACAGGGCCGTCCTTGGATAGGCGACCATGACTGTTTTTACAGGGCACCGGACACACCGTTGGCCCCTTCGTGTATGCGTGACATTGTAAAAAGGGCAAGTCCCATGATCTATCATTTGTACACGAGGGCCGTGCACCAACGAGTGGACCCTATGTTAGTGTCTTCTAGGGAAAGGTAATGACCGGGTGCTTCCCCCGAGTACTTGAGGTACTGCGGGATCGTGGGTGACACGAAAGCTTCCTGGATCTTGTGGGTAAAGTGCGCAACCTCTGCAGAGTGTAAAACTATTCGAATAGCCATGTCCACGGTCATGGACAGTTGGGAGGTGCTACTTAAACTATGTCCAGAATTTTACGATCACGGTGTGTGTGTTGAGTCAAGGTGGTGACTTGACTCGTTGTTAATGAATTGAACTCTATTCATGTTGATATCTGTAACCTGTCTTCAAGGTTACCCAAATACATCGATGCATGCTTTACAAATGGTAGAATATTTAATCTAGCTTGTAGCTAGGTTGCTCATTGTTGTACAATTTGCATTGTTACCTTGAACCAAATCATGGGTTGCTTGCGAGTACATTCAAAGTACTCATTGGCTTGCCACTGGTTATTTAATTGGCCAGGCATGGAGGAGCAGGGATTTGAAGAAGAGTTCTATGGAGACGAACATGCGAACTAGGACGCTTTCCCAGTCAGAATGCCTGTAGGGTTAAGGCAGATGGCATGGGTTGTACTTTTCTACAAAGACTTCCGCTATTCGAGTTTATTTGCTATTCGGCCCATGAGGCTTTATCTATGTAAGACTTGGCCATAATGGTCATAATTTGTGTAAGACGGTATGTATGGATGTAAGACTCTTGTTATTCAGCTTATGTGTGTTCAGTGAGCATTGCTCTCTGGGATCACTGTACAAGTGCATTCGGTGATATCGACTCTTAAGTCGGGGTCCCCACAGCGCCGCGCCTTGCCTCCCCACCACCTCATGTCGCCGCACCAATGCGCCACCGCCGCCGGCTCGCCGCCGCCCGTCCTCACCTCGCCGCCACGCCGCTGCCTACCTCGCCCCGCGCCGTCGCCTACCTGGCCACCCCGGCCCCTCCTCGGCCCCCGCGTCACCGCCGGCTGCCGCCTACCTCGCTGCCTCGGACTACCGCCGCCGGCCACCACCCCTGTCGAGGTTCCGGCCGCCGCCGCCGTCGTCTTCTCCGGCCAGATCCAGATCGGATCTGGCTAGATCAGATCCACCAGGAGTTGATCCAAACACCGCCCTCGTCCCGGATCTCTTCGTCACGCACATCTCCATCCTGTTGTCTTTTTCGCTGGTATAAATTCCACGAAGTCCCTGATCCCTAATGTTATGATGCCTCCTTTGCCATGTCATATCTCTGTGCCCGTAGCTCTGATTTGTGTGTATGATGTATGGATTTGTTCGCCTCAGAGTGCTTTACATGTTGATATTATTTGCATGCATGTTAGGGTTCATCTTGTTGTCTTAATCTTCTTTGCCAAACTATTGTTGCTGTTACATTTTAGCTTAAGTTGTCTGTCAATAGCATGATAGCTTGTTTGTGAGGTCGTATCTTTGTGCATGTTGGTCCAAATGGAGTGTATGATATGTTAAAATGTTTGTCTTGTGATGCTCTTCAAGATGGATGCATTTTCATACATCTTAGGTTGCATTATGGCATGATTATCCGTGTTACAAAAGTTCTAGTTGCTGTTAAGATGTTGCAATTGTTACAACTTGTTGATTTGTCTTTTTCGTAGCATTTTGTATGATTATCTTTTGAGCCACATGTCAACATGTTATAGGAGCATAATCATGTTTTCTTTGAATTGGTGTAATTGGTTTTTCATGATATGCCCTATGGTAACTTGAACAAGCTTGCAAACATGCCATGTCATTGTTGCTGTTTTTACACTTGGTGAAAAACTGCTAAGTCTGGAATCTGTTATAACATGTTGCCATGTAAACTTGATGCGACAATCTTTTCCATGCATGTTTTGGAATAACTAGTGAGCATGTCTTGGTATCCATGTAATCATCTATCCATGCATTTGTTTGCATATATGCCCTGCTGTAGCTTGTTAGTATATTGCTGTCAAAATTCTTGAAATCTGAACTGTCAGCCTGTTAACAGAATATTCATTTTGGCAAAGCTCATGTTAATCAACCATTGCAAGGAATGAATTGTTTCTTTGGATGAATTGAAATTATAATATGTCTTCTTCATGCTCATGTAATTTTCATGCTTGCTATAATTGTTTTTCTTGTTGTTATGTGCCTCCGAAGGCAGTAAGAGTTGCTCCTAGTTGTATGTCCAGTAATTTTCACCAAGTCTAAAAACCTGTTAACTTATTGAATCTTGCCATGCTAGTTTAATTGTGTTCCAGTAAGTTTTTGGGTGTGCTCTGAGTGCATTTATGTTGAGAATCATGTCTACTTCGCATCCATGCCTTTTGCCATCATGTTTGGGTGCTGTAGCATATTTAGACCTTGCTCCAAAGATGCCATGTTGCTGTTAACATCAGTTTTGCATTGCATCTTGTGATGCTTGGCATTTGCAAACCTTGCATCTGATTCCAATGATCTTTATATCGATTTCGACCGAAATCTTTCAATCTATCCAGTGGCATTCTTGGTTTGCCAAGATCTTGCCCACATCCATCATGTCTTCACATGTCCATCCTGGCTTCATCTCCTTTCATACTGGTAGCTCCGTAGCATCATACTTGCATCTCTCTTGCATAGCATGTATTATTTTCTTGTCAAGTGTGTTTATTTGGATGCTTCTTTAGGTGGTTAGCACCGGGAGATGAGTCCGAATCCGAGGTCGAGATAGCCGCTGAGTACGATTATGAAGAGAAAGGTCCCGATAGCACCGAAGACTTACCAGGCAAGATAACCATTCCTTGTTATCACCTCTATTGTTGCTTTGCTAGATGCCTCGTTGTATTACTTTGTCGCGATACCTATCGTTTTGCATGTCAGCCCCTACCTTGCCATGAAACCTCTAACTACCTTCCTAGCTGATGTCTACACACGCTTCTATTCTTGTAGACTATGTTGGGCCTCCAAGCGCAGAGGTTTGTAGGACAGCACCAATTTCCCTCAAGTGGATGACCTAAGGTTTATCGAACTCAGGGAAGTAGAGGTTGAAGATGGTCTCTCTCAAGCAACCCTGCAACTAAGATACAAGAAGTCTCTTGTGTCCCCAACACACCTAATACAACTAGGAGTTGTATAGGTGCACTAGTTCGGCGAAGAGATGGTAAAATATGGATGATAGCAGTGGCAAAGCAAAGTAATATAAATCTGTAATAAAAAGTGCAGCAAGCAAACAAGTGGTAAATGTGAGCACAAATGGTATTGCAATGGTGGAAACAAGGCCTAGGCTTCATACTTTCACTAGTGGCAACTCCCAACAACATTAACATAGTCTAATCACATGATATTTCCCATAAAAATGCAATGGAGACGCACTCGGAGGTCATTCCTTTGTGGTCAAGAGAGGACGAGAATTATGTAGGGCTACAAAAGCAGACCTCAAAGTTCGTAGTTCTCAATCTATGGATTTCCCAATGTCACCGCGGCCATCCAAAGAGAGTACCACAATCACCACAACATATCTCCAGGATAGTCAAAGATAAGCACCAAGAGACTCTCAATCTTCAATCAACACACAAAAGAGGAAATCACTCATGAAAATATTCTTCTAATCCATGTCCAATAGACCGCTGTCACCTTGGTCTCGGGGATTATACTAGATAAAGACAAGTGAGTACATCAATTCAATGCATAGAGGAAGGGGAAATATCACGGGATCACCCTAGATTAACATAGCCTATGTCACAACGAAGATCACATCATGGGAGAGAGAATTGACCACATGGCTACTGGTAGAAACCTCAGCCCTGAGGAGGAACTACTCCCGCATCATGGAGGGAGGAAGCAACGTCGATGGAGATGAATCCGGGGGCACTTACCCGTCCCGGCAGGATGCCGGCACAGGAATTCTGGTCCCCCGAAACTTGGTGGCGATGGCGGCGGAGATCGGAATTGCTTCTGGAGAAAAGGGTTCCGGAATCAGGGTTTTCGCGACGGGAGAATAAATAGGAGGCCAAGTGGGGCACCAAAGGAGGTGGGAGCCCCCCAGGCGGCCCCCCGGCGCGGCCAGGGGTGGGGCCGCGCCATCAGGGCGCCTGGGGCCCCTCTGGCCCCCCTTTGGTCCCACTTCTGGCGCATGGAAGCTTCTGGAGCGCTGATTTATATATAATTTTCCCGGAAGTTTTCTGGCAATTTAAGTAATGGGAAAACCTGAAATAAAAAAACAGTAGAAAACAGAAACTGGCACTGGGGTGCACTGAGTTAATAGGTTAGTCCAAATATGATCAAAAGTGTATGAAAGTGTATCAAAAGCATAGCAATATCACCCAAAACATGCATGGAGCAATCAGAAATTATAGATACGTTTGGGACGTATCAACATCCCCAAGCTTAATTCCTGCTCGTCCTCGAGTAGGTAAATGATAACAAGCACAAATTCTGTGGTAACATGCTACCAAAGAGTCTTTCACAATCACATGACAAATGCTTATTGAGATAATGAATCTTTAGTAATTAAGTTGCCTCATGAGAATATCACAAAGAACTGAAAGTTTACAATATGATACTGAAACACCCAATAGATTTGTAGTGAGCATGGGGTGCAAACATGACAAAGTGATACCTCGCTTGCCCCCTTTAGTGAAGCAAAACATAAATGCAGGAGCACCTCCGAAGTTTAAGTGACGACTAGATACAATGATTTCAGAATAAGTGATATCACAATCATGCAGAAGACAATGGTACTTTGGGACAATGCACATTACACTCAGAATGACAATCATGCTCTCAATAGTTGGTGCTTTGAAGAAAGAAGGTGGAGACTCTCGAACCGTGGATTTTGATGGCAAGGTTGAAAACCCGTGGCTGGAAGCAAAGACTAAACAAGTACCAGAGCTCGTGGTTTTAAAAATAGAGATAAAAAGCTTTTGGGAGGTGCATAATTCGTCAACGAATGCTAGTAGATAACCCAATGCTGGACAAGTTTCGAGGAACGGCTCCCACGCGGGGACGATCACGTCCCCTTAATCTCCTTTGTTTATCACTGCCAGAGTTTTTTGATTTCTCAGGAGGGTTTGTTTGTTGCTATTATCTTTTGTGAGCTAGGCGCACTCATGCCAGTCCCTCCTCGTATTAGGGGTTTGCAGATTAGACATGCAATCCCGGGGTAAGATTTGTCCAACATAAGAAGATCATGAATTACCTACTACTTCCTCATGAGCTAAAACAGAGGCACAAAAGAGAAATGCTTTTGAATAATTTTGAGATGGTACAAGAAAGTCTTCGTTAGGAATGGCAAGTAAATACCATATATAGGAAGGTATGGTGGACTCATATGGCATAACTGGTTTCAAGGATTTTGGATGCACAAGCAGTCAGTCCGCTTAGTACAGGTGAAGGCTAGCAAAAGACTGGGAGCGACCAACTAAGAGAGCAATGACGGCCATAATCATGCAGAGCGACAAAGCAACATTGAATTGGGCATGGAAGTTATATCACCACTCAGAAATTAAAGATCATCAAGGCTTGATAGACTTTCTTTACAGTCTTAAATATGCGTGAGCATATGCCAAGTCAATCAAAATAAATTCTTGGAGGAAGATATCACTAAACCATACCACATCATAGGCAAACAAATCATGTTGGTACTTCAATAACACATTAAGAACCCCGAGCTATTTGAGACTAACCATAAGAAAACATGAACTACTAAGCACCATTATGCACATAACATTTTTATCATAGACATATCAACCAGTGCCACAGAAGCGAACTCTCTTAACAAGATAAGCATGATAACTCAAGAGAGTTCCAGAAGCAACAACCTAAACAAAAGCTCTTAAAAAGATAAGCATGAAAACTAAGAGCTAAGCATGACAGCAGCTATGAAAAGATAAAGAACACACACAAGAAGATACGCCTGCAAGCCTATGTTGTGTTCTAAAGTGGAGTGGAGCGTGTTTCTCTCACAATGAAGGCTAGGATCCAACTTGTTAAGAACAGCAAGTAAAACTAAATAAACTAAAAAGAAAACAGCAAGACGCTCCAAGCATAGCACATAACGCATGAAGTGATAAAAATATAGTGGAACGAAGGACGAACTGATAATTGTTGATGGAGAAGGGGATGCATGGGGGCATCCCCAAGCTTAGATGCTTGAGTCTCCTTGGATATTTCTTGGGGGTGCATGGGGGCATCCCCAAGCTTGAGCGTTTGACACTCCTGAATCTTCTTTTATCATCTTCCCTCGCACACTTGAAAATTCCCTTCATACATAACTCATCATAATCTGATTAGAGAGGTTAGTACCCACAATAAAATAATTTTTCTCTACTGGAAACAAAGATATTCTTGAAGGTCTACTGTTTCTCAAGATCTCCAAAAAGTTTTTGCAAAGAAAAAGCAAGCTTAAGGTCTGCAAAACGAGGAAAAGGCAAAACATGGCAGAATCTGTGAAAAACATACCAGCAGGTAGTAAATAATTTTTTCGGGGCACTTCTGCAACTCAAATCAAAAAACTCAGAACAGACGCTCGAAAGCCAATTGTATAGAGCACGCTGTAAAAAAATTAGATCAAAAAGAAGATCTGGTGATTTTATTCGAATTTTTCTGTCCAAGGGCAGAATCTGTTTCCTGGACAGCACGTTACAACTTTTGAACTTTCTTGCAATCAGAGGCTAAAATTGGCACAAAGCTGAAAAATAAAGATACAATGATGTTGCTACAGTAGTAACAAACATCAAGACCACTAAAAACTGAAAGGACAAACTGAAAGCAAAGATAACAAGGGTTGTCTCCCTAGAGCTCTTTCTTTATAGCCATAAAGATAGGCTTAAGACTTTAATGATGCTCTCGTCGGAATAAGAGTTGAAGAACAAAAGAGAGCATCAAGAAGCAAATACCAAACACATTTAAGACTAACATGCTTCCTATGCATAGGAATATTGCAATAGAATAATCCATTGAAGCACAAAGCAATAAGCATAGGAAGACAAAACAAGTGCAGCTTCAAAACCTTCAACATAAAGAGAGGGAACTTGATATTATTGAAATATCTATGAGCATATGTTCCCTTCTCATAATAATTTTCAGTGGGATCACGAATAAACTCAACAATATAAGCATCACATAAAGCATTGTTACCATGATCCATATGCAAAAAGGTACTCTTACTCTCCACATAAGCATAATCTTTCTCATTGGTAATAGTGGGAGTAGGACTATCATAAACAACTTGAACACTATAGATTAATTGTGTATTAGGAAGATGGTGTTCAACAAGGGAGTAATTCCTTCCATGATTATGACAAGTTTCATAAGGATAATTTCTCCTTATGTCATAGGTACCTTTATAATCACTATAGATTGGAGTTATAACATCATCATAGTAGAGAAGAGCATTATCATTGGTAGCAACTATATTTGTAAACATGTTGTCTTTATTCTCACTAGCAAAAGAATTATCAATTATCACATCACTAGTGGGTAAAGGATTTGCAATCCTATCATCCCCAAGCTTAGAGCTTTCCATATCATCACTTTCAGAGTTGGTACCAAAAAGATTTTCAAGATCATAAGTAGCATTATCATCATTTTCCCAATCACAATAAGTAACATGCATATCATAATCAAAATCATCTTCAATAGTACCTACGGACGTATCATCAAGATGATAATTAAGGCAATAAACTTCACCTTCTTCTTTAAACTTACAATCGTTAGGATAAAAGTTGATGGGAGGAATATGCTCAGGCCAGGTTGATACCCATTCTTCTTCCTTCTTGCTCCTCTTCCTCCTCCTCTTCTTTTTCTTCTTCTTCACCTTAGGAGGGAGTGGTTGGAGATGAAGCTTCTCCACATATCCTGGTTTATCATTAGAAACAATAGGGGAAACTTGGGAGAAACTCTCCTTTTTATTAGCAGAAATATAAGAGACATTTTTATACTTTGGTAAAGTTCCCTCCTTTCTAATCTTACTTATGTAATCATTTTTATGACAATTAACAACACAATAGCAATTTTGAAAAGTATTTTTTATTCCTATGGCATTAACATCTAGCCAAGAAGTCTTTTCTGATAACTCTTCACACATCAAAAATAACATAAGCTCATCATAAAGATCAGGGGTGATCATGTTATCACACAACTGGTTAACAGTTATGTTTTGAAAGTGCATGCATTGAAAATTAAAGAGACCCTCTATACAGCAAAGTTCACAAGTAAAAGGATAAAGGTCACACAATTCTCTAGCAATTTCATTTAAATCTTTGACCCAAGTGATTGTTCTTTCATGCTTATGTTGCTTACAATACTTCTCTTCTGCAATCATAGGCCTTTCACAAGGTCTATCCACTCCACAAAAATTAACATGCTTATATAAAACTTCATTTTTAGGAATTGGATCATGCATGTTGCAATCATCATGAACAATTTCATTTTCTTTGCAAATCTCTTTAAAAGGTTCATGATGCTTGATCCAATCCTCCTTAGGCATATTAAGATGTGAAGCAAAAATTTGAGGAAATCATCAAGGAGTTGAGAATCAAGCCCAAACTTAGCACTAAACTTATTAAAACTTGTAGTTTCAACAGAGGACTTAATGCAATCATACTCATAAATTATACCTGACTCTTTACCTTTGTCGATCTCCCAATCTTCAGTGTTACGTTGAATTCTTTCAAGGAGTTCCCATTTAGCATCAATCTTTTCGTTTGTGAAAGAACCCATAGAGGCAGCATTGAGCAAATCTTTATCCTGTCGAGAGAGCCTCGCATAGAAATTAGTAATAATCATATCTTTGGGGAGCCCATGGTTAGGACATTTTAGCATTAACGTTTTCAGTCTCCCCCAAGCTTGAGCTATGCTCTCTCCGTCATGAGGATAGAAATTATAAACATAATTCCTATTCTCATGGACTTCATGAAGAGGATAAAACTTGGAGTAAAAGAGAGACTGGATCTCTTCCCAATCCAGCAGGTAAGAGTCATCTAGTAGCCTATACCATTCCAATGCTTTTCCTTTCAGTGACAAGGCAAATAATTTCCTCATGACTCCATCTCTTGTCAAACCTGAAATCTTAAACAACTCACAAAGTTCTGTAAGTTTCAACAAATGAATACTAGGATTGACTGTCCCATCATAACAATCATTCCTAATTATTTCAATTATCCCAAGTGGTATTTGGAACGGGATACATTCAGTAGGTGGAGGAAACTTCTCTACCACGGGTGTGGTAAAGCGGCCTTCCCCAAGCAGCGAACTAAGAGTGCGATTTTCCATAAACATATCTAGTGAAACTAAAAACAAGAAACAAAAAGATTTAATTGCAAGATCTAAAAATATACCTTCAAACACTTACTTCCCCGGCAACGGCGCCAGAAATAGCTTGATGTCTACACACGCTTCTATTCTTGTAGACTATGTTGGACCTCCAAGCGCAGAGGTTTGTAGGACAGCAGCAATTTCCCTCAAGTGGATGACCTAAGGTTTATCGGACTCAGGGAAGTAGAGGTTGAAGATGGTCTCTCTCAAGCAACCCTGCATCTAAGATGCAAGAAGTCTCTTGTGTCCCCAACACACCTAATACAACTAGGAGTTGTATAGGTGCACTAGTTCGGCGAAGAGATGGTAAAATATGGATGATAGGAGTGGCAAAGCAAAGTAATATAAATCTGTAATAAAAAGTGCAGCAAGCAAACAAGTGGTAAACGTGAGCACAAATGGTATTGCAATGGTGGAAACAAGGCCTAGGCTTCATACTTTCACTAGTGGCAACTACCAACAACATTAACATAGTCTAATCACATGATATTTCCCATAAAACATGCAATGGAGACGCACTCGGAGGTCATTCCTTTGTGGTCTAGAGAGGACGAGAATTATGTAGGGCTACAAAAGCACACCTCAAAGTTCGTAGTTCTCAATCTATGGATTTCCCAATGTCACCGCGGCCATCCAAAGAGAGTACCACAATCACCACAACATATCTCCAGGATAGTCAAAGACAAGCACCAAGAGACTCTCAATCTTCAATCAACACACAAAAGAGGAAATCACTCATGAAAATATTCTTCTAATCCATGTTCAATAGACCGCTGTCACCTTGGTCTCGGGGATTATACTAGATAAAGACAAGTGAGTACATCAATTCAATACATAAAGGAAGGGGAAATATCATGGGATCACCCTAGATTAACATAGCCTATGATCACAACGAAGATCACATCATGGGAGAGAGAATTGACCACATGGCTACTGGTAGAAACCTCAGCCCCGAGGAGGAACTACTCCCGCATCATGGTGGGAGGAAGCAACGTCGATGAAGATGAATCCGGGGGCACTTCCCCGTCCCGGCAGGATGCCGAAACAGTAATTCTGGTCCCCCGAAACTTGGTGGCGATGGCGGCGGAGATCGGAATTGCTTCTGGTGAAAAGGGTTCCGGAATCAGGGTTTTCGCGACGGGAGAATAAATAGGAGGCCATGTAGGGCACCAGAGGAGGTGGGAGCCCCCCAGGCGGCCCCCCGGCGTGGCCAGGGGTGGGGCCGCGCCATCAGGGCGCCTGGGGCCCCTCTGGCCCCCCTCTGGCCCCACTTCTGGCGCATGGAAGCTTCTGGAGCGCTGATTTTTATATATTTTTCCCGGATTTTTTTTGGCAATTTAAGTAATGGGAAAACCTGAAATACAAAAACAGCAGAAAACAGAAACTGGCACTGGGGTGCACTGAGTTAATAGGTTAGTCCAAATATGATCAAAAGTGTATGAAAGTGTATCAAAAGCATAGCAATATCACCCAAAACATGCATGGAGCAAGCAGAAATTATAGATACGTTTGGGACGTATCACTAGCAAACCGTTGTTTGGCTAAGTTATGCTTTGCGCAAGCCCCTCCCCCCCTCTTATAGCATTGTTAGTTGCAGGTGAAGATGAAGTTTGCTCCATGTGGATTGGGTTTTTGGGAATAACAAAGTATCTCTATTTCAATTAATGCACCTTATATACTTGGCAATGAGTGGAACGCTTAGCCTTTTGCTCGGTGTTTTGTTACACTCATGCCACCTTAGGAACCGATAAACCAGTGTTATGTTCCTTGATTTTGCATTCCTAACGCGGTTGGGGTTTATGGGCCCCGCTTGATTGTTCGCTTTGAATAAAACTCCTCCAGCAAGGCCCAACCTTGGTTTATCCATTTGCCTAATAACTAAAAACATGCATAGGGTGTAATGCCCAGGATGCGACTATGTCTCCTACGTGTCGAGGCATGACTTAAAGACATAAGCGCATTCTGTAATGATCTCAAGTATGGTATCTTTGCACATCTCATGTAAAAGTTCGGGGATGTAATTGTAAAAGATAGTTGGCTTACACTCGCCACGTCGCACAATGAATACAATAACGTACATTCATCCAAATAACACAGGGTCCGACTACGGACAAAAACCGAACGAGAAAGATACCATAAACACAAGGCCTGATCGCCCCTAGTAGGAACCACTACTGATCGTTGGGATATGAAACATAGTAACGGCCACTGTGGGGACCCCGACTTAAGAGTCGAGATGACCGAATGCACGTGTACAGTGATCCCAGAGATCAATGCTCACTGAACACACAGAAGCTGAATAACAAGAGTCTTACATCCATACATACCGTCTTACACAAATTATGACCATTATGGCCAAGTCTTACATAGATAAAGCCTCAAGGGATGAATAGCAAATAAAATCGAATAGCGGAAGTCTTCGTAGATAAGTAGAACCCATGCCATCTGCCTTAACCCTACAGGCAGTCTGACTGGGAAAGTGTCCTAGTTCGCATGTTCGTCTCCATAGAGTTCTCCTTCAAATTCCTGCTCCTCCATGCCTGGCCAATTAAATAACCAGTGGCAAGCCAATGAGTACTTTGAATGTACTCACAAGCAACCCATGATTTGGTTCAAGGTAACAATGCAATTGTACCACAATGAGTAACCTAGCTACAAGCGAGATCAATTATTCTACCAACATGTAACATGCGTCAATAAGTTTGGGTAACCTCGAAGACAGGTTACAGATATCAACATGAATAAAGTTTAATTCTTCATCAACGAGTCAAGTCACCACCTTGACTTAACACACACACACATACTATCACCGAGATTGTAAAATTATGGACATAGTTTAAGTAGCACCACCCAACTGTCCATGACCGTGGACACGGCTATTCGAATAGTTTTACACTCTGCAGAGGTTGCGCACTTTACCCACAAGATCCGGGAAGCTTTCGTGTCACCCACGATCCCGCAGTACCTCAAGTACTCGGGGGAAGCACCCGGTCATTATCTTTCCCTAGACGACACTAGCATAGGGTCCACTCGTTGGTGCACGGCCTTCGAGTACAAACAATAGATCATGGGACTTGCCCTATTTCCAATGTCACGCGTACACGAAGGGACCAACGGTGTGTCTGGTGCCCTGTAAAAACAGTCACGGTCGT
Source organism: Secale cereale (assembly GCA_902687465.1). NCBI lineage: Eukaryota > Viridiplantae > Streptophyta > Magnoliopsida > Poales > Poaceae > Secale > Secale cereale. Next base: position 319,964,481 of record LR738712.1, on the reverse strand, counting down.
CTATCCAAGCACGACCCCGTCCCGGGAGTGACCTCAAGTCTTCCCCGTCACTAGTGATGTGGGCACCATGCTAGTATCAGCCTAAGTAATCAATAATGCCCCGTCCCATAAGGGGTAGAGTGGTTGCACATGTTTGGTTGTGACGATAGTCACACATAAATCTAATCCATCATTTCACTCACACACAAGATCTTTCTTGGCACACCACTTCTTCCTCAAGTGATGACCTAACTCAACATCACCCTCGGGCATTAGGGGCACCTGTCAGGACCCCGATCCTAAGTCACACCGATCTAGCTGTAACACGTCATATCACTTTGCGGCCTCACACACGGTATCCCCATGGGTGCCACCTTACCTGGCCCGGGACCGTTTGCGTATTTTGGCACACGTATATGACAGTGTCGCTAGCATCCATATGCCAGAGAATCCGGGCCGACGTGGCTAGTTATAAACCAAAAGTGGCACTAAATTACAGAGACAGGCATCCATGACCCATCAACGAACGTGTCGGTCATCAACGTATGAACCCAAGTCGTAGAAAGCTACATGGACTTAAAGGAACAACGTGTGACATTTCCCCTAAGGGACAGACACAGGAACGAAGAAGGACACATGCCGGCCAGCCTACGTCTTCCGAGCAGTAGCAAGCTACCAAGGCTCATTGGAAACACTAGGAGGCATTTCCCTGTAAGATAGGCTACCAAAGGAAAACAACTAGGTGTCGGATCCCACACATACCAAGCATTTCAATCATACACACAATATGCTCAATATGTGCAAATACAACATTGCATCACAACAGAACTCTATGACTCAAAGTACTTTATTTAAGAGGCTCCAAGAGCCATACATAACATATTCATACAGGTAGGGGTCACATGACCCAACACTCAAGTCATACAGTCATACAAGCACAAGCGCAAGCTACATGTCTGAGTACACACAACTTAGAAAATAAAATAGGCTTGGTGTAGCCTGACTATCTATAAGGCCCTTCACAAGCTCCAGATCTCCGTCTGGGTAGCAATCTACTCGTCGACGTCAACGTCTATGTAGAACCCATCAGAAGGGGCAAGGTTCTCCTCTACAACAGTTATTAAGCAAACATGAGTACAAAGGTACTCAGCAAGTCTTACAATAGAACCTATCATACATGCCTATGGAGTGATCCTACATCACCTACACAGGACGGTGAAGCTGGTGGGCACGATGGCCGGGCCGTTAGATGGCCGGAGCCTTGTCGGCGACGAGCTCCGCGGTGGCGCGTGCAGGTGAGCCTCTTGCGGTGCGTACGGTGCAGGAGAGAACTAACGGAGAGGGGGAGGACAGAGCTGAGCTCACGGCGGTTGCAGTAAACGTCGAGGCGGGCTCGGAGAAGGTCGGAGCTGAGCAGGGCGGCGATGGGGATCTCTGCGGCCGGAGTTGGGTAAGACGGGGTCGGGGGCGACTCCAGAGCGGGCGAGCGTTCGGGGCTCAGCCTGCTCGACGTAGTCGACGACGATGGAGCGGACGGACACGGTGACCGAGCTCGGAGACGGCGGTGGACGCGGCTATCACGACGGCGCGAGCGCGGCGGCGTCGGCCATGGTGCGGGGAAGGCGAGGGAGAGGAGCTGGGGAGGGTTGAGCGTGTCTACGAGCTTGGGGGGGGGAGTGGGTGGTCGATCCCGCCCACCAGAATGGCGAGGGGAGGAAGCAGGGCGGCCGGCAGCTGCGTGGCGCGCGCTGCGGCCGCCGTCGAGCACCTGCCTGCCTGCCTGGCCGAGCCAAGCAGCTCGCTGGAGCGGTGGCTGGGCTGGGCCGGTAGGTGGGCCTGTTAGTGCCGCCAGGTAAGTTTTCTTCTTCCTATTTTTTTCTATTTACTTTCTGTTTCATTTCTTTTGCAACTTTGTTGAATTAATAAAAATGCTAGAACATTTTTATAGGTCATAAAACTACTCAAGCCCACTGTATATAATATGAACAGTATGGAACATTTTAGTTTATGATTATTTGGGCACACAAAATATTTTATAGCATTTAAATGCCCAAATGCAAATACCATATGAATTAATCCAGAGACCTTGGGTGTCCTAGAAAATTGTGCACCATTTTTGGCAGAGGTTTAAGACCAAGGCAGAAATGATGAACATTTTTAAGGGCATTTTGGGTACATTGGAAAAGATTTTATTAAACCCTAGTTGATAGAAGAGGGGTGCTGGGGAGTAAACATGATGCACACTCTAGCTAGTCCTAATGCAAGCACTGACTAGGGATGTGACAGCACCAGATGGGGTTTTCGAAAAGAATGCAACCATGAAGGATTCATGGCACACATGCAACACTATGCATCACTACTAATTATTTGCATTGCATCTAAGCATATAGCAAGATCATGAGTAAGGCATGCATCATGTGGTGGCTTTCAAGTAGGTCACCACTGTCACTCTTATCATCATGCATTCGGAAATAAAAAGGGTTCCGAGGAACCCAAGGGTATCATGGTCAAAGGGCTGCTTGCCTGGATTGGCTTGGTTTTCAAGGTCTTCAAATCCTTCCCCTCTTTCTTCTTCAGCAACCTCGTCAAACACGGTATCTAATCGTCGCAATAAACAACGGGAAAATAAGACTACAATAAAAACAAAAAAACCAAGTGCTCAGAAAAATGTCAACTTATTTTTATCAAATACTAGAGGGAAAACTAAGATGGCAAAAATTCTTAGTTTGAGATTTGGAGTGACAGAATGGGGTACATGAATTTTTGAACAGGGTTTTTAATGTTCAAATATGAATTTAAATTTGAATATAACAGAAAAGGTCCATGGATATGGGTGAAAGTGACATCATTAAATAGGTTGGATTTTTACAAGTTTTTAGGAACTGGAATTATTTCATTTGGACAAATATTTAAACCTGTGGAATTATTTGAAAATCCCACAGAAAAGAAAAAGAAAAAGGGCCCTGTGCAACTGGGCCAGAACGGCCACAATGCAGCAGGCCCAGGGCGAATCAGCCCACCGCACAGGCGCCAGCGCGCGCGCCAGGTTTTCAAACCTGACGGGCGGGGCCCGGCGTCAGTGAGAGGAGAGAGGCGCGAGGGCGAGGGGAGGCTGACAGGCGGGGCCCGCCTATCATCCCTAACCCTCCGGCAGAGGGCCGGTGAGCTCACCGGCCACGACTCGGGGCACGACAGGGCGAGCTAAGGGCAGGGACGAAATCAGCGAGGTGTCGCCGATCTGGTGGAGGTGGAGTGAGTCGCCGGAGTGGCCTGGTTCGCCGGCGACGAGGTCACGCGGTGGAGGAGCTTCGGGTGAAGGTTGCTCCGGTCGTTTCCGGCAGCTGTAGAGAGGGAAAAGAGGGGGAAAAGGATCAGTGGGACGTCGTGGTGCTAGATCGAGCGATAGGAGCGGCTGGGACGGCCTGTACCGAGCGGACGACGGCGAGCCGCCGCGGTGGAGCTCGAGCTCGATCTCGAGCTCGGGCCTGTCTGGAGTGGAGCGTGTGGTGCACGGGGGGGATTAGGTGGGTGATAGAGCTATTGGTGAGGAGAGGAGGAGCGCGGGGGGTCCTTTTATAGGCGAATGGCGAGGTGCCGTGGACCTGTGCGCCGGCGAGCTTCTGCCCGTTGCCACAGGGCTCGGGAGGAGCCGGGGTGGTGTCTGCGGAGTTGCTGGATGTAGTCCAGGGCCGGGGAGAGGAAGAGAGAGAGCGAGGGAAGCTTCCAAAGCAGCGCGCGTATGAGACAGAGGATTGGAGCTCGCGGGCGGCCGGCGCGCGTGCGAGTGCAGCCACAGGAGGGAGAAGGAGGAGGGTGACAGCACCGGGGGGCGTTGCGGATGTTGAGGCGCATCGAGTGGCGAGAGGGAGAAGCACGAGGTGGTCGGGGCAGCTGATTGGAGGAGGCTACAGTGCGGGTGTGCACTGTAGCGCGCTCTGGAGCACGCCTATTGCATGCCAGGGCATGCCTTTGGCTTGCTGGACGCGGCCACCTTGTCTGGGGGTCAGGGGTGGAGTAAACAAGTGCGCTGCGGTCTTGGATGCCCTGGTTACCCAATGGAAGAGGAGGGAGGTTGAGGGAAGGTGACAACTGGGCTGTCCAGCAGAGTAAAATGGGGTTTTCATCCCTCTATTATTGAGCTCTGGCCATGGGGAAGTTACTGGAGGTGCAAGGGGACCTGGGGAAGCTGTGGTAGAATGTTGGGCTCCAGGAGAATAGGAGAAGAGGTGAAAATGGTAACTTTGGGAAATCACCAGAAGGTGTTTGATGTGGTTTAGAGCAGTCAAATGATCTCCACTAGCCATGACACTTAACATGATTAAATGGCATATGGAAATAGGGTGTTTCACCAAGTTTGGGCTTATTTGAAGAAACTTGGCAATGTAACTTTGGTGAACCCTAGAAATTTACAGAAATGGTTTCACCATGTTTGAGTCAAGCTAATCATCCCCCTTGATGCACCACTTGGTGTAGTGTCATCATTTTGGGTTGTGATCATGCCCACAAAGTTTGAAGCCCCAAGTAAAAAGTTGGTAATGCAAAGTTGTTCAAATTTGAATTTGAATAGAAATGGTGTTGGGGTACTCTGATCAAGTTACCCTTCTCCAAAGCTTGTGCCATTTGGTCTAGATGCCTTATTAGACCATTCTAGCATGTGTACCAAGTTTGAGAGCATTTGGACAAGTTTGGCAATGTAAAGTTGCTCAAACTTCACATATGGAAAGAATGGTTTTGATGGGTTTTGATGATGTTTTCTTGCTTCCCAAGGCATGGGGCTTGGCAAGATCATCAAATATGTCATATATGACATGATATAATTTCCCTGGAATTTTTAGACAATATTTCCTTTGTAGATATTTCAAAAGCTTGAAATATCCAGAAAGGGTTTCTGAGGGATTTGACCAATACTTGAAAATGACCAAGTGTTGAAACTCTTATTTATGGACAATATTTGTCCTATGAGTCTCCCTGAATTTTGGCACATATTTTTGAAATAATTAAATATTTTTTCCCTATTAAAGACCATTTCTGGCCTTAAGAAAAAGCTTTTAAATAAATTTGGAAAATAACTTTTAAAATTATACTTTTGTGGTTTATGGGAGTCCTATAACTACTAGGTTTCAAATATACTTTTTGAAATAATTTTCTCACCCTAAATCAAGCACTTGTAGTGCAAACCTTAATTCAGGGGGTTTTTGGAGAACTAATTTTTGAAAATACATTTTGGCCAAATTAATTTTATAAAAAAATACTATACTGCTATGAACACTTGGTATGATCATTGGGCAGACGTTTTGGGTAAGGAGATGAAATCTACAAGAGGGTGCAGTTGACTTTAAAGAGCACTTGAAAAACACAGGGAGAAAAACTTAATTCCAAATAAAATCCAAATGATGCCAAAAAAATTTGTTGGTCCAATTTTTCATGCTCTAATGATACAAATGACATGTTACAAAATGCAGGGTGTGACAGACCTACCCCCCTTACAAGAATCTCGTCCCCGAGATTCCTAAACTAGGTCTTAAAAGAGATCGAGATACTCGGATCTAAGATAGTCTTCATGTTCCCAGGTTGCTTCTGCTTCCGTGTGGTTGCTCCACTGGACCTTGAAGTACTTAATGGTGCGGCTTCGCGTCCGTCGTTCTGCTTCATCCAGAATGCGAATGGGCTTCTCACGGTAGGTTAAATACGGCTGAAGATCAATAGCTTGGTGATCAACATCCTTGTAGAGATCAGGCTTGTTTGGAACTTGGAGACACTTCCTGAGTTGTGACACATGGAATACGTTGTGCACACCGGATAGCTCAGGTGGTAGTTCCAACTAGTAAGCCACTTCTCCTTGTCGTGCAGTGATCTCAAAGGGTCCAATGAACCTTGGTGCAAGCTTCCCCTTAACATGGAAACGCTTGGTTCCCTTTAGAGGAGTTACCCGCAGGTACACATGGTCTCTGACACGGAAACTCGTATCCCGGCGGTGAGTGTCAGCATAGCTCTTCTGCCTTGACTTGGCTGCCTTCAAACATTCTCTGACTAGTTGGACTTGCTCTTCTGCTTCGCGGAGAATATCTGGTCCAAAGACTAGCCCTTCTCCAGTCTTTGACCAGTTGAGGGGTGTGCGACATTTGCGTCCGTACAACACCTCAAATGGTGCCATCTGAAGGCTCGACTGATAACTGTTGTTATAGGAGAACTCGGCAAAAGGGAGGCAATCTTCCCACTTGGCTCCATATGCCAAAACACAGGCTCGGAGCATGTCTTCGAGAATTTGATTTACTCGTTCTGTCTGACCTCCGGTCTGCGGGTGAAAAGCCGTGCTGAAAGACAACTAGGTTCCCAAGGCTTCTTGGAACTTCTTCCAGTACCTTGAGGTGAACTGGGTTCCTCGATCTGACACAATCTCCTTGGGAACACCATGAAGGCTTACGATTCTGTGGATGTAGAGAGCTGCCAGCCGGTTGCCATCATAAGTAGTCTTGAGAGGAATGAAATGGGCTACCTTTGTCAAATGGTCGACTATGACCCAGATGGAGTCATGTCCTCTATTCGACCTTGGTAAACCAGTGATGAAGTCCATTCCGACTTTATCCCACTTCTACTCAGGAACCTTGAGTGGTTGGAGCAATCCAGCGGGTCGCTTATATTCGGCCTTGACCCTTTGGCACACATCACACTTTGCAACATAGGTTGCAATCTCTCTTTTCATCCTGTGCCACCAGAATCTTTCCTTCAAGTCTTGGTACATCTTGGTTCCTCCAGGGTGGATGGAATACGGAGTGTCGTCGGCTTCTTGCAGGATCAGGTTCTTCAACTCCATCTTGTTTGGTACGCAGATGCGGCCTTTGTACCAAACAATCCTGTGCTCGTCCTCGGAGAATCCTGGGGCCTTGCCTAGCTTCATCTTCTTCTTAATGCCTTCGATGCTTGCGTGCCCACCTTGTGCCTTCTTGAATTTGTCCATTAGGGATGGTTTGACTTCCAGATGATCTAGAAATCCAGGGGTGACCAATTCCAAACTGAATTGTTCCAGCTCCTTAAACAGGGTTGGCTGCCTCTTTTGAATTATGGCATTCAGGGAGCAAGCCTTTCTGCTCAAGGCATCGGCTACCACGTTAGCCTTCCCGGGGATATACTGAACACTGAGGTCATAATCTTTGATTAGTTCCAACCATCTCCGTTGCCTCATGTTCAACTACTTCTGGGTGAAAATGTACTTCATACTTTTGTGGTCTGTGTATATCTCACACCGTTTCCCTAGGAGGTAATGTCGCCATGTCTTCAAGGCATGAACCACTGCTGCTAACTCAAGATCATGAGTAGCCTAGTTCTCTTCATGAGGTCGTAGCTGCCTAGAGAGGTAAGCTATGACTCGGCCTTCTTGCATCAGAATGCTTCCCAATCCGGTTCGAGAGGCATCACAATATATCACGAACTCCTTGTGAATATCAGGTGTTGCCAGAACTGGGGCGGTGGTCAACCTCTTCATGAGCTCTTGGAAGCTCTCTTCGCATTTTGGCGTCCATTCGAAATTCTTGTCCTTTTTGAGGAGCTGAGTCATTGGCCGGGCAATGCTAGAGAATCCTGCCACGAATTTGCGGTAATAGCCCGCAAGTCCGAGGAAGCTTCTGACTTCCTTGACGGTCGTTGGAGATTGCCATTGGGTCACAGCTTCGATCTTCGCGGGATCAACTGACAATCCTTCTTCGGTCAAGACATGACCTAAGAATTCAACTTTATGTAGCCAAAACTCACACTTGCTGAATTTGGCGTATAGTTGGTGCTCTCGAAGCTTGTCTAGGACCAACCTCAAATGTTGCTCGTGCTCTTCCTCCGTCTTCGAGAAGACAAGAATGTCATCGATGAAGGCAACAACAAACTTGTCCAAATATTCCATGAAGACTTTATTCATGAGATACATGAAGTAAGCTGGGGTATTGGTTAACCCAAAGGACATGACCGTGTACTCCTACAGGCCATATCTGATTACAAATGCCGTCTTCGGAATATCTTGGGGTCTGATCTTCAGCTGGTAGTACCCAGATCTGAGGTCGATCTTGGAGAACACCTTGGCTCCGCTGAGTTGATCAAACAGATCTTCAATCTTGGGAAGTGGATACTTGTTCTTGATTGTAACCTCATTGTGGGAACGATAGTCAATGCATAAGCGGATGGTACCGTCCCTTTTTGCCACAAGTAGAATAGGTGATCCCCAAGGGGAGGCACTTGGGCGGATAAATCCCTTCCTCGGCTTCTCTTCCAGCTGCTTCTTCAACTCGGCTAATTCTTCCGTCCCCATTCTATAAGGCTTCTTATAGATGGTTCCTGCCCCAGGCACGAGCTCGATGATGAACTCAATGTCACGGTCAGGGTGCATTCCCGGTAGCTGATCTGGAAAGACATCGGGATACTCGCATACTGCCAGTACTTGCTCCAGTCCTACTTCAGACAGACAGTTGACTTGAGCGGCTTGAGCAGAAGAGGAGTTGGAAGCAACTTAACTTCGACTCCTTGGTCATTGGTCGCAGTGACAGTCCGATTGGCACAGTCTAATAAGCCTTGGTGCTTGCTGAGCCAATTCATGCCTAGGATCACATCCAAGCCTTGTGATCTCAGGACGATAAGGTCTGCTAGGAAATCTACCCCGTTAATGGTAATACTGACTCCCTTACAGCCTATCTTGGCTCTCATCTCCGCTCCGGGGGTTTGTACCACCATGGGGTTATTCAGGGGTGTAGGGGTCATGCCACTTTTTAATGCAAATCTTTGAGTGACAAATGAATGCGTGGCTCCAGAATCAAACAAGACAGTTGCAGGTGCTGAGTTGACAAGGAACGTACCCAGCACGACGTCCGGGTCTTCCTGGGCTTCTTCAGCAGTGACGTGATTCACACGCCCCTTCCCATGGTTAGGCGGGTTGCGAGGAGCTTGGTTCCTTGGTGGCATCCCGCGACCTTGTCCTGTGTTCTGCTCATTGGGGCGAGGGGCATCAGGCTTCTTGTTGGGGCACACCCTTGAGATGTGTCCTGACTGACCACATCCAAAGCAAGTGACTTGGTTTGGATTATTGATCTTGTTGCCACCACTGTTATTGGGGTTGAATGCTGGCCTTGGGTTGGCATACTGCTGTGGCTGATAGTTGGTGCGAGGTGCAGGAGCTCTTGGTTGCTGGTAGGTTGGCTTGACCGAGGCTGGCTGCCACGGGCGAGGCTTCTGGTTGCTGGAACTTCCCTTGCTGACCATCTTGCGCTTGCGAGTGTCTTCCAGAGCACACCGCTTGTCTTCAAGCATGAGTGCTTTGTTCACCAATTCAAGGAAGGTTGGGCAGTCGCACACGACAAGCGAGTACTGCAGAGTCTGATTGAGGCCTTCCATGAAGCGCTCCCTTTTTGCAGCATCAGTGCTGACATCTTCAGGAGCATACCTTGACAGAACACTGAACTTCTGCATGTACTCCTTGACAGTGCCACTTCCTTGCTTCAGGGCTCGAAACTCACACATTTTGATAGCCATGATTCCGAAAGGAATATGGGCCTTGCGGAATTCTACCTTGAAGTTGTCCCAAGTGATGTCTTGCCTAGCATGCATGACCTTGAATCCATCCCACCAAGCTCTAGCAGTGCCCCCGAGGCAGTGGGCAGCATAAGCCACCTTCTCGCGGTCTTCGGTGCATCCGACTAGTTCCAGCAAGTCCTCAATGGTGCGGACCTAGTCGTCTGCATCCAGGGGTTCAGCAGTCTCGATGAAAGTTGGCGGTGCATGCTTCTTGAACTCTGCCAACGTGGAACGTCCATTACCATTCCCCGCCGGCTGGCGGTTGTTGGTGACAGCTTGAGCAATCATCTGAAGGGTTGCGGTGTTGGCTTGGCGTTCCTCTCAGAAAGCTTGGAGAAGCTGAGCCATGTCCATGTTCAGAGGAGGTGGTGGTGGTGGAGCTTGGTCGTTGGTTTGGTCGTGGCCGGCCTCTGATTGGGCGGATGCTCCGGCTTCAGGCCGCTGGGTAGAGGTACCAGTACGAGTTACAACAGGCATCCTGTTGGAGCGGTAAAAGGTCTCATGATTTGGAAGAGGGAAAGCAATAAAGATGGGTGCCTAGTAAGGGGGTGGGTGTGACACTAATCAAATCATGCAAGGGTCGAAAGGGCCAAACACATTCATTAAAATCCAAATGGGTGATGCAGTCGTTTACATATTCCCGGAGGGAGAATACGACGTACATCCAAACACAACAAAAGCAAATACTAGATGGCTTCATATGAACCATACAAGGACTCGACTTCGCATAGGGCTTACACGACCTATCCTACCGTAGAAGTCACGAACTGGCAAATCCGAGTTGCGAATAATGCCTAAGCGGCGGAATGCTCGGTCGCGTATTCTGGCTCTTTTGGGTCTTCCTCCTTGTCTTCATCTGTCTGGGCCCCCTTATCACTTGAGGGTGTGGGGTAGTGGAGGAGTTGGATACGGCGGTGTTTTGTTGGTGGTGCAGGGAAAAGCTTGCGATATTCCCTTGCCGTCATACGGCGTCGCCTGGGTGGTTCTTCATCCTTGGAAGATACATCTCCTGAGGGCTTTCCGCCTCGGTACGCGATAGCGGACTGTCCGGGAGGCACACCTTCCTTCTTGATCCTATTCGTCTTCTCTTGTGCTCGACGAAGAAGTGCCTTGGTCTTGTGAAGTTCTTCTCGGAGCTTCATCGCTTCCGAGGCCAAATCTTGTGCCAAGCTGTCGGCACATAGGCTGAAGTAGGTCTGGAATCGAAGTGGAAGTCCTTCCTTCAGTGGTGGGGCTTGTGCACTGCTTTCATCTTCACCTTGCTTCCGGTAAGGCAAGAAGCGGGTTGTCATCTTGGCTGCCATCTCCGGAAGAAGCTCGCGGAGACGGGTTAGTGCCTTGAGTGCAGCAGCCTCGACAGCGAAAGGTAGTGTTGCCATCTGGGGTTCCTCGAAGAACCAACTTGTGGGAGGATCATTTGCCTTTACGATCACTTCCACATGGTACTCCACCTCAGGGTCGTTAACCCAATGATCATGGTAGGTGAGGATGGGTGCTCGGTGGAACTGGCACTCCTGGAGGCTATCCTTGAGAAGCAAGGGAAACCCAGTGGTCAGGTGCTCTTCAGGTACAGCGGCCATCTACAAAGGTTGAATAGGAGAGGTTAATAAGCCGATGATATCTCAGGTTGGTAAGGTTTAGAAAAAGAAGAGAGGTTCAGAAGGTTTTGAAAAGGTTCTCATCTAACTAACGCCCATGCTAACTAAGGCTTCCTACAGTCAGGATGGCTCTGATACCAGCTCTGTGGGGACCCCGACTTAAGAGTCGAGATCACCGAATGCACGTGTACAGTGATCCCAGAGATCAATGCTCACTGAACACACAAAAGCTGAATAACAAGAGTCTTACATCCATACATACCGTCTTACACAAATTATGACCATTATGGCCAAGTCTTACATAGATAAATCCTCAAGGGATGAATAGCAAATAAACTCGAATAGCGGAAGTCTTTGTAGATAAGTAGAACCCATGCCATCTGCCTTAACCCTACAGGCATTCTGACTGGGAAAGCGTCCTAGTTCGCATGTTCGTCTCCATAGAGTTCTCCTTCAAATTCCTGCTCCTCCATGCCTGGCCAATTAAATAACAACTAGCAAGCCAATGAGTACTTTGAATGTACTCGCAAGCAACCCATGATTTGGTTCAAGGTAACAATGCAATTGTACAACAATGAGTAACCTAGCTACAAGCGAGATCAATTATTCTACCAACATGTAAGATGCGTCAATAAGTTTGGGTAACCTCGAAGACAGGTTACATATATCAACATGAAGAGAGTTTAATTCTTCATCAACGAGTCAAATCACCACCTTGACTCAACACACACACATACTATCACCGAGATTGTAAAATTCTGGACATAGTTTAAGTAGCACCACCCAACTGTCCGTGACCGTGGACACGGCTATTCGAATAGTTTTACACTCTGCAGAGGTTGCGCACTATACCCACAAGATCCGGGAAGCTTTTGTGTCACCCACGATCCCGCAGTAGCTCAAGTACTCGGGGCAAGGACCCGGTCATTATCTTTCCCTAGACGACACTAGCATAGGGTCCACTCGTTGGTGCACGGCCTTCGAGTACAAACAATAGATCATGGGACTTGCCCTATTTTCAATGTCACGCGTACACGAAGGGACCAACGGTGTGTCCGGTGCCCTGTAAAAACAGTCATGGTCGTCTATCCAAGCACGACCCCGTCCCGGGAGTAACCTCAAGTCTTCCCCGTCACTTGTGATGTGGGCACCATGCTAGTATCAGCCTAAGTAATCAATAATGCCCCGTCCCATAAGGGATAGAGTGGTTGCACATGTTTGGCTGGGATGGTAGTCACACATATAACTAATCCATCATTTCACCCACACACAAGATCTTTCTTGGCACACCACTTCTTCCTCAAGTGATGACCTAACTCAACATCACCCTCGGGCATTAGGGGCACCCGACGGGGTTTTCGAAAAGAATGCAACCACGAAGGATTCATGGCGCACATGCATCACTAAGCATCACTACTAATTATATGCATTGCATCTAAGCATATAGCAAGATCATGAGTAAGGCATGCATCATGTGGTGGCTTTCAACTAGGTCACCACCGTCACTCTTATCATCATGCATTCGGAAATAAAAAAGGGTTCCGAGGAACACAAGGGTATCATGGTCAAAGGGCTGCTTGCCTGGATTGGCTTGGTATTCAAGGTATTCAAATCCTTCCCCTCCTTCTTCTTCAGCAACCTCGTCAAACACGGTATATAATCGTCGCACTAAACAACGGGAAAATAAGACTACAATAAAAACAGAAAAACCAAAGTGCTCAGAAAAATGTCAACTTATTTTTACCAAATACTAGAGGGAAAACTAAGATGGCAAAAATTCTTAGTTTGAGATTTGGAGTGACAAAATGGGGTACATGAATTTTTGAACAGGGTTTTAAATGTTCAAATATGAATTTAAATTTGAACAGAACAGAAAAGGTCCATGGATATGGGTGAAAGTGACATCATTAAATAGGTTGGATTTTTACAAGTTTTTAGGAATTGGAATTATTTCATTTGGATAAATATTTAATCATGTGGAATTATTTGAAAATCCCACAGAAAAGAAAAAGAAAAAGGGCCCTGTGCAACTGGGCCAGAACGGCCATAGTGCAACAGGCCCAGGACGATCAACCCACCGCACGGGCGCCAGCGCGCGCGCCAGGTTTTCAAACCTGACGGGCGGGGCCCGGCATCAGTGAGAGGAGAGAGGGGCGCGGGCGAGGGGAGCCTGACAGGCGGGGCCCGCCTGTCATCCCTAACCCTCCGGCAGAGGGCCAGCGAGCTCACCGGCGACGACTCGGGGCGCGGCAGGGCGAGCTAAGGGCAGGGACGGAATCAGCGAGGTGTCGCCGATCTGGTGGAGGTGGAGTGAGTCGCCGGAGTGGCCTGGTTCGCCGGCGGCGAGGTCACGGGGCAGAGGAGCTTCAGGTGAAGGTTGTTCCGGTCATTTCCGGCAGCTGCAGAGAGGGAAAAGAGGGGAAAAGGATCAGTGGGACGTCGTGGTGCTAGATCGAGCGAGAGGAGCGGCTGGGACGACCTGTACCGAGCGGACAACGGCGAGCCGTCGCGGCGGAGCTCGAGCTCGATCTCGAGCTCGGGCCTGTCTGGAGTGGAGCGTGTGGCGTAGGGGGGGATTAGGTGGGTGATAGAGCGATTGGTGAGGAGAGGAGGAGCGCGGGGGGTCCTTTTATAGGCGAACGGCGAGGTGCCGTGGACTTCTGCGCCGGCGAGCTTCTGCCCGTTGCCACAGGGCTCGGGAGGAGCCGGGGAGGTGTCTGCGGAGTTGCTGGATGCAGTCCAGGGCCGGGGAGAGGAAGAGAGAGAGAGCGGGGGAAGCTTCCAGAGCAGCGCGCGTGCGAGGCAGAGGATTGGAGCTCGCGGGAGGCCGGCGCGCGTGCTCGGGCAGCCATAGAAGGGAGAAGGAGGAGGGGGACAGCGCCGGGGTGGCGTTGGGGACATCGAGGCGCATCGAGTGGCGCGAGGGGGAAGCACGAGGTGGTCGGGGGCGGCTGATTGGAGGAGGCTATAGTGCGGGTGTGCACAGTAGCGTGCTCTGGAGCACGCCTATTGCATGCCAGGGCATGCCTTTGGCTTGCTGGACAAGGCCACCTTGTTTGGGGGGTCAGGGGTGGAGTAAACAAGTGCGCTGCGGTCTTGGATGCCCTGGTTACCCAATGGAAGAGGAGGGAGGTTGAGGGAAGGTGAAAACTGGGCTGTCCAGCAGAGTAAAATGGGGTTTTCACCCCCTCTATTATTGAGCTCTGGCCATGGGGAAGTTACTGGAGGTGCAAGGGGACCTGGGGAAGCTGTGGTAGAAAGTTGGGCTCAAGGAGAATAGGAGAAGAGGTGAAAATGGTAACTTTGGGAAATCACCAGAAGGTGTTTGATGTGGTTTAGAGCAGTCAAATGATCTCCACTAGCCATGACACTTAACAGGATTAAATGGCATATGGAAATAGGGTGTTTCACCAAGTTTGGGCTTATTTGAAAAAACTCGCCAATGTAACTTTGGTGAACCCTAGAAATCAACAGAAATGGTTTCACCATGTTTGAGTCAAGCTAATCATCATTTGGGGTTGTGATCATGCCCACAAAGTTTGAAGCCCCAAGTAAAAAGTTGGCAATGTAAAGTTGTTCAAATTTGAATTTGAACAGAAATGGTGTTGGGGTACTCTGATAAAGTTACTCTTCTCCAAAGCTTGTGCCATTTGGTCTAGATTCCTTATTAGACCATTCTAGCATGTGTACCAAGTTTGAGAGCATTTGGACAAGTTTGGCAATGTAAAGTTGCTCAAACTTCAGATATGGATAGAATGGTTTTGAGGGGTTTTGATGATGTTTTCTTGCTTCCCAAGGCATGGGGCTTGGCAAGATCATCAAATATGTCAAATATGACATGATAGAATTTCCCTGGAATTTTTAGATAATATTATCTTTGTAAATATTTCAAAAGCTTGAAATATCAAGAAAGGGTTTCTGAGGGATTTGACCAATATTTGAACATGAGCAAGTGTTGAAACTCTTATATATGGACAATATATGTCCTATGAGTCTCCCTGAATTTTGGCAAATATTTTTGCAATAATTAAATAATTTTTCCCTATTAAAGACCATTTCTGGCCTTAAGAAAAAGCTTTTAAATAAAATAGGAAACTAACTTTTAAAATTATACTTTTGTGGTTTATGGGAGTCCTATAACTACTAGGTTTCAAATATACTTTTTGAAATAATTTTCTCACCCAAAATCAAGCACTTGCAGTGCAAACCTCAATGCATGGGTTTTTTGGAGAACTAATTTTTGAAAATACATTTTGGCCAAATTAATTTTATAAGAAAATACTATACTGCTATAAACACTTGGTATGATCATTGGGCAGACGTTTTGGGTAAGAAGATGAAATCTACAAGAGGGTGCAGTTGACTTTAAAGAGCACTTGAAAAACACATGGAGAAAAACTTAATTCCAAATAAAAGCCAAATGATGCCAAAAAAAATTGCTGGTCCAAATTTTCATGCTCTAATGATACAAATGACATGTTACAAAATGCAGGGTGTGACAGCCACGCTCTTCATCGAACTCCCACTGAAGTTCTGATCCATCTCCTGCATCGTACTCGACTGTACCTGCATCTGGTGTGTGTTGAATCTGTGAGCCACGGGGACTCAGCAATCCCGTTCCCGGGTATCAAAACTACAACGCCTTAGGTGTGGAAAGGTTATAAAAGTTTCTGCAGCAAGCACTAAGCATCTAGGTTACGAGTTTAGAGCGAGAAGAGAACAAGTGCCAACGGTCGCCAAGTTGATCAAGAAATGATAGTAGCTACTCACGGTCAAACATAACCCCACCGTGTTCACTTCCCCAAGCCCTTCGGAAAGAGACCATCACGGTTACTCTCACATGTAGTGTATTCTTATGGATTAGGTGTCAAGTTATCTACAACCGGATATTAACAAATTCCAATCTGCCACATAACAGCGGGCACGACTTTCGAAAGATCAAACCCTGCAGGGGTGTCCCAACTTAGCCCATCACATGCTCACGATCTGCGGAGTCGCAACTCCAAAGTGGGAAGACCCGAGTATTCTCGGAATCTTGTGCTCAAGATATTTCGACAAGGTAAAACTAATCCAGCAAGACCTCCCGGCGTGCCAACACCCTAATAGTAGACGCGCATATCTCGTCTCAGGCCATGACCAGATAGGTCCAGCTATGGGAACCAGAACCTTGAGTTGCTTCAAGTCGGCCCCGGAGGCTGCCCAGTTTGGACCATAACTCATGAGGGCCATTGGCCCGATTTGTAAAATTAAGTCCTCGGGGTCTGGAAAGCCCCTATGCAAGTTTTAGTTATGAGGCAAATGGAGTACCAAAGTTGGGCCTTGCTGGAAAAGCTTTAAGAAATGCGAATTATCAAGGGGGGCCATAAACCCCAACCGTGTTAGGAATGCAAAATCAAGGAACATAACACCGGTTAATCGGGTCCTAAGGTGGCATGAGTGGAACAAAACACCAAGTAGAAGGCCGAGCCTTCCACCCATTACTAATATATATATATATGCATTAATATGATTAAGATATGTATTGTGTTATCCCAATAAACAAGTCCGAACATGGGGTAATCTTCAAACTTCACCTGCAAGTAACAACGCTATAAGAGGGCCTGAGGAAAACTGTACTTTGCCAATCAATGGTTTGCTTGGAAGGCGGTTAGAGTGTTTCATGGCAACAATAGGAGGCTGACAAACGGGAATAGGCATCGAGGCATAGCTAAAGAGCGAGACAACTAGCATAGACAAAGATAGACGTGATATCGGGGAACGGTCATCTTGCCTGGTAAGTCATCGGTGGGATGGTAAGACGGCTCCTCAAACTCAGTCTCGACAAGATCCTTGAACTCGGTATCGGCTCCCGGCTCTACCCAACACAAGAGCACAACAACGACACAATATCAAACACGATACAATGCACAAACAACATGATGCAACACATGTCATAGGATGCAACTATGATGTGCGTATGCATGAGGATGCTCTCGAGCCTAAGGAGAAGGTGATGAAAATGGCCTCATCTTGGGAAACCAAGAAAGCCACTGGTCAGATGGGAAGATTTCGGTCGAAAACGATATGAAGATCATGAGAAACGGATGCACGGTTTGCAAATGACAAGCAAAATACTACATGATGCAATCTGCCAGAAACAGCAAGTTGCCCACTAAGTGACCAAGTTTAAGTATGCTACAGCACCCCAACAAGCAAGCAAAAGGCATGGAAATAATATACATAACATGCTCTTGAAGAATAACCACATGGCTACTTCTGCAACATACTGGAACATGTCACAAACAGCATGGCAAAAGTGCAAAAGTTTATCCATACTTTGTGAAAAACAGGGCATGGCAACAATTACAACAAGTAGGCATGTTTGCAAGCTTGTGCAACTCAACTCAAAGCACAACATGGCATGTGAATATAACCAACAGTAAGAAGACATATTTCAGAAGCCACTCATGGCAAGAACATGGCCATAGGATGCATAGAACACTAGCTATTCTCGTGGCAAAATTGAACTTGTTGATAACATGCTGACAGAAACATTTTATAGCAACTTGAGAGTATGAAAACAACAAGCTACATCAAGGTATCATGGCAAACAAGAGCATGGATAGCTAGAGCATAACATATACATCAAGGCACACCCACTAGATAATTGTATCCATGCACAACAAAGACGGTGACATCATGGAAACATGGCATAAAAATTAACAGATTCACACTTAGCAGAAATTTATCATCAAGATAACATGATAACAAGCTTGATGCACTCATCTCAATACATATCATGGCATGAAAATGAATCTATCATGTAGAGCACATTCCAATGAGAAAAACTCATGTTGACATCTAGCTCATATGACACATGGATTACTATACACAAGCAGGACAAAACATCATCTCATAACAAGTTCAGAAACTTATCAGCCACATGCACTTTTTTAACAGTGTTAAACATGGCATAATGCATCCTATCATGCAATAAAATACATGCATCTTGAAGAGCATCACAAGACAAACATCTGGACATATCATTCACTCCATTCGGACCAACATGCACAAAGTTACTAGCTCACAAACAAGCCAACAAATTTACACAGCCAACAAGTGCTAAAACAGTTTCATCACGAAGCACTCTGGCCATGAAGATTAATTCAACTATATGATCCATATCTTGCATGGAACTAATGCTAACATGTAGAGTATGACGAGACGAACATTTCGATATATCATATGCGCAAACCGGAGCATCGAGCAAAAAGTTACCACATGAAGGAGGCAATAAATTTACATGGATCTGGGACTTAGTGGAATTTTACCTCCGCGAAAAGTCAACAAGGGACGGAGGGATTCCGGGACGAAGGGATTCGGGCGGAGCGGGTCCGTTTAGTTCGAGGGACCGGTGGATCTGGTCCACCTCCAGATCCGGATCCAGCCCTCGCCGGAGACATCGTCGGAGACGGCGAGCAAGACGGCGGCGGCTAATACGTCTCCAACGTATCTACTTTTCCAAACCCTTTTGCCCTTGTTTTGGACTCTAACTTGCTTGATTTGAATGGAACTAACCCGGACTGGCGCTGTATTCAGCAGAAGTGCCATGGTGTTGTTTTTGTGCAGAATAAACAATTCTCGGAATCGCCTGAAAATTAACGGAGAATTATTTCGGAAAATATAAAAAATATCTGCAAGAAGATCCACACCAGGGGGCCTTGGGCCTATCCACGAGGGTGGGGGCGCGCCCCCCTGCCCAGGGCGCGCCCCCTACCTCGTGGGCCCCCCTGGTAACTTACCGACGTACCCCCAGATCCTATATCTTCACTTTCGGGGAGGAAAAAAATCGAGGAGAAGGAATTATCGCGTTTCACGAGGTGGAGCCACTGCCAAGCCCTAATCTTTCTCGGGAAGGCTGATCTGGAGTCCGTTCGGGGCTCCGGAGAGTGGAGATCGTCGCCATCGTCATCATCAACCTTCCTCCATCACCAATTCCATGATGCTCACCGCCGTGCATGAGTACTTCCATCGTAGGCTTGCTGGACGGTGATGGGTTGGATGGGATCTATCATGTAATCGAGTTAGTTTTGTTAGGGTTTGATCCCTAGTATCCACTATGTTCTGAGATTGATGTTGCTATGACTCTGCTATGCTTAATGCTTGTCACTAGGGCCCGAGTGCCATGATTTCAGATTTGAACCTATTATGTTTTCATGAATATATGTGTGTTCTTGATCCTATCTTGCAAGTCTATAGTCACCTACTATGTGTTACGATCTGGCAACCACGAAGTGACAATAATCGGGACCACTCCCGGTGATGACCATAGTTTGAGGAGTTCATGTATTCACTATGTGTTAATGCTTTGGTCCGGTACTCTATTAAAAGGAGGCCTTAATATCCCTTAGTTTCCAATAGGACCCCGCTGCCACAGGAGGGTAGGACAAAAGATGTCATGCAAGTTCTTTTCCGTAAGCAAGTATGACTATATTCGGAATACATGCCTACATTGCATTGATGAACTGGAGCTAGTTCTGTGTCACCCTAGGTTATAACTTATACATGATGAATTGCATCTGACATAATTTCCCATCAATGATCCAATGCCTACGAGCTTTACCTAGATTGCTTGTTGCTTATTTACTTTTCCATTGCTACTATCACAAAAATTACAAAAACACGATCGTTACTTTTATTCCTGCTACCGCCACTATCATATTACTTTGCTACTAAACTATCTTGCTACAGTGTAACGCCCCGGACACACCCATCGGTGGTCGTTACTCCTGGCGGGATCTATACTGGCCCCACATATCAATACTAGTCTTTTCGCACTTTGTATTCACTCGTGCGCACCCGGGAGCAACTTCCCGGTCGGTTACCCATCCTAAAACTACTCCAAGCTGAGCACGCTTAACTTTGGAGTTCTATCCGAATGGGCTCCCGGAAAAGAAGGAATTCCTTATTGATATGAGTAGTCTATCATCCATAATAAGCCAGGCCATCACATGCACCCTCACTCAAAGGAACCGACATCCTCGTCGGGCCACAAGAACGTTCCCTCTTGGCACAAACGTCTATGCATCCAGTCTGATACATGTGCCATGCCGTGTGCCACGGTGGGTCGCAAACGTCATGAACAACATGACCGCGAAGCTGTCCGCAAACATCCGTGTAACCGCGAGGGTCGGCTCTGATACCAACTTGTAACGCCCCAGACACACCCGTCGGTGGTCGTTACTCCTGGCGGTATCTAGACTGGCCCCACATATCAATACTAGTCTTTTCGCACTTTGTCCTCACTCGTGCGCACCCGGGAGCAACTTCTCGGTCGGTCACCCATCCTGAAACTACTCCAAGCTGAGCATGCTTAACTTTGGAGTTCTATCCGAATGGGCTCCCAGAAAAGAAGGAATTCCTTATTGATATGAGTAGCCTATCATCCATAATAAGCCAGGCCATCACATGCAGATACTAAGTTTCCAGGTGTGGTTGAATTGACAACTCAGCTGCTAATACTTAAGAGTATTCTTTGGCTCCCCTTGTGTCGAATCAACAAATTTGGGTTGAATACTTTACCCTCGAAAATTGTTGCGATCCCCTACACTTCTGGGTTATCAAGACTATTTTCTGGAGCCGTTGCCGGGGATCATAGCTTTGTTCTTTAAGTCACTTGGGATTTATATCTGTTGATCACTATGAAGAATTTGAAGGACTCAAAAACCAAGATCTTACCATCAACTACGAGGGGAGGTAAGGAACTGCCATCTAGCTCTGCACTTGATTCTCCTTCTGTTATGAGTAAACTTGCGACACCTACTCCTGCTATTGAATCTGATATGTCGTATGTTCTTGATGATGCCACTTCTGCTATGTATGATGAAACTACTTCTATGCCTGATACTGTGGCACTAGGTGAATTTCTAGATGAACAAATTGCTAAGGTTAGGGAGAGTGGAAATGTTGAAACTGATGATATTTATGAAAGTAATGATGAAACTACTCCCAATAGACAAGAATTGCCTGTTGTTCCAGAGGGTTATGTTATGGATGCAGAAACTGCTAGAGACTTTCTTGCTTGCAATGATAGATATGATCTTAAGAAATTATTAGCTAAGCTGAAAGAAAAGTCCTTGAATGATAGAATGAAACATGGCCCTGCTTTTGCTACTTCACCTATTTGTGTTACTGATAAGGATTATGAATTTTGTGTTGATCCTGAGTTAATTACTTTGGTTGAATCTGATCCTTTCCATGGCTATGAGTCTGAAACTGTTGTGGCACATCTTACTAAGTTGAATGACATAGCCACCCTATTTACCAACTTGGTTTAATTCTCTTGATCTTGGATGGGTGCGTAGTCCCCAGGATATGATGTATTACTTCTCTACTAAATATTTTCCCGCTCATAAGAAACAAGCTGCCTTACGGGAAATATATAACTTTGTGCAAATTGAAGAAGAGAGTCTCCCACAAGCTTGGGGGAGGCTTCTCCAATTACTTAATGCTTTGCCTGATCATCCTCTTGAGATGCATGATATACTTGATGTCTTTTATTATGGACTAACCAATGCTTACAGAGACCACCTGGATAGTTGTGCTGGTTGTCTTTCCAGGAAAAGAACAGTTGAATATGCTGAATTACTATTGAATAATATGCTGGCCAATGAAAATAATTGGACACTTCCTGAACCAGCCCCTAAGCCAACTCCGAAGAAAAGATGTGTTCTATTTCTCAGTCCTGAAGATATGCAAGAGGCAAAGAAATCTATGAAAGAAAAGGTATTAAAGTTGAAGATGTTAAGAATTTACCACGTATTGAAGAAATACATGGTCTTGATAACCCGACACAGGTAGTAAAGGTAAATTCTCTTTATAGATTTGATGAAGGTGATATTCCTAGTTATAAGTCTGCTAGCCAATGTTTAGATGAGTTTGACAATTTCATTGTGAAACAAGAAAACTTCAATGCTTATGTTGGTAGACAATTACAACACAATGCTTATATGATTGAAAGCTTGAGTGATTATCTGTCTAGAGCTAAAGATGAACTGAAACTCATTAGTATACATGCTTCTACGGTCACCACTCAAGTAGAACAAGTACTTAAGGCTCAGAATGATTTGCTCATTGAATTAAATAGTAAGAACAATGATAATGCCATTAGGGTTGTGACTAGAGGTGGCAGAATGACTCGGGAACCTCTGTATCCTAAAGGCCACCCTAAAAGAATTGAGCAAGATTCTCAGAGAGCTAATTTAGATGCACCTAGTTCTTCTAAGAAGAACAAAAAGAAAAATGATAGGACTTTGCATGCTCCTAGTGAACCTATAACTAACACACCTGAGAATCCCAATGATATATCTATTTCTGATGCTGAGACACAATCTGTTAATGAACATGAACCTAGTGATAATATTAATGATGATGCTCAACCTATCAATGATAATGATGTAGAGATTGAACCTGCTGTTGATCTTGATAACCCACAATCAAAGAATCAACGTTATGATAAGAGAGAATTTTTTGCTAGGAAGCACGGTAGGGAAATAGAACCATGGCTTCAGAAACCCATGCCTTTTCCTCCAAAAGCATCCAAGAATTAGGATGATGAGCATTTTGAGCGCTCTGCTGAAATGATTAGATATATCTTTTTGTGTATGTGTTTACCTGATGTGCTCAAAACAAATCCTTATACTAAGTATATGAAAGATATTATTACCAACGAAAGAAAGATACCTGAAGTAGAAATTTCCACCATGCTTGCTAATTACACTTTTGAGGGTGGAATTCCTAAGAAATTAGGAGATCCAGGAGTACCTACTAGACCTTGCTCCATTAAGAGAAACTATGTTAAAACTGCTTTGTGTGATCTTGGGGCTGTTGTTAGTGTTATGCCTCTCTCTTTATATCGTAGACTTGACTTGAGTAAGTTGACACCTACTGAAATATCTTTGCAAATGGCTGATAAATCAACTGCTATACCTGTCGGTATTTGGAAGGATGTGCCTGTTGTAGTTGCAAATGTTACTATTCTAACGGACTTTGTTATACTTGATATTCCCGAGGACGGTAGTATGTCTATTATTCTTGGAAGACCCCTTTTGAATACTGCAAGGGCTGTTATTGATTGCAACAAAGGCAATGTCACTTTTCATGTCAATGGTAATGAGCATACGGTACAACTTCCGAGGAAACAACCTCAGGTCCACAGTATCAATTATATTGGAAAAATTTCAACTATTACTGTTGGAGGTTTTGAGTTTCCTCTTCCTACTGCCAAGAAGACATATGACATCCTTATTGTTGGGGACATACATATCACCATTTAGGTAACCTAGTGTTATTGGAAAATTCTCCGGTTTCATGTTACTCAGAAAGAGTTTATTAACAAGACCTGATCAACCTTGTTAATGGATTCCTTTTGATGAACATGGGATAGGTGAATCTAGATAGCACAACCTTCTGTACCCTCTTTTTACTTTCTGTTAATTAGGATAAATAAAGAAAAATTAGTATTTTCTGTCTGTTTCCACACTTATCCGGGCAATAAAAAATATTTCGAAAATAAAAGTTCTCCAAATGCCATGAAAATGAAATATGATTTTTCTAGAATATTTGAGGAAATATGGCATTGAACACACATCGAGCGGAGCCAACACGTGGCCACGAGGGCCCAGGGCGCGCCCCCTGCCTCGTGGGCCCCACGTGGCCCCCCTCCACTTATTCCTGCACCCATACTCTTCTTCTTCCTCCCAAAAAAATCCCCAACCAGCTCAAACCCGAGTTCTAGCTCATCTTGCTGCCATTTTCGATCTCCTTGCTCAAAGCACCATTCACCAAACTGTTTGGGGAGATTGTTCCTTGGTATGTGACTCCACCATTGGTCCAATTAGTTTTCGTTCTAGTGCTCTATTTATTGCAAATTTATGCTGCTGTGGTGACCTTCTTCTTGAGCTTGCATGTCAAATTTTCTTGGTCCTAAGTACTTTTAAGGCATGATATGGCTTCTAGGCACTTATAGGAGTTGTTGCTATCATTCTTGTTGAGTTTGGTTAACTTTTATTGTGAGTTACTAAAAATTTCAGAAAAATCTCTAGGAGAAATTTCCAAGGTGGTTCTTCAAGGAAGCAGGAACCGAGGCTCGCGTTCCGTGAGCCGAACAATGAACTACCGAGGGATGCTGACGTACGACCTTGTGAATGGCCGTCGGATGACTTCATGGATCAAGCTGGCATCAAGGATGAATTTCACGCATACGTGCGCAATGCTGAACTCGAGGGCTTCATACAAGATAAGTGCCCTCAATACTGTGGCTTAACTGATAGCTTTGTGAGAAGGTTCAAATTTTCATCCTCGCGTAATTCTCACACTGTCCTGTTTGACCTATATGATAAATCTTATACCATGGATTTAGAGGATTTTAATGTTGCTTGCAAGCTCCCACAGTGGGGCAGTATGAGTGATCCTCGCAAATCTGAATTTAGAGAATTCCTTGCTAGTATTACACTGGGGGAGTCCAGGGAATTCACAGAAGCTACCATGGGGAGCATACATTTTCCTGCTATTCATTACTTTCCTCTCTTTATCGGTAGATGCATAAACGGTAAGGATGAGGCTTGTCATATGTGTGTCCCTGATCTTAGTGTTTTCAGAAGTGCTGTACTAGGTGATAGACAATATAACTTGGGAGCCATTGTTGCACGTAGGCTACACCATAATGGTTTGCATGGAGAATTCTTTGGTGGGATCTATGCTACCCGCATAGCCCGCTTTCTTGGTGTGTTTGTACACGTAAATGATGAACCTTTACCTCCTGCTTATTTAGACTGCCATGCTATGACTAGTCACCGGTTTATAGAATGGGATGATCAGACCCTCAAATATCGACTAACCTTTAACAGGCAGCATGCCATCCCTATTGTTCTTCCTGCCCCTACTTTGTTCAACTTTCAGGAAAAAGGGAGATACACTATAACTATGGAGGAAGCAAATGCTTATTATAACATGAAGGAGGCAGCCCGCCTTCGAGATGGAGCTCAACATGCAGTATCTGTTGCATCCCAGTACAACCCCAACTATGACTTTGGATATCCGTCAGGCCAATACTGGCCATAGACCAACTTAGGACAAAAGCCGAAGCTTGGGGGAGTACGTGTTTCTCACCGACTTACATTCATGTTCACACTTATTTAGTTGTCAGTGCTCACACTCTTTCACTGTACCATCCATGCTTAGTTTCAATTTCTTTTTCTTAGTCTTTTTCTTGTGTTCTAGAAAAAATCAGAAAAACAAAAAAATTAGTTGTAGCTTCTATCTAGTTTACTTTCTTTGCTTGTAGTAGTTAAAAAAATGAAAACCCAAAAAGATTTCCTGTTCTTCTTTTGCTTGTTGGGAGCTTTCCCGTGCAAATAGTTTCTCTTCTTTTCTTTGGGGGTTAAGAGTAGAAGACCATGATAGAAATGCTTAGTGGCTCTCATATGCTTTGTTGTTGATTTAACCTTGAGCCATATTACCTTGTCTTCTCTCTTGTATTAAATGCCTGCAGATTCCAGCTTAGTCCAATGCACGTGCACCATTATTATTATACACATCGTTTGGTCATGCGAGTGAAAGGCAATAAGGATGATATATGATGAACTAATTGAGATGAGAAAAGCTGGTATGAACTCGACCTCTCTTGTTTTTGTAAATATGATTGCTCATCGTTCCTGATTCAGCTTGTTATGAATGAAACATGCTTGCAATGACAATTAGAGATCATAGCTGCTTATGCCATGCTTAATTAGCTGAGAGTTTATAATGGTCTATCTTGCGTGCCAACATGATATTAAAATGGTTGTGATGTGGTATGATGGGGTGGTATCCTCCTTTGAACGATTTAAGTGATCTGACTTGGCACATGTTCACGCATGTAGTTGAAACATATCAACATAGCCTTCATGATATTTATTTTCATGGTGATTTATATCCTACCCATGCTTGCATTCATTGTTGGTTAATTTTAATGCATGTTCATGACCGTTGTTGCTCTCTAGCTGGTCGCTTCCCGGTCTCTTTCTAGCCTTCACCTGTACTAAGCGGGAATACTGCTTGTGCATCCACTTCCATAAACCCCAAAGTTATTCCATATGAGTCCACCATACCTTCCTATATGCGGTATTTACCTGCCGTTCCAAGTAAATTTGTATGTGCCAAACTCTAAACCTTCAAATGAAATTCTGTTTTGTATGCTTGAACATCTCATGTATCAACTAGGGCTGTCTATATCTTCCATGCTAGGTGGGTTATTCTCACGATGAGTGGACTCCGCTTATCATTCATGAGAAAATGGCTGGTAATCGGGATGCCCAGTCCCATGCTCAAAATCCTAATAATTAAACAAAACTCCCCCAGGGCTGTTGCTGGTTTGGACGGTACCCGTTGTTTCGGGCTAGCCATGGAGTGTGCTTGTTGGTGGTTGGGGGAGTATAAACTTTACCATTCTGTTTGGGAACCGCCTATAATGTGCGTAGCATGGGATATATCGAGATTCTTGGTTGTTATGTTGACAATGAAAGTATACCGCTCAAAATGTTATTCATCTCTATTTAAAAATCAAGCTCTGGCACCTCTACAAATTCATGCTTCCCTCTGCGAAGGGCATATCTATTTACTTTTATGCAGAGTCATCATCCTCTTATCAAAAAGCACCAGTAGGAGAGCACCTCTGTCGTTGCATGTATTACTATTAATTTGCATTGAGTATGATCATGACTGGATCTCTTTTACCATGAATTACAATGTCTCTTCGGCCCTTGATCTTTAAAATTGCTCT
This sequence comes from Secale cereale, assembly GCA_902687465.1. Classification (NCBI taxonomy): domain Eukaryota; kingdom Viridiplantae; phylum Streptophyta; class Magnoliopsida; order Poales; family Poaceae; genus Secale; species Secale cereale. The sequence continues at coordinate 319,937,556 of LR738712.1, read as the reverse complement.
GCATTTATGTTTTGCGGTCTCAGAAAGGGCTAGCGAGATACCATCTTGTTATATCATATCATGATTGTTTTGAGAAAGTGTTGTCATCCGAGGTTTATTATTATTGCTCGCTACTTGATTATGCCATTGATGTTAGTAGTCTTGAGACCTGAAAGTTATTTTGAATGTGGTTAGTTCATGATCTTGTTGAAAACCTGAATGCTAGCTTACATATTTACAACACCAAGAGCAAACAGAGTTTGTCAAGTTTTTCTTATCACTTTCAGTTTATCAACTGAATTGCTTGAGGACAAGCAAATGTTTAAGCTTGGGGGAGTTGATACATCTCCAACGTATCTACTTTTCCAAACCCTTTTTCCCTTGTTTTGGACGCTAACTTGCATGATTTGAATGGAACTAACCCGGACTGACGCTGTTTTCAGCAGAACTGCAATGGTGTTGTTTTTGTGCAGAATAAAAAGTTCTCGGAATCGCCTGAAAATCAACGGAGAATTATTTCAGAAAATATAAAAAATATCTGCAAGAAGATCCACACCTGGGGGCCTTTGGCCTGTCCACGAGGGTGGGGGGCGCGCCCCCTTCCTCGTTGGCCCCCTGGTGACTTACCGATGTACCCCCAGATCCTATATCTTCACTTTTGTGGAGGAAAAAATCGAGGAGAAGGAATTATCGCGTTTCACGAGACGGAGCCGCCGCCAAGCCCTAACCTCTCTAGGGAGGGCTGATCTGGAGTTCGTTCGGGGCTCCGGAGAGTGGAGATCGTCGCCATCATCATCATCAACCTTCCTCCATGACCAATTCCATGATGCTCACCGCCATGCGTGATTATTTCCATCACAGGCTTGCTGGACAGTGATGGGTTGGACGGGATCTATCATATAATCGAGTTAGTATTGTTAGGGTTTTATAACTAGTATCCATTATGTTCTGAGATTGATGTTGCTATGACTTTCTATGCTTAATGGTTGTCACTAGGGCCCGAGTGCCATGATTTCAGATCTGAACCTATTATGTTTTCATGAATATATGTGTGTTCTTGATCCTATCTTGCAAGTCTGTAGTCACCTACTATGTGTTATGATCCGGCAACCCCGAAGTGACAATAATCGAGACCACTCCCGGTGATGACCATAGTTTGAGAAGTTCATGTATTCACTATGTGTTAATGCTTTGGTCTGGTACTCTATTAAAAGGAGGCCTTAATATCCCTTAGTTTCCAATAGGACCCCACTGCCACGGGAGAGTAGGACAAAAGATGTCATGCAAGTTCTTTTCCATAAGCACATATGACTATATTCGGAATACATGCCTACATTGCATTGATGAACTGGAGCTAGTTCTGTGTCACCGTAGGTTATAAGTTCTATATGATGAATTGCATCCGACATAATTTTCCATCACCGATCCAATGACTATGAGCTTTACCTATATTGCTTGTTGCTTATTTACTTTTTCGTTGCTACTATCACAATAATTACAAAAACACTATCGTTACTTTTATTGCTGCTACCGCCATGATCATATTACTTTGCTACTAAACTATCTTGCTGCAGATACTAAGTTTCCAGGTGTGGTTGAATTGACAACTCAGCTGTTAATACTTAAGAGTATTCTTTGGCTCCCCTTGTGTCGAATCAACAAATTTGGGTTGAATACTTTACCCTCGAAAACTGTTGCGATCCCCTACACTTGTGGGTTATCAGCGGGGGCCGGCGGCGGGGCGCGGGGGCCGGCGGTGAGGCGGCGCGGCGGCGGCCGAAGCTCCCGGCGGCGGTGGCAAAGGGCTTCGCGGCAGTGGTCCAGCGGTGGCGCGGGGCCGGCGATGGAAGATGCGGCCGGTGGCGGAGGTTGCGGTGCTCGCGGCGAAGGGCCGCGGTGACGGGGTCGCGCGGGGCGCGGACTGGGGGCGTGCCGGGCCGGGAGGGCCGGTCTCGGGCCACGGCGGACCCGGCGGCGCGAGGGAGAGAACTGGCGTCGGCGGACATGTGGCGTTGCGGGATTGGTCGGGCGCGTCCGTGCAGACGTGTCCTGCGCTGTCCGGACATGTCCGGCGGCGCGGAGGGACTCGGACTTGGGTTTGATCCGTGAAACTCGGGGTTGGGGGCTTATTTATAGATTCTGGGAGCTAGGAGAGTCCAATTGAGGTGCGGTTTGCGCCCACACGATCACGCTCCGACGACCGAGAGGATGGGGATGGTTGTGCTGGGTTAGTGGGCTGTTGTGGAGGGATATTGTGCCAAAAGAAAGAGGAGATTTTAGCCCACGAGGGTAACCGTTGGAGTATCAAACGACCTCCAAACGCGATGAAACTTGACAGGTGGTCTCCTGGTACTAAAACAACAATGTACAACAAGTCTCACCTCAATCCGAGAACGTTCTACGGCCACATACGAAAGAAGGACTCGGAGGTGCCACGGGCATGTGTGTGAGTGTCGGAACTCGAAACAGACAACGGGAAGAGACGAGCATGAACGAGTGCAAGTGACAACTCGAATGCAATGCAATGCACATGATGACATGAACTGGATGATATGCACACACGCAAACGGCAAACCGAAGAATCCCGAAATGAGGGAAGAGCCCAGAATGGAATTGATGAAGTCAACGTTGCATATATTACCATAAATGGAATTTGTTACATCCGGGGCATTACAAACTCTCCTCCACTAGAAAAAGATTCCGTCCCGAGATCTAGGACTGAAAGAAGGCGGGATACTCGGAACGGAGATGATCTTCTCGTTCCCATGTAGCTTATCGGTCGGTATGGTGTGACCACTTCACTTTCAAGAATTTGATGGCCTTGTTGCAGGTCTTGCGCTCAGTTTCTTCAAGCATAGCAACGGGGTGCTCACGATAAGATAAGTCTTGCTGAAGATCAATCTCTTCGAAAGGAATATTGCGTTCAGGCATCTTGAAGCACTTGCGGAGTTGTGACACGTGAAACACATCGTGCACATTTGCAAAGTTGGAGGGAAGCTCGAGTTGGTAGGCTAGATCGCCTCTCTTGCCAAGAATCTTGAAAGGGCCCACATATCTTGGAGCAAGCTTGCCCTTGATACGAAACCTCTGAGTGCCCTTCATGGGAGAAACACGGATATTGACATGATCTCCAATGTTAAAAGCCAAGTCACGATGCTTGCCGTCATAGTAGCTCTTTTGACGCGATTGCGCGGCCTTGAGATTCTCACGTATGACTTTGCACATTTGTCACAACCCTAGTTCTGGTATGCACTAGGCTAGCTTGGTGTTTACATCATGTTTATTTTTTTTCAAATGAATTTGAATTGGGGACATGTGAAACCCTCAGAAACTTTTTTTGAAAATTGACCCAAATAAAAATTGCTCCAAAAGGGTCCAAGAAAATGTTCATGTTTCTCTCTGAAAATATTGGTCAGAGGTAAAATTCAAACCATTATTTTTAGGACCTCATAAATATTTATTTTGGGCATTTGGAATTAATGCAATAGTTATTTGCTTTGGATATATATTTATTATATATTTTATATATGTCCAAAATTCTGATTTCTATTGTGAGGGGCTTTGGATTAATTCCTAGGTCCCTGCAAAAAAATGTCAGAAGAAAATAACTGATTTAGTTTAGAAACTAAATCAAAAGAAAATTACAGAAATAGAAAACAGAAAAGAAATAAAGGGTTAAAGCTTACCTGGGCCACTTGCTGGCCTGGCACTGGGCCGGCCCAGCTGCTAGTCGTCGTCCTCCTAGCGATGACAGGAGGCAGGGGCACGCGCCCGCCGCTCTCGCGCATGGCCGCCACGCCTCCTGCCTGCCTGCCCTCCCCTTCGCCGCTTGGATGTTCCGGTCGTTGCCATGCACCTTCCCAGACCTCTCTTGCTCTCTCTCGCCGCCTCTCCCCTCCTCTGTCTCCCTTTCTCGCTCGGACCTGAGCGCCACCCGCCGCTCGCCGCTGCCGTGGCCACAGACCACCCCACGCCCAGCCAACGTGCCCGAGAGCTCCGCCACTTCGTCCCCGTCCTCCCCGACGAGCCATGTGTCGCCGAACGCCCCGAGGAGCTGTCACCGCCGTCTTCTTCATCGCCGGCCGCCGGAGATCCCCTCCGCTGCCCTGCTCGCTCCGGCCCTCCTCCGAGCTCTCCGTCTGCACCGCTGCGACCGCCGTGAGCCTGTCCCTCGAACCCCGCCCTCCGTTTCGTCGTTCACACGCCGTAGCCATGCCACCCACCGGACCCGAGTGGATGCGCCGCCGTGGTTCCTCTCCGCCGTGGCCAGAGCCATCGCGGCTTGCAACCTAGCGTGTCACCGCGTTTGCCGCACCGCCAGGAGCCCGTAGCACCCCTCCTCTAGCCTCCCCGTGCCCCGTAGCGCCGTTTCCGACGAGGCCCGTACTCCGGCCGCCGCCGCGAGCTTCGTTCCGGCCAACTCCGGCGCCCCTGCAACCTCCCATTGGCGTAGATGGATGCGGACGAGCCTCCGGAGCCTGCAGATGGCCTCGGTCGTCCATTTGGACGCCGAGGGCCCAATCCCGACGCCGTCCGCCGCGTTTGCTGCCGCCGGCGTGTTAGCCGCGGGTTGACCAGGGAATTGACCCCCTAGGTCAATGACAGGTGGGCCCCCCCTCCAGTTAGTTGACCAGATTAGTTTAGTTAGTTAAGTTAGTTAATTAGTGGAGCCACTGACATGTGGGCCCAGCCTGCTGACTTTTTGTTTAGGATTAGTTTAGCACTAATTAAACTCAGTTAATTAGTAGAGTCACTGACCAGTGGACCCCACTGTCAGGTTTGACTCTGGTCAGCCTGGTTGACCTGCTGACGTCATGCTTTGGTCATGCTGACGCAATAAACAATTCTCTGGAATTGTTTTTGTTTAGGAGAATCCAGAAAATTGGTTTAAACTTAAAAAAAATCATAGAATTTCAACCATAGCTCAGATTGAAATAATTTATATATGAAAAATTATCAAAAAATTCAATCTATCCATCTGTACCATTATCATGCATGACAAATGAAGTTATACCCACTGTTTATATGAAAACACATAAATGGCATTTATAAATGTTTAATTTGGAGTTGCATTTGAACCCTTGGTTCAAATGGACTTCAACCAAATAAGTGCTAGTTGCATTAACTCAAACAACATCATATCTTCATGCCATGTTCATGCATCATATTGTTGCATATGCTTGTGTTTGATTGTTGGCACCGTCCTTCTCGATAGGTCCTGCTCCGGAGACCGTTCCAGAGTACCTGTCCAAGGAGCAGTGCCCCCCTGTTGATCTATCAGGCAAGCAAAACCTTTTGTTCATTCCGATACAATCCCACTCTCTCGCTCCTGCTCTCTGTTATTGCATTAGGACAACAACGATTCAACTGCTACTTTATGCTGCGGTAGTTGAACCCATTCCTCTGCATGACCTGTCATTGCCACAGTAAATAGTTGAAACCCACTAGTATGTGTAGGAGTTGATTGAAGCCATGTTGTGTTCTTACCATGCCTTGCTTGCTATTGCTTAGAGTGTGTTAGGTCTGATTCATTGGGAATGAATTGGAGTGCAGTGATATGTTCTGATGCTGAGCGTTAAGTGTGTGAACACGATTTGGTAAAGGTAGGGGTGAGAGGCCATGTAGGAGTACATGGTGGGTTGTCTCACTGGAACCGTCCTTAAGCACCGAATTATGTGTTTGTTGTCTAATGACTAGCTACTACCACACATTGGGTTCCGGTAACTCGACCCCTCTCGGCTTATTAATTAACTTGATCTCTGTCCCGGAGTCGCAACTAGTTTCTGGTGTTTGTAGGTAGTGTTATTTCTCTACCAAGTGGCACCCGGATGGGTGGCCTTGGGACAGACTAGGTACACGTGACCCGGTGTACCGAGTGGCACCCGGATGGTGGGCTCGGGAACCTTGTACACATCATTTGGGTCCATGATGGAAACCTCGGCCGGACTCCCATGCGGATGGAACCCGAATAGGCGATAAACCTGGACTAGAGTCTTGTGTGGTTAGTCAGGTCATGGCCGACACCCTCGCCATGCTTCCGCTTGAAGGTTGCCGAGATACACGACGTGTACATGGCGGTAAGTGGCAAGAGCGTGTGTGAAGAAGTACACCCCTGCAGGGTTTATCATGATCTATTCGAATAGCCGGGTCCACGGTTATGGACTTCTTGGATGCTTACGTGGTACATAGACAACTGAAAGTGGATACTCTAAAATACTCAAGACAAGTGTGAGTTCTATGGATGGCCTTCTCGTAGGGAGACGGGGATGAATCCATAGTGGACTCGTGTGCGCCACCTCAAAGAGTTACCAGCAATCGTAGTACAGGATAGCCACTGAGTCAAAGCTGGCTTGCTGCAACTAAACCCCACTATGCCTTCTTGATACAAATGCATGTATGATAGAATCTGATGTAAGACTTGGTGAGTACCTTTGTACTCATGTTTGCTTAATTTATGTTTTGCAGATGAGACTTCTGTCTCTCTAGTAGTTCCGCTTGGACTTTGACAAGTAGCTTGTTACCTCAGCTATCTTGGACGAGTGTTGTAGATAGTCAGGATCTTCAGCCTTTTTCAATTATAGATGTCTATACTCAGACATGTTATGCTTCTGCTTGTTGCTTGTATACTCTGAATGTTGGGTCATGAGACCCATGTTTGTAATATCTGGCTCCTCGGAGCCTATTCAATAAATAGTTTGTTTCTTCGAATCTTGTTGTGATGCCATGTTGTATTTGCACATATCGAGCATATTATGTGTATGTTATTGAAGTGCTTGGTATGTGTGGGATCCAACACCTAGTTGCTTACCCTTGGTAGCCAATCTTACAAGAAAATGTCTCCTAGTGCTTCCACTGAGCCTTGGTAGCTTGCTACTGCTCCGGAACACTTAGGCTGACCGGCATGTGTCCTTCTTCGTTCCTGTGTCTGTCCCTTAGGGGAAATGTCACACGTTGTTCCTTTAAGTCCTTGTAGCTTGCTACGACTTTGGTTCATACGTTGATGACCGTCACGTTCGTTGCTGGGTCATGTATGCCTGTCTTTGTAATTTAGTGCCACTTTTGGTTTATAACTGGTCATGTCGGCCCGGGTTCTCTTTCATATGGATGCTAGCGATGCTATCATATACGTGAGCCACAATGCGCAAACGGTCCCGGGCCAGGTAAGGTGGCACCCGTGGGAATACCTTGTGTGAGGCCGCAAAGTGATATGGTGTGTTACATGCTAGACAGGTGTGACTTAGGATCAGGGTCCCGACAGCTTTGGTATCAGAGCCTGTCTGCCTGTAGGATTACCAAGCCAAACTGGTCGAAGGTGAGTCTAGAAATTCCTTAGTTTTGTAAGGGAATTGATTGTGGGAAGGAACGTAAGGCTCTTTTTACTCCTTGTACCTTATGCCCTTCTGATCTTAGTCATCTTATCTTTCCTACGGGGTTAAGGAACTAGGATTCTCTTCCGTCTATCAGGATCACGTGTTACTACTCCGTAGTCCCTTAGGATTGGTTGATCAGAGTCCTACTCCTGTTATCAAGTTCTTCTGGTGTAGTTTGTTTAGTACTATCACAGAACCTTGAGTGGTGATGTTGAGTTGTTGTATTACCCTTTGTTAGCAGGATGTCTCATTCTGAGCATTTTACTGTCGTTATGCTGCTGGATTTGTCCTAGGAGTTCGAGAGATACCCATTTCTTGTCCAACCTTCTACAGCCTGGTTGATGCTGATTCCGTCCTTGGTTTCATTTCTCAGGATGTTGTCAGTTACCCGAGGTTCAGTTGCTTGTAGAAAGAACCACGGAGGTGGTAGGGATGAGGAGGATCCTCCCGACCAGCCTTCGTTGGCAGAGGTCATGCTAGAGATGGAGAGGAACAAGCGAGAGTCTAACCGCTTGTTGGCATGTATTGAGGAGAACACCACACATCAATGCAAAGAGTCAGCGACCATCCATGACTTCATTCGTCTGAAACCACCCACCTTCCATCATCCCATTGAGCCGCTCGTTGAAGAATACTGGCTCCGTAGTATCACTCACAAGCTGCGTTCTGCGAACGTAGCTGAAGAGGACAAGGACATCTATGCCACTTATCACCTGGAAGGTCCTGCTAGTCTTTGGTGGCAGAACTATGAGGCCATGATTCCAGCTGGACTGATTCCTACCTGGAGAGATTTCACTGAGGCTTTTCGCGAGCATCACATTCCTCAAGCTCTCATGGATCGCAAGAGAGAAGAGTTCTCTAGTCTTACCCAGGCTAAGATGGCTGTTGATGCTTACAGTAGAGAATTTGAAAACCTCGCCCGCTATGCTACAAAAGAAGTGTCCACAGACGCCAAGAAGAAGGCTAGGTTCCGGAAAGGTCTCAACCCCAAGCTGCGTCGTGATCTTCACTTGCATCATTGCCATACATTGCAGGCTCTTGTGAACAAGGCCATCAATGTAGAGACCGCTCAGCTCATGTGATGGCCTGGCTTATTAGGGATGATAGACTACTCATATCAATAAGGAATTCCTTCTTTTCCGGGAGCCCATTCGGATAGAACTCCAAAGTTAAGCGTGCTCAGCTTGGAGTAGTTTCAGGATGGGTGACCGACCGGGAAGTTGCTCCCGGGTGCGCATGAGTGAGGACAAAGTGCGCAGAAAAGACTAGTATTGATATGTGAGGCCAGTCTAGATCCCGCCAGGAGTAACGACCACCGGCGGGTGTGTCCGGGGTGTTACAAGTTGGTATCAGAGCCGACCCTCGCGGTTACATGGATGTTTGCGGACAGTTTGCAGTCATGTTGTGCATGACGTTTGTGACCCGTCGTGGCACACGGAATGGCACATGTGCTGTCCTGGAAGCACAGACGGTTGTGCCAAGAGGGAACGTTCCTGTGGCCCGACGAGGACGTCGGTTCCTCTGAGTGAGGGTGCATGTGATGGCCTGGCTTATTAGGGATGATAGACTACTCATATCAATAAGGAATTCCTTCTTTTTCGGGAGCCCATTCGGATAGAACTCCAAAGTTAAGCGTGCTCAGCTTGGAGTAGTTTCAGGATGGGTGACCGACCGGGAAGTTGCTCCCGGGTGCGCACGAGTGAGGACAAAGTGCGCAGAAAAGACTAGTATTGATATGTGAGGGCAGTCTAGATCCCGCTAGGAGTAACGACCACCGGCGGGTGTGTCCGGGGCGCTACAGCTCACTTACGAGGAGTCTCGTAAGCGCACCCGTGATTTGGGATCTTGCTCCGGCACTAGTTCCCAGAAGCGCTGGATTTGGGTTCCAAACTCCGCTCTTCCACCCAGATATTCTCCGAGGCCATCTTATGAGGTGCCTCATCCAGCTCAGTCTTATGCTCCACCCAAGCCCATTGGTAAACCGCTTGTCAATGTGGGTCCACGACCTACCTCATGGACTTGCTTCACATGCGGAAAGCCAGGACACTATGCACGTGACTGCTCTCAGGCTAGTCTTGCTCCACCCCAGCCCGAGAAGTCCGTTCTTCGTTGTAAGCCACCACGCAAGACGATCAGTGCCAATTCAGCTCCCACTAAACATGGACGTGTGCATCACGTCTCAGCTAAAGACGCTCATGATGATCCAAATGTCGTTCTTGGTACACTCCTTGTCAATTGCCATCCAGCCTCGGTTCTGTTCGATACCGGAGCATCTCACTCCTTCATCTCTGAAGGCTATGCCCGTTTGCACGACATGTCATTTTGTGATATGCCAACTCCGCTTGAAATCCAAACCCCAGGGTCTAGATGGCAAACTACCAGAATAAGCCATGGTAATGGAATCCTTGTTGACAGACTTGTATTCCTTGCCTCACTTATAGCCATCAAGTCTTCAGATATTAACATCATCTTGGGTATGGGCTGGATGACAGCTCATCATGCCAAGATCGATTGTTACACTAGGTCTGTTCAGCTTACACACCCATCTGGCAAGATAGTCACTGTCTCCACTAGAGTTGCAGAGCGTCAACTCTATTCTCTTAATGCCAGCCCCCTTCCAGACCTTGAAGATATCCCGATAGTCTGTGACTTTCCGGATGTTTTTCCAGAGGAACTACCAGGTGTTCCACCTGACAGGGATGTAGAGTTTTTCATAGATCTTATCCCAGGAACTGTTCCAATTTCTAGGAGACCTTACAAGATGGCACCCCTAGAACTAGCTGAGCTTAAGGAACAACTTGATGAGTCCTTGCGAAAGGGTTTCATCCGTCCTAGTTCTTCTCCATGGGCTTGTCCCGTCGTCTTCGTCAAGAAGAAGGATGGCATAGAATGGATGGTTGTAGATTATCTTCCCGTTAATTTGGTCACGATAAAGAACAAGTATCAGCTCCCCGGGATCAACGACCTGTATGATCAGCTCGCTGGATCCTCAGTCTTCTCCAAGATGGATTTGAGGTTAGGCTACCATCAAATCAAGATCAGAAACGGAGACATTCCTAAGACGGTTTTTGTCACTCCTTATGGCCAGTACCAGTACACCGTCATGTCTTTCGGTCTAACCAATGCTCCAGCCACATTCTCCTGCTTGATTAACTCGATCTTCCTGGACTACTTAGATAAGTTCGTCGTGGTTTACCTCGATGATATTCTGATCTCCTCGAAGAACGAGGAAGAGCATGCCGAACATCTTAGATTGGTGTTGGAAAAACTCAGAGAGCACCGCCTTTATGCCAAGTTTTCCAAGTGCGAGTTTTGGTTGCCAGAAGTGACCTATCTCGGCACGTAATCTCTGGTAAGGGCATTGATGTCAATCCTAAGAGAGTTCAAGCCATCCTTGATTGGACTCCACCTAAAACAGTTAAACAAGTTAGGAGTTTCCTTGGTCTAGCCAGCTATTGTCGCCGCTTTGTTGAAAACTTCTCTAAAGTGGCCAAACCTCTCACAGAACTTCTCAAGAAAGATAAAAAGTTTGAGTGGTCCCCACAGTGTGAGCACAGTTTTCAGGAACTGAAAAGACGCCTAACTTCTGCTCCCATACTTGTGCCACCGGATTTCACTAAGAACTTTGTTATCTATTGTGATGCCTCACGACAGGGACTAGGTTGCATTCTTATGCAGGATCATCATGTGATTGCCTATGCATCTCGACAGTTGCATCCACTTGAGGAAAATTATCCTACACACGATCTAGAGCTTGCAGCTGTAGTCTATGCACTTAAGACATGGCGACATTACCTTCTTGGTAATCGTGGCGAGATCTACACCGATCACCAGAGTCTCAAGTATATCTTCACCCAGCCAGATTTGAACCTTAGGCAAAGACGTTGGTTGGAGTTGATCTCAGATCACGACTTAGGGATTACTTACACCCTAGGCAAGGCCAATGTTATGGCTGATGCTTTAAGTCGTAAGTCATATTGCAACAATCTCATGTTGCAGCAGGGCCAACCACTTCTCCATAAGGAATTATGTAAGCTTAACCTTCACATTGCTCCTCACGGGTTCCTTTCTACCTTGGTGGCGAAACCTAACCTTGAGGATCAAATTATTGCTGACCAGAAGTTTGATTGGGGTGTTACCCGCATCAAGAGATACATTAAGAAGGGAGTTGGTGGATGTTTCTCTATGGATGATCGAGGTGTTGTGTTCTTTGAGAATCGCTTGGTGGTTCCCAAGAATCAACATCTGCGACAACTGATCCTTAAGGAGGCTCATGAATCTCCTCTCACAATTCATCCTGGTAGTACTAAGATGTATCAGGACCTACGCCAGAGGTTCTGGTCGACTAGGATGAAGAGAGAAATTGCTGAGTTCATTGCTAAATGTGACATTTGTCGTCATGTTAAGGCAGAACATCAAAGACCTGCTGGCACCCTTCAGCCTTTAGCTATTCCTGAGTGGAAATGGGATAAAGTTGGTATGGACTTCATCACCGGCTTTCCCAGGACCAAGAGAGGGAATAATGCTATCTTCGTAGTCATTGATCGTCTGTCCAAAGTGGCTCACTTCCTACACGTTCGAGAGAGTATCACTGCTAGTCAGCTCGCTGACTTTTATATCTCCCGAATAGTGTCACTTCATGGTGTCCCACTAGAGATCAATTCAGACCGTGGTAGTCTTTTCACTTCTCATTTCTGGGAGAGTTTCCAGACTGCCATGGGCACCCATCTTTCCTTCAGTACCACTTTCCACCCTCGGTCAAGTGGTCAGGTGGAACGGGTCAACCAAATTCTCGAAGACATTCTTAGAGCTTGCGTTATCTCATTCGGTATGGATTGGGAGAAATGTCTTCCTTTCGCCGAGTTTGCTTAAAACAATAGCTATCAATCCAGTCTCAAGAAAGCTCCTTTTGAGATACTCTCTGGACGAAGATGTCGAACACCTTTGAACTGGTCAGAAACCGGTGAAAGACAATTCTTTGGACCGGATATGATCCAGGAAGCAGAAGAGCAAGTTCGCATCATTCATGAGAATTTCAAAACAGCTCAATCTCGTCAAAAGAGCCAGTATGATCGTCATCATAAGGAAGTGGCTTATGAAGTTGGCGACAAAGCTTATCTTCGGGTTACCCCTTTGAAGGGTACCCATCATTTTGGTATCAAGGGCAAGTTGGCTCCTCGTTACATTGGTCCTTTTCGCATTCTCACTAAACAAGGAGAGGTTACCTACCAGTTGGAACTACCCCCACATCTTTCTCGAGTACATGATGTCTTCCACGTCTCTCAACTCAGGCGTTGCTTTTCGGATCCCATCCGCGGAGTGTACCACGAAACGCTTGATCTCCAAGCTAACCTCACATATCGAGAGTACCCCGTTCGCATTCTGGATCAAGCAGAGCGTGTCACTCGACGACATAACATCAAGTTTCTCAAGGTTCAGTGGTCTCATCATTCCGAGAGAGAAGCTACTTGGGAGAGAGAAGATCGTCTCCGACTGGAGAACCCCACCTTCTTTCCGCCAACTCCTGAATCTCGGGACGAGATTCTTTCGAGTGGGGGCGAGTTGTCACAACCCTAGTTCTGGTATGCAGTAGGCTAGCTTGGTGTTTGCATCATGTTTATTTTTTTCAAATGAATTTGAATTGGGGACATGTGAAACCCTCAGAAACTTTTTTTGAAAATTGACCCAAATAAAAATTGCTTCAAAAGGGTCCAAGAAAATGTTCATGTTTCTCTCTGAAAATATTGGTCAGAGGTAAAATTCAAACCAATATTTTTAGGAGCTCATAAATATGTATTTTGGGCATTTGGAATTAATGCAATAGTTATTTGCTTTGGATATATATTTATTATATATTTTATATATGTCCAAAATTCCGATTTCTATTGTGAGGGGCTTTGGATTAATTCCAAGGTCCCTTCAAAAAAAATGTCAGAAGAAAATAATTGATTTAGTTTAGAAACTAAATCAAAAACAAATTACAGAAATAGAAAACAGAAAAGAAATAAAGGGTTAGAGCTTACCTGGGCCACTTGTGGGCCGGCCTAGCTGCCAGTCGTCGTCCTCCTAGCGACGACAGCAGGCCGGGGCACGCGCCCTCCGCTCTCGCGCATGGCCGCCACGCCTCCTGCCTGCCTACCCTCCCCTTCGCCGCCTGGATGTTCCGGTCGTTGCCACGCACCTCCCCATACCTCTCTTGCTCTCTCTCGCCGCCTCTCCCCTCCTCTGTCTCCCTCTCTCGCTCGGACCCAAGCGCCACCGTCGCCGCCGCTCGCCGCTGCCGTGGCCACAGACCACCCCACGACCAGCTAAAGTGCCCGAGAGCTCCGCCACTTCGTCCCCGTCCTCCTCGACGACCCACGCGTCGCGGGACGCCCTGAGGAGCTGTCATCGCCGTCTTCTTCATCGCCGGCCGTCGGAGATCCCCTCCGCTGCCCTGCTCGCTCCGGCCCTCCTTCGAGCTCTCCGTCTGCACCGCTGCGACCGCCGTGAGCCTCTCCCTCGAACCCCGCTCTCCGTTTCGTCGTTCACACGCCGTAGCCATGCCACCCACCGGACCCGAGTGGACGCGCCGCCGTGGTTCCTCTCCGCCGTGGACAGAGCCATCGCGGCTTGCAACCTAGCGCGTCACCACGTTTGCCGCACCGCCAGGAGCCCGTAGCACCCCTCCTCTGGCCTCCCCGTGCCCCGTAGCGTCGTTTCCGACGAGGCCCATACTCCGGCCGCCGCCGCGAGCTTTGTTCCGGCCAACTCCGGCGCCCCCGCAACCTCCCGTTGGCGTAGATGGATGCGGACGAGCCTCCGCAGCTTGCAGATGGCCTCGGCTGTCCATTTGGACGCCGGGGGCCCAATCTCGACGCCTTCCGCCGCGTTTGCTGCCGCCGGCGGCTAAATGCCGGCGTGTTAGCCGCGGGTTAACCAGGGATTTGACCCCCTGGGTCAATGACAGGTGGGGCCCCCCTCCAGTTAGTTGACCAGATTAGTTTAGTTAGTTAAGTTAGTTAATTAGTGGAGCCACTGACATGTGGGCCCAGCCTGCTGACTTTTTGTTTAGGATTAGTTTAGCACCAATTAAACTCAGTTAATTAGGAGAGTCACTGACCAGTGGATCCCACTGTCAGGTTTGACTATGGTCAGCCTGGTTGACCAGCTGACGTCATGCTTTGGTCATGCTGACACAATAAACAATTTTCTGGAATTGTTTTTGTTTAGGAAAATCCAGAAAATTGGTTTAAACTTAAAAAAATCACAGAATTTCAACCGTAGCTCAGATTGGAATAATTTATATATGAAAAATTATCAGAAAAATTCAATCTATCCATCTGTACCATTTTCATGCATGACAAGTGAAGTTATACCCACTGTTTATATGAAAACACGTAAATGGCATTTATAAATGTTTAATTTGGAGTTGCATTTGAACCCTTGGTTCAAATGGACTTCAACCAAATAAGTGCTAGTTGCATTAACTCAAACAACATCATATCTTCATGCCATGTTCATGCATCATATTGTTGCATATGCTTGTGTTTGATTGTTGGCAACGTCCTTCTCGATAGGTCCTGCTCCGGAGACCGTTCTAGAGTACCTGTCCAAGGAGTAGTGCCCCCCTGTTGATCTATCAGGCAAGCAAAACCTTTTGTTCATTCCGATACAATCCCACTCTCTCGCTCCTGCTCTCTGTTATTGCATTAGGACAACAACGATTCAACTGCTACTTTATGATGCGGTAGTTGAACCCATTCCTCTACATTACCTGTCATTGCCACAGTAAATAGTTGAAACCCACTAGTATGTGTAGGAGTTGATTGAAGCCATGTTGTGTTCTTACCATGCCTTGCTTGCTATTGCTTAGAGTTTGTCAGGTCTGATTCATTGGGAATGAATTGGAGTGTAGTGATATGTTCTGATGCTGAGCGTTAAGTGTGTGAACACGATTTGGTAAAGGTAGGGGTGAGAGGCCATGTAGGAGTACATGGTGGGTTGTCTCACTGGAACCGTCCTTAAGCATTGAGTTCTGTGTTTGTTGTCCAATGACTAGCTACTACCACACATTGGGTTCCGGTAACTCGACCCCTCTCGGCTTATTAATTAACTTGATCTCTGTCCAGGAGTCGCAACTAGTTTCTGGTGTTTGTAGGTAGTGTTATTTCTCTACCAAGTGGAACCCGGCAGGGTGGGCTTGGGACAGACTAGGCACACGTGGCCTGGTGTACCGAGTGGCACCCGGATGGTGGGCTCGGGAACCCTGTACACATCGTTTTGGGCCGTGATGGAAACCTCGGCCGGACTCCCTTGCGGATGGAACCCGAATAGGCGATAAACCTGGACTAGAGTCTTGTGTGGTTAGTCAGGTCGTGGCCGACACCCTCGCCAGGCTTCTGCTTGAAGGTTGCCGAGATACACAACGTGTACATGGCGGTAAGTGGCGAGAGCGTGTGTGAAGAAGTACACCCCTGCAGGGTTTATCATGATCTATTCGAATAGCCGGGTCCACGGTTATGGACTTCTTGGATGCTTACGTGGTACATAGACAAATGAAAGTGGATACTCTAAAATACTCAAGACAAGTGTGAGTGCTAAGGATGACCTTCTCGTAGGGAAACGGGGATGAATCCATAGTGGTGTATCTGGTGGTGATTAGTGGACTCGTGTGTGCCACCTCAAAGAGTTACCAACAATCATAGTATAGGATAGCCACTGAGTCAAAGCTGGCTTGCTGCAACTAAACCCCACTATGCCTTCTTGATACAAATGCATGTATGATAGGATCTGATGTAAGTCTTGCTGAGTACCTTTGTACTCATGTTTGCTTAATTTATGTTTTGCAGATGAGACTTCTGTCTCTCTAGTAGTTCCGCTTGGACTTTGACATGTAGCTTGTTACCTCAGCTACGATCTTGGACGAGTGTTGTAGATAGTCAGGCTCTTCAGCCTTTTTCATTTGTAGATGTCTGTACTCATACATGTTATGCTTCTGCTTGTTGCTTGTATGCTCTGAATGTTGGGTCATGAGACCCGTGTTTGTAATATCTAGCTCCTCGGAGCCTATTGAATAAATACTTTGTTTATTAGAGTATTGTTGTGATGCCATGTTGTATTTGCACATATCGAGCATATTGTGTGTATGTTATTGAAATGCTTGGTATGTGTGGGATCCGACACCTAGTTGTTTACCCTTGGTAACCTATCTTACAGGGAAATGTCTCATAGTGCTTCCACTGAGCCTTGGTAGCTTGCTACTGCTCCGGAACACTTAGGCTGACCGGCATGTGTCCTTCTTCGTTCTTGTGTCTGTCCCTTAGGGGAAATGTCACGCGTTGCTCCTTTAAGTCCTTGTAGCTTGCTACGACTTTGGTTCATACGTTGATGACCGACACGTTCGTTGTTGGGTCATGTATGCCTGTCTCTGTAATTTAGTGCCACTTTTGGTTTATAACTGGTCATGTCGGCCCGGGTTCTCTGTCATATGGATGCTAGGGACACTATCATATACGTGAGCCAAAATGTGCAAACGGTCCCGGGCCAGGTAAGGTGGCACCCGTGGGAATACCGTGCGTGAGGCCGCAAAGTGATATGGTGTGTTACATGCTAGACCGGTGTGACTTAGGATTGGGGTCCCGACAACATTTCTTCGGCTTCTAACATCAAATCATTTCCAAGAGTTGATGTTCACCAGTCTCGGACCAGTTGTGAGGGGTGCGACACTTTCTGCCATAGATGATTTCAAACGGAGCTTTGCCTGCGCTTGCTTGGAAGCTGTTGTTGTAGGAGAATTCGGCAAATGGAAGGCAATCTTCCCATTTCATACCCAAGGAGTTGACACAAGCTCTCAGCATATCTTCAAGGATTTTGTTCACTCTTTCGACTTGACCACTAGTCTGAGGGTGAAACGCAGTGCTGAAGCGAATCTTGGTGCCCATGGCTGATTGAAAGGAATCCCAGAACTTGGAAGTGAACAAGCTTCCACGGTCTGAGGAGATCACTTGAGGAATACCATGCAAAGAGAGAATTCTGGAGGTGTACAGCTCTGCTAGCTGAGCTGCGTTGATGGATTCTTTGACTGGAAGAAAATGAGCCACTTTAGTGAGCTTGTCGATCACCACAAAGATAGCATCATTTCCTCGCTTGGACTTGGGAAAACCGGTGACGAAATCCATCTCAATGTGATCGAATTTCCACTCGAGAATAGGTAGAGGTTGAAGGAGTCCGGCTAGACGTTGATGCTCTGCCTTCACTCTTCTGCAGACATCACACTCGTTCACGAATTGAGCAATTTCTCTTTTCATGCGAGTCCACCAATAGGATTGCTTGAGGTCATGGTACATCTTGGAGCTTCCTAGATGGATTGAGAGGAGTGAGTCATGTGCTTCGTTCAGTATGAGCTTTCTGAGATCACCTTTGGGAACCACAATTTTGTCCTCCAAGAACAAAGTGTACCTGGGAGTACCCTTAGCAATACCATGTTTCACCTTCTGCACTTGTACTTGGGAGTACCCTTGGCAATACCATGTTTCACCTTCTGCACCATAACATCACTGAGTTGGGCCTCACGGATTTGATCTTCCAAGGTAGGAGCAACTTGAAGGTTGGCAAGAAATCCTTGCGGAACAACTTGGAGGTTGAGCTTCCTGAATGATTCACAAAGTTCAGGTTGGATCGGTTTGAGAAGGAGGCTGTTGCAATAAGCCTTTTTGCTCAAGGCATCTGCAATGACATTGGCCTTGCCATGAGTATATTCAATGCTTGGATCATACTCTTGAATCATTTCAAACCAACGAGTCTGGCGAAGGTTAAGGTTTGGCTAAGTGAAGATGTACTTCAAGCTTTTGTGATCGATGAAGATGTCCACTTTTCTGCCCAACAGAAGGTGTCTCCACGTGATCAAGGCATGAATAACTACTGCTAGCTCAAGATCATGTGTGGGATAATTCTTCTCATTTGGTTTAAGCTGACACGAAGTGTATGCAACGATCTTCTTGTCTTGCATGAGAACACCACCAAGACCTTGTAATGAAGCATCACAAAAGACTTCATAAGGCTTGGACTCATCCGGAGGAGTATGAACCGGAGCAGAAACGAGCTTCTGTTTGAGGGTATTGAATGCCACATCACAATCAGGAGTCCACGAGTACTTGACATTCTTTTGCAACAGGTTGGAAAGAGGCTTGGCAATCTTGGAGAAGTTCTCAATGAACCTTCTACAATAGCTTGCGCGGCCGAGGAAACTTCGGACTTGCTTGACATTCTAAGGAGGTTCCCAGTTGACAATAGCTTCAAATTACTCAGGGTTCACAGAAATGCCCTCGGCAGAGATAATATGGCCAAGATAGAGGACTTTATCAAGCCAGAATTCACATTTGGAGAACTTCACATAGAAACGGTGCTCACGGAGCCTGTCAAGGACCAAACGGAGGTGCTTGGCGTGGTCTTCTTCATTTTTGGAGAATACCAAGATATCATCGAGGTAGACGAGAACGAATTCATTGGTTTAGGGGTTCAATATGAAGTGCATCATCTGGGAGAAAGTGGGTGGAGCATTTGCAAGCCCGAAAGACATGACCATGTATTCATAGGAGCCATAGCTTGTCCTGAATGCGGTCTTGGGAATATCCTCTTCACGGATACTATTTTGATGGTAACCCAGCCAGAGATCAAGCTTCGAGAAAACCTTGGCTCCTTTAAGCTGCTCGAACAATTCATTGATGTTGGGGAGCGGGTACTTATTCTTTATTATGTTCTTGTTCAATGGTCGGTAATCAACGCACAATCGTTCCGTACCATCCTTCTTCTTGACAAAAAGAACACCACAGCCCCAAGGAGAAGTACTTGGTCTGATTAGACCTATTCGTTCTTGGTCATCGAGTTGTTTCTTCAGCTCCATGAACTCATCAGGAGAAAGCTTGTACGGACGCCGACAAGCTGGCTCGGTACCAGTTACAAGTTCAATGATAAATTCAACTGGACGTTTGGGAGGCATGCCTGGAAGCTCTTCAGGGAATACATCCTCATATTGAAAAACCACCAGAATCTGGGAAATGGCATTAATCTCGCCCTTGTCATTGAGAGAGAATAGCCTGATTGTGTTATCTCGAGCTGCGAAGATAATCACGTCTTCGTCAGGATGAGTTAGCTTGACCTCCTTGTTTGCACAATCAATATTTGCATTATGCTTGGAGAACCAATCCATCCCAAGAATAAGATCAATGTCGGAGTTACCGAGAACAACCGGGGAAACCAGAAAACTGTAATCGCCCATATGAATAGTGACATCCGGAACCACCAAACTAGAGCTCATACGTTTACCCGGAGAAATGATATCCAAAGGTTTACTCAAATGTGAAGAGGTGAACTCATGCTTGGCAAAGAATGGTCTTGACATGAAACAAAGCGATGCACCCAAATGAAATAACACTTTTGCAGGTTTAGAGTTAACTGGAAGATTACCAATTATCACATCAGAAGAATTATTTGCTTGACCTGCATTCATCAGGTTCACTCTTGCATGCTTGGGATTGTGCTTGACAATAGCATTGCTGACAGGTGGAGGAGGCGGAAGGCGCCTCTGGTTGGTGAACTTGTTGGAAAAATGACCCTTCAGACTACATTTGAAGCAAGTGACCTCTGAAACTGGACGAGGAGGAGGAACACTTGGTCTTGGAGCTTGGTACTGAAACTTGGACTGGTTGCTTGGGTTGGGTGGGTGGGAGAATCCATGACCACCTGAGTGCTTTTTGTTGCTTGGAGGATGGAGCACTGGAGGTGGCGGTAGCCAGAACTTCTGCTGCTTGGCAACCACTTGAGAGGAAGAGGAGGAGTGAACAACATATCTTATCCTCTTTTTGGAAGCTTCAAACTTGAGTTGAGCTGCCTCTTGCTTGAGAGCCATATTTTAGAATTGGTCAAATTCGTCCGGCTCTAACAAAGTGAGGGCAAGTTGGACTTCATCTTTCAAACCACCTCGGAACTAGTAGATTTTTCTCTTGGCATTGGGGATGTCTTGCTACGCATAACGGGCAAGATTCTGGAACTTGAAATTGTATTGATAGACGGACATGGTGCCTTGCTTCAGGTTGCATAATTTCTCACGCATGCCTTCAATGACACTGGTTGGAATGTGATGAGAATGGAAATCTCTGCATAAATCAGTCAACGAGATCTCACGACCACCTCTGGAGTCTTTGTGCTGTTGCCACCAATCTGTAGCTTGATCTTTGAGTTGGAAGGCGGCAAACTTGACATAATCTTCAGTTGTGACGTTACTGCATTCAAAGTGATTTTTGATGTCTGTGATCCAATCTTCAGCATCTAGCGGGTCCACATAGTAACTGAAAGACTTTCGTTGGTTTGCCAAGAATTGGTTCAGAGTAGCAAAGTGAGGTTGATTGAACATATTTCCTTGGCCTTGGTTCCCTTGATTGCCTTGATTTGCTTGGAAATTCTGCATCATTTGCATGAGCATCTGAGTGTTCTGGTTGGTTGCGTGCATAATCGCTATCCATGCCTCAGAGGGAGGAGGAGGGGAAGGAGGACGCTCAGGAGGACGCTCTTCTTCACCCTCTGGGTTCTAGTTGGGAAATTTCTTAGGTGCCAATCGTTAGCCATTGATGCAAAAATAGATAAGCTGAATCAACAGCTAAATATTTGCAACATATAGTCTTCACAATGAACATTCGAACAAAATTGAATGAATGAATTCCATAGCTTAATGGTACAACAACTTGTCGAGAAGCCACTTGGGAGAACAAAATGATAGAATAAAAACAACAAGGTACAGATGGAACAAATACATAATAGAGGTTTTGTCCCACATGTTCGTGCTGAATGCCCCATGGAACGTGTTACAAAGGGTCTTGCAATCCCTGGATCAGCATAGCCAAGGACCCTTTAAGATGCAACTCCCAATTGGAGCAGCGCCCATGAAACCTCTTCACTAGATGTTGAACCCCAAACCTCATACAGTGCACCCGTTGGATGATTACCTAAGAGCTACTTGAAACCCACCTATTAGTTCCTGAAGCTCTCCGGTTATGCAATCTGGTGTTGGGGATACAGGGGAAGCACCGCGCACTCAACTCTAAACCTAACCAGCTGTATCCATCCGTCAACACATAACCAGTCATCTTCGGAAACTGTTTACCTCGGACCTTTGAAACGCATCCGCTATACTAGCTATGGAAATACTCCCGAACTATCTCCCCAGTACTGGGTGACGTCGGGGTTATCTCACCACCAGACATGCATAGAAGAGTTTTCGATGTCGGCCACCTCTGGTATTCCAGAACTGCCACAATACATTTGTGACGACAACACCTCGGAGCTCAACTCCCCGGGACACTGCCACAACCCCGAAATGACAGGAGGCATTGAGAACAATGTTCTCATCACAAAGATATCATAACAATCCAAACAATACCGCGTGATCCTAAAACAAAATTGGTTAAATTTTTTAGAGTAGAGGAGATAGAACAACGTCATGAGTCCTCGCCAGAGCGATGAAGGGGATGAGGAGTAAAAATAAATGCTACTCTCCGATATAAATATAGGACTCAAAACATTTTTGTGTGTGTGCCTAGACTCAACCGTCGGCGGTTCGATCAATCAGGGGGCTCCTAGGTCGGAGAGGGCTCTGAATACCAACTTGTAATGCCCAGGATGCGACTATGTCTCCCAAGGTTGTTAGAATCGCGATTCTGTTGTACGATTCTACGATTTTACGATCCAAACTAACCCCTCTGATTCTATGACTTTAGTTCGTAGAATCTACGTTTCTACGATCCTGAGAGTGAAGATTCCATGATTTGCGATCCTACCATTAGGGCTCCGATCCGATTCAAAATCGCGATTCGGACAACCTACTTGTCGAGGCACGACTTAAAGACATAAGTGCATTCTGGAATGATCTCAAGTATGGTATCTTTGCACATCTCATGTAAAAGTTCAGGGATGAAATTGTAAAAGATAGTTGGCTTACACTCGCCACGTCACACAATGAATACAATAACATACATTTATCCAAATAACATAGGGTCCGACTACAGACGAAAACCGAACTAGAAAGATACCATAAACACAAGGCCTGATCGCCCCTAGTAGGAACCACTACTGATCGTCGGGATACGAAACATAGTAATGGCCACGCTCTTCATCGAACTCCCACTGAAGTTCTGACCCATCTCCTGCATCGTACTCGGCTGTACCTGCATCTAGTGTGTGTTGAATCTGTGAGCCATGAGGACTCAGTAATCCTGTTCCCGGGTATCAAAACTACCAAAGCCTTATGTGTGGAAAGGTTAAAAAAGTGTCTGCAGCAAGCACTAAGCATCTAGCTTACGAGTTTAGAGCGAGAAGAGAACAAGTGCCAACGGTCGCCAAGTTGATCTAGAAGTGATCATAGCTACTCACGGTCAAACATAACCCCACCATGTTCACTTCCTGAAGCCCTTCGAAAAGAGACCATCACGGTTACTCACACAGGTAGTGTATTCTTATGGATTAGGTGTCAAGTTATCTACAACCGGATATTAACAAATTCCCATCTGCCACATAACCGCGGGCACGGCTTAGGAAAGATCAAACCCTGCAGGGGTGTCCTAACTTAGCCCATCAAAAGCTCACGATCTGCGGAGTCGCAACTCCAAAGCGGGAAGACCCGAGTATTCTCGAAATCCCGTCCTCAAGATATTTCAGCAAAGGTAAAACTAATCCAGCAAGACCTCCCGGCGTGCCGACACCTTGATAGTAGCCGCGCGTATCTCGTATCAGGCCACGACAGGATAGGTCAAGCTATGGGAACCATAACCTTGAGTTGCCTCAAGTCGGCCCCGCAGGCTGCCAAGTTTGGACCAACACTCATGAGGAGCATTGGCCCGGTTTGTGAAATTAAGTCATCTGGGTCCGGAAAGCCCCTATGCAAGTTTTAGTTATTAGGAAAATGGAGTACCAAAGTTGGGCCTTGCTGGAAAAGCTTTAAGCAGTGCGAATTATCAAGGGGAGCCCATAAACACCAACCGTGTTAGGAACACAAAATCAAGGAACATAACACCGGTTTATCGGGTCCTAAGGTGGCATGAGTGGAACAAAATACCAAGCAGAAGGCCGAGCCTTCCACCCATTACCAATATATATGTGCATTAATATGATTAAGATATATATTGTGTTATCCCAATAAACAAGTCCGGACATGGGGCAATCTTCAAACTTCACCTGCAACTAACAACGCTATAAGAGGGGCTGAGCAAAACCGTACTTAGCCAATCAACGGTTTGCTAGGAAGGCGGTTAGAGTGTTTCATGGCAACAATAGGAGGCTGACAAACAGGAATAGGTATTGAGGCATAGCGAAAGAGCGAGACAACTAGCATAGGCAAAGATAGAGGTGATATCGGGGAACGGTCATCTTGCCTGGTAAGTCGTCGGTGGGATGGCAAGACAGCTCCTCAAACACAGTCTCGACAAGATCCTCGAACTCGGTATCGGCTCCCGGCTCTACCCAACACAAGAGCACAACAACGGCACAATATCAAACACGGTGCAATGCACAAACAACATGATGCAACACATGTCATAGGATGCAAGTATGATGTGCGTATGCATGAGGATGCTCTCGAGCCTAAGGAGAAAGTGATGGAAATGGCCTCATATTGGGAAACCAAGCAAGCCACTGGATAGATGGGAAGATTTCGGTCGAAAACGATATAAAGATCATGAGAAATGGATGCACGTTTGCAAATGACAAGCAAACCACTACACGATGCAATCTGCCAGAAACATCAAGTTGCCAACTAAGTGACCAAGTTTAAGTATGCTACAGCGCCCCAACAAGCAAGCAAAAGGCATGTAAATAACATACACAACATGCTCTTCAAGAATAACCACATGGATACTTCTACAACATACTGGAACATGTCACAAACAGCATGGAAAAAGTGCAAAAGTTTATCCAGACTTAGTGAAAAACTGGGCATGGCAACAATTACAACAAGTAGACATGTTTGCAAGCTTGTGCAACTCAACTCAAAGCATAACATGGCATTTGAATATAAACAACATCAGGTCGACATATTTCAGAAGCTACTCATGGCAAGAACATGGCCATAGGATGCATAGAACACTAGCTATTCTCGTGGCAAAACTGAACTTGCTAATAATATGCTGACAGAAACATTTTATAGCAACTTGAGAGCATGAAAACAACAAGATAGAGAAAGGTATCATGGAAAACAAGAGCATGGATAGCTAGAGCATAACATATACATCAAGGAACACTCACTGGACAACTCTATCCATGCACAACAAAGACGGTGGCATAATGGAAACATGCCATAAAAATTAACAGATTCACACTTAGCAGAAATTTATCATCAAGATGACATGTTAACAAGATTGATGCACTCATCTCAAGACATATCATGGCATTAAAATTAATCTATCATGTAGAGCACATTCCAATGAGAAAAACTCATGTTGATATGTAGCTCATATGACACATGGATTACTATACACAAGCAAGACAAAACATCATCTCATAACAAGTTCAGAAACTTATCAGCCACATGCACTTTTGCAACAGTCTTAAACATGGGATAATGCATCCTATCATGCAAGCAAATACATCCATCTTGAAGATCATCACAATACGAATATCTGGACATATCATTCACTCCATTCGGACTAACATGCACAAAGTTACTAGCTCACGAACATGCCAACAAATTTACACAGACAACAAGTGCTGAAACAGTTTCATCATGAAGCACTCTTGCCATGAAGATTAAGTCAACTAGATGATCCCTATCATGCATGGAACTGATGCTAACATGTAGAGCATGACGAGACGAACATTTTGATATATCATATGCGCAAAACGGAGCACCGAGAACAAAGTTACCACATGAAGAAGGAGGCAATAAATTTACACGGATCTGGGACTTAGTGGAATTTTACCTCCGCGAAAAATCAACGCGGGATGAAGGGATTCCGAGACAAAGGGATCCGGGCGGAGCGGGTCCATTTGGTTTGAGGGATCGGTGGATCTGGTCCACCTCCAAATCCGGATCAGGCCCTCGCCGGAGACGGCGAGGAAGACGGCGGCGGCGGCCGGTGGCGGGGCGCGGTGGCCGGCGGTGAGGCGGTGCGATGGCTCACGCGCGGTGGCAGCCGAAGCTCCTGGTGGCAGTGGCGAAGGGCATGGCGGCGGTGGTCCGGCGGTGGCGTGGGGCAGGCGGCGAAGGGACGCCGCGGCGGGGTCGCTCGGGGGCGCGCCGGGCCGGGAGGGCCGGCCTCGGGCCGCGGCGGGCCCGACGGCGCGGGGGAGAGAACCGGTGGCGGCAGACATGTGGCGCTGAAGTATTGGTCGGGCGCGTCCGGGCGGACGTGTCCGGTGCTATCCAGATGTGTCCGGCGGCGCGGAGGGACTCGGGCTTGGGTTTGATCCGTGAAACTCGGGGATGGGGGCTTATTTATAGAATCTGGGAGCTAGGAGAGTCCAATTGAGGTGCGGTTTTCGCCCACACGATCACGATTCGACGACCGAGAGGATGGGGGTGGTTGTGCTGGGTTAGTGGGCTGATGTGGAGGGGTGTTGGGCCAAAAGAAAGAGGAGCTTTTCGCCCAGGAGGTCAACTGTTGGAGTATCAAATGACCTCCAAACGCGACGTAACTTGACAGGCGGTCTCCACGTACTAAAACAACAATGTACGACAAGTCTCACCTCAATCCGAGAATATTCTACGGCCACATACGAAACAAGGAATCGGAGGTGCCACGGGCACGTGTGTGAGTGTCGGAACTCGAAACGAACAACGGGAAGAGACGAGCATGACCGGGTGCAAGTGACAACACGAATGCAATGCAATGCACATGATGACATGACCTGGATGATATGCACACACGCACACGGCAAAACGAAGAAACCTGAAATGAAGGAAGAGCCCAGAATGGAATTGATGATGTCAACATTGCATATATTGCCAAAAATGGAATTGTTACATCCGGGGCATTACATAGGGACTGGCTAGCACCCGAGGGTTCTTAATCATCCCCCGGACCAGTGCTCCTCATGAGTGTCGGTCCAACCCAGAGTCGTTTGCGGTACCGCCCCTTTGCAACTTGGGGTATTTTGGTAACTATATGTTGTCCTCATCCGATCGTGGCCTGAGACGAGATACGCGCAGCTCCTATCAGGGTGTCGGCATGTTGGGAGGTCTTGCTGGACTGTTTTACCATTGTCTAAATATCTTGTACACCGGGATTCCGAGTCTGATCGGGTAGTCCCTAAGATAAGGGGTTTTTACCTCTGTTGATGGTGAGAGCTTGTGATGGGCTAATTTGGGACACCCCTGCAGGGTTATGATCTTTTGAAAGTCGTGCTCGCGGTTATGTGGCGGATTGGAGTTTGTTAATATCCGATTGTAGATAACTTGACACAAAAACTCAAACTTAATACACTACCTTGTGAGTAGTCGTGATGGTCTATTTTCGAGGGAGTTCGGGAAGAGAACACGGCTGGGTTATGGATGACTCTTAGGTAGACATGATCATCTAGTGATCATCAATAGTTCACGACTGATGGCTTTCACTTCTCTTCTCGCTCTGATGATACGTAAGCTAGTCACCTCATCTACGCTTACGCTTGCAGTAGCCCACTTATACACTTTCTCCTTACCCAATGGCTTTGATAGTTTTGATACCCAGGAATGGGATTGCCGAGTCCTCGTGACTCACAATTTACTACAAATATAGGTGCAGGTACAACCGAGTACGAATCAGGTGATGGCCAGGAACTCAAGTGGGAGTTCGATGAGGAATGTGGGCGAATGTATGTGACGTTCTCCGACAATCAGTAGGGGTTTCTACTAGGGCTGGTCTGGCATAGTGGGTGGTTATCTTATTTCATTTGGTTTCGTCCGTATCCCGACCATGATTGTACTAGGATGAATTTATTACTTATTTATGCATTGTGTGAAGTGGCAATTGTAAGCCAACTATGTAATTTCCCCTTTGTTCTTGTACATGGGAATGTGTGAAGATGACCATCTTGCGATCATACCAAAATGCGATTATGCCTCTAAGTCGTGCCTCGACACATAGGAGATATAGTCACATCTTGGGCATTACATGTGGTTAGCCCAGCCCAAAAGACATAGAACCAAGAAGAATGAATTTTCAAAATGCATCACACTAGGTAGGAATCTCGGACAACTCGAACATCATAATTGATGTACACACGCATGAAACATAAAACAACCTGCAAGACAACTGACAACATAACACTGAACTCTTATGGAAACATCGATGCAAGAAGACAATAACTTTCCGATGAATCTCCATCATAGTAACTCATCATCCCGATAGATAGATGAAAAGCCTTGTTTTTAACCTCGTTGAAAAGATGAGGGTGACTTGGAATAAGAGGGAGATTGTATAACGAGTAAAAATAATCTTACGTTCCCTTCCATAATGAATTCCCCTATATAACTGAAGCATTTCTACACTCGACTTTGACTAGTTCAGCTTGGTAATCCTACAGGAAGTCAGGCTCTGATACCAAACCTGTCGTGACCCAACACATAGCAATACACGTCATACATACGCACAACATGCAAGTATGTGTTGGTACAACAAGGCATCACAACATAATTATATGTCTTAGTATTTATTTGAGAGGCTCCAAGGAGCTATACATAACATGAAATTACAAATATGGGTCTCATGAGCCAACATACAAAGTCATACAAGCAACATAAGCATACCATGTCCGAGTACAAACAACTACAAAAGAAAAGGTCGAGGAGCTTGAGTATCTACAAGACCCTCCATCGAAACCCGACATATGTGTGGAATTCCTTCGAAGCCCACGTGGAACTACTAGTGAGAGTGAAGTATCCTCTACAAAAACATAAATTAAGCAACCATTGGTACAAAGGTACTCAATAAGACTTACATCAGAGCTATGACTTAGTGGCTATCCTGAACTATGACTTATGCATCACTATCAACAAAGGGGTTGTGGAGTTTAACTACTCCAAGCCATCTTTGACTTAGTGGCTATCCGAAACTACGACTACCAGTAATTTCTTTGGGGTGAGAGAGCGCACACGGGTCCACATATTCACGATATCAATACACCACTATGGACCATCTCCCGCGTCCCTACGTAAAAGCCATCCATAACACTCACACTTATCTTGTGCATTTTTGATTATCCACTTCAAGTTATATTGGAACTATATAATTATCCAACTATTCCATATCTGTGGACGCGGCTATTTGAATAGATCATACGACCCTGTAGGGGTGTACTTCCTAACACACACTCACACCACTTACCACCATATAACATCACATATCTCGGAAACCTTCAAGTAGAAGCCTGGCGAGGGTGTCGGCCACAACCTGACTAACCACGCAAGACTCTAGTCAAGGTTTATCGCCAACCAAAGGCTGAATCAGCAAGGGAAGTCTGGTTGAAGATACCATCACGGTCCCAATGATGTGTGCAGGGTTCCCGAGGCCACCATCCGGGTGCCACTTTGTACACCAGACCACGGTGCCTAGTATGTCCCATGCCCACATGTATCGGGGCCAACTTGGTAGGCTAATAGCACGACCTACAAACACTAGAAACTAGTTGCCAATTCTAGACAGAGATCGAGGCGATTAATAAGCGAGCGGGGCCGTGTTACAAGAACCGAATGTGTAGTAGCAGCTAGTCTTGGATAACATTCACATAACACAGTTCTTAAGGACAGTCCCAATGAGGTAACCCACCATGTACTCCTACATGGCCTCTCATCACCACCTTTACCAAATCATGTTCACACACTTAGCTCTCAACATCAGGACATGATAATAACACCCCAATTCATCCCCGATGAATCAGACCTAACACAATACCAAGGAATAGCAGGCATGACAAACAAGTAGGGATGAGTAGTCACATCATGGATCAAGCAAGTCCTACTCATGTTAGTGGTTTTTGCTATTAAAACTGGACATATTCTCACTACACTACAAAAGGGACTCGAGAAAACAAATCATGGGTTTCCCGCTATGAAGAGGCACGGCAAAACAAATCATGGGTTTCCTCACTTGTCACAGATGGCCACGTTCCTGTGGGAAGAGCAAAGACCCTGGATGCACTCCATGTTGTGGCAAATGGGCTCCTTCCCCCTTGGAAGAGCGCGGTTGTAGGGTGCCCTCCCTGATGTCGCAGACGGGCTCTTTCCCCTTGGAAGAGCAGATGGGCTCTTTCCCCTTGGAAGACCCCAACAGGGTGCCCTCCTCGTGGTCGTTGTCGATGAGGTCTGACTTGGAAGTTGTGGATCCCAAGCCAGCGTCGCAGAACGTGTCCGTCATAAATGACAAAGGGGGATCGATGGTGATGTAGAATAGAAAATTCTTGATAGCGAGCCAGAGGAGATCGGCGGTGGGGCCATGGATGAGATCGATGGCGGTTGAACGCGAGGGGTTGGGGGTGGGCCACTTAATCTGTGACATAGCCCGTCTCAGGCAGTCATTGACGATGACCTCAATGTCATAGCTAGCGTCCATGACATACTCGCATACTCTAGCCCGCTGACTGAGTGTCTGCGGCCCCATCAGCTTCCTTAGCGACGTCGGGCGAAGAGACCGCGATACACCTCTTTTGGGCCAGTCGCTCCTCCAGCTCCACGGGAAGCATAGCCGGGCTTAGGCTACGACGCTCTGGAGTGGGGGGTGGGGATGGGGATCTGTGGGAAAGGGGGTGTTTGGTAGGCGGCATCTAAGAAACTCAAGGCGGCCTGGGTATGGAGATCCGTGGGTAAACTGCACGGGTAAACCGGCAGATGTTGACAATGGAGGCCTTGCAACGGCGGGGATCATGCTAGGGAGCGAGGAAGGGTGTGTGTGTGTGTGTGTGTGTGCACGCGCGCCCAAGGAGGTTTTGGTGCGCGCGCGCGCGCGCGCGCGCGCGTGTGTGTGTGTGTGTGTGTGTGTGTGTGTGTGTGGAGCGGGGCGGGGGTGTGTTTTAGGAAATGACGCGGGTACTGAAAATTTTACAATGTGGGGGTCAAACACGGGAGTGAAATGTCGGGGCTATTGAAATTTTTGATGATGGTGCATCGCACACGGTCCGGAGATAACAACGTGTGTTATGAAACAGACAAACCCTTGAGGCGGGAAAATATTTTCGAGTGATGCAGGCGGGATTGGGAATAAGAAACATCACACACGGTCGAAACACAATAACTGTGTGTTATCAAACAGAAAAAGCTGCAGGTGGGTAGATATTTTTGAGCGGGGAAGCCTCGTCGAGCCCAATGTACCATCCAGATGTGTGCGTGACAGGGGCACCGGCATGGTACACGGTTAGTTTGAGTGAACCGTGTCTGTTGCTGTACCGACCAGACCTCAAACAGTCCGATCTCTGTGCATCAGTGTCATCCCTGGATCAGTAATGCTGACAGTACTTGAAGGATTTATAACAGAGTGGAAATCACACACTTATTACATCGATAGTTCCAACGATGAACTTATTACAATAAAAATGGCTTAAGGCCATCTAACAAAGATAACAGCGGAAGGCTTGGAAGATAAGTGAGTCCATCAACTCCAACGGCATCACTGAGTATAGAACCACGACCTAAGAGGTATCTTACTCGTCATCTGAAAAGTTTGCAACATGAACGTTGCAGCCCGAAAACGGGTGAGCACATGGAATATGCTCGCAAAGTAACACATAGAGAGTAACAGAGTAAAACTATACTATATGCAATATGGCTGGTGGAAAGCTCTATAGTTATAGTTTTTGCATAAAGCCAGTTTTTCCCTACTGCAAAGGAATAGATTTTTAAATTAACTATCATGGTAGTTGAAACATCATTGAGAAGGTTCACCCAACTCAATCCCAATTAAAGTAAACATTAACCCAACAAATTATCTTTTAGAGTGATGAGATACACATGATAATCCAAGTACTAGATACTCAAAACGTCCATAACCGGGGACACGGCTAATCATGATTAGTTTGTACACTCTGCAGAGGTTTGTGCACTTTTCCCCACAAGACTCGATCTCCTCCGTTGGGATTCTCGCACTACATGATGTTTGAGAAACAGATGACCGAGACATAGTCTTTCAGAAGTACTAGCACCTTACGATCGGGTGGACCGTACCAACCTACATCCCCTACATTTGCTAGTCCACCACTGTAAGAGTTCGCACGACTTAGTCAACTATGCTAGAGCCCATAATAGCTTGTGGCTACACACAGAAGTTTCTAGTATGAATAACCTCATGATTCCTTTGAGCCTGGGTGGCGGTCCATAAAGAAAACAGGCAATCGCTGGAATACCCAGGTGCCTCAAACCACCCAGATGTGTGTTTAAGTTGCCACCTTAAGTTGAACCATTGAATTAACAATCTCACATCTGTCAAGGATACACTCACCCAATCCAAGTCTACGAGCATAGCATAACCTAACAGCAAACGTAGAGGTAACTCCCAAGGGTTTGAAAATAATGCAGGTAATAGGTACTACCTCATCTACTTCGCAGTCCCACATGTTATTGGATCCTCCTCATGCAATGTGTTTGAGGATAATACTAATGCAATGAAAACTGGGTATTGGAAAGTATGATCAAAGTGTTACTTGCCTTGCTGATGATCCGCAAAACCTAGAGATTCAAAGTAGCAAGCGACGCACTCCGGGTACTTTATCGCAATCAAACAAGCACACAATAAGTACTCAACTAATGCACGAGTAAAACTCAAATAAGAGATCTAACGAGAAAGTTCAACTTAAGAACTCCAGTTTGCAAAAAGAAACAAACCAAACGAAACAACGAAAGTCAAACGGCGAAAAGAACCGACTACGCTACCAATCTAGACCTAAGTCCAAATTAGCAGAAGCAAACGCTTGGGTGACTAAGTTAAACGGAAAGAGGGTTTCGAGACGAAACTTCAGGCGCTTGAATCGCCTGATTCTGATTAACGAGCGAAAAGATAAAGTAGAACAAAGATCGGATCAGAAATCGCGATCAGAAAATTAGTACAAAAAAGAAAACTGAAGAACAGCTTAACGAACGGACGTTCGTCAGCAGAGACTAAACAACGAATTTGTTCGTTAAAACGAACGAACGGGCGAACGCTCGCTAAACAACTAAATCGAGAAAAAAACGATCTAACTAAAAAAATAAACTAGGGTTCAAAAAAAACCGGGCGGTTTTCTACCGAAAAACCGGCGGCGGCGCGGCTACCTTGTCGGATTTCGGCGGGAGGGCGTGGGCGGCAGGCGGCGTGGGCGGTGGCAGGCGGCGTGGGCGGTGGCAGGCGGTGGCGGGGCTGCCAGCTGCGGCAAGCGTCGGCGGGGTGGTGCGGCGGCGGCGGTGCGAGGCTGCGGCGGCGGTGCGGCAAGGCAAGGCGAGGCGAGAAGGGGGCGGGGGCGGCGGTATTTATAGGGGGGTGTTGCTTGGCGGAGGGGCAAGGCATCGGCCGGCGGCGGTGGTGTCCGGCTCGGACACGAGCGGCGCGACGCGAGGAAGGCGGCGGCGGCGGCGCGGGCCTGGCTCGGCTGGGCCTTCGGCCTAGTCGGGCACGGGTCTCCTATTTTTTTCAAAACACCGAAGCTACGAAAAATCCTAGAAAATAAAATAAAAATCTAAAATTGCCAAAACAAATTTTCACCGTCTAAATGAAATATTTAGAACAAGATGAACATTTATCTTGGCCCTAAATGCATTTTTGAAAACATGCAATTTTTACTAATTCAAAGAAAATAGCAAAACTCCAAAGAAAAACTTATTTGATTTTTTTCTATTAAATCCTCAGTATTTCTTTATTTTTGGGAGAGTCATTTTACTCCCACTCTCATATTTTATATTAGAAATACTTGAAGATAAAATAAATAAAATCAAATGATCCTATTTTCAAAATTTGAGAAACCGCAAATATGAAAATAACGAATCCCCAACTCTCTCCGAGGGTCCTTGAGTTGCGTAGGATTTTCTTGGATCCACCAAAAGCAAGAAAATATGATATGCATTGATGATCTAATGTATAACATTCCAAATTAGAAATTTGGTATGTTACCAACGTACCCCCTTCAGATGAATCTCGCCCTCGAGATTCGGGTTGGCAAGAAAATAGGTGAGGGTGGTCCTTCCACAGGTCTTCCTCTCGTTCCCAGGTAGCTTCATCCTCGGTGTGGTGACTCCACTGAACTTTGCAAAATTTGATAACCTTGCTGCGGGTGACTCGGCTGGCATACTCAAGAATCTTGACTGGTTTCTCTTCATAGGTCAAGTCACTGTCCAGCTGAATTGCTTCCAATGGCACTGTATCCCTCAGTGGTGTCTCAGCCATCTCGGCGTGGCATTTCTTCAACTGGGAAACGTGGAATACATCGTGAACTCCTGACAATCCTTCGGGCAATTCCAACTTGTAGGCTACTTCCCCCATGCGTTCCAAAATCTTGTATGGCCGTACAAAACGTGGCGCTAGCTTTCCCTTAACTCCAAAGCGCTTAACTCCTCGAAGTGGAGATACTCGAAGATAAACTCGGTCTCCGACTTCGTAGACTATCTCTTTGCATTTTGAGTCCGCGTAGCTCTTCTGCCTGGACTGGGCTACTTTGAGCCTATCGTGAATCAACTTTACCTTCTGTTCTGATTCCTTGATCAAATCTGGTCCAAACAACTAGCGGTCTCCAACTTCGTCCCAAGATAACGGGGTCCTACACCTCCTTCCGTATAATGCTTCGAAAGGGGCCATCTTCAGACTGGATTGATAACTGTTGTTGTAAGAGAACTCCGCATAAGGCAAATTGTCGTCCCAACTAGATCCATAATCTAGCGCACATGCTCTGAGCATATCCTCCAAAATCTGATTGACTCTCTCTGTCTGTCCATCTGTCTGCGGATGAAAAGCTGTACTAAATTGTAGCCTGGAACCCAAAGTTTCGTGTAACTGATTCCAGAACTTTGAGGTAAACTGGGTTCCTCTGTCTGATATGATGCTCCTCAGAACTCCATGCAGGCATATGATTCTGGTCATGTATATCTTTGCCAACTTCGCACTGGTGTAAGTAGTCTTTACTGGGATGAAATGAGCTACCTTCGTCAAACGATCGACTACAACCCAAATCGAGTCATAGCCTGAACGAGTTCTGGGTAATCCCGTAATAAAATCCATGCCTAGCTTATCCCACTTCCATTCGGGTATTGGCAATGCTTGTAACAATC
The DNA here is from genome assembly GCA_902687465.1 of Secale cereale. Lineage (NCBI taxonomy): Eukaryota > Viridiplantae > Streptophyta > Magnoliopsida > Poales > Poaceae > Secale > Secale cereale. Next base: position 319,902,984 of record LR738712.1, on the reverse strand, counting down.
CTGCCGGCTTCTGATGTTCAGCCTTCACTCTCTGACACACATCACAAAGGGCTACATACTCCGCAATATCCTTCTTCACACTGGTCCACCAGAAGATATCCTTCAAGTCCAAGTACATCTTGGTATTTCCTGGGTGAATTGAGTATGGTGAATCATGGACCTCTTGCAGAATCAGCTTCCTGATCCCTGGGTCGTTAGGCACATATACACGGTCCTCAACCATAGGGTGTCGTGCTCATCCACACGAAATCCTTTAACCTTTCCTTTGCTCATCTTCTCCTTTATAGAGGCAGCCTCCTCGTCAGTTTTCTGAGCTTCTCTGATTTTTATCCATCAGAGTAGACTGAATCTCCAGTGTTGCTACATAGTCTCTCGGAACTATCTCCAAACATAGTTCTCGTAAGTTCTCGGCTAACTCTTTTGGTAAATCCTCCGCCGTTAGTGTGTTGACATGGCTCTTATGGCTTAGTGCATCGGCTACCACGTTAGCCTTTCCGGGATGATAATGCAATCTCATGTCATAATCCTTGATGAGTTCCAACCATCTCCTTTGCCTGAGATTCAGCTCCTTCTGAGTGAATATATACTTCAAACTCTTGTGATCCGTATATACTTCACAATGGTTTCCAATGAGGAAATGTCTCCAAGTCTTCAATGCATGTACTACGGCTGCTAATTCCAAATCATGAGTGGCATAGTTCAACTCATGAGGTTTCAGTTGTCGTGAAGCATACGAAACAACTCTTCCTTCCTGCATAAGAACTGCTCCAAGTCCTCGGTGTGAAGCGTCGCAGTACACCTCATAGTCCTTATGTTGATCTGGCAGAATCAACACAGGTGATGAGACCAAATGTTTCTTTAATTCCTGGAAGCTGGCCTCACATTCTTCTGTCCAATTGAACTTGGTATCCTTCTTTAACAACTCCGTCATTGGCTTTGCAATCCTTGAGAAATTCTCAATAAATCTCCGGTAGTATCTTGCAAGTCCCAAAAAACTCCGAATCTCTCCAAATGTTGTCGGTGCTTCCCAATTTTTCATAGTGTCAACCTTGGCGGGATCTATGACTATTCCATCTCCGGATATAACATGTCCGAGGAATCCAACTTCTTTCAACCAAAACTCACATTTGCTGAACTTGGCGTATAACTGATGTTCTCTGAGCTTTTCGAGTACCAAACGCAAATGCTCCTTATGTTCCTCTTCATCCTTTGAGAAGACCAATATATCATCTATGAACACCACGACGAACTTATCCAAGAACTCCATAAACACCTTGTTCATCAAGTTCATAAAGTATGATGGTGCGTTAGTCAGACCAAAAGACATAACGGTATACTCGTACAACCCATACCTGGTGGTAAAGGCCGTCTTAGGTATATCCTGCTCTCGAATCTTCAATTGATGGTATCCTGATCGCAGGTCGATCATGGAAAATACCTTAGCTCCTTGCAATCTATCGAACAGATCATTGATAATCGGTAGTGGGTACTTGTTCTTGATTGTTACTTCGTTCAATCCTCGATAATCAACAACCATTCTTAACGATATGTCCTTCTTCTCCACTAGAAGTACTGGCGACCCCCAAGGTGAAGAACTTAGGCGAATGTAACTTTATCCAGTAACTCCTTAATCTGTTTCTTAATCTCCTCCAAATCCTTTGCGGGCATCATGTATGGTCTCTTAGAACATGGCCCTGTGCCTAGCAAAAGCTCGATCAAAAAATCAATATCTCTATCTGGTGGCATGCCTGGCAGCTCCTCTGGAAATACGTCAGTGAAATCTTTCACCACTGGTACTTCCTCCTGAACAACTCCTAATAAGGAATTTACTCTATTGCTTTTCGGCACATGCCGGGATACATACTTGATCCTTCTTCCTTCTGGCGTAGTAAGCAAAATGGACTTACTAGCGCATTCAATGTTCCCTTCATACTTAGATAACCAATCCATGCCTAATATCACATCCAATCCTTGAGATTCCAATACTATTAGGTCCGAAGGGAATGTGTAGTTACCAATCCTCAATGGCAACTGATCTCACCATAGTCTGGCCATATACTCTGCTCCAGGTGAGGTTACTACCATGGGTGACCTAAGGGCTTGGGTTGGCAACTTATACTTATCCACAAATCCCCTTGAAATGTATGAATGCGATGCACTAGTATCGAAAAGAACGAGGGCAGTAAAGGACTTAACTAAAAACTTCCCTATTACTGCATATGGCTGAGCTTCAACCTCCTCCACGCTAACGTGGTTCACTTGCCCCCTATTGAAAGGGTTCGGCTTCTTTCCAGATCTTACATTGCCATTTCCATTCTGGGCTTCTGGACATTCATTAGCGTACTGTCTTGTCTTCTGGCACTTATAGCAAGTGACTTGGCTCAGGTCTCGCTTGGCTGGTGTTGCTGGGTTGGTACGGTTCTGTCCGTTGCTTCCTCCATTCCCATTACCATTCTTGGAACCATTACACTACTAGGAAAAGGGCTATAGATGGAACTGATACTAATGGCGCACCGGACAAGCAGTGCGCCATTAGAATATAGTAATGGCGCACCAGCAACAGATACGCCATTAGAGCTCGAACTACTAATGGCGCACGATGTCCAGAGTGCGCCATTAGTATCAAGAAGGTTTTTTTTGAACAAGAGCGCCTGTCCAAACATACTAATGGCGCACCTGGGGAACGTGCGCCATAAGAATCTACATACTTATGGCGCACAGAGGTGCAGTGCGCCATTAGTATTCCCCCATCCATACCCCCCCCCACCGGCCGGCCGCACCCTCCTCTCTCTCCCTCGCCAGATCTCCCCCCTCT
>LR738712.1:319888461-319899757 GCA_902687465.1 Secale cereale | reverse complement strand
CGCCGCCTTGACGCCCACGCCCCCGACGCCCCGGCCTCCCCCGACTCTGCAGTAACGCCGCCGCCCGGAGCTACGCCGCCGCCGCCCGCGCCCCCGACGCCCCGGCCTTGACGCCCGCGCCCCCGATGGCCCGGCCTCCCCCGACTCTGCAGCAACGTCGCCGCCCGTAGCTACGCCGGCGACCACTCCATACGCAGGTAGCCATCACTCCTCCCTCCTTCCTCTCTAATCACCACCACAAAGTAATTTTTTTTGTATTTCTGCCATTTTCGTTGAAGTACGCGGTTGAGTTCAAAATTTAGGTCACTTGGATAAAAATTTAGGTCACTTGGATCAAAATTTGATTAGCCCGGTTGCTTAAACTAGCTCCTGATTATTGTTCTCATGAAGATGATGATATACTGATATACCTTTAAGATTCGAGCTTGCTCTTCAATGGTAGTCATTAGCAGGCATGGCATGGTATCTCCTCCTTCCTTGTGCACAACAGTCATGTCAACTTGTTGTAAATTGTGTTGGAGCTCTGAATTAGCAGAATGAACTACCACATCAGTCTATATGGCCAACTTTTGGAATTGTATGTTGTCCACATTGCGTTGTGCCACCTGAATATCATCCTCCTTTCCATCTGCATTATAGGCTAAAGCAATGTTGAGGAGGCCCTGACCAATTGGTGGCACTGGAGCTCCTTGATTAACCTCTTACCTAGTATAGTGAGTAATAGAAAATAAGCTATCAGAAAAAGATACAGTTGTAGTGATGCTACTGTCTGGGGCCCCATCTTCTGGTAATGTAGGAATTTCAACTTGATGTTTCTGAGGTTGGATTGGTTCTGGTTGGGGAAAAGCCGAGTGCTGATCTTGTTCTTCTTGCTCCTCACAATCATTCGAGTCTCCATTTTGAGCATGAATATTATGGATAGGCAGTGGCTGAAATCCTGGAAAGTCATTAGCATGTTGAGGCACAAGGTGTGGGTCAACACCATCAGGTGGAATAGGGTCTTCATTAGCAGGCCCACCACCCAGCATTTCTTCCAAAAGGACTTCAACAGAACAAGTCCAGGACTCCTCTTAAAAATGCTCCCCCTCAGACCATCTTGTGCTCTTTCGAATGTCAATAAGCTCTAATTTTTTGGTGGAATAGATTAAACTTACTGTATTTCCAAACATTGCTTATTAGATGCCATGCCCTAATTTTTTGGTGGTGTTTTAGGATAAAGATCTTACACTTTTTGAACTCGTTTAAAATGAGTTTATAGAGAGGATAGTAATCAGATTGTGAGGATGGTATGTAGCAAACTAGTGCAAAAGTGTTGACAATGTTAGTCCTAATGAGCCTAGGATGGTGCCACAGCTAGCTTGTCTAGGTACATATTTTTAGTTTATAAAGTTTAATCTCTTTGAAACATAGGAAATGTCGTCTTCCGACGACGATAGGATCCCGGAGTGCTCCTGGTGCGGTGACGACCAGGGTCTGTGCGACAGGCCTCACCTGGTAGACGGTCATTACTTCAGTATTAAGCTCGACGAGACCTTCGATGTCGAAACGGTACGCAACGACAAGTCTTGTTTCGTAATTAATTAAGCACGATTTCTAGCTACTTCAACGTGTAAGTAATTAATTTTCTTCTTTTACATGCAACTAGTTTGTCCCGTGTCATGCAAGACGCTATGTCTTGGAGAGGATGGGATTTGAAGATCATGAAACTTCGGAGACAAAGCAAATTCAACTAAGGACCATGCATAATGTTGATTTAGAAGTGGATTTGTACAATTCAGATAACGTAACCACTTTTGGTTGCAAGAATTGGGAATCATTTTGCAAGATATATGGTTTTTATGAGGGTATGCTTCTCACCATGGATCTTGGTAATCCGGATTCCATCGCCGAAGATGATTTGGACATTTGGGTCCTTGTTGACGATATGATTCCAATTCTACCGAGAAGTGAGTTTATCAAACATAGTTATTTAGTAATTTATATTGTTTATTTCAAAATAGTTGACAACTTATTTCCATTGATAGGTTATTTTGATTATTCAAATAATGTGAGGATGATGCTAGACAGAACCTACTACACCCCTGGCTCAGAATGTACTTATAAGGACAAAGAGCAGATCATCTTCTTTTATTCCTTTCTTCTGGATTACATTAAACATCGCAATATTGATCCACAATATAGTCAATACGTCCCACTAGTGCACGTCTTGAACTACGTTAATATCAATGGAGATACCATGGTAAGATTTTTGTACTATTACGACATTCGTGCATGTTTTGCATTAGTTCTTCTCGAACTGAACTACAATGCTAACTACGAAGTCTTACTATATGTTTTGCAACAGATTCTCCCTAGTGACTGTGTGCCTCCTGTCATGTTTCAATCTGGTCAACTACAAGTTTTAAACATTCTGCCAGGTGAACCTACAAATCACATGTGTCCATATCGGATTTCTTCTAAAAATGAAGGAATGAGAATCAAAGAATGGCGAAAAATAACGAAAACTCGTAAGGAGGTACTTGGAAGCAATAGAGTGAGAAGGGCAAGAAATGGAGACAAGATAATCTGCGTTCTTCATAATGGCCCTTTAAATCTAATTGATTTAGAGACAAACGCCATCTTGTTTTATGTCATTTTATCTTAGAAAATTGCTACGTAGTAGAAGTTGTATGGTCGATAATGATGTGTAAGACTTATTATTTAATACCTATGTTGAGTTTTTATTATTATTATGATCGATGATGCATGATGCTAAGTTGTTCTATGAGCTATTATATACTCCCTCCGTTCCGATTTACTCGTCGTGGTTTTAGTTCAAATTGAACTAAAACCACGACGAGTAAATCGGAACGGAGGGAGTAGATTCTAATAGTTTCGATGTGCGTACCATATATGTTGGATCCACGAGAAATTATATTTATATATATGCATAACCTGTGCAAAAAACAGAAAAAAACCTAATATTCATACTAATGGCGCATCACAGCAGAGTGCGCCATTAGTATGCCAAAGCACCTGGCCCCTGGGAGGCATACTAATGGCGCACCACTGTACATACTGATGGCGCATTAGTGGTGCGCCATTAGTATACCAGATACTAATGGCGCACCAGAGGTGCGCCATTAGTAAAGTATACTAATGGCGTGCTAGTAATGGCGCACCACCAATGCGCCATTAATGGCCAAACTAGGTGCGCCATTAATAGGCCTTTTCCTAGTAGTGTTATGATTGTGCGAGCTACCTCCTCCATGGGTATGTTGAAATTGTCCTACCAGTTTAGGGGTAAAACGTGGCTTCTGTTGAGCTCCAGAATTGTACTTTCCTTGTCCATACTTCCTCTTGCGATTTTCAATCTGTTGATGCTTCCCTTCAATCATTAGAGCTCGATCAACCAATTCCTGGTAGTTGTTGAAGCTTGCTACCATCAACTGTACGCTCATCTCATCATTCAGCCCTTCCATAAATATTTCCTGCTTAGCGGCATCTGTGGCCACATCATCTGGGGCATAACGGGATAGAGTACTAAACTCATCTATGTACTGAGCCACAGTACGGTTGCCTTGGCGCAAGTTGCGAAACTCCCGCTTCTTCATGCTCATAGCTCCAGTGGAGACATGGGCGGTACGGAAAGCTTGCTAAAACTGATCCCAAGTAACATTGGCTATGGGAAAAGTGGCTGTGTAATTCTCCCACCACGCTGCGGCTGGTCCAGACAACTGATGTGCGGAAAAACGCACCTTCTCAGCATCCGAGCAGTTAGAAGTGGTCAAATCCCTTCCAATCTTGCGCAGCCAGTCATCAGCGACTATTGGTTCAATGCTACTAGCAAACACCGGTGGTTGTAACCTTAGGAAGCAGGTCAGGTTATCCACGGGCGGTGGTGGTGGAGGGTTGTTGTTGTTCTGGTTGTTCTGGGTGTTCTGGACAAGAAGTTGCATCAAAGTGTTCGGCTGTTGGATCAACTAAGTGAGCTCAGGGGGAAACTAAAATTTGGGCTCACGTCTTGGAGGCATCTGATGGGTGTAGAGGGAAGAGATTAGAATAGAAAAGGGGTCTAAGGGAAAATCACTACCCAAATGCACATGAGACGAACACAAACATATCACACCAAGATCAAATTCAAAACAAGGACTTACATGGATCTAGCGTTACAAAAGTGCTCTAAGTCTACTAGATGGGAAAAACTACTAGTCATAGGATGGTCTTCTAGAAATTATGATCGGCAGAGGATTCCATGATGTCAGCTCCAGCTTCATCTTCATAGTCCTCATCATCACTATCATCGGGGTCTGTAATGCCCCGGATGTAATACTTTCCCTTTTGGGCAATATATAATATCTCTGGCTTCATCACTTCCATTCCGGGTTCTTTGTCTTTCGGGTTTTCGTCGTTTTGTTGTGTGCGTGTGTGGCATTCATTCATATCATGTAGTCATGTGCACCGCATTGCATTTGTGTTGTCGTTAATATCCGGTTCCATGCGTTCCTTCCCGTTATCCGTTTCGCGTTCCGGAGCTCCCTCACGTGTCCGTGGCAACACCGAGGCCTACTTTGATGTTTGGCCGTGTAACGTTACCAGTTTGGCGCGAGACTTGTCGTGTGTTGTTGTTTTGGTATGTGTAACCCGCCTGTCAAATCTCGTCGCGTTTGGAGTTCGTTTGGTGCTCCAACAGTTATTCTCGTGGGCTGAAAGTACCTCCACTTTGAGGCCCAAGACACCCCTCCAACAACCCACCAAACCAGCCCAAACCCCTCCCTTCATCTAGGCCATCCAATTCTGATCGCGTGGCCGAAAACCACACCTCATTTGGACAACCCTAGCTCCTTGTGCCTATATATTTGTCCACCTTCCTCAATTTTTGCCCTAATAATAGGAAACCCTAGTCCCTCATCTCCTTCCTCCAGCCTCTTCCTCCACTCCGGCGGAGCTCGCCGGAGGAGCTCGCCGGAATTGACGCCGGAATCCGCGCCACCACCGGAACCTCGCCGGAATCTTCACCTTGTGCCGTCGCCGGCCTCTTCCACTGCCACCTCGCCGGCCGGGCCAACAGCCGCCGGCCCCGCCTCCAGCCTTCTCCCTCCGAGCCCCGCCACCAGGCTCGAAGCCAGCATCGCCGCCGCCGCTGGGATCGAGGGGAGAGGAGCTCCCCGATCCGATCCAGCCGATCGCCCCGCCCGGGCCTCTCCCGCCGAACCCTAGGGCCTCCCTAGGCCGGCCTCGCCAAGCCTCCGCCGCCTCCCGCTGCGCCGGTCCCCTCGCCCGACTCCCCGATCCGAGTCCCCGTCGTCCCGCCGGTGGGCTCCGCCAGGTGGGCCGGCCAGCTCCCGCGTGGCCCAATCCGCCGAGCCATCGTTCGCCAGCCGCCGCTGCGTCCTCGTCGAGGGAGCCAGGGACTCCGCCCGATCCCGATCTGCTCCCTAGCGGGCCGAGGCCCGTTAGGCGGTAGATTCGCTCCGCCACCGACCCGCGGACCCGAAGCACGATCCGTCAGCGCCACGCCCGATCCGCTCCATTTCCAGCCCGGTTGACTTTTCCAGATCTGGAGGTTGCCTCTTATTCCTCTAAGTCCTGTAGATTTTGATCTCTGATGCAGTTTTATAACGGTGATAACTTTTTGTGCGTAGCTCCGATTTGAGTGAATGATATGTCAAATAGTTCGTGGAGACATGTACTACATTTCATTTCATTATGCCATGCATGTTTGAAATCATCTAGGTGCTTAAAAATCTGTTGCAAGAGTGCATCTTGATAAAAACTACTGTTAGTGTTGTTTTTCATGCCATCTTTGCAATGTGATAACTTTTAGCATGTTTATCCAAATGAAGCAAATGAGATGTCCACGTGTTCGTCTTGTCATGCTCTACATGTTGAATGCTTAGGCTTGCATGATAGAATTAATCTTGCCATGTTTATCTCCGTTGCAAAGTGCTATGTGGCTGTTATGTCATTAAACTTGTTATGAGATGTCTTTTTGAGGAGCTCATTGCTATCATTGTGTTTGTCCCCTCGATGCATGCTTAGGTGTTTTGGATTCACCATCATGTGTACTTTACTGTGGTGCTTACCGCTTGCCATGTTTAGCTTTGAGGTGACTTAAACTTGCACTCAAAGATGCCATGATGAAACTGTTGTTTTAACACTTAGTGAAATTTCACTAAGTCTGGAATCTGTAATTTCCAGATGCCATGTTTTCTTGTTGTTCTAGGCCAATCCATGATAGTTTTGGGGTGACTCTTGATGATTCCTTGTAGTATATATTGTTGGCTATCCATTCATGCTCTCACATGCTTATTTAAGTGGCTGTAGCATATTTATCTTTGCTCCCAAGTTGCAATAAATTACTGCTGTCAGGATTTTGTTGTCAAGTTCAATATGTCATAGCTTGTTGCTATTAATCCATGGCTCCTTTGGGGGTGCTCCAATGGACTTATTTGCTGTAGGATATGTCTAGTTTATGTCCATACTCTTTGCCATGATGTTTGAGTGATGTAGCTTATTTATCTATTGCTCCGAAGTTGCTATGTTGCTGTAATTATCAGCTTTCGCATGTTTATTATTTTGTGTGTAACTTTTAGCCCGTAGCTCCGATTTGAGCAAGTCCTATATGAAACTTGTGTGATTTTTCATGTAGATTCATAATATCCTATTATTAACATGTTTTGCAGCACTTTGCTTGATCGCATATTGTCATGCTCCTTGTGCTCCCATAGTGCATCAGTCATGCATCCGGCATATTTTTGAGTGCGCATTGCATCTTGTTGATTTTGTGCCTTGTGTGTTTGTGTTGAGTAGAGCCGGAAGCTGAGTACGAGTACGAGAACGAGGTTACCACCGAGCTTGAGAACGAGGAGCTTTCTTACGATCCCATCGACAACTCTTTAGGCAAGATGACCGAACCCCGATAACATTACTATCTTTGCCTATTGCTAGAGTATCGCTCTATAGTTTTGCCTCGACGCCCATGTCTTTCCTGTCAGCCTCCTATTGTAACCATGTTCATGTCTAACCACCCTACCTATGCAAACCGTTGAATGGCTAAGTATGCTTCGCTCAGCCCCTTTTATAGCATTGCTAGTTGCAGGTGAAGTTTGAAGATGCTTGCTTCATGTTGAAGTTTTGTTGGGTTATATCACACTATATAAATGCTTAAATGAAATCATCTATATATTGGCAATGGGTGGAAGGCTAAGCCTTTTGCTTGGTGATTTGTTCCACTCATGCCGCTAGGAACCGTATAAACCGGTGTTATGTTCCTTGATTATGCGTTCCTCACACGGTTGGGGTTATGGGACCCCCTCGATAAACCGCTAAGTGCTAAGTCTTTTCCAGCAAGTCCCAACATTGGTACTATTTGCCTAATAACTAAATAAACTTGCATAGGGAGTAATTAACCCTCTTTCTTAATCAACAACCCCGGGCCAGTGCTCCACATGAGTGTTGGTCCGAAATGAGCAGACTGCGGGGCCACCTCAAGGAAACTCGAGGTCTGGTAAAAACCCGTAGGATGACTTATCCGGTCGTGGCCTGAGACGAGATACGCGCGGCTACTATCAGGGTGTCGGCACGCCGGGAGGATTTGCTGGATTAGCCTTACCTTAGTTCGGAGTATCTTGAGCACGGGATTCCGAGAATACTCGGGTCTTCCCACCTTGGAGTTGCGACTCCGCGGATCATGGGCTTGTCATGGGCCAAGTTGGAACACCCCTGCAGGGTTATGAACTTTCGAAAGCCGTGCCCGCGGTTATGTGGCAGATGGGAGCTTGTTAATATCCGGTTGTAGAAAACTTGACACCATGTTCCAATACACAACCAGCGTGAGTACCGTGATTGTCATTTTCCGAAAGGGTTTCGGGAGATGAACACGGTGGGGTTATGTTTGACTTGTTTAGTTTAGGATCACTTAGTGATCATCTCTCGAACGAGGCACCTTCTCTTCTCGCTCTCTTTTACGTAAGCTAGTGCTAGTTGCTGCTGCAGACTCTTGTTCTTTCTTCAGCCTTGTTCCACACCCAAGGCTTAAATAGTCATGTTACCCGGGAACGGGATTGCTGAGTCCTCTGTGGCTCACAGTTACTTCAACACACCAGATGCAGTTACGATGGTGAGCTACCCTGGTGATGGCACTGAGCTAGACTGGGAGTACGACGAGGAGCGTAGCCGTTACTATGTCCGTTATCCCGATGATCAGTAGTGGTTCTTCTACTAGGATTCGATCTAGACCTGTGGTTTAATGTTATGTTTGGTATCTTGACATTTGGATCTTACCCTTAGATGGGCTGTGATGTTTATTGTATGATGTTTGAACATGTAATGAATTTGTGTGACGTGGCGAGTGTAAGCCAACTATCTTTTCTCTTTCATCCCCTTTTTACATGAGATGTGCAAAGATACCAAACTTGCGATCACTCCAACATGGGCTTATATCTCTAAGTCGTGCCTCGACACGTAGGAGATATAGTCCCATCCTGGGCATTACAGGGTATGAGTCCATGTCGTCGAGGATGATGTAGTCTTCAAGACATATCTCCTTGGGTTCTTCTTCCTCTTCTTCCCCTCCTGGTGCTGGATCCCCCATGAATACTCTTAGATTTCGTGTCAAATCATCATTCTTCTCCACAAGTATTAACATCTCCTCCTCGTATCCGTCGCGTGTTGACTTGAGTTCCTCCTCTAACTCCAAGTTTCGGGTTAGTGCTTTCTTCAAGTCTATCATTCCTGCACACATCTGGTGCTCCTAGCGACGAATGTGCTAGTTTAACTCTTGAATGAACGCGGCAATGGACCTGTCCTTCCGGGTGTTGATCATGTCCCACCGCTCATCTCGACGTCCACAAATCTGGTAGATAGTGTCCTTTAGCTCCTATTTGTAGACTTCTCCAATCCTTCCCATAGTGATGTGGGCTGCCATACTCCTGCCTAGGCTCCATGTAGGCGCATTAAAGGAAAATTCTATGGGTGCGGTGACGGGCATGAACGTCCTTCCTGGAACTTGAGCTTGAATCAACCAGCGCTCCTCTTCAGGTAAAGTGGCGTTGTAGTTTCCTGTGAAGCTGGGTAGTCCAATGTTTAGATATCTTGTGACTTCCTTCAGCTGTCGTCTGAATGGTGTATCTTCATCAGGTTACATGAACTTGTTCCTTGCATCCGCCATCCTAAAAGAGTAGAAAAGATGAGGAGTCAGAAAAGAGAAAAGTGAATAGTGCTCTAGGGTTTTAGCTTAGTGGTCGTGTCCTACAGTCAGCGTGTGCTCTGATACCATCTTGTAGCGACCAAACCTCAAATAGTCCGATCTCTGTGCATTAGTGTCATCCCTGGATCAGTAATGCTGACACACACAGTACTTGAAGGATTTATAACAGAGTGGCAATCACACACTTATTACATCGATAGTTCCAACGATGAACTTATTACAATAAAAATGGCTTAAGGCCATCTAACAAAGATAACAGCGGAAGGCTTGGAAGATAAGTGAGTCCATCAACTCCAACGGCATCATTGAGTATAGAACCACGACCTAAGAGGCACCTTACTCGTCGTCTGAAATGTCTGCAACATGAACGTTGCATCCCGAAAACGGGTCAACACATGGAATATGCTGGCAAAGTAACACATAGAGAGTAACAAAGTAAAACTATACTATATGCAATATGGCTGGTGGAAAGCTCTATGGTTATAGTTTTTGCATAAAGCCAGTTTTTTCCTACTGCAAAGGAATAGATTTTTAAATTAACTATCATGGTAGTTGAAACATCATTGAGAAGGTTCCCCCAACTCAATCCCAATTAAAGTAAACATTAACCCAACAAATTATCTTTTAGAGTGATAAGATACACATGATAATCCAAGTACTAGATACTCAAAACGTCCATAACCGGGGACACGGCTAATCATGATTAGTTTGTACACTCTGCAGAGGTTTGTGCACTTTTCCCCACAAGACTCGATCTCCTCCGTTGGGATTCTCGCACTACATGATGTTTGAGAAACGGATGACCGAGACATAGTCTTTCAGAAGCGCTAGCACCTTACGATCGGGTGGACAGTACCAACCTACATCCCCTACATCTGCTAGTCCACCACTGAAAGAGTTCGCACAACTTAGTCAACTATGCTAGATCCCATAATAGCTTGTGGCTGCACACGGAAGTTTCTAGTATGAATAACCTCATGATCCCTTTGAGCCTGGGTGGCAGTCCATAAATAAAACAGGCAATCGCTGGAATACCCAGGTGCCTCAGTCCACCCAGATGTGTGTTTAAGTTGCCACCTTAAGTTGAACCATTGAATTAACAATCTCACATCTGTCATGGATACACTCACCCAATCCACGTCTACGAGCATAGCATAACCTAACAGCAAACGTAGAGGTAACTCCCAAGGGTTTGAAAATAATGCAGGTAATAGGTACTACCTCATCTACTTCCTAGTCCCACATGTTATTGGATCCTACTCATGCAATGTGTTTGAGGATAATACTAATGGAATGAAAACTGGGTATTGGAAGTATGATCAAAGTGTTACTTGCCTTGCTGATGATCCGCCAAACCTATACATTCAAAGTAGCAAGCTGCGCACTCCAAGTACTCTATCGCAAACAAACAAGCACACAATAAGTACTCAACTAATGCACGGGTAAAACTCAAATAAGAGATCTAACAAGAAATTTCAACTTAAAAACTCCGGTTTGCAAAAAGAAACAAACCAAACGAAACAACGAAAGTCAAACGACGAAAAGAACCGACTACGCTACCAATCTAGACCTAAGTCCAAATTAGCAAAAGCAAACGCTTGGGTGACTAAGTTAAACGGAAAGAGGGTTTCGAGACGAAACTCCAGGCGCTTGAATCACCTGATTCCGATAAACGAGCGAAAAGATAAAGTAGAACGAAGATCGGATCAGAAATCGCGATCAGAAAATAACTACAAAAAAGAAAACTGAAGAACAGCTTAACGAACGAACGTTCGTTAGCTGAGACTAAACGACGAATTCGTTCGTTAAAACGAACGAACGGGCGAACGCTCGCTATACAACTAAACCGAGAAAAAAATCGGATCTAACTAAAAAAATGAACTAGGGTTCAAAAAAAACCGGCGGCGGCGCGGCTACCTCGTTGGATTCCGGCGGGAGGGCGTCGGCGGCGGGTGGCATGGGCGGTGGCAGGCGGCGGCGGCGGCGGGGTTTTGCTGTGGCGGCGGGGCGAGGATGCGGCGGCGGTGTGGCAAGGCGAGGCGAGGCGAGAAGGGGGCGGGGGCGGCGCTATTTATAGGAGGGGTGTTGCTTGTGGGAGGGGCAAGG
>LR738712.1:319840064-319888116 GCA_902687465.1 Secale cereale | reverse complement strand
TTTCATTCGGCGGGCTGGAGAGGCATCTCACCAAGATTGATTGTAAAACGGACCAAGAATAATCCACCTTGGTCGTACAACCTCTCTCTTGTTGTTGGTCAAAGTGATGGATGTCCATGCGACCCCGGAGATGGGATAGCTCGCCAATAATCACGGAAGTAGCTAGTCCTCGAAGACAACCACTGCATGTGTGTAGCCCAAACATATGTATCGAGAGGTGTGTTTTTTAATACACAATGGAACAACTTTGATGTGGCACCGTGTGGGGACCCCGACTCATAAGCCGAGATCACCGAATGCACGTGTACAGTGATCCTAGAGATCAATGCTCACTGAACACATAGAAGCTGAATAACAAGAGTCTTACATCCATACATACCATCTTACACAAATTATGACCATTATGGTCAAGTGTTACATATATAAAGCCTTATGGGCTCAACATCAACTAAACTCGAGTAGCGGAAGTCTTCGTAGATAAGTAGAACCCATGCCATCTGCCTTAACCCTACATGCATTCTGACTGGGAAAGTGTCCTAGTTCGCATGTTCGTCTCCAAAGAAGTCTTCTTCAAATTCCCGCTCTTACGTGCTTGGCCAATTAAATAACCAGTGGCAAGCCAATGAGTACTTTGAATGTACTCGCAAGCAACCCATGGTTTTGGAACAGGTATGCCAAGGCATGATATAGCACTAAATAGGATGTGTTTGCAGAAAGCAAAATTTTGAGTGTAATGCCATGAACTACCTACTAGTGAAGCATGAATCATAAAGAGTCTAGTTGTCCATGCAAACAGGTTATAGATATCAACATAGCCAAGTTTTGATCATGTCCAACTCAGTCAACATGTCGAGTCTTTTGACTTGACTTATCCAGTTCATTCCACACACACACACCGGGTTTTGCAAACA
Organism: Secale cereale; assembly: GCA_902687465.1. Lineage (NCBI taxonomy): Eukaryota > Viridiplantae > Streptophyta > Magnoliopsida > Poales > Poaceae > Secale > Secale cereale. Next base: position 319,887,205 of record LR738712.1, on the reverse strand, counting down.
TTGTACGCAGCCCAAGAGCAGTTACCCCAACTGTCTTGACCATGGACACGGCTATTTGAATAGTTTTACACTCTGCAGAGGTTGCACACTTTACCCACAAGATCTGGGAAGCTTTCAAGACATCCACGATCCCGTAGTACCTCAAGTACTTGGGGGAAGCACCCGATCATTACCTTTCCCTAGAAGACACTAACACTGGGTCCACTCGTTGATACACGGCCCTCACGTATAAGCAAAAGATCGTGGGACTCTGCCCTTTCACATTATCATGCATACATGAAGGGACCAACAGTGTGTCCGGTGCCCTGTGAAAACAGTCATGGCCGCCTATCCAATTACGACCCCGTCCCGAGAGTGACCTCAAGCCACCCCTGTCACTAGTAATGTGGGCACCATGCTAGTATCATCCTAAGTAATCAATAATGCCTCGTCCCATAAAGGGGTAGAGTGGTTGTACATGTAAGGTTGGAGTAACGGTCGCAACTTAAACCAATCAGCTTTGAAAAAACAACACACACACACTCTTGCCTTCGTACACCACTTCGTCACCAAGTGGTCACCCAACTCATCATCTCCCTCGGGCATCAGTGGCACCCGACGGGTTTTTTGAAAAGTCTTTTGAAAGCACTTGCCTCCATCATCATGCATATTTCCGTCCCACTTGCACATCCACTACCATAGCATCCTATCTACTCCCACCCGCATAACCCTCATAGGAAAGTAGGGTCATGCTTGATGCAATTTTCAATAGGAAAGTAACAAAGGCAACCAACCAAAGTGGTCACCAACACAATCATGATTCCGATGCATTGAAAATAAGTGCTATATGATATGCGTAAAAAGGGGTTTCTTAACATGGTCAAAGGGCTGCTTGCCTATCTTCACCAAGTCCGTGGGGTCTTCAAATCGTCAGGTCCTTCTCCAAGTACTCCACTTAGTTCGTCAACTAACGTCGGAAACAATCACAATAAGCAACACAACAAGGCAAACATAAAAGTGCTCTAAAAATAGGAGTTGAACTTTTCTAGGATACCTCTGGTCATATGAAAACTGACCAAGGTGGTTTCATTGGCATTAGATCAATGGATAGTTTTGAACATTTCAATATGATGGATATAAGGGAGTTAATGCATCTGCAAGTTGTTTACAGGATGTCTTGTCATAAAAATGACTAAAAGTACCCATTAAATCAGGCATGATTTTAGAAGCATTTAGAAATCGGTTTCACTGGATTTGGAGTTGAAATGAATATAATATGGAGTTTTTAAGTTGACAAACATGAATAAATGGCTTGTTTAATAGATTCGGTGGAAACAGGATATAGTTAAAATGTTCATTATCTCCTATTAAATAGAGCATGATTTATGGAGTCAGTAGAAATTGGAATCATAAAATTTGGAGTTGATATAAATTACTTATGGATTTTTTAAGCCCACTAGTAAAAGAAAAAGAAAAGAATTGGCCAGGTCTGGCCAGCCATTTCAGTCTGCAGCTGGGCTGGCCCAGAGCCACGCCAGCCCAGGCGAACCGCTGCGCGCGCGCACTCACGTTCAAACCTGATGGCTGGGGCCCGGCAGTCAGCGACAGAGAGGGGAAGGAGAGAGAGGTGAGGATGACCAGCAGGGCCCGCCTGTCATCTTCAAGCTCGCGGCCAGGGAAGCGGTGAGCTCACCATCGGCGATGTGGTTCACGACGAGGCGATCCGAGGGCACGGGCGTGCTCAGGGTGGAGTCACGGTTCTGGTGGTACGGGATTTAGCCGCCGGAGCAGCCTGGTTCGTCGGTGACGAGGTAGCAAAGTGGCAGAGCATCAGGAGGGGCCAGGTTAGCTCATTTCGAGCTGCAATAGGAGCGGGAGAAGGAGGGGAATAAGTCAGTGAGGCCTGGTGGTTCCAGATCGAGAAAGAACAGGGGAAGAGAGGGGTTGTACCGCAAGATCACCGTTCGTCCGAGGCGGCGGAGCTCTGGTCGGTCCCGTGCACAGAGGCCCTTCGAGGATGACTTGGTGGTGCGCGAGCGTTCTTGGGGGTGTGAGAAGGAGGTGGATGCAAGTCGAGAGGCCCGGGGCGGGCTTATATAGCCGGGCACCGGTCCACCATGGACTCGTGCACCGGCGAGGTCATGGGCGAGGTCGTGTGGCCACACGTGAATGAGTCCGGGCCGTCCGTGGATGAGGTCTACGTCTAGGGGGGGAGAAGGAGTGGGGAAGGATCAAGTGAGCTCACGCTTGTGAAGCCGCTCACTTGAGCTCGCGTGCGGACAGCGCGCGTGTGGGAACAGGAACAGGAGGGAGAAGGAGGAGGGGCCGACCGCATGTTGTGTCCCGGACATCGACGCACCTCGACTGGTGCAAGGGGGAGGCCCAAGATGGCCAGACGTTGCGGATTGGGGGTGGCTACAGTGTGGGTGGGCACTGTAGCGCGTTCTGGAGCATGCCAATTGCATGCCAGGGAATGCCTTTGGCTTGTAGGGCGCGACCACTTGTGTCTGGGTGGTTTAGGGAGGAATAAACAAAGGGGAAGGGGCCTAGGATGCCCTGGACAGCCAGTTGGAGAGGAGAGAGGCTTAGGGAGAGAGGGAAAATGTCACAGCCTTATATTTGGCCCTTTCTTTTTCTTTTGTTTTTCTGAGATTTTTGCTTGAGTTTTCTTTTTTCCGTGGCTATGTGGTCTGGAAACTGAAGAAGATGACCTCTTCTTTCTTTCCAGAGTGGCTTGTCATCCTCATATCTATCCCTAGACCTTGCCATTTCCATCCTGGCCCAAGCCCAATATTATTTTTCTAGGGAATATTCCTTTTTCTATTAAAGGAATAACCCTGTCCACCCTAGGTTGTGAAGCAACCTATATTTCTATCACTCCTAAAATTCCCAAATAAATTCTCATAAATTATTTGGGTCATATCTTCATCAAATATGGCAAAACTTTTCATTGCCATGTTCAAAAATATTTCACAAATATTCCTTTTTCTATTCTGCCCTAAAGGGCACTTTTTGAAGCAAGTGTTGTTTATCTTTCCCCAATTGATCTCAAACTCCTTGGACACCTTTTCCTGTCCACATTATTGCCACATGCCAAAATGCAACCTCATTTGCCTAGTAATCATTTAATTATGATTTTCCAAAGTTTCTATCCAGAAAGAAGCTTTGTGAAGGAGGTACAAGCTAGGCATATCCAATTGAGTTGCCATTTTGCGTGATCTCTCATATCATCATATAATAGCCCTCCACCAAAGTAGAGCTCATGTAATGCCTCCATGTGAGCTCATCTTCAATTCTTTGATTATGTCCAAAATTTCAATTTGTGAAGCAAGTATATTTTATCTTGCTCCATTGTGGCTGCCAATTTTTCTAGGCCTTCTATTATCCATATAACTCACCTCCACCCATTTTGGGAATAATTCATCAAGCCATAATTCCTCTAGAATTTTTGCAAGTTTCTGGTCAGTGGAGATGTTTGTGAAGGAAGTACCATTTTGGATTTTCCAATTGGTATGAAATTTCTACAGCATCTCTATATGACCAAATGACCAAGCCTTGCCAAATTTCAGCTCAAGTGGCCTCACCAAGTGAGTGCAACATCCAGATCTTGATTCTGGACCATATTTGGCAGTTGCAAAGCAACTCTGTTAAACACTAGTCGAAATCGTTTCAAACTTACCAGTACTGTAGTCCTTCCTAACCTAAACTCGCGAGACAAACACTTTGGCTCCAAACCCTTTCCTGTTAATCAGCAGTGCTCTCACAAGTTTGATGCAGTAAACTTCAGAGCTTAGTTACCATTTAACCAGAACCGTTTTCACCGAGCTACCACCGCATTTAACCTTTACCATGGACGAACTTACCACTAGACATCCTTTTTACAGCCTTGGCATCATCTTCTCGCCAGTCTGCGCGGTGACCACCGTTTTGGCATGCAATGGCCACGCCAAGAACGTCGTTTGCTTTGGGACCCTCCTCTGCTCAACGCCTCAGCGAGCACGGGCCTGTCCCTCATGCTCCCCGCGTCGTCGCTGTCCTCCTGGACCCTTCTCCCCCTACAGAAGCCTCCTCGTCGGCGCTCGTCGCCGCGCGCCCACGGGGGCACTGTGGCCGACCGGCTCTACTCGCGCCGCGGCCGCTTCTCCCTGCGTCCCCTTGGCCTCTCTGCCTCGTGAGAACCTCCACTCCTCCCTCTCGTCTTCTACCTTCGAGCTCGCGAGTGTGGGCACGCGTCCGCTACACCGGACATGCGTCCGCGGCGACACCAGCTCACCCCCTCCCGCCCTCGGCTATTTAAGAGGCCCCAAGGCCGTTCGACCTCACCACTAGCCATGCCTCGCTCCACTACTCCTCCCATCCTCTCGCCTGAGCCCCGGAGCCACCACACCTCGCCCATGGCCGCCGTGTCCACCGTCGGGCCTTGCTCAAATTCGAGCAACCCCGAGCTCGTCCACTCCTCCTTCCACCACCAGAGGACTCCACCACCCCTCCAGAGCCACACCAGCACCCCTCCCTCTCCTCATATGACCTCTGGCCGCGACGCCCATCGCCGCCCGACGTGCCCTGCCGCCACGGTTGATGCTTCTCTCATTCGAGCCCTCCCCGAGACCCCCAAGATGCATGGACGGGTGCGGCTCCTTCCCCTGATCTCGTCGGTGGCCGGAACCTCGCCGGAGGTGGCCTGTGCCGCCGTGGATCGCCGGCGCACATGAGGCCTCGCCCTCTGTCTCCTCCCCGTAGCGAGCTAGAAGAAGGCAGGAGGGAGAGAAAAAGAGCCAACGCGGGCCCCGTCCATCAGTGACCCAGAGCCCGGCCCGTCCCTGCCACGTCACTTAAGTGGACACGGCAAGTCCCAGAGTACGTTTTCATTTGCCCGAAAACGTAATCTCGTCGGTTATGCTTTCTTTTTCTGAAAGCGTATTAACTCTCTGTTTCAGCCCAGAATACGTTTTCCTAGTCAGAAGGCGTATTTCTAACTTTGCGCTTCTGCCTTATCCACTCAGGGACTTGTTTGTGATGATATTTTTGCAGAAAAGTCCCTCAACATCAACCCTTCATATCTTTTTGCTCGCAACTCCGTTTGAGGTGAATCCAAAACCCACTTCTTCGTCTTGTTGAGACCGTTCTGTTGGTAACAATTTACCTATGGGTTGACATATATGAAATGAACATTTTTCCCTTGGCGTAAAAAGCCCCCTTCGAGATAGCATTGTTTCCGGCGATTCTTTCCGCGGCTACACCGCACTTCTTCCCGGAGTATCCCATCACCCTAGGCAAGCCACAATAGCCACTTGCATGATAGTCATGCACTAGCCATGGTTTTCAACTTGAATCTTTAATAAAAGTTTGTTGTTATATGTCTGGTTGTTTGCTACTGATGTCGTTGTTTTGGATATGCTCGTGGTTTCATGTTCACTGTCATGTTATGATATGATAATTGTTGTTATCTTGTACTACTTGTTATTATCATGTTCACATGTTATGCTTGGTAGTATAAGTATTTGCTAGCAGTAGTCTTGATGCATGTTTGTTGTACCGTGATATACATTTTCCATTGCAACTAGCTAGTTACATGCTTACTTGGTACTGTTCTTGCATGGTATTTATTGTTGATGCTAGTATGCTCTTGCATGGTATTTATTTATGATGCTAGTAGTCATGTACGCCATGAGTAGCGTTATGCTTATGATATTCATGCTCATCAGTATGCCATGTTCATTTGGTTAAATATTTTATTGTGGTTATGCTCAATGATTATGTGCACCTTCATGCTTATGTTGATATCATGCTCATGCATTGTAGTTGCATCATGTTATTTTATAATGATTCAGCCTTTTGCATTCAAGTTTAACCGGATTAAATTGAACTTGAACAGCTGTTGGCTGAGTCATGGTGCCACCATATCGAGCTGACCAGTGCAGCCACACTTACCTTTATGGGAAGGTCCTAACTGAGTCTATTGTCATGCCTCTCGCCGGTGCCTCCAATGAGGGAAGGTTATGGACACGCGTTACCCTGATCAGGTAGGCGGACATAACCTTGCGTGCCCGTTGTTGTTGTTGTTGTTGTTTTGAGCTCGGGTTCCCGTTTAGGACCATTTATGTTTGGCCACGATGGTGGTCGTTGTGTCTTTGGTAGACACGGGGCCACCCAGGACTAACCCAGTGGGGAGTGAGTCGGAGTGGCCAAGAGAGTGTCATGACAATAGATCGGTTTTGTTAGAACGCCGTTGGTCCACCCGAATGGGAGAACGAGGCCATGGGTTCTGTGGTGTGGGTATAGTGCGCTACCTCTGCAGAGTGTCTGTGTCTAAAACTATCGATAGCAGTGCCCGCGAATAAGGGCCCAGTTCGTGTCGGTCACACCGTGAGTCAACAGTAATAATAATAGCTTGGTTAATGAAAACCCCGGTTCGATGAAGAGATAAGTTGGTTGTGATTGCCGGAATGATCACCGTGGTATCGAGAATACCGAGTTGTTGGATATTTGTCATGTTGTACGAGAATCAATGGTAAAGATCAAGCTCCTTGTGGTTATTTAATGATTACTACGGTATTGTTTATACCAAGCTTGATTTGATCCTGAGATGATCGTGTGATGTACGTGTTGGTAAGTTTGTGTATGTGATAACCCAATCAGAGTAAGTTGGTGCATGTTAGTATCATCATGTTGCATGTAGTATTATCATGTTCATGCTATGCCCGTGCTAAGTTCTGTTATGATCAGTCATGCATGCTATGTTGTTATGTTAGTATCATGTTCATGAATTAAATTAACATGCTAATGATATGTTGTTGTTTGTCTTGAATGCTTTTGGTTTATTGTGAGCTTGCAAGTACATTCAATGTACTGACCTGGCGTGTCATGCCAGTTTCCAGGTCGTGCCAGGATTGCTTGTTTGTTTTGGTGTGGTTCATGTGTTCGTGAGCTAGGATAAATGTTCTAGCCAGAGTCCCTGTGGATTGGAGTCCATCATCGCCGTTCGTTGTTCCGCTGCGAGTAGAGGTTCCGCTGCCTCGACTTGTTATGCTGTTTGCATAGAGCAACCGTGGCAGGCGTAGTGTCGCCGTGCCGGTGTTATTCATTGTAATATCGGAGACCTTGTATCCATACTCGTGTACTAATAGAAGGCTGGTTTGTTCTATGCTAAGCAGTGCCGTATTCTAGAAGACATCCCCTCGATCTCTGGGCTGGAATACGGGGCGTTCCGGTTTCTCTAAGCAAGGGTGCCACAGGCTTGGTATCAGAGCAGGTCTGGCTGTACAACGTCCTAGTCCGCTGGAACGTTAGGAAACGGTATTATAGGGTCTGGTTGTTGCCCTTGTTTGCTGCATATGGTTGTCGCTTTTGTTTGTCGCATAGCATGCATATAGATTATTATTTTGTCGCTAACGGTTAATGTTGTGAGTATAGGTGGCATCGTTTTCGGTCCACCGCCTGCACCATCTTTCTTAGCATGACCGCCCCTCGGTGTGATGCGACCACATCATCATCCCTGCCCTCCACCTCGTCCCCTTGGCAACCCATGCGGATCTTTGTTATTAGAAAAGGGCAATGCCAATAAACCAAGTCATCCACTGTTATCTTGCCATCATTTCATTCTTTGGACGTGTACGACTCCCTTCGTACGCTTGATGATGAGGTGGTCGTGACTTTTGTGTCTCACTACTTGATCGTCAAGTCCGTCCTCACATGTGCATCCATCCGATCTAGCCACTATTCAGCCAGTGCTTGGTGTAGCTTTGGTGACGCCAACTCCTTCCACACAGGGATATAATTTTCGTGCACACCGCCACATCATAGTAGACCGTAATACTGGAATTTCCACGCGATTTGTGTGCTTAGGTATGCATGCATATTATTGTGTGAGTAGCAGTGGTATGTGATGTTGCTTGATTAGATGTATTATTAGTATGCTAGTGTGCTTTTATTTTAGTCGTTTCTTTTGCTTCTTTCTTTGGGCCTTCGGTGTGGCATTATTTTTCCCCTATTAAAGTTGCTCATCAGCCGACACCGGACCCGAAGAATTAGCAAGGAATTCATATATTTGGAAACTCGGCTAAACAGTATGGAATTCTCAGCTGACTACGGTAAAATGGAGAATGCCCGACCTGGATGCTACTAATTAAATTTGCATCAACATGCACTCCTCACAACAGTATGGAATTCTCAGCCGACTGCATTCAGATTTGGGGGATATACGATCTGAGTGTCAAGTCTCCCTCAACGTGCACTCTTCATAGCAGAAAATATCAAATCAGCAAGAAGTTAAATTGTGTACAAGGTTGACAGAATATTATCAAAGGTATGGCTTAGATACGAGTTTAACTTTTGATTGAGGATAATTTTGGAACCCGATGTATCTGGAAGCAAGAAAAAATATGGCATGTACTCAAAAAGGAAGATAGTCCTGCAAAACCAGCTAAATCAAGAGCAAAAGTATTAAGATGGTTAAATATGCGATAATCGGTCCGCATATCTCAGTGAGAAGCTTTTGTGGTAATCAATTCAGTCTTCCCTTAGAATCTACCAGAGAAGCTTCAACTGCAAGATTCCTCCATACGATATATGGATGGCTTCATGTGCTAGGTACTCTGTTTTCTTCAGCAAGCAACCACAAAAAAGCTTCCGGCATAAGGTACCAAGTTTTCCCCTAGCAATTCTTTAAGGGGGGAAGCTTCTGAAGTACGGTACGTAGTCTTCCTCAACAAGATGCTGTCGATGGTTTCCAGTATAAGCCATCCAATCGCCCTCGGTATGGCATTTGTGCAAAATATTAAATGGTGAAATAACAGCATATGGCAGTGCATCCTGAGCATCTGATACGCAACAGTTGGTCAGCAGCAAGAATCAGTCAGAAAACAAGTCCGCCTCGGGAATTAGATTCTCAAATATATGTGAAGGAAGCCATATATATACCTCAGTGTGACAAAGGACTATCAAGGTTGACGACAACACTGAGCTCTTTACAAGTACCAGTGAACCTGGAATGTGATCCTGATGAGCCCTTGTCTACTTTTCTCCAATGACGGCACCACGCCTGTGATCTAAGCTATTTCTAGCTATTCGGGGTGGATGCCGATTTTTATTTCTCTCTTCAACGACTGTCACGAGTTCTAAGCTGCTTTTCAGCCGTCTCGTACAGCTATTGAGTTTATTTTTGTGACAGTAGCCCTATAGCTGCTTTTTGGCTATTTTAAGGAGCTGTCACCTTCTTCTTATCAACCAGGTCTCATGTTCTGCGCTGCTTTGCAACCGTCTTGAGCCGTGGTTGAGTTATTTCAGTAATGTCCCAGATCTAAGTTGTAAAGACCGTTCTGGTGGCTACTGATTTATTTGCCGACTTCTTGCACGGGTTCAGATGATCATTTCCCTGTGATTAAAACTTGAGAGACGATAAACCTGCCATTGAAGAAATGTTACCTGCCAGGGGATAAGTATAAAGATACGCCTGTCAAAATAATTCCCCTGACAGAACTCACGGTCACACAAAGAATTAAGAGATATGGCCAAGCCCTTAACCATCGGACAAATATGCGGATATTATCCTATAAGGTCATATCCCCTATGTTGGCCATGACAGGAGACAGTCCGAATATTTGTAACCGATCGGACACTCAAGACAGTGGAACTAGTTAAGATTATTTAGAAACTCCTGCAAGAAGTCAGAATACGTCAGGTGAATGGTTATGAGCTACCTCACTATTTTAAACCTGGAGGACCCACAGTTGGTTGAAAAACCCAATGCAAAAGGGAAAAGATTGGGTGTCCACCAGGAAAAATTTGTTCACAATTTCATGAAAGATTGCCGGTGTTGGATGACACATCAATCAAAGATCACTCTTGGACTTGTGAGATGGACATATATTTCCGTCATAATAGTCGATCACACTCAGCCGAGTCAGCCAATATGAAAATAATTGTAGCCAGCATCAGCAGGAACATGTGAGGTAAGATCTATCAGCATATGGATACAGTAAAACCAACCCGAGCCAGACAGACAGTCATAAGAAATGGGAACAATCAATAAAGGAAAAAGGATACCCGAGTTGGAAACGGTTTCCTTAAGTCACTATATTCATACTTGTTCCCTAATCTCGAGGACGAGATTTCTTTAAGGGGGGAAGAGTTGTCACAGCCTGATTTTTGGCCCTTTCTTTTTCTTCTGGTTTTCTCAGATTTTTGCCTGAGTTTTCTTTTTTCCGTGGCTATGTGGTCTGGAAACTGAAGAAGATGACCTCTTCTTTCTTTCCAGAGTGGCTTGTAATCCTCATATCTATCCCTAGACCTTGCCATTTCCATTTTGGCCCAACCCCAATATTATTTTTCTAGGGAATATTCCTTTTTCTATTAAAGGAATAACCATGTCTGCCCTAGGTTGTGAAGCAACCTGTATTTCTATCACTCCTAAAATTCCCAAATAAATTCTCATAAATTGTTTGGGTCATATCTTCATCAAATATGGCAAAATATTTCATTGCCATGTTAAAAAATATTTCACAAATATTCATTTTTCTATTCTGACCTAAATGGCACTTTGTGAAGCAAGTGGTATTTATCTTTGCCCAACTGATCTCAAACTCCTTGGACACCTTTTCATGTCCATATTATTGCCACATGCCAAAATGCAACCTCATTTGCCTAGTAATCATTTAATTATGATTTTCCAAAGTTTCTATCCAGAAAGAAGCTTTGTGAAGGAGGTACAAGCTAGGCATATCCAAATGAGTTGCCATTTTGCATGATCCCTCATATCATCATATAATAGCCCTCCACCAAAGTAGAGCTCATGTAATGCCTCCATGTGAGCTCATCTTCAATTCTTTGATTCTGTCCAAAATGTCCAAAATTTCAGTTTGTGAAGCAAGTATATTTTAGCTTGCTCCATTGTGGCTGCCAATTTTTCTAGGCCTTTTATTTTCCATATAACTCACCTCCACCCATTTAGGGCATAATTCATATAGCCATTATTCCTATAGAATTTTTGCAAGTTTCTGGTCAGTGGAGATGTTTGTGAAGGAAGTACCATTTTGAATTTTCCAATTGGTATGAAATTTCTACAGCATCTCTATATGACCAAATGACCAAGCCTTGCCAAATTTCAGCTCAAGTGGCCTCACCAAGTGAGTGCAACATCCAGATCTTGATTCTGGACCATATTTGGCAATTGCAAAGCAACTCTATTAAACACCGGTCCAAATCTTTTCAAACTTACCAGGACTGTAGTCCTTCCTAACCTAAACTCCCTAGACGAACTCTTTGGCTCCAAACCCTTTCCTATTAATCAGCAGTGCTCTGACAAGTTTGATGCAGTAAACTTCAGAGCTTAGTTACCATTTAACCAGAGCCGTTTTCACCGAGCTTCCACCGCAGTTAACCTTTATCATGGACGAACTTACCACTAGACATCCTTTTTACAGCCTTGGCATCATCTCCTCGCCAGTCTACGCGGTGACCACCATTTTGGCGTGTAATGGCCGCACCCAGAACGTCGTTTGCTTCGGGCCCCTCCTTTGCTCACAGCCTCAGTGAGCACGGGCCTGTCCCTCGTGCTCCCCGCGTCGTCGCCATCCTCCCGGACCCTTCTCCCCCTCCAGAAGCTTCCTCGTTGGCGGTCGTCGCCATGTGCCAACATGAGCACTTTGGCCGATCGGCTCTGCTCGCGCCGCGACCGCTTGTCCGTGCGCCCCCTTGGGCTCTCTGCCCCGTGAGAACATCCACTGCTCCTTCTCGTCTTCTACCTCTGAGCTCGCGAGCGTGGGCACGCGTCCGCGGCGACACCAGCTCACCCCCTCCCGCCCTCGGCTATTTAAGCGGCCCCGAGGCCGTTGGACCTCACCACTAGCCATGCCTCGCTTCACTACTCCTCCCATCCTCTCGCCTGAACCCCGGAGCCACCAAACCTCGCCCATGGCCGCCATGTCCACCGTCGGGCCTTGCTCAAATTCGAGCAACCCCGAGCTCGTCCACTCCTCCTTCCACCACTAGAGGACTCCACCACCCCTCCAGAGCCACACCATCACCCCTCCCTCCCCTCATATGACATCTGGCAGCGACGCCCATCGCTGCCCGACGTGCCCTGCCGCCGCGGCTGATGCTTCTCTCATTCCAGCCCTCCCCGGGACCCCTAAGATGCATGGACGGGTGCGGCTCCTTCCCCTGATCTCGCCAGTGGCTGGAGCCTCACCGGAGGTGGCCTGTGCCGCCGTGGATCGCTGGCGCACGTGCGGCCTCGCCCTCGGTCTCCTCCCCGTCGCGAGCTAGAAGAAGGCAGGAGGGAGAGAAAAAGAGTATTAACTCTCCGTTTCAGCCCAGAATACGTTTTCCTAGTCAGAAGGCGTATTTCTAACTTTGCGCTTCTGCCTTATCAACTCAGGGACTTGTTTGTGATGATATTTTTGCAGAAAAGTCCCTCAACTTCAACCCTTCATATCTTTTTGCTCGCAACTCCGTTTGTGGTGAATCCAAAGCCCACTTATTCGTCTTGTCGAGCCCGTTCTGTTGGTAACATTTTCACTATTGGTTGACATATTGGAAATGACCATTTTTCCCTTGCCATAAACAGCCCCCTCCGAGATAGGACTGTTTCTAGCGATTCTTTTCGCGGCTTCACCGCACTTCTTCCCGGAGTATCCCGTCACCCCAGGCAAGCCACAATAGCCACTTGCATGATAGCGACATGGTTTTCAGCATGAATCTTTAATAAAAGTTTGTTGTTATCTGTGTGCTTGTTTGCTACTTCTGTCGTTGTTTCGGTTATGCTCGTGGTTTCATGTTCACTGTCAAGTTATGATATGATACTTGTTGTTATCTTGTACTACTTGTTATTATCATGTTCACATGTTATGCTTGGTAGTATAAGTATTTGCTAACAGTAGTCTTGATGCATGCTTGTTCTACCGAGATATACATGTTCCGTTCCAACTAGCTAGTTACATGCTTACTTGGTACTGTTCTTGCTATGTTCTTGCATGGTATTTATTGTTGATGCTAGTATGCACTTGCATGGTATGTATTTATGATGCTAGTAGTCATGTATGCGATGAGTAGCGTTATGCTTATGATATTCATGCTCATTAGTATGCCATGTTCATTTGGTTAAATATTTCATTGTGGTTATGCTCAATGATTATGTGCACCTTCATGCTTATGTTGATATCATGCTCATGCATTGTAGTTGCATCATATTATTTTATTATGACTCAGCTTTTTGCATTCATGTTTAACCGGATTAAATTGAACTTGAACAACTGTTGGCTGAGTCATGGTGCCACCATATCGAGCTGACCAGTGCAGCCACACTTACCTTTAGGGGAAGGTCCTAACTGGGTCTATTGTCATGCCTCTCGCCGGTGCCTCCAATGAGGGAAGGTTATGGACACGCGTTACCCTGATCAGGTAGGCAGACATAACCTTGTCTGCCCGTTGTTGTTGTTGTTGTTGTTGTTTTGAGCTCGGGATCCCGTTTGGGACCATTTATGTTTGGCCACGACGGTGGTTGTTGTGTGTTTGGTAGACACGGGGCCACCCAGGACTAACCCAGCGGGGAGTGAGTCGGAGTGGCCGGGAGAGTGTCATGACAATAGATCGGTTTTGTCTGAACGCTGTTGGTCCACCTGAATTGGAGAACGAGGCCATGGGTTCTGTGGTGTGGGTACAGTGCGTTACCTCTGCAGAGTGTGTGTGTCTAAAACTATCGATAGCCGTGCCCGCGGATAAGGGCCCAGTTCATGTCGGTCACACCGTGAGTCAACAGTAATAATAATAACTTGGTTAATAACAACCCCGGTTCGATGAAGAGAAAAGTTGGTTGTGATTGCCGGAATGATCACCGTGGTATCGAGAATACCGAGTTGTTGGATATTTGTGATGTTGTACGAGAATCAATGGTAAAGAACAAGCTCCTTGTGGTCATTTAATGATGACTACGGTATTGTTTATACCAAGCTTGATTTGATCCTGAGATGATCGTGTGATGTCCATGTTGGTAAGTTTGTGTATGTGATAACCCGAGCAGATTAAGTTGGTGCATGTTAGTATCATCATGTTGCATGTAGTATTATCATGTTCATGCTATGCCCGTGGTAAGTTGTATTATGATCAGTTGTGAATGCTATGTTGTTCTGTTAGTATCATGTTCATGAATTAAATTAACATGCTAATGCCATGTTGTTGTTTGTCTTGAATGCTTTTGGTTTATTGTGAGCTTGCAAGTACATTCAATGTACTGACCTGGCGTGTCATGCCAGTTTGCAGGTCGTGCCAAGATTGCTTGTTTGTATTGGTGTGGTTCATGTGTTCGCAAGCTAGGATAAACGTTCTAGCCAGAGTCCCTGCGGATTGGAGTCCATCATCGTCGTTCGTTGTTTCCCTGCGAGTAGAGGTTCCGCTGCCTCGAGTTGTTATGCTGCTTGCATAGAGCAACCGTGGCAGGCGTAGTGTCGCCGTGCCGGTGTTATTCATTGTAATATCGGAGATCTTGTATCCATACTCGTGTAATAATAGAAGGCTGGTTTGTTCTTTTCTAAGCAGTGTCGTATTCCAGAAGACATCTCCTCGATCTCTGGGCTGGAATACGGGGCGTTCCGGTTTCTCTGAGCCGGGGTGCCACAGAAAATGTATGTATAGAGAGAGAAGGAGAGGGTTTCACCCACCAATGATTGAGCCATGGCCATGCTAAACTTACTAGAGGTAAAGGGGGACTAGGAGAGGCTCTGGTAAAAAGTTGGGCTCAAGAAGAGAAAGGAGAGAGGTGAAAACAACAACTTTAGAAAATTACTGGAAGGTGTTTGATGGTGTTTAGGGCAAGCAAATGGATTCCACTTGACATGAGAATTCACAGGATCAAGTGGCATATGGAAATTAGGTTGTTCACAAAGTTTTAGCTCATTTGAAGAAATTTGCCAATGTAACTTTGGTAAACCCTAGAAATCAATAGAAATGGATTTTCCAACATTTAGTCATGCAAGTTATTCCTCCTTGATGCACCACTTGGTGTAGTGTCATAATTTGGATATGCGAGCATGTCCACAAAATCTGAGGTCACAAGTAAAAAGTTGGTAATGTAGAGTTGTTGAAATTTGGATCTGGTTAGAATGGTTTTAGGGGAACTTTGATCAAGATATTCTTCCTCAAACTTGTGCCATTTAGTCTAGATGCATGATTACATCATTTCAGCATATGCACCAAGGTTGAGAGCATTTGAACATGTTTGGCATTGTAAAGTTGCTCAAACTTCAAAAATGATAGAAATGGTTTTGAGGGGGTTTGATGATGTTTTCTTGATCTTCGAGGCATGAGGCTTTGGAGGCTCATCAAATATGTCATATCTGACATGCTATAATTTTTTCGAATTAATGAAGAAAGTTTCCTTTATAAGTATTTCAAAAGCTTGAAATATCCAGAAAGGGTTTTTGAGGGATTGGACCAATATTTTGAGCATGACCATGTGTTGAAACTCTTGTATATGGAAACTATATGTCACAAGAGGTTCCCTAAATTTAAAAAAAAATGAAATAGTTTAAAGACCATTACTTTAGGCCAGTAATGGTCTTTAAAAAAAATTTAGGCCAGTAATGGTCTTTAAAAAAAATTTAGGGAACCTCTAGGGACAGCGAACACAAAGCAAATCAAGCAAATCACTTTTAAAGACCATTACTGGCCTAAAGAAAAAGCAAATCAGGGTGTGACAGACCTACTGGAAATACCATTACTGGCCAAAAAGCAAATCAAGCAAATACCAAAACACTCAAAAGTTTTTGTCAATCCACATTTTAGCATGATTATTAGCTTAAGTGTTGTGGCATGAAAATCAGGGTGTGACAGACCTACCCCCGTACAAGAATCTCGTCCGCGAGATTCCCAAACTAGGCATGGAAAGGAATACGAAAACTTGGATGTGGGGTAGTCTTCACTTCTTCATGTTGTTTCTGCTTTTGAGTAGTGCTCCATTGAAACTAGAATTACTTGATGTTGTAGCTTCGTGTATGACATTCTGCTTGATCCCGGTTGCTAATGGGCCTCTTACGTGGGTCATATTAGGCTGGGGGTTGATGGCTCTATGATCGATGTCTTCATAGGGATTGGGTTAGTCAAGAAGTTGGAAATACTTTCAAAGTTGTGACGTGTGGATGAAGTTGTGCACAATGGGTAACTCAGGTGGTCTCTCCAGTTGGTAGCCGTCTACTCTTCGTCTTGTAGTCATCTTGGAGGGGGGGGGGCGATAAACCTTGGTGTGAGTTTCCCTTCGACAAGGAAATTCTCGGTTCATTTGAGAGAAGCGGCTTGCAGATACACCTGGTCTTCAGGTGGACATTTACTTCTTGACGATGGTCGTTGGTGTAGTTCTTCCTTCTTGACATAGCGGTCTTCAAATTTCTTCTAACCAGGTGAAGGGCTCTTCTTTCGTCTTTGGGTAGACAAGTAGGTCACCAAATAATGATGTTACCCAATTTGCCCAAGTAATTCATGAAGACTTGTTCATGTGGTGCATAAAGTAGGCTGGGATTTGATGGGGGTCACAGTTGTGTATCGGCCAAAGTTTTCTCAATCTAGAGCCAAAGCCTGTGGTCGTGATCTGACCATGTTGTGGCTTGGTGGGGCTTAAGAGTTTCAAGGATTCCAGTGTGCGAGTGAAAGTTTTTTTTTTCTTACCTTGAGCACAATTTCTGAGATGCCAATAGTTCTACCTAGTCCTTTAAACAAATAACCTTATACCACCGGAAGCATCATTTTGTGTAGGTTAGCTCCAATCATCACTCATGCTATTCATATCCACATGACTCCTGAGAGGAGTTTCAATAGAATCATACGTGTCTACGATCCCCAAACTCATATGTATGTCTACCCCTAACAATCCATGGGTAGAGCATACAAGCTTCCAAGCTTGAGTCAGACACGACAATCCAACTGCCCAGCCTATTCTTCCTAGGTCCAAGATAGTGCATCTCTATCCTAAGGAAACACATCGTAAGCCACTCCAAGATCTTTGTTTCCTTCCTATGAATCAACTCCAATAGCCCATTAACTTCCATCAGTCACTACATATTCCATTATTTCTACATATCCGAAATATACGGTGTTCCACACGATCTTCCAATGTCCTATAATCTCTATATACTTGAAAGGGATATCTCTACTTTCGTAAATCCATCAATTCTATTATCATGGTCAAGTAAACTCCAAGGTCAGGCTTATATAGGTTCCTAAATCGACTCCGGAAATTAATTCAATCCCCTAGTTTATTGTGCGCCGAGAAACATGCTATCATGATCCAGATCGCCAGTCTAAATCCAATTTACACCGAACCATGTAGACATACTTAGCATCTATACTCAACTAGAATCACCTACTCAAATCCAAACCTCATGACCAACGAGAATTTCTACACTTTCCCCCAAAGTCATTATCAAAATGTCAACTATCTCCTATCAATATCCCATGGCTAGGTTAAATCCATATACTTCCAAAAATTTCAACTTGTGATCATAATTTGTCCTACTAAATCCAATTTACTCATGGGTAATAAAACTTATGCTACTCAATAATCATGATCCCACCATGTTCATATACCAACATGAAAGCCTCATAATCCAGAAGTCTCAGATAATTCCTCAAGGTCACTCATATAAATTCATCAAGTCATTTGTCCTCCATTCCTATATCCTCAAATTGGTCTTCCCTATGCCATCGTCAGTTCTTGTGCTATATTAGGATGACAATATGCTCGTTCTCTATGTCCACTAGTTCCATAATGAACCTACTGTTGTGCAAGGTTACAAAAGCTTAACTAGTTCCCTTGTAATTATGTAGGTTAAGCACTTGGTTAAGGATTCGAGCTGGGGTATCTAGCGAAGTCTCGAAGGGTCTAGGGATGGGTATCCAATCTTGAGGGGTAAACATAACTCTACCGGGTTGCACTTGGTCGAGGAGGTTGTGGCTAAAGTCGTAAGTCCTAATTGGTTGCCGAAGTAGAATCCTTAGTGTATCTTGTCTTGCCGGTCTTTAGTTGAGGAGAGAGATGAGAGGGAAAAGTAGCATAGAGGAGGGGGGTGACTAAAGGGATTCTATAGTGAAAGTGCAAACAAACAAGTGCTGTAAAGTCCACACACATTCATTAAGATAAGATAGGTGATATAGTCGCGTACATGTTGCCCAAGGAAAAAGTGCGACTTATATCGAAACACAAACACATTGAAGAAGTTCAGGGAGCTCGCGACCGAACCCCGCGAAGAAGTCATAGGAATAGATTTCCGTATCCACCTCATGGAGAACCATCATCAGGCCAGGAACAATATGACCCAAGACTGGATAACAACCTCTTTGCTTCTGTCACATGTCACGGGTGTGGTGAACTCGGGCATATCAACATGATGTGTCCCAACAAGTAGCCAACTGTCGCATACCCACCGACATCACCAGAGGGCCTACAAGTTGAAGACTAAAGGCCCTTCTCCTCGAGAAATGAAGCAAGCACGACTGTCGAGTCCAAGAACCCCTAGGGTAGGATGAGTCGTGTACCCCTTATGCGAAGTAGAGTGCATGTGATGGTTCAAATGAAACTAGCTCTGTGGGGACCGCGACTCATAAGCCGAGATCACCAAATGCATGTGTACAGTGATCCCAGGGATCAATACTCACTGAACACACAGAAGCTGAATAACAAGAGCCTTACATCCATACATACCGTCTTACACAAATTATGACCATTATGGTCAAGTCTTACATAGATAAAGCCTTATGGGCTGAACATCAAATAAACTCGAGTAGCGGAAGTCTTCGTAGATAAGTAGAACCCATTCGACCTGCCTTAACCCTACATGCATTCTGATTGGCAATGTAAACTTGTAGGGCAGTGATTTGTTGTTCCCGCTCGATCACCTTCTTCTTCTCGAGGTAGTGTAGGTGTAGAAGTGAAGGAAAATCCTGGTGGGACATGAGGAATTCTTCAGTGAGGTCATGCAAAAGATAATCGACCGCGTGGGCGAAGTGGATCTGGAGCTTGAGGGTTGGGTCTTCATCTCCTATGGAAATCATTGCTTGAGTTGTTGTTCCTGATCTACCCTTTCTGGGTAGGTAACATGTGGCTTGAGCTTCCTTCATCTCCAGGAGGAGGTGTCGTAGGCGGAGAAGGGCTTCGTAGGCCACTTGCTGAATGCCAAGTTCTGAGTTGGCATAGGTGGTCCGATAAAGAACCAGCCTTGAGGTGAGGTCTTGGAAGGTACAATCACTTTGGCATAGAACTCCGTCTTGAAGTCGCCATTGCCCAGTTCGTGCAGGGTGTACATTGGTTCCTAAGGATAGTGGCATTGTTGGAGGTAGTCCCTTAGGAGTGGTGGAAATCCGGTCATGAGGAGTCTTGTGGGGGCGACAACCATCTACACGGAGGTTAGAGGAGGGTAAATATGACAAGAGAGGGCACGACAAGCGTGTAAGGTTGTTATTGCTGGCTAGATAACAAGAGGATATGAGTGGAATAAGCCTCACAAGTGATTTTGGTGGTCTGGGGTCTAGTCCTTGTCCTAACTGACGTCCATCCTAACTAAGGCTTCCTACAGTCAGGATGGCTCTGATACCAGCTCTATGGGGATCAAGACTCATAAGCCGATATCGCCGAATGGACATGTATAGTGATCCCAGAGATCAATGCTCACTAAACACATAGAAGCTAAATAACAAGAGTCTTACAACCATACATACAGTCTTACACAAATTATAACCATTATGGTCAAGTCTTACATAAATAAAACCATATGGGCTGAACATCAAATAAACTCGAGTAGCGGAAGTCTTCGTAGATAAGTAGAACCCATGCCATCTGCCTTAACCCTACAGGCATTCTGACTGGGAAAGCGTCCTAGTTCGCATGTTCGTCTCCAAAGAACACTTCTTCAAATTCCTGCTCTTCCATGCCTGGCCAATTAAATAACCAGTGGCAAGCCAATTAGTACTTTGAATGTACTCGCAAGCAGCCCATGTTTCTGGAACAAGTATGACAAGGCATGATATAGCACTAAATAGGAGTTGTATGCAGAAAGCAAATTTTTGAGTGCAATGCCATGAACTACCTACTAGTGAAGCATGCATCATAAGAGTCTAGTTTTCTATGCAAACAGGTTACAGATATCGACATAGCCAAGTTTTGATCATCTCCAACTCAGTCAACATGTCGAGTCTTTTGACTTGACTTATCGAGTTCTTTCCACACACACACACACACACACACACACACACACACACACACACACACACACACACACGAGGTTTTGCAAACATTGGACGTAGCCCAAGAGCGGTTACCCAACTATCCTTGACCGTGGACATGGCTATTCGAATAGTTTTACATTCTGCAGAGGTTGCACAATCTACCCACAATATCCGGGAAGCTTTCATGACATCCACTATCCCGCAATACCTCAACTACTCGGCGGAAGCACCCGATCATTATCTTTCCCTAGACGACACTAACATAGGGTCCACTCGTTGATACACGACCCTCACGTATAAGCAAAAGATTGCGGGACTCTGCCCTTTCACATTATCATGCATACACGAAGGGACCAACGGTGTGTCCGGTGCCCTATGAAAACAATCATGGCCGCCTATCCAAGCACGAACCCGTCCCGAGAGTGACCTCAAGCCACCCCCGTTACTAGTAATGTGGGCACCATGCTAGTATCATCATCAATAATGCCCCGTCCCATAAAGGGGTAGAGTGGTTGTACAAGTAAGGTTGGAGTAACGGTCGCAACTTAAACCAATCCTCTTTGAAAACAACACACACACACACACTCTTGCCTTGGTACACCACTTCGTCATCAAGTGGTCACCCAACTCATCATCTCCCTCGAGCATCAGTGGCACCCGATGGGGTTTTCGAAAAGTCTTTTGAAAGAACTTGCCTCCATCATCATGCATATTCCCGTACCACTTGCATAGCCACTACCATAGCATCCTATCTACTCCCACCCGCATAACCCTCATAGGAAGGTTGGGTCATGCATGATGCAAGTTTCAATAGGAAAGTAACAAAGGCAACCAACCAAAGTGGTCACCAACTCAATCATGATTCCGATGCAATGAAAATAAGTGCTATATGATATGCATAAAAACGGGTTTCTTAACACGGTCAACGGGTTGCTTGCCTATCTTAAGCAAGTCCTTGGGGTCTTCAAATCCTCTGGTCCTTCTCCAAGCACTATGTCTACTTCGTCAACTAACGTCGGAAACAATCACAATAAGCAACACAACACAACAAAAATAAAAGTGCTCTAAAAATAGGAGTTGGACTTTTTTAGGATACCTCTGGTCATGTGAAAAATGACCAAGGTGGTTTCATTGTCATTAGATCAATGGATAGTTTGGAATATTTCAATATGATGGATATAAGGGAGTTAATGGATTTGCAAGTTATCTACAGAATGTCTTTTTGTAAAAATGAGTAAAAGTACCCATTAAATCGGGCATGATTTTACAAACATTTAGAAAGTGGTTTCGCTGGATTTGGAGTTGAAATGAATATAATATGGAGTTTTGAAGTTGACAAATGTGAATAAATGGCATGTTTAATAGATTCAGTGGAAACAGGATATAGTAAAAATGTTCATTATCTTCTATTAAATAGAGCATGGTTTATGGAGTCACCTGAAATTGGAATCATAAAATGTGGACTTGATATGAAGTACTTATGGATTTTTGAAGCCCATTGGTAAAAGAAAAATAAAGAATTGGGCAGGTTTGGCCAGCCAATTCAGTCTGCAACTGGGCCGGCCCAGAGCCACGCCAACCCAGGCGAACCGGTGCGCGCACGCACCCATGTTCAAACTTGACGGCTGGGGCCCAGTGGTTAGAGACAGAGAGGGAAAGGAGAGAGAGGTGAGGATGACAGGGAGGGCACGCCTGTCATCTTCAACCTCGCAGCCAGGGAAGCGGCAAGATCACCGGCGGTTATGTGGTTCACGGCGAGGCGATGCAAGGACACGAGCGTATTCAGGGTGGAGTCGCGGTTCTGGTGGTACGGGAGTTGGCCACCGGAGAAGCCTGGTTCGCTAGCATCGGGAGGGGCCTGGTTAGCTGATACGTCTCCATCGTATCTATAATTTTAGATTGTTCCATGCCAATATTATACAACTTTCATATACTTTTGGCAACTTTTTATACTATTTGTTGGGACTAACATATTGATCTAGTGCCTAGTGCCAGTTCCTGTTTGTTGCATGTTTTTTGTTTCTCTGAATATCCATATCAAACAGAGTCCAAACGGGATAAAAATGGACGGAGAATTTTTTGGAATATATGTGAATTTTGGGAAGTGGAATCAACGTGAGATGATGCCCGAGTGGCCCACGGAGGGCAGGCGCGCACTGGACCCTCGTGGACACTTCGTAAGGCGGTTGGTGCCCTTCTTTCGCCACAAGAAATCTAATATCCGGATAAAAAATCGTGTCCAAAATTCAGCCCAATTGGAGTTACAGATCTCCGGGAATTTAAGAAACGGTGGAAGGCCAGAATCTGGGAACGCAGAAACAGAGAGAAACAGAGAGACAGATCCAATCTCGGAGGGGCTCTCGCCCCTCCGCTGCCATGGAGGCCATGGACCATAGGGGAAACCCTTCTCCCATCTAGGGAGAAAGTCAAGGAAGAATAAGAAGGAGGGGGGCTCTCTCCCCCTCTCTCCCGGTGACGCCGGAACGCCGCTGGGGCCATCATTGTGTGACAGCGTTCTACACCAACACCTCTGTCATCTTCACCAGCATATCCATCACCTTCCCCCATCTATCTACAGTGGTCCACTCTCCCGCAACCCTCTGTACCCTCTACTTGAACATGGTGCTTTATGCTTCATATTATTATCCAATGATGTGTTGC
This sequence comes from Secale cereale, assembly GCA_902687465.1. Classification (NCBI taxonomy): domain Eukaryota; kingdom Viridiplantae; phylum Streptophyta; class Magnoliopsida; order Poales; family Poaceae; genus Secale; species Secale cereale. The sequence continues at coordinate 319,864,360 of LR738712.1, read as the reverse complement.
CATCCTATGATGTCTGAGTAGATTTTGTTGTCCTATCGGTAATTGGTGAATTGCTATGATTGGTTTAAATTGCTTGTGGTTATGTTGATGTCCTTTGGTGCCCATCATATGAGCGCGCGCGTGGATCACACCATTGGGTTAGTTGTATGTTGATAGGACTACGTATTGGAGGGCAAGAGTGACAGAAGCTTCAACCTAGCGTAGAAATTGATACATACGGGGTTGAAGGGGGACCAATATATCTTAATGCTATGGTTGGGTTTTACCTTAACGAACGGTAGTAGTTGCGGATGCTTGCTAATAGTTCCAATCATAAGTGCATAGAATTCCAAGTGAGGGATGACATGCTAGCAGTGGCCTCTCCCACATAAAACTTGCTATCGGTCTAGTAACATAGTCAATTGCTTAGGGGCAATTTCGCAACTCCTACCACCACTTTTCCACACTCGATATCACTATCTTTATTGCTTCTTTATCTTAACAGCCCCTAGTCTTTATTTACGTGCTCTTTATATTCTTGCAAACTGTAACATCAGAAAATTCTAAATTTTGGAATGTTATATTAAATAGATAGTTTTGACTGCTGGTGTGATGTGCTGTGTGAAATTGAGTGAAATTTGAAACTTTTGACAGTTAAATGAGAGGGAATGAAATGACTTTCCCAAACTTTCACTTTGCATTTATGATCTCCATGAATTCAAATTCATTTCAACACAAAAGCCTGGACTGAAGATAATATGACTTCTTCCATTTATTAAATGAAAAAAGGGTTTGAAAGGATTTTGAATTTCATGCTCGAAATGTTTCGAATTCAGAAACTTTATGCAACTCAATGATTTTCCCGAGAGAAGATAAAATGAATTCTTCAAATTATAAGAAATATGAGTTGGAAGTTCTTTTGAGATATTCTGGAACTCATTTTCAAAATTTGAGTTATTGGTTTTATTCAAATTCTTGATCTCCAAAAATAAAATATATGGAAAATAGGGTAAAATGATTCCCTACAGTAGAAATTTGGAGAGAAATAGATTTGAAATCATTTTGGAATTTTAAAATGATTTTTATTGGATTTTATTGCAACAGTAGCACTTTATTATTTATTTAAATTTTTGAGGATTTTATTTGGCTGTAGAAAAATGTTTACGTTGTAGGAAATCTTTTTCTGGAAATTTTGATATATTATATGCCTATATAATATTCTTATTTATTTTTGTTTGTCTGAAAAAAATGTTTAAAAAAAATGTCTTTCTCCGTCGACTGGGCCGGGCCTGGCCACAGCCCATCTGCGGCGAGCCGCCTTCCTCCTCCTGCAGCTCTCCCTCCACCGCACGCCGCCGGCCGTGACCGAGAGGGACACCGCCGCCGCCTCTGCTCCCTCCTCCACGCAAGCCTCCTCCTCCCTCCTATAAAGCCGGAGCCTTCGGGCCACGCACCCGCCCTCGCACCTCCCACCGCTGCCGCGCAAACCACCGCCGCCGCCGCGCGCTCCTCGCCCTGCCGCCGCCCGTGCCTTGCCGCGCTGCACTACGCCACCACCCGTCGCCCGCAGCCGCGCTGCACACCACCTCCCCGGGCTGCTTCCACCGCCGCTCGCCGGCGGAGCTGCCGCCCTCACCGCCGGCCGAAACCCTCGCCGGAGCCCGCGACCCGCGCTCGATCCGCCCCGGTCTGCTCGACCCGATCCGTCGCCAGTTTTCGTCGAGAAAACCCGAACCGTTTAAAACCGTTAAAACCCGCCCGATTCTTTTTGGTTTTGTTCGGTTTTCTTTTTAGATCGTTTTTTAGGTTAGGTTAGTTAACGAACGTTCACTCTTTAGTTTCTTTTAACGAATGAATTCGTTCGTTTAGCTCTGTTAGCGAGCGTTCGCTCGTTAGTTTGTTTTCTTTTTCTTTTAGTTTTCGGCCAGGGACCCAACTGTAAATATTTATTTTACAATTTAGCCCCAGAACTTCAAACGACCACAACTATTTACTCGTTAGTCCAAATCCAACGAAACCAATGCCCAGTTCTTCGTTACGATCCCCTCTATCCAGTAAAACAACTTAAACTTGTTTCTGAACAAAAAAATTAAATGCAACCAGATTTAAATTTGAACTTCGTTTGATCATAACTTGAGTTTTACAACTCGGATTTAGTTGATTCTTTTTCCAAATCGAACCTCTTGACCTAAACTTTCTGATAAGGCCAAATTCATTGAATTATGGTACTATTAGAAATTGTTTTATGTGCAAGAGTTATTCGCTTGTTTTTCGAAGTTTTTCGAAGTGTTTTCTTCGTTCTTTCCAATCTTCTGAGTGATTTCTTATGTTTGGTTACTATTGTTTGCTTACGATAAATTGAACGGAGTGTGACGATTAGATCTATCAGGATTTATGAGTCCGAAGAATCAACATCAACAGTACAAGGCAAGTTCACACTTTGATCATACTTTCCAATACCCAGTATTCATTGCATTAGTTATATCCTCAAACACTTGCATGAGTAGGACTGGTTACATAATATGATGTTTTGTAGTTCATGAGGTAGGAACCCAATGACTTGAGATCAACCAAGGGGATATACGCTTTGTCACTTATTTCTTAGCCATGCTCGTAGACGTGGATTGGTATGAGAGTTTCATGAAAGATGTGAGTGATATTTATTTAAGGGAAACTTTAAGGTGGAAATTTAATACACATCTGGGTGGATTGGTTGTGGCACCCTGGAGCACCAAGTGGTTTGCCGGGCACCTAGTGAAACCAGTGTTGTCCTAGGGGATCCCGGAGGACCCGTGTGATCACCCTATTTGAATGCCACCCAGGCTTAAAGAGATCATATGATATTTTCATGCCTAGAAATTTTCATGTGCAGCCACAAGCCATTATGGGCTCTGGCATAGTTGAGTATGTTGTGTGACCTCTTTCAGTGGTACACTAGCAGATGTAGCGGATGTAGGTGTACGGGTCTACCCGGGGTAAATAGTTAATGCTTTTGAAAGACTGGGTCTCGGTCATCCGGTACTCAAACACCATGAAGTGCGAGAAATTAAACGAGGCGATCGAGTCTTGTGGGGAAAAGTGCACAAACCTCTACAGAGTGTACAAACTATTCATGAGTAGCCGTGTCCCCGGTTATCGACATCTTTGAGTATCTAGAAGTGGATTATTTATTGATCTCAACACTCTATTTAATTAATTTATTGGGTTAATAATGACTTTGGTTTGGGATTGAGATGGAGGAACCATACTCATTTTTCATGAAATAAATTTAACAAAGTAGTTAAATAAATGCATTCCTTTGTGGTAGGGAAAAAATAGCTTTATGCAAAAACAACCTTACAGCCTCCACGAGCCAAATATGCATGTAGTTGTAGGCATTGTTCAGCACTACTGCTACAGTGTGAATTTGCCAGTACATTCAATGTACTTACCTACATGGCTGCAACGTCTCATGTTGCAGGAATTATTCGACGAGTAAGTGTTACGTTAGAGTTATGTTGTCTACACTCAACTTTGCCGTTCGTGTTGATGGAACTCCACAACCTTGTTACTTTCGATGTGTTGATCGAGGTAATAGTATTTATGTTACTTTATACATGTGATTTACATCTGTTATAGATCCTCAAGTATTATGTGTGTCAGCATACCGATCCAGGGATGACACTTAAGAATAGAGACTTGATCCACTCGGGTCGGGTCGCTACAAGATGGTATTAGAGCACATGTTGACTGTAGGACGTGACCCTAGAAACTGGCAAGCCCATAGGAAAGGATTTCTCTAAAACCTTATTTTCGAAAAGATTCTTTATCTCTCTTCTTTTCCAAGCTTTGTCAAATGTTCCCTTTTACTTTAAATAGTTCAACCATACCCTCTCCCAATTTGACCACTTCGGAGTAAAGAGGATTTCACTATGAATTAGAAGTGTTGAAGCTACAACAGTGGATACTCCGAAGAATTGAAGATTTGATGACTTTTAAGAGAAATTGACCTGTAGAAGACCAAACCCCTGTTATGTACTTACGTTAGATGTGACGATTGTTAGTCGTCATTTGTTTGATGTTTTCCGACGACCACAAACAAAACCCGTCTTTTCAAAACTACTGTTTGTATTGAGTGTATCTCTCTCCATCTTCCGAATCTCATCCCAAAACCCTTGGACCCAATAGAGGATGAATGAAGATAGACTTGTATTCTCTGGAATGATGACCCAGCTGGAGGCAGAGTTATGGATACAAAACATTGAGGATCAATTCAGGAAAAATTTGGTTGCAAGGAAGTATGAGGTTCAATACGCTCTTCAGTACTTCACAAAAAGTGATGCAGCCTAGTGGGAAATGCATCAAGCCATACAATGATGTAGTGGAGCAAAAATTTGGGAGGAATTTAAGAAGACTCTATTAAAGTCCCGTCTCATCCGAAAGTGTGGTGACAACCCGAAGAAGAAACCTTGTGCCTGCAGGATTTGTGGAGAAATAGGACTGTGATAGCCTGGCTTATTAGGGATGATAGACTACTCATATTAATAAGGAATTCCTTCTTTTCCAGAAGCCCATTCGAACAGAACTCCAAAGTTAAGTGTGCTCCGCTTGGATTAGTGTCAGGATGGGTGACCGACTGGGAAGTTGGTCCTGGGTGTGCATGAGTGAGGACAAAGTGCGCAGAAAAGGCTAGTATTGATATGTGGGGCCAGTTCTAGATCCCGCCAGAGTAACGACCACCGACGGGTGTGTCTGGGGCGTTACAAGTTGGTATCAGAGCCGACCCTCGCGGTTACACGGATGTTTGCGGACAGGTGCTCGGTCATGTTATTCATGACACTTGTGACCCGTCGTGGCACACGACATGGCACATGTATCAGACTGGATGCACAAACGTTTGTGCCAAGAGGGAACGTTCCTGTGGCCCGACGAGGACGTCGGTTCCTCTGAGTGAGGGTGTATGTGATAGTCTGGCTTATTAGGGATAATAGACTACTCATATCAATAAGGAATTCCATCTTTTCCGGAAGCCCATTCGGACAGAACTCCAAAGTTAAGTGTGCTCAGCTTGGAGTAGTGTCAGGATGGGCGACCGACCGGGAAGTTGGTCCCAGGTGCGCATGAGTGAGTACAAAGTGCGTAGAAAAGGCTAGTATTGATATGTGGGGCCAATCTAGATCCCGCCAGGAGTAACGACCACCGGCGGGTGTGTCTGTGGCGTTACACGGACACACCCAGGAGGAGTACAAGGATGAATGCCCTAATTGTGAAGGAAGTCACCTAGCTGAAGAATGCCCAACTAGGTAGATTACTTGTTTCATGTGTGAAGGGACTACCCACTACCCTACTCAATGCCACATTTACCCCATGGTGCAACGAACTATCCAACGAAGAAAGAAGCAATGAAAGAAGTCCTCGTGGAAAACTTAAGGGAACCTGCGATGGAAGAAGATATTGACGACCCTGATGGAGAAGGCCTAAACACATTTTTCTCACATGCTTGCTATTCATGTGGAGACGAAGGACATTTTTCAAAGTATTGCACAAAGGAAAGTCAAGAGTATCTGGGAGACTTCCCGACTGAAGAAGTGGAGTTTGATCCACAAAAGATAGAAGAATTGATTCGAACGAAGAAGTCGAGGAAGAGAAAGAGCATGTGTCCCCAGAACAACCCAATTTCTGCGGAAAAGAACCTGAGTCACATCACATGTTACCGTTGCAAGGATTTAGGTCATTATGCTAGCAACTTCCCAACAAGGAAGCCAAGAACCTAGTGAACCAAGATAGTCACCATGAAGTCCCTAGATTTGTCTAATGTCATTAGTTTACGCTGCAAAGAAGTAGGGCATTTTGCCAGAGAAGGTTCAGACCAGAGGAAAGATTGAGCAGAGTAGTTGAGATCTGGATATTAGAATAAAGCATGTAGCTAAATGTGGAATACACTTTTATTATGATGTAGAGTTGAGTTATGGAAAGAACATCGTAATAGTTCATGAAGCAATAGAAGTTGAGATGTTTGGAATCTCATATGAAAGGTTATGATCTGTTGGATGATTGTAAGTGTCTCTCTTGCTATGGCACCTAGACCGAAACTTAGAACCCATGGACAAGCTAACCCCAAACCTTTCTCGGACAACCAACCCCATTTCACCCAAGGAAATGCATACACTGTCCTGAGTACCCCTTCTATCTTATACCTATAGATGAAAACCCTTTACGAATCCTTTCTCAAGGGCCCGGAAACGATCATGACCCTAACTAGCGATCAGCATTACCCAAAATTCCTGAAGGACATGATGAAGCATATTCACCTTCAAGGAGGTGTTGTTTACAAGGGTCATCCCTTCATGGAGAATGGAGTTGAACTTTGGTACGTGGAGGTACACCTCCACCGTGTGAAAGGAGTTTGCCCAAAAACTATGGGACAATACTTTTTCATCTCTCGAGTACCACGAACAACATTCTTTGACTCTGTTTGTGAAGCTGCTATGGAGGCCATACGTCAGATTGGAGAAATACTTGAAGCAAGACTTCGTCACACTCAGGAATGCCTGAGTAGGGTGCATGCATAGATAATGGAGATGAAGCACACGACCAATAGGATGAAGCAAAAGATCAATGGTTTCATGAATCACATTGCACAATTCCAGTGGGACTGAAGCATCCTTAGCTAGGACGAATGAATAAATATGGAAGGAATGCTTGACTATATCAAACTATGTGGATGGCAGCCTTTGTAGTAAAGCACCTTGGCAATCTGAGTGATTGGTTCAGGAAGTAATAAAAGATTAGATATGGTGAGAATATGGATTACAGATGAACCAGTGCATTTTGTTTAGTGGTACTTCATTGTGTGAACCTTAGACCCATAGAAGGAAACGGTTTCCCCAAATAGAGGAGTTTGCACTAATAAGTTCGAGTTTGTTCTTGATATGATGCCTACCCCAAGGACATGAAGGAAAGAAGTACAATTGGATTTAATGAGGATGTAATGCTAGGGTGTGGAGTAATAGCGACTCCAAAGATGAATTAAGGATATACAAGTTCTGAAGTGGACCCATAAGCCGAGGACCTAAGGAGGCTACAAAAAAAACAAAGGAACCACGATACTTGTCAGAAGTAATACGTTTCTGCTGTAGTAAAGCAGGGCACTTTGCTAGAGACTTTCCCAATGAGAAGGAGATTTTTGCTAAGTAGTTGAGTTGAAGCATGCAATGGAAATGCAGTAAATCGTAGTAAGTTGAGAATCGGTGAAGTTAGCAGCATGGTATTGATTTTGGATTTTATGAGTTGGTACTATATAAGTGATGATTGAAACCACGATATGTGGAATAAGATTTCGGAGAAACTGGTGTTTTTCATTTTAAGGGTGGTAGAACACATCACCGTTGCCGAATAGAAGAGCTAGTTACGTCAGACCTTGGAATGAAGAAGACAATGACGAGTCTGAGTAATTGCATCGTAGTTGGATGGATTTAAGAAAGCCAAGGATGTCGGATGTTGGAAGCATGATCAGTTGCAACCCGATGATGAGACCAAGTGTTACTAGTGGTGAGATGAGCCCTAACCCACAGGCCCCAGTACCTATCAAGAAAGCAAGCACACTCTTGCTGAAGGAAAATCCCAGGAAGGAGCTACATTTTTTATCCGCAAACGTTTCCTAGGTGTTTACACAAAACCCGAGGGTTGTGAAACACGATAGATGTTTGTTAATCTTGCAGAAGTAATGGATCTTATCCGAACTAAGTTCGTTGACAAGAGAAATTCTGCAATGCTTGTGAGGATGACCGAGTGATAGAATGCGAGATTCATTAAACCATATACAAGGTAATGATTTTGGAGCGGCATGGATTGATCACCATAGCGACTTACTCATATTATTCGCCTCTGTTATACGGGATGGTAAATCTGAGTGACTTACCTATAGTAGAGAGATGACGATGACAAAACCATGTTTAAACCTTAGACTGGTATGACAGTTTTCCCTTGTAGAAGGCAGCTGTTGCCAACCGTAGGTCATACATGAGAATGAAGCCCAGACCCGTTTTCTGCCGGGACATAGTTAAATTTTGTTTGATGACTCCCATGAGATATCGATATTTGTTTAGTATTGGAGCTAGACTTGTCACCTAAGAAGAGCTAGTCTCGAAAGAACCGTATCAGGATGAAAGGAAACAAGAATGGAGGGCAAAGGTTATGCCACTACCGGAAGGGCCCAGAGAAGGAATTACCCTGAAGATTTGAGAAGACCGACCCTGTCAACTATAAGGGCGGAGTATATGAGCTTTTGATAGAACCATGACCATGATTCTAAGTGTGGTATCACAAAAGACAATACCAATCAATGGATTTGTTAGGAGAACCCCGAACCCCAACCTATTTCTTGCTAGCCCCTTCAAATCTCAAGGACGAGGTTCATTTTAAGTGTGGTAGGTTTGTAACATCCCAAAATTCTGAAACTTTCACTTTCCTTGCTGGTGTGATGTGCTGTGTGAAATTGAGTGAAATTTGAAACTTTTGAAAGTTAAATGGGACGGAATGAAATGACTTTCCCAAACTTTCACTTTGCATTTATGATCTCCTTGAATTCAAATTCATTTCAACAGAAAACCCTGGAGTGAAAATTATATGACTTCTTCCATTTATTAAATGAAAAAGGGTTTTGAAAGGATTTTGAATTTCATTCTCGAAATGTTTCTAATTCAGAAACTTTATGCAACTCAATGATTTTACCGAGAGAAGATAAAATGACTTCTTCAAATTATAAGAAATATGAGTTGGAAGTTCTTTTGAGATATTATGAAACTCATTTTCAAAATTTGAGTTATTGGTTTTATTCAAATTATTTTTCTCCAAAAATAAAATATATGGAAAATACGGTAAAATGATTCCCTATAGTAGAAAATTGGAGAGAAATAGATTTGAAATCATTTTGGCATTTTAAAATGATTTTTATTGCAACGGTAGCACTTTATGATTTATTTAAATTTGTGAGGATTTTATTTGGCCGTAGAAAAAGGTTCATGTTATAGGAAATCTTTTTCTGAAAATTTTGATATATTATATGCCTATATAATATTCTTATTTATTTTGCCTTATTTAGTTTTGTTTGTCTGAAAAAAATGTTTTAAAAAATGTCTTTCTCCGCCGACTGGGCCGGCCCAGCTAGAAATGGCAAAGCGGTGGTTCCTCACTCTGGTGATCGCCGGAGCTATTCCACGGTGGTCAGGGATGGTAGATCAGTTTTCGAGCGGTTATCAGGTCCTATTGATGGGGGCTACAATCAAGGAGCTAACCACAATTCATCGTAGTTTAATTCTGATTCCGTTAGGCCTCAAATGGAGCCCCAAGCGATACAACGTATGCATGTGCCTAGGCACGTGGTTTGCCATGCATGCGGGGCCAAAGGTCATTTTTCCCACCACTCCTTAACTCCGAATTTACCTGGGATTTGGCCTTTTATGAAATTTAGCTCCTTCCTGAGACCACCAGAGGAGGCATGGGCCGAAGGAGAGGTTGCGGCCTAGTTTCGTTCCTCTGGGCCAGCTGCGCAGACTAGGCAAGTGTCATCATTTAAGGACCTGGTCAAGGATTTTTTTTCCAAACTTCAAGCCGAGACCGTCCCTTGCCTCCTCGCATTCCACTTTACTTACCATCTCTGCAACCACCTCTGCTCCTGTCTCGGCAAGCTCGCTTCAGCAGTCATCATCGCTGGTGAGGGCTTTGGTCTCTCCCTCGCCGGATTCGACCACGATGGCCAATATCCCTATCGACCCACTCCCGTTTGTTCCGTATGGGTTCCAGATACAACATATTGAAGTAAGAACTGGGGTTTCTCGAGCAATACTACCTCATGGCCCAAGAAGACATGAAGGCTGGGCGATTTCATCCATTCATCCGCACCCCAATGAGGTATTTTTTCACAATGTCCGTGAGGTTCTAGAGGAGTTTTTGCAAGGTGATGAGCAAGTAGGTTTTAGAGAAATTCATCCATCCCATTTAGTGAAGCATATGTTCAGTTTAGGCATGTCTGTAATCAAGATAGGCGCATATGTCAGGGTCCGCATGCTTTTGGATACATTTTTATTTCGTTTACAAAGCACAATGCAGGTAGAAATTGGCGTCGGGTACATTTCAATAGGACATGCTGGTTACTATTCGTAGGTGTCCCTTTTTATTTCATCAATTTTGAAGATATTTCTTTTACTATGTACTGCAAGGCAACAGCCTCACAGCTCTTTATTCAAAATAACAAAGGAAAATAAAGTCATTTACAAGATATTTACAAAGAGAGCAGAAAAAAAGATACTTACAACCCAAACTGGGTAACAAAAACTAACTAAGGAAGATTAGATATCCAAGTTACAAGGCTATCCCTGTATTTACATTTCATCCTATGAGAGAGCAAGGTTATATCATGAATAAAGGTATGTCTCCATGCTCTGAAAGTAGGCCTCTCATTCCTAAAAACCTTGCCATTCCTTATAATCCCCGATTTGTCCGTACACTAATCATGCACGCAAATGTGTACGGCCAAGATCAAGGACTCACTGGAAGATATCACAACACAACTCTAGACACAAATTAAAAATAATACAAGCTTTATATTACAAGCCAGGGGCCTCGAGGGCTCGAATACAAAAGCTCAAAAACACAAGAGTCAGCGGAAGCAATAATATCTGAGTACAGACATAAGTTAAACAAGTTTGCCTTAAGAAGGCTAGCACAAAAGTAATAACGATCGAAAAGGCAAGGCCTCCTGCCTGGGACCTCCTAACTACTCCTCGAAGCCGAACTCCATGTAGAAACATCATCTGGATCCTCTGGGTCCTGGACTCCACCACCTGGTTGCATCAACCGAGAAGAAGGAACAGAAAGGGGAAAAGAGGGAGCAAAGCAACCGTGAGTACTCATCCAAAGTACTCGCAAGCAAGGATCTACACTACATATGCAATGATATCTGTGTAAGGGGGTAATATCTGTGGGCTAAACTGCAGAAAGCCGGAATAAGAGGGGGATAGCTAATCCAAACGAAGACTACGCTTCTCGCAACGTCCATCTTGCAGCAGAAGAAGAGAGTAGCTAGAAGTAACAAGTATCCTCGCTTCTGGCAGCCTCCGTCTTGAAGCAGTAGAAGGGAATAGATGGTAAGTTCACCAAGTAACATCGTATAGCATAAACCTACCCGGTGATCCTCCCCTCGTCACCCTGTGAGAGAGCAATCACCGAGTTATATCTGGCACTTGTAAGGGTGTGTTTTATTAAGTATCCGGTTCTAGTTGTCATGAGGTCAGAGTACAACTCCGGGTCGTCCTTTTACCGAGGGACACGGCTATTCGAATAGATTAACTTCCCTGCAGGGGTGCACCACATAACCCAGCACGCTTGATCCCATTTGGCCGGACACACTTTCCAGGGTCATGCCCGGCCTCGGAAGATCAACACGTCGCAGCCCTACCTAAGCACAGCAGAGAGGTCAGCACGCCGGTCTAAGTCCTAGGCGCGCAGGGGTCCGGGCCCATCGCCCAACGCACACCTGCACATTGCGTACGCGGCCGGTGAGCAGACCTAGCAACCTCCATTACTAAGGAAGTTGCGTTACGCGGTCCAACCCGGCGCGCGCCGCTAAGTCGCTGACGTCAAAAAGGCTTCGGCTGATACCACGACGTCGAGTACCCATAACTATTCCCACGTAGCTGGTTAGTGCGTATAGACCAAATGGCCAGACTCAGATCAAATATCCAAACTCGTTAAGCGTGTTGTTATGAAATAACCGCGGACAACGACCAGGGCCAGGCCACCTCTCGACTGGGTGTCTCAACCTGCCCCTGTCGCTCCGCCATAAAGATCCACTTGGGGGCCGTCAGGAACTCAGGCCCACCACTACCTGGATGGAGCCACCTGTCCTTTCAGCCCCCACATCGGAATCACTTGCGGGTACTCCATGAGCCGACCCGACTTTAGTCACATCATGTATCATGTAAAGTATGCCTATATTATATACCCGTGATCACCACCCGAGGTGATCACGGCCCGATAGTATAGCATGGCAGACGGACAAGGATGTGGGGCCACTGATGGAATACTAGCATCCTATACTAAGCATTAGGATAACAGATAAAGGTATCAACAGTGGTAGCAACAATGACAGGCTATGCAGCAGAATAGGAGTAACCGAACAGTAACATGCTACACTACTCTAATGCAAGCAGTAGAGAGAAGAATAGGCGATATCTGGTGATCAAAGGGGGGGCTTGCCTGGAAGCTCTGCAGACGAAAGGAATCTTCGGAATCGTAGCCGTAGTCGAACACCGAAGCATCATCGGTCCCGGAGTCTATCACAGTATCGGAGTCTACCGAAAATAAGCAACGAAGGGAGAAACAAATAAATAACAGAGCAAACAATAGCATCACAAAGCATAACATGGCAAAACGCGGTGCTACGTGTGACCTAACGCGGTGCTCGGTGATACAGACGAAGAGGAATAACATCCGGGAAAGTACTCCCGGTGTTAGGCATTTTTGGGCAGATGAAACGGAGGGGAATGTCGCATGTTTGGTATGATAGAGATGTGTGGCGGACGAACGGACCGCGTATTTGGATTCGTCTCGTCGTTCTGAGCAACTTTCATATATAAATTATTTTCATCCGAGTTACGGTTTAAAAGATATGATTTTCTAAAGTATTAAACATTTTCTGGAATTTATTTAATTAATTTAATAGAACATTATCCAGAATATGACGTCAGCATGACGTCAGCGGTCAACTGTCTGTTGACTAGTCAAACTGACACGTGGGGCCTACTGTCATACACTAAGACTAATTTAAATAGATTAATTAATCTAACAGTAATTAGGTTAATTAAGATTAATTAATTAAGTTAACTAATTAATTAATTAATATTATTATTTTTTTAACATATTTTTTTTTAAAACTCCTTTTTTTTAATTAAGGGGCTGGGCCCCACTTGTAAGTGGCCCAGGGGGCCACGGCGGTTGCGGGCAAACGGGCGCTGGCGCCCAGCCCGAATGGGCGCACACCCAGTTCGGCGGGGGCGGGACGCCAGCCATGGCGCGTCGAGGCCTTGCCGCCGGAGGCGGCGGGGGCTCCGGCCCGACGGAGGAGGGCGAAGCGGGGCACGGGCCGACGGCGGTGGGGTGGTCGCGGCCCGGCGGGAGCAGGGGAGATGAGGCCAGGCGAGGCCACACGCTAGCGCGGCCGGGCGCACTCGGCGGCGGTGGTCCGCGCGGGAACGGGGGGGGCAGCAGCGCGGGGCGAGGACTCGCCGGAGGTAGCGGCGGATGCGGCCGGCACGGCGGGTCGCCGGCAGCCAGGGTAGGCGCGCGCTCGCGGCGGGAAACGGCAGTAGCAAAAGGAGGAGCATGCGGGAGCAGGGGCGGTCGACGCGGCGGGGGTGAGAGGAGCCAGGCGGGCGACCAGGGAGGCGCCGCGGCAGAGGTCCGGGGCGAGCAGCGGGGGGAAGCTCCAGCGCGGGGGCAGCGGCGTGGGAGGGCACGGCCGAGCGGAGGCCGGCGGCAGCGGCGCCGCTGTAGGCAGGCGGGCCATGGGAAGCGGCTACGACGGCGATGCGGGGAACCCACGTAGAGGATGCGCGCGAGGAGAATAGGAGAGGGAGGAGGTGCGTGAGCTCACCAAGGAGCTGTGGGCGTGCTCAGACGCGTCGGAGGAGGTCGGGAGCAGGCGAATTGGAGAAGGGGAGCTTCGGGGACCGGTGGTGCTGACGAGGTCGATCCAGACGAGGCAAAGCTCATCAGCCCGATCCGCAGCAGCTTTGGTTGGATGAGGACGACGATGGCGGAGCTCCCGGTGTAGTCCTAGGTGGCGGCGACGACAGTGGGCGCGAGGTTTGTGACGACGGTGGCGACGGAGCTTCGGCTTGTCGCGGGGAGGAAGAAAAACGGCGCGAGGGGATGGGAATGACAAGCTAGGGTTCGACAAGGGGGCTCGGGGGCGTCAAGTAGGCGCCGTGGAGGAGGATAGATGGCCGACGCGTGGCGATCGCCGGCATGGACGACGCAGGCGCGTCCAGCCAGCCCCTGATGAACAGAACAAGAAGAAGATGGGGATGGTGGGCTGGGCTGGTACTATAGCCAGTGGGCTCAAGTGCACAGTGTACTTTAGTCTTTCTCTCTTTTGTTAATTTTGTTTTTCTTTTACTATTTTTCTGTTTTATGTCTAGTTTCCTTTTATTTTAGTTTTACAAAATACACAAAGGGTTCCTAAATTGGTATTGCTATATATACTTCTGCCACATTAATTTGGGTATCTAAATAAAATCATTTAATATTTTATTTATTGTAAAAGGAATTCAACTAATTGCTTTCCCTACTATTAAAAGCATTTTAGAGTATTTAAGCCTCTTATAAAAGTGTGGTTTTTCCACCTTACTTACCTATGCATTGTTTGGCTCACCTCGAACATTTTAATTTTAATATTTGAATTTTTTTATTGTTTACTTGATTTTGAATTTGAATTTGAATCGGTTTCGAATCAACTTGAGATTAACAATAGTAACCGTGGTGACGTGGCATCGTTAACATGGGATTACTGTAGCCTAATTATCCGGGCGTCACAATTCTCCTCCACTACAAGAAATCTCGTCCCGAGATTTAAGCGGTGGGGTAAGGGGGGATAGGTGCTGGTAGCGAAAAGCTAACGAGTCTTATCGGTCTTGGCTGCCCTTTCGAAGACGTTGATCCCTTTCGTTGATGTCTTCATTTCTCTGCTTCAAGTCATCGTGATCATGTCGTCATCCTTTCTTCGGGATCTCTACCGTCCTACGAACGCGATCAGGGGGAAAAACTCCGGAAGAACGCATCTCCACAAAGTTGGGCATCTGACGGTGAACTCAATGGGAAATACACGAGGCACCCCATGAGTTGTATTTCAGTGAATTCGTTGAGTGCAATATACGATGGTACTAAAGTTTCAATCGGGTAGGCAGTCATTCGATGCCTAACCCGAAGCTGGAATGGGGTCTTGATCAACGAGAATAATATGGTGTTTGATACCAGGATGAATAATGGTATAGAATTTTGCTCGTGAATCACATTTGAACCCAGGTGCAAAGGATACATTAGAATCCAGGTTTTAAAGAAGAGTCAGGTTTCGATCCAGTGGACCTGTGGGTTATGGGCCCACCATGTGGTTGAAAGTAGAAAGGGTGGTGACATCTTGCACAGCCTCGACAGGGAGGCAAGTGAGTGGATAGCTTGTCAGCTATGTCGGCATCAATGTCGGAACCAAGAACGGGGGACGAAGAGAACCATTTTCTCGCTCGTTGAAAGGAGGCAGACCGGTAGGCAAGGTTTTCTTCCATCGGGGTTACAGGAATGTTACCAACCATAGTAACAGGGTCTTACTGACAGAGTTGTACAACAAGGTGTTTACATAAGCAGAGAATTATTACTGCTTAGATCATGTAGATCAGGGAAAGGTTAAACAAACAAATGGAAAGGAAAATTGTGATTACACACAATTATTAGGAGTATATCCTTCCCATGAACAAGCAGAACATGGCATACAGGTTAGGAGAGCAAGTACCCAACCATTCAGATAAAGAGGCAAGGATTAATCAAGATGTTACCCATACAACGGTGTTTGGATAACTGACCAAGAAACATTTAGCATCGCGCCTCCAATGTTCTTGTTGATGAGCGGGGTATAATTGCCATGCTTCGAGGTAGCAATGACATGGTGTTTCAACCAAGGGCCAGACTTTGGATACACGAATGATCCATCAGGAGCAACTTATAAAATAAGTCTTGCAATTTCCTCCTGGAAGAATGGTTATCATTGCAAAAGAAATTATAATGATAGGTCCTCCTGCCAGGGGTGCTGGGCATGACATCATATTATCGGGTCATCAAAGGACCAATATTATAACTCCTGGAAAGTTGTCCCAACCATCATATCTGACCGAGATTCAGATCCGATTGGTATCATGATAACTCAGACTCAGGATATTCGAGAAGAAAAGGTGCAACACAAATCGATGAAATGACATTGCAAGATTCTCGGGAAATGAATTATGGGAGTGGGTTCCCGGAACAATAGTTCATCATTAAACCAAGGAGAGGATGAGTAAGTGGCTGATGGGCTTGACGTCAATTTATCGAGAATTCCAAACGGATGGATTTCCACAATAATGTGAACAAGAATGTGACACTTGTTAATTCAAAGGATATAATGTTGTATGCTTGAGGAAAACATACGTCATTAATCATTAGTTGAAACTTGAAAGGTGTGCCCGGAATATGACCTTAGGCAGCAAGATCAATGTTAGAGTGACGATTCTATAATCAACAGTCTAAGAACGAACTGTCGATCGTTAACTTCATACCAATAGGGTTGCTAGAAGTATAGAACTCAAACAGCGTCGTTCATATATTGGTATCCCGGTTAAAAACAACACGGGGATCAAGGAAGAATGGTGATGGTGAGAAGTATCATCATACCGAGAATCTCTAAGAGGTGGAGCAATCCCCACAACATTCTCGACATAGAAGACAGTAATACTTTAATGCAGAACACAACACTAGCTGGAGAGCAAGTTGTATTCATAATGTGGACAAGTTCGCGATGAAAGGAAGTCAAGGGTGTTGTCGATGATAAAAATAATCATCGAGGGCAAGGAGGGTATTTCTCATCATGAACACAGTTGACATTTCGGAAGAAGTCAAAGTGTTGAAGGTGATCCGACACATTTGCCGGGAAGTTTCAAGAGGATGCAATCAAACAACAACGGCAACAAGCAAGAGAATGACGAAGTGACAAGTTATAGGATTAATATATAAGATGCAAGCTCGGAACCAAAATTGCTTTACTGAACAAGCAAACATATGCTGAAAGCTCGACGTAAGTTGTGCTCAATCTCTGAAGATTTAGTGCACCAAAGAAGGACGAGGTAGCACAGTCAAAGATAGCTAGACAAGGGATGTAACCGATAGTCTAGGAATAAACCAGATTGAGTTTAAAAATTTCCCAGTAACATCTACTAGGGGTGTTGAATTTTTCGAGCGGAATTGATTTACTAAACGGTGTCCTCAGTTGACGGCAACCTAGAACCCGTAGAGTGATTACGACAAGCAAAGGTATTACTTCATCAAAAGTTCAAAGCGCAAAGGCATGATATCCTCGAGATACCAGAGGGTAAAACTCGAAGGTAGAACACGATAGAAGTTGAACTAGGTCATTGACCTATTATAGTAGATACTTCAACCTAGCCAAAATAGACGAGGAACTGGAATGAATTCCCATCAGATATATCAGATCAAGACAGCATGGTCGGAACCATAACTGTAAGTAATCAATTCAAGAATTTCGAAAGAATCGTATAGCTGGATAATCAATTTGCAAGAAGCTCCCGAGACGGTCTACATCGTTTCCATGGGCATGAACAAAAGTTCAAGGTCGACTCCCATTTCTCCAATGCATATCATTTCATTCACCTCACGCTTGATAAAACTGTAGTGTTGGAATTTTATCTGGTAGAACACCGGAAGAGGATGGCTTGTGAAAACTTTCGGGTTTTCACGGGTTTGGGGAAGGCATAGGCTCAACCCGTCGGGTATCTTAGTAACATATACCTCAAGTTTCAAAAGTAAATAAGACAAGTTTGATAGTAGAGCATGGTTGACAAAAGCAGATGAGACAATTTACCAAAGGCATTATGTATCAGAGGAAGAACTCACAAGGTGCTTGAATATGAAGGACACTGTCAGTTAACAATCCAACAACGGATCGGGCAATCCACTACGGAGCTGATGTGAGTACCAGTACTCACTCAGAGGAAGAAAGAATGCAGAGGCATCACATCCAAGAATCACCTGATTAGTCTGATGCTTAAATAAATAAATAAAATTATGGTTTCCAAAACAAAGGATCAGAAGCAGCCGCTCTGATTAAGGATGGATAAGTTGAAACACTTAGTTGGACAATCAATTAAAGGTTGGAATTGCCGAGAACCAACTCATGTCCGGATTGACGTCTGAGCCGGAAAGATAATTTTATAAAGGATAACCTGATGACTGCGTGCATACACACACATTGAATCAGTAGGCTCAAAACGGCCAGGACAAGGGATGTTAACGAAGACTACTAGTCATATGGAATTAACCATAATGTAAGCAGGCAAGAATTTCAAGAGTAATAGGCTGGAGAGGATTTTCGAAAGATCGAAAAGTATTCCGAAGAATTTTGTGAGACACATGAACAATTGAGAAAAAGGATCCTCGATAAATGTGAGGAGATAACCGTAAGGGTTTTCATGTGCATAAAACTGCAAGACAGTAAACTCAAATGATTCTCGGGACAACGAAGAATATTTCGAGGCCTCTTATAACAACAAGAGCGACGAGGAATGATCAAGAGAATGACAAGTGCATGCAGATATCCATAGGGATATATCGGTGGCAGTGAATTACAAAGGCGATGATCACAAGTTCTCGGGTTAACAGCGGAGAGTATCTTCAGGGTCTTCTGGTGCAGCAGACGATCATCGATCATAAGGCACTCTCCGGGTGAAAATGATAACGAGATCCTAATGTTAGGTTTAGCAAAATTCATTTATCCCGAATAGAAGAGAGATAAGAGTCCCAGAGTATAGACGAGGAGTAAAAGATCCTAATACCACCAATTGGTGTTGTGGGCCCGTAAGCCACACAACAAGTTAGTAAATTTGTTTTTCAAAGACTAGACTCAACTTCGGCCAAGGAGTTGGAAAGGGGGATTCCTACAGGCAGTCGGCTCTGATACCAACTTGTGACGCCCCCGATCTGTCCGTACACTAATCATGCACGCAAATGTGTACGACCAAGATCAAGGACTCACTGGAAGATATCACAACACAACTCTAGACACAAATTAAAAATAATACAAGCTTTATATTACAAGCCAGGGGCCTCGAGGGCTCGAATACAAAAGCTCAAAAACACAAGAGTCAGCGGAAGCAATAATATCTTAGTACAGACATAAGTTAAACAAGTTTGCCTTAAGAAGGCTAGCACAAAAGTAATAACGATCGAAAAGGCAAGGCCTCCTGCCTGGGACCTCCTAACTACTCCTCGAAGCCGAACTCCATGTAGAAACATCATCTGGATCCTCTGGGTCCTGGACTCCACCACCTGGTTGCATCAACCGAGAAGAAGGAACAGAAAGGGGAAAAGAGGGAGCAAAGCAACCGTGAGTACTCATCCAAAGTACTCGCAAGCAAGGATCTACACTACATATGCAATGATATCTGTGTAAGGGGGTAATATCTGTGGGCTAAACTGCAGAAAGCCGGAATAAGAGGGGGATAGCTAATCCAAACGAAGACTATGCTTCTCGCAACGTCCATCTTGCAGCAGAAGAAGAGAGTAGCTAGAAGTAACAAGTATCCTCGCTTCTGGCAGCCTCCGTCTTGAAGCAGTAGAAGGGAATAGATGGTAAGTTCACCAAGTAACATCGTATAGCATAAACCTACCCGGTGATCCTCCCCTCGTCACCCTGTGAGAGAGCAATCACCGAGCTATATCTGGCACTTGTAAGGGTGTGTTTTATTAAGTATCCGGTTCTAGTTGTCATGAGGTCAGAGTACAACTCCGGGTCGTCCTTTTACCGAGGGACACGGCTATTCGAATAGATTAACTTCCCTGCAGGGGTGCACCACATAACCCAGCACGCTTGATCCCATTTGGCCGGACACACTTTCCAGGGTCATGCCCGGCCTCGGAAGATCAACACGTCGCAGCCCTACCTAAGCACAGCAGAGAGGTCAGCACGCCGGTCTAAGTCCTAGGCGCGCAGGGGTCCGGGCCCATCGCCCAACGCACACCTGCACGTTGCGTACGCGGCCGGTGAGCAGACCTAGCAACCTCCATTACTAAGGAAGTTGCGTTACGCAGTCCAACCCGACGCGCGCAGCTAAGTCGCTGACGTCAAAAAGGCTTCGGCTGATACCACGACGTCGAGTACCCATAACTATTCCCACGTAGCTGGTTAGTGCGTATAGACCAAATGGCCAGACTCAGATCAAATATCCAAACTCGTTAAGCGTGTTGTTATGAAATAACCGCGGACAACGACCAGGGCCAGGCCACCTCTCGACTGGGTGTCTCAACCTGCCCCTGTCGCTCCGCCATAAAGATCCACTTGGGGGCCGTCAGGAACTCAGGCCCACCACTACCTGGATGGAGCCACCTGTCCTTTCAGCCCCCACATCGGAATCACTTGCGGGTACTCCATGAGCCGACCCGACTTTAGTCACATCATGTATCATGTAAAGTATGCCTATATTATGTACCCGTGATCACCACCCGAGGTGATCACGGCCCGATAGTATAGCATGGCAGACGGACAAGGATGTGGGGCCACTGATGGAATACTAGCATCCTATACTAAGCATTAGGATAACAGATAAAGGTATCAACAGTGGTAGCAACAATGACAGGCTATGCAGCAGAATAGGAGTAACCGAACAGTAACATGCTACACTACTCTAATGCAAGCAGTAGAGAGAAGAATAGGCGATATCTGGTGATCAAAGGGGGGGCTTGCCTGGAAGCTCTCCAGACGAAAGGAATCTTCGGAATCGTAGCCGTAGTCGAACACCGAAGCATCATCGGTCCCGGAGTCTATCACAGTATCGGAGTCTACCGAAAATAAGCAACGAAGGGAGAAACAAATAAATAACAGAGCAAACAATAGCATCACAAAGCATAACATGGCAAAACGCGGTGCTACGTGTGACCTAACGCGGTGCTCGGTGATACAGACGAAGAGGAATAACATCCGGGAAAGTACTCCCGGTGTTAGGCATTTTCGGGCAGATGAAACGGAGGGGAATGTCGCATGTTCGGTATGATAGAGATGTGTGGCGGACGAACGGACCGCGTATTTGGATTCGTCTCGTCGTTCTGAGCAACTTTCATATATAAATTATTTTCATCCGAGTTACGGTTTAAAAGATATGATTTTCTAAAGTATTAAACATTTTCTGGAATTTATTTAATTAATTTAATAGAACATTATCCAGAATAGTGCCTGCTGACGGCATCATGACGTCAGCATGACGTCAGCGGTCAACTGTCTGTTGACTAGTCAAACTGACACGTGGGGCCTACTGTCATACACTAAGACTAATTTAAATAGATTAATTAATCTAACAGTAATTAGGTTAATTAAGATTAATTAATTAAGTTAATTAATTAATTAATTAATATTATTATTTTTTTAACATATTTTTTTTAAAACTCCTTTTTTTAATTAAGGGGCTGGGCCCCACTTGTAAGTGGCCCAGGGGGCCACGGCGGTTGCGGGCAAACGGGCGCTGGCGCCCAGCCCGAATGGGCGCACACCCAGTTCGGCGGGGGCGGGACGCCAGCCATGGCGCGTCGAGGCCTTGCCGCCGGAGGCGGCGGGGGCTCCGGCCCGACGGAGGAGGGCGAAGCGGGGCACGGGCCGGCGGCGGTGGGGTGGTCGCGGCCCGGCGGGAGCAGGGGAGATGAGGCCAGGCGAGGCCACACGCTAGCGCGGCCGGGCGCACTCGGCGGCGATGGTCCGCGCGGGAACGGGGGGGCAGCAGCGCGGGGCGAGGACTCGCCGGAGGTAGCGGCGGATGCGGCCGGCACGGCGGGTCGCCGGCAGCCAGGGGAGGCGCGCGCTCGCGGCGGGAAACGGCAGTAGCAAAAGGAGGAGCATGCGGGAGCAGGGGCGGTCGACGCGGCGGGGGTGAGAGGAGCCAGGCGGGCGACCAGGGAGGCGCCGCGGCAGAGGTCCGGGGCGAGCAGCGGGGGGAAGCTCCAGCGCGGGGGCAGCGGCGTGGGAGGGCACGGCCGGGCGGAGGCCGGCGGCAGCGGCGCCGCTGTAGGCAGGCGGGCCATGGGAAGCGGCTACGACGGCGATGCGGGGAACCCACGTAGAGGATGCGCGCGAGGAGAATAGGAGAGGGAGGAGGTGCGTGAGCTCACCAAGGAGCTGTGGGCGTGCTCAGACGCGTCGGAGGAGGTCGGGAGCAGGCGAATCGGAGAAGGGGAGCTTCGGGGACCAGTGGTGCTGACGAGGTCGATCCAGACGAGGCAAAGCTCATCAGCCCGATCCGCAGCAGTTTTGGTTGGATGAGGACGACGATGGCGGAGCTCCCGGTGTAGTCCTAGGTGGCGGCGACGACAGTGGGCGCGAGGTTTGTGACGACGGTGGCGACGGAGCTTCGGCTTGTCGCGGGGAGGAAGAAAAACGGCGCGAGGGGATGGGAATGGCAAGCTAGGGTTCGACAAGGGGGCTCGGGGGCGTCAAGTAGGCGCCGTGGAGGAGGATAGATGGCCGACGCGTGGCGATCGCCGGCATGGACGACGCAGGCGCGTCCAGCCAGCCCCTGATGAACAGAACAAGAAGAAGATGGGGATGGTGGGCTGGGCTGGTACTATAGCCAGTGGGCTCAAGTGCACAGTGTACTTTATTCTTTCTCTCTTTTGTTAATTTTGTTTTTCTTTTACTATTTTTCTGTTTTATGTCTAGTTCCTTTTATTTTAGTTTTACAAAATACACAAAGGGTTCCTAAATTGGTATTTGTAATGCCCAGGATGGAGTTATACCTCCTACGTGTCGAGGCACGACTTAAAGGCATAAGTCCATCCTAGAATGATCTCAAGTTTGGTATCTTTGCACGACTCATGTAAAAGAGGGATTAAAATGCAAAAGGAGATAGTTGGCTTACACTCGCCACTTCACACAATACATTACATAAACAATCATCATACAAAACATCACAACCCGACTACGGGTGAAGAACCAAAAGAAAGATACCAAACAACATAAAGCCACAGGTCAGGATCGAATCCTAGTAGAAACCACTACTGAGCATCGAAACGTCACAAGCAAACGGTCAAACTCTTCAACGAGCTCCTGGTGAAGAACTGATCCAACTCCTGCATCGAACTCGGCTGAACCTGCATCTGGTGTGGTGAAGTAACTGTGAGCCACAGAGGACTCAGCAATCCCGTTCCCGGGTAACACGACTATTTAAGCCTTGGGTGAGGATAAGGCTGAAGAAAGAAATATGAGGTGAAGGAACAACAAGAGTCTGCAGCAGCAACTAGCACTAACTTACGTAAAAGAGAGCGAGAAGAGAAGTGCATCGGTCGAAAGATGATCACGAAGTGATCCTAACTAAAGCCGGTCAAACATAACCCCACCGTGTTCAACTCCCGAATCCCTATTCGGAAATTGACAGTCACGGTACACACGCTGGTAGTGTATTGGAAACATTGTGTCAAGTTTTCTACAACCGGAATTAACAAGCTCCCATCTGCCACATAACCGCGGGCATGGCTTTCGAAAGTTCAAACCCTGCAGGGGTGTTCCAACTTGGCCCATCACAAGCCCACGATCCGCGAAGTCGCAACTCCATAGGTGGGAAGACCAGAGTATTCTCGGAATCCTGTGCTCAAGTTAAACCGAACTAAGGTAAGGCTAATCCAGCAAATCCTCCCGGCGTGTCGACACCCTGATAGTAGCCGCGCGTATCTAAGTCTCAGGACACGACCGGATGGGTGATGCTACAGGTTATACCAAATACCTCGGGTTGCCCCAAGGCGGCCCTGCAGGACCCCCGTTTGGGACCAACGCCATCAGCACTGGCCCCCCCTGCTATGTAGAATTAAGAATCCTCGGGGACATGACCCCCTATGCAATTAATTAATTATTTAAGTTGTTATTATGAGGCAAATAGTACCAATGTTGGGACTTGCTGGAAAAGACTTAGCACTTAGCGGTTTATCAAGGGGGTCCCATACACCCCAACCGTGTTAGGAACGCATGATCAAGGAACATAACACCGGTTTATACGGTTCCTAACGGCATGAGTGGAACAAATCACCAAGCAAAAGGCTTAGCCTTCCACCCTGCCAGTATATAGATGATTTCATTTTTAAGCATTTATATAGTGTGATATAACCCAACCAAACTTCAACATGAAGCAAGCATCTTCAATCTTCACCTGCAACTAACAATGCTATAAGAGGGGCTGAGCGAAGCGTACTTAGCCAAGCAACGGTTTGCATAGGTAGGGTGGTTAAACATGGCAATTGTTACAAGTAGGAGGCTGACAAGAAGAACATGGGCATCGAGGCAAAACTAAAGATCGGAACTACTAGCAATAGGCAAAGATAGTAATGGTATCCGGGTTCGGTCATCTTGCCTGGGATTCCACAAGGGAGAAGAACGGATCCAAGAAGAAGACGGAGCAACAGTCGAGCGGAACCTCACAACTCCGGAACGAAACCGAAGCTAACAAGAGAAGCAACCGGAAAGAAAGAAACAACACGGTAAACACACA
>LR738712.1:319810536-319833631 GCA_902687465.1 Secale cereale | reverse complement strand
GTGCTCAAGTTAAACCGAACTAAGGTAAGGCTAATCCAGCAAATCCTCCCGGCGTGTCGACACCCTGATAGTAGCCGCGCGTATCTAAGTCTCAGGACACGACCGGATGGGTGATGCTACAGGTTATACCAAATACCTCGGGTTGCCCCAAGGCGGCCCTGCAGGACCCCCGTTTGGGACCAACGCCATCAGCACTGGCCCCCCCTGCTATGTAGAATTAAGAATCCTCGGGGACATGACCCCCTATGCAATTAATTAATTATTTAAGTTGTTATTATGAGGCAAATAGTACCAATGTTGGGACTTGCTGGAAAAGACTTAGCACTTAGCGGTTTATCAAGGGGGTCCCATACACCCCAACCGTGTTAGGAACGCATGATCAAGGAACATAACACCGGTTTATACGGTTCCTAACGGCATGAGTGGAACAAATCACCAAGCAAAAGGCTTAGCCTTCCACCCTGCCAGTATATAGATGATTTCATTTTTAAGCATTTATATAGTGTGATATAACCCAACCAAACTTCAACATGAAGCAAGCATCTTCAATCTTCACCTGCAACTAACAATGCTATAAGAGGGGCTGAGCGAAGCGTACTTAGCCAAGCAACGGTTTGCATAGGTAGGGTGGTTAAACATGGCAATTGTTACAAGTAGGAGGCTGACAAGAAGAACATGGGCATCGAGGCAAAACTAAAGATCGGAACTACTAGCAATAGGCAAAGATAGTAATGGTATCCGGGTTCGGTCATCTTGCCTGGGATTCCACAAGGGAGAAGAACGGATCCAAGAAGAAGACGGAGCAACAGTCGAGCGGAACCTCACAACTCCGGAACGAAACCGAAGCTAACAAGAGAAGCAACCGGAAAGAAAGAAACAACACGGTAAACACACACAAACATAAACATGGCATACAATGCACAAGCAAGCATGATGCATGTCCGGTTTAAATATGCAAGGCATGGCAAAATGCACAAACAACACTACAATTTAAGTGGAGCTCAATATGCAACGAGTTGCATATTGACAAAACACCACAATTAATTATTTAGTTGACTCTCGTTTATTTACAAGACAAGATTAAATGTTTTTAGCATGGCAAGAGGTGAAACATAAAGAAACTACACTATTTAGGCAATTTAAATGAGGCCGGAGAATAACAACAACATGTCCGGAAATCCTCATGAGCATGTTTAATAATTATAAGCAAACAACAATTAAACATTATAATGTTTTTAACATGATGCGGATGACATGATCAAGTTTATGCAAGTTTTATTAAAAGGTTGACAATTAACAAGATATGAAGCATTTGTCACCGTGGTGGAAGAAAGGGTGCCACGGCAACGATCCGAAATGAGGCAATGCATCATATCGGTACCGGTAACTCGGTGAGGGACCGGTGCAAAACAAAAGGTGGAGTGAACGAGTTGAACAAGATGAAAGAGGTGGGGTGATCCCGTTACCGGGTTCCCACGAGTCGGTGACGAGGCAACCGAGGAACACGACAAAAGAGGGCACAACGGACACGAAGCACACACAAGGAGCATTTCATACAACACAAGCAAGCATGCATCTCACGGGTCACGTCTCGGGGTTATACCTTCGAAACACTCGTTTCGGGACGGTTCGAGTTCGTAGTGGAAGTAGCCGTAGTAGTGGAAGTAGTGGTACACGGCCGAAGAGGAAGAAGTCGTTCCGCAACTCGTAGAGGAAGTAGTTGTTCCGTTCGTCTTGGCGGATCCACGACGGCGGTAGTTGTTCACGGTCATCGGTAGTCGTTCGGGTCGTCGTGGTACTTGTCGGGGCCGTCTTGGCAACGTAGTTGTACACGTGGCCGTCGTGGGAAGTAGTGGAACTTGGTCGTTTTCCGGGCGTCGGTAGTCGTACACGGGGCGTTTCCGTTTCCGAAGAGGTACTTGTCGCGTCCGCCGTATCGACGTGTAGGGGTACTTGGTCGTCGTGTAGGCGTACTCGTTCTTGCGACGGTAGTTGTACACGTAGTAGTCGGACTTGCCGATCTCGCCCAAAAACACCTGCTGGACCAACACCATAACACCAAGCCGACGAAAAACAACAAAACACAGCATCAGCAGCAGTACACTCCAAGGAGGCAAGCGGCTGGAGAGAGCAGCACGGGGCGGCCTTCCTGGACGGGACGGCGGAGGGAGGACGCCGCGCGTAGGAGCTGGACTCCCGGGTGAACGGCGGCTGCTGGAGGAAGGGATGCGGCCTGGGACTCGGGGACGGAGGGGCTCTGCCTGGAGGACAGGAGCGGCTCCATCGCTGGACGGAGGAGGGACCGCGGTGACCTTGGCTGGAGGGATGAAGCCGTGGCCGGCCTCCTGACGCGCGGGAGGAGGAGACCCCGAGGTGCGGCCGCTCCGGCGCCTGGAGAAGGAGGCGCACGGGGAGGGACAGGCGCCATGGCGCGGGCTGGCCGGAGGGAGAGGAGGACGCCGCGCGTAGCACTTGGAGGAGAAGGACGCCGGCGGCTCCTGGAGATGAGGATGGCCGGACCGGAGGAACGGCGGCGGCTCGGCGCAGAGGAGGAGGTCGCGAGGCGGACGAGGCAGGGGCTCGCCAGGAGGGCGCTGATCTGACTCCTGGCCGCGGGCTGTGCAGCGGGAGATCGGGGGTTCGGCGAGAGAGCTCCAGCGCGAGGAGGAGGTCGCGAGGCAGGCGCTGAGGGAATCGGGCCAGAGGCCTGCGGGACAGAGAGCGAGAGGGAAGCGAGACGAGGGGTGGCGGCGGCGCTAAGAGGGAGAGGGAGGGATCGAGCGGGTAGAGGCGAGCGATGCGGGAGCTGTCGGTAGCGCTAGGTTAGGCCGAGGCCTGAGAGAGTTGGGCCGAAGTGGCCTTGGGCCTAGAGGAGTTTTGGGCCGCTGGGGGGGGAAAAAGGAGGAGGCCCAGATGGGCCGGCGGCCTGGCTGCTGCCCTTCTTTTTAAAAAAAATACTTAGTAGAATAAAACAAAGAAGGAGAGAGCCAAAAATAAAAAAGAAAAGAGGCAAGGAAAAGAATAAAATGATGGACATTTTTGTAAGGCTTTACGGATTAATTCCAACCTCACAAAAATAGTTCCAACAAAAAGGGAAGTGCAAAACTAAAACATTTAGCTTGCAATAAAAGGAGTTTCAAAAGAGTCTAGATAAAAGGAGGAGCCTCGAAACAACGGAAAGAATTATAGGCAAGGTATTGACGGTGAACTCGAAGTGAAAAGGACATGGGGAAATTGCAAGTGTGTTATGTTGATTCCGAAGCAATGGAATATTATTATTAATATAGCTCCATAAATATTAGGAGGCTCTTATATGTTATAAAGAGAAGTCATCTTCCCTCGATTTAAATGGACCGAAGGTCCACATGAATTATTAAGGTTGGGATGCAAAATAAAATATGACATGATGGCATGATGACATGATGCAATGCGAAAAAAATAAAAAACACAAGCACAAAAGGACACACGGGCAACCCGGAACATCTGGAATCTTCTGGAACCTTCTGGAATCTTCTGGGACGTCGGTCTCGGGCGTCACAGTATTGCTATATATACTTCTGCCACATTAATTTGGGTATCTAAATAAAATCATTTAATATTTTATTTATTGTAAAAGGAATTCAACTAATTGCTTTCCCTACTATTAAAAGCATTTTAGAGTATTTAAGCCTCTTATAAAAGTGTGGTTTTTCCACCTTACTTACCTATGCATTGTTTGGCTCACCTCGAACATTTTAATTTTAATATTTGAATTTTTTTATTGTTTGCTTGATTTTGAATTTGAATTTGAATCGGTTTCGAATCAACGTGAGATTAACAATAGTAACCGTGGTGACGTGGCATCGTTAACATGGGATTACTGTAGCCTAATTATCCGGGCGTCACAGGAAAGTCAAGAGTATCTGGGAGACTTCCCGACTGAAGAAGTGGAGTTTGATCCACAAAAGATAGAAGAATTGATTCGAACGAAGAAGTCGAGGAAGAGAAAGAGCATGTGTCCCCAGAACAACCCAATTTCTGCGGAAAAGAACCTGAGTCACATCACATGTTACCGTTGCAAGGATTTAGGTCATTATGCTAGCAACTTCCCAACAAGGAAGCCAAGAACCTAGTGAACCAAGATAGTCACCATGAAGTCCCTAGATTTGTCTAATGTCATTAGTTTACGCTGCAAAGAAGTAGGGAATTTTGCCAGAGAAGGTTCAGACCAGAGGAAAGATTGAGCAGAGTAGTTGAGATCTGGATATTAGAATAAAGCATGTAGCTAAATGTGGAATACACTTTTATTATGATGTAGAGTTGAGTTATGGAAAGAACATCGTAATAGTTCATGAAGCAATAGAAGTTGAGATGTTTGGAATCTCATATGAAAGGTTATGATCTGTTGGATGATTGTAAGTGTCTCTCTTGCTATGGCACCTAGACCGAAACTTAGAACCCATGGACAAGCTGACCCCAAACCTTTCTCGGACAACCAACCCCATTTCACCCAAGGAAATGCATACACTGTCCTGAGTACCCCTTCTATCTTATACCTATAGATGAAAACCCTTTACGAATCCTTTCTCAAGGGCCCGGAAACGATCATGACCCTAACTAGCGATCAGCATTACCCAAAATTCCTGAAGGACATGATGAAGCATATTCACCTTCAAGGAGGTGTTGTTTACAAGGGTCATCCCTTCATGGAGAATGGAATTGAACTTTGGTACGTGGAGGTACACCTCCACCGTGTGAAAGGAGTTTGCCCAAAAACTATGGGACAATACTTTTTCATCTCTCGAGTACCACGAACAACATTCTTTGACTCTGTTTGTGAAGCTGCTATGGAGGCCATACGTCAGATTGGAGAAATACTTGAAGCAAGACTTCGTCACACTCAGGAATGCCTGAGTAGGGTGCATGCATAGATAATGGAGATGAAGCACACGACCAATAGGATGAAGCAAAAGATCAATGGTTTCATGAATCACATTGCACAATTCCAGTGGGACTGAAGCATCCTTAGCTAGGACGAATGAATAAATATGGAAGGAATGCTTGACTATATCAAACTATGTGGATGGCAGCCTTTGTAGTAAAGCACCTTGGCAATCTGAGTGATTGGTTCAGGAAGTAATAAAAGATTAGATATGGTGAGAATATGGATTACAGATGAACCAGTGCATTTTGTTTAGTGGTACTTCATTGTGTGAACCTTAGACCCATAGAAGGAAACGGTTTCCCCAAATAGAGGAGTTTGAACTAATAAGTTCGAGTTTGTTCTTGATATGATGCCTACCCCAAGGACATGAAGGTAAGAAGTACAATTGGATTTAATGAGGATGTAATGCTAGGGTGTGGAGTAATAGCGACTCCAAAGATGAATTAAGGATATACAAGTTCTGAAGTGGACCCATAAGCCGAGGACCTAAGGAGGCTACGAAAAAAACAAAGGAACCACGATACTTGTCAGAAGTAATACGTTTCTGCTGTAGTAAAGCAGGGCACTTTGCTAGAGACTTTCCCAATGAGAAGGAGATTTTTGCTAAGTAGTTGAGTTGAAGCATGCAATGGAAATGCAGTAAATCGTAGTAAGTTGAGAATCGGTGAAGTTAGCAGCATGGTATTGATTTTGGATTTTATGAGTTGGTACTATATAAGTGATGATTGAAACCACGATATGTGGAATAAGATTTCGGAGAAACTGGTGTTTTTCATTTTAAGGGTGGTAGAACACATCACCGTTGCCGAATAGAAGAGCTAGTTACGTCAGACCTTGGAATGAAGAAGACAATGACGAGTCTGAGTAATTGCATCGTAGTTGGATGGATTTAAGAAAGCCAAGGATGCCGGATGTTGGAAGCATGATCAGTTGCAACCCGATGATGAGACCAAGTGTTACTAGTGGTGAGATGAGCCCTAACCCACAGGCCCCAGTACCTATCAAGAAAGCAAGCACACTCTTGCTGAAGGAAAATCCCAGGAAGGAGCTACATTTTTTATCCGCAAACATTTCCAAGGTGTTTACACAAAACCCGAGGGTTGTGAAACACGATAGATGTTTGTTAATCTTGCAGAAGTAATGGATCTTATCCGAACTTAGTTCGTTGACAAGAGAAATTCTGCAATGCTTGTGAGGATGACCGAGTGATAGAATGCGAGATTCATTAAACCATATACAAGGTAATGATTTGGGAGCGGCATGGATTGATCACCATAGCGACTTGCTCATATTATTCACCTCTGTTATACGGGATGGTAAATCTGAGTGACTTACCTATAGTAGAGAGATGACGATGACAAAACCATGTTTAAACCTTAGGTCGTACATGAGAATGAAGCCCAGACCCGTTTTCTGCCGGGACATAGTTAAATTTTGTTTGATGACTCCCATGAGATATCGATATTTGTTTAGTATTGGAGCTAGACTTGTCATCTAAGAAGAGCTAGTCTCGAAAGAACCGTATCAGGATGAAAGGAAACAAGAATGGAGGGCAAAGGTTATGCCACTACCGGAAGGGCCCAGAGAAGGAATTACCCTGAAGATTTGAGAAGACCGACCCTGTCAACTATAAGGGCGGAGTATATGAGCTTTTGATAGAACCATGACCATGATTCTAAGTGTGGTATCACAAAAGACAATACCAATCAATGGATTTGTTAGGAGAACCCCGAACCCCAACCTATTTCTTGCTAGCCCCTTCAAATCTCAAGGACGAGGTTCATTTTAAGTGTGGTAGGTTTGTAACATCCCAAAATTCTGAAACTTTCACTTTCCTTGCTGGTGTGATGTGCTGTGTGAAATTGAGTGAAATTTGAAACTTTTGAAAGTTAAATGGGACGGAATGAAATGACTTTCCCAAACTTTCACTTTGCATTTATGATCTCCTTGAATTCAAATTCATTTCAACAGAAAACCCTGGAGTGAAGATAATATGACTTCTTCCATTTATTAAATGAAAAAGGGTTTTGAAAGGATTTTGAATTTCATTCTCGAAATGTTTCTAATTCAGAAACTTTATGCAACTCAATGATTTTACCGAGAGAAGATAAAATGACTTCTTCAAATTATAAGAAATATGAGTTGGAAGTTCTTTTGAGATATTATGAAACTCATTTTCAAAATTTGAGTTATTGGTTTTATTCAAATTATTTTTCTCCAAAAATAAAATATATGGAAAATAGGGTAAAATGATTCCCTATAGTAGAAAATTGGAGAGAAATAGATTTGAAATCATTTTGGCATTTTAAAATGATTTTTATTGCAACGGTAGCACTTTATGATTTATTTAAATTTGTGAGGATTTTATTTGGCCGTAGAAAAGGTTCATGTTATAGGAAATCTTTTTCTGAAAATTTTGATATATTATGTGCCTATATAATATTCTTATTTATTTTGCCTTATTTAGTTTTGTTTGTCTGAAAAAAATGTTTTAAAAAATGTCTTTCTCCGCCGACTGGGCCGGCCCAGCTAGAAATGGCAAAGCGGTGGTTCCTCACTCTGGTGATCGCCGGAGCTATTCCACGGTGGTCAGGGATGGTAGATCAGTTTTCGAGCGGTTATCAGGTCCTATTGATGGGGGCTACAATCAAGGAGCTAACCACAATTCATCGTAGTTTAATTCTGATTCCGTTAGGCCTCAAATGGAGCCCCAAGCGATACAACGTATGCATGTGCCTAGGCACGTGGTTTGCCATGCATGCGGGGCCAAAGGTCATTTTTCCCACCACTCCTTAACTCCGAATTTACCTGGGATTTGGCCTTTTATGAAATTTAGCTCCTTCCTGAGACCACCAGAGGAGGCATGGGCCGAAGGAGAGGTTGCGGCCTAGTTTCGTTCCTCTGGGCCAGCTGCGCAGACTAGGCAGGTGTCATCATTTAAGGACCTGGTCAAGGATTTTTTTTCCAAACTTCAAGCCGAGACCGTCCCTTGCCTCCTCGCATTCCACTTTACTTACCATCTCTGCAACCACCTCTGCTCCTGTCTCGGCAAGCTCGCCTCAGCAGTCATCATCGCTGGTGAGGGCTTTGGTCTCTCCCTCGCCGGATTCGACCACGATGGCCAATATCCCTATCGACCCACTCCCGTTTGTTCCGTATGGGTTCCAGATACAACATATTGAAGTAAGAACTGGGGTTTCTCGAGCAATACTACCTCATGGCCCAAGAAGACATGAAGGCTGGGCGATTTCATCCATTCATCCGCACCCCAATGAGGTATTTTTTCACAATGTCTGTGAGGTTCTAGAGGAGTTTTTGCAAGGTGCTGAGCAAGTAGGTTTTAGAGAAATTCAGCCATCCCATTTAGTGAAGCATATGTTCAGTTTAGGCATGTCTGTAATCAAGATAGGCGCATATGTCAGGGTCCGCATGCTTTTGGATACATTTTTATTTCGTTTACAAAGCACAATGCAGGTAGAAATTGGCGTCGGGTACATTTCAATAGGACATGCTGGTTACTATTCATAGGTGTCCCTTTTTATTTCATCAATTTTGAAGATATTTCTTTTACTATGTACTGCAAGGCAACAGCCTCACAGCTCTTTATTCAAAATAACAAAGGAAAATAAAGTCATTTACAAGATATTTACAAAGAGAGCAGAAAAAAAGATACTTACAACCCAAACTGGGTAACAAAAACTAACTAAGGAAGATTAGATATCCAAGTTACAAGGCTATCCCTGTATTTACATTTCATCCTATGAGAGAGCAAGGTTATATCATGAATAAAGGTATGTCTCCATGCTCTGAAAGTAGGCCTCTCATTCCTAGAAACCTTGCCATTCCTTATAATCCAAATATTCCAAGCAGCTGAGAAGACTACTTCAGTGAAGAAAGGATGCCCAAAATCCTTCCTAGCCTTTGCAGCCATGTTATAGGTGGTCATCCCAGGCTGAGGATGCAAGTAATTCCAGAACCTAACACTGGAATTACATGAGAAAAACAAGTGAGCAATATCCTCATGGACAAGATATGGGCATAGCACAGAAGTATCATCCTCCACATACCAATGCCTCCTCTGTAACATATCTCTGGTGTTTAAACGATCCCACAGCAAAAGCCACCCAAACATCTTAATTTTCAGAGTACATGAGGATTTCCAAATCCATTGGAAGATAGGATCAACAACTATATGTTGATGCTCATGCACATAGAAGTATTTTGGTCTGAAGCACCCCTTATTAAAAGGCCATATCCATGTGTCATTATTCTCAGTGCAAGCATAATCATTTATCATCTGTTGCACACATTCTAGCTCAGCAAAAGCCCGTGTAGACAGAGGTAGATGCAAATATGACAGGAGAAGGTGAGAAAGCACTTCAGAAACATAAAGTTGTCTATCAATAACAAAGGAAAAGAGCCTGGGAAAGTTTTCACTTATTGAGGAGCCCATAAGCTCAGCCACCCAACTGTCAGTCCAAAGGAGAATAGACCTGGCATCTCCTAACTTAGGGGTAGCTAGCTCACAATATTTGTGTGACAATTTAAATACATCTTGCCACCAGAAGGATCCACAAAGACTGGTAGAATGAGGGACAGAGCTATCATAATAAGAATTCTGGATGAGACCAACCCAGGGGATGTCATGATGATTATAGAACTTGTGCAAGACTTTCATAAGCAAGGCCTCATTTCGCACCATCAAATTGAGCACACCAAGTCCCCATTTATTTTTTGGTTTGCAAACCAAATCCCAGGCTGCTAGAGGTTGT
The DNA here is from genome assembly GCA_902687465.1 of Secale cereale. NCBI lineage: Eukaryota > Viridiplantae > Streptophyta > Magnoliopsida > Poales > Poaceae > Secale > Secale cereale. The sequence continues at coordinate 319,823,935 of LR738712.1, read as the reverse complement.
CTGGGAGTATCAGAATTCCCTCTCCAAAGGCATTGTCTCTGAATCCTTTCAATTTGCTTCAGAATTCCAGGGGGGATGATTAGTGTGCAAAGAAAGTATATAGGCATAGAATTTTGAAGATATTGCTGCTGCTATCTCCAAATGGGGCAAGATTATAAGTTGGGAGAGAGAGGATGCTCTGAAGGGCAAAATATTGGTCAAAGCAAGAGTAACAGAACTCACTGACATTCCCAAAAGCTTCAGATGGTCTGAGGGGGAAACTTTTGAAGAAGACTCCTGGACTTGTTGTGTTGAAGTCCTTCTAGAAGAGATGATGGGTGGTGGGCCTACTGATGAGTACCCTATTCCACCAGATGGTGTTGACCCACACCCTGTTCCTCAACATGCTAATGACTTTCTAGGTTTTCAGCCACTGCCTGTCCATAATGTTCATGCACAAAATGAAGAATGGAACGATTGGGAAGAGCAAGAGGAGAAAGATTAGCATTGGGCCTTCCCTCAACCAGATCCAATTCATCCTCACCAACAACAAGTTGAAATTCCTGCCTTACCAGAAGATGGGGCTCCCAACAGTAGCATCACTACAATTGTATCTTTGTCTGATGGAATATTTTCTATTACACACTCTTTTAATGAAGAGGTTAATCAGGGAATACAAGTTCCACCATTGGGTCTGGGTCTCCTCAACATTTCCATGGCTTATCATGCTGAGGGTGAGGAGGAAAATCCTCAGGTGGCTGAAAACAATGTGGACAACTTACAACTTCAGAATGTGGCCATACAATTTGATGTGGTAGTAAATGAAGTTTGTTCAAAGCTCTAGCATAATCTGCAACAAATAGATTCGGCAACTTTGCACAATGAAGGGGGATACACTAATATAGGTGGCCCTTCTTTACCAGAGATATGCAATGACAAGAAGGATGACTCTGAGTATGACTTTGTCAATATGAATGCAAGGCCAACTACAACCAAAGTTGTTGCAGATGTCAGGGCCTCTGAAGAAACAAATGTAGCTCTCACTCAGGATGTTCTTTCGACAAACAAGGGCAAAGAAGATGTCACAATTCCTCGTATGGGCACATCATAAGACTTATACAAGAAAGGTACTTATGGATGATACTCTTTACCTGGTTGTCCTACTATGTTTGATTTAAATGCATTGGCTGAACATCATGCTATGGAAGTTATTGATGGCTCTCATCTAATTTCTGAAGAAGGACTGGACCTATGGATACAACACTTTGCTCCATCAACTTAAGGAGTTACAATCACTTCGAAAATTGAAATTCCAGTAAGTTGATTCAACTTCATAACCCATTTATTGTTGACCCATGATAAATTTTGATGGGCAATGCATTTGCTCAAATCTGATCTGTGGAAACTGTTGACTGCTTATTTTGAGTCTGAACAAACTATGCAATTTCATTCCTGATGGATGTGCTACCTCTGAGGCCCCCACTTGTAAGGAGATCATGCAAGGTTTGGGGAAGGAAAATGAAGGAGTTAGCCCAGCTGTTCATTCTTCAAGTGGGGCTGGCAGCCCTCTACAACAAGTTTCTCCTAATAAAGTTGTCTTGCTGCCACTAGGAGAAGCTATAGGGAAAGGAGGGAAAAGAGCCCCTGGTTGAAACAGAGTAAAGAAGAAGTGATAGGATTAAGAGAGACAATAATAGTTATAGAAGGAAATCATGTGATACTAAATCTTGATTGCCATGTAATGTTGTACCTCAAGTTCTTCAAAATAAAGTGGTTAGAAATCTGACTAAATCTTTCTGTAAGGTGGCTAAGGATGAAATTCAAGAAAAACTATCCAAGAAGACCAAGAAGGAGGGGCAGGAGGAGGTGGCTAAGGTGTCCAAGGCCACGGGAACAGGAACTCAACACAAGATTGTGTAATGATGGGTCTGCCTCAACACTACAGTCAAAGAAGCAGAATGCTCTGTTGTTATATTTTGGTTACCGTTTGCTATATGTATGTTGGGACCTTTAAACTCAGAACTTGTATGGCAGTGGATGATTGCCCTGGGAGGCACCTTTTGATTGCTGTCACTATGCTTCTTGTGTATGAACCTTGGTTTCTCAATGAGAGAGAGAGAGAGTACTCCATTACCAGATGTTGTGGAAGTTCATTTTCTCACCTGCATGCTATTATTATTGTGCTTAACTTTTGTAGCAGTGCACTGGATGGTAGAAATCCCTCTTTGCATGAGCACTGTTGACTATACTTCCACACACAATCTCCAGTTTGGGATTGATACCAGGGGCTGGACCTTGGTACAGCAAGTAAAACAACATTGGGTTTTTAATGAATAACAATAGAACTTGGAATATTTTAAACTAGAATGTAAGAGGTATTAATTCTTCAGATAAGTGGTTGGCTATCATGCAGAAAGTGGAGGAAAGTGCTGGTGGGATTCTGTGCATTCAGGAAACAAAGAGAGAATTTTGATTTGACTTATATCCAAAAAATGCCCACGCAGATTTAATAAATTTGAATACCTTCCTTCTATTGGGGCCTATGGAGGAATTCTAACTGCTTGGAATGGAGCACAGTTCACAGGAGAGATGATATTCCATAAAAAATTCTCATTATCCATACAGTTTTCATGTAACACTTCTTCCAAATCTTGGATTCTCACAAACATCTATGGACCTTGCAATCATGAGGATAAAATTGAATACGTTGAATGGTTTAGTAATATTCAAATGCCTAATGATGTGGACTGGATTATCATGGGTGACTTCAACTTTATAAGATCACCTGAGGATAGGAATGTACTTAGGGGAGATGTCAATGAAATTCTTATGTTTAATGAAGCTATAAGTGAACTTGGGTTCATTGAACTCCCACTAAAAGGCACACAATTTAGTTGGAGCAACATGCAGGACAACCCCCTCCTGGAGAAGTTAGATTGGTTTTTCACCTCTGTTGCTTGGATGACTAGCTACCTAGATTCCACTGCTCTTCCTCTGGCTAAGCCAATTTATTATCATCTTCCATGCATGATTAAAATTGGCACAACTATTCCAAAATCCAAAGTGTTCAGTTTTGAAAATTATTGGCTAAAGCATAGCTCTTTTAAAGTAGTGGCCCGGGCAGCTTGGAATATCCCTATGGGTCATACTGATCATTCAAAGAAGATCATTGCAAAGTTCCAAAATCTGAGAAGGGCTACTAAATAGTGGGAAAATTTTATCATGTCCAAAGAAACAGATTGAATAATTAAATGACTGTATCTTTCTATGGGACTTGATTGAGGAATATAGGGAATTATCACTTTTTGAAGCTAATTGCAGAACCATGCTAAAGGAACTTTTTCTATCAGTGCTCAACAATTAGAAAATCTATTGGAAACAGAGAGGTAAAATTAAAGGAGTGAAATTTGGGGATGAAAACAAAAAAAAATTATACAAAAGCTTCTATTAATCACAGGCACAATAAAATTGCTATGTTTTTAAGTAAGGATCAAGGAGAAGTCACAGATCATGAAGGAAAGGTTGCCGTTCTTTGGGAGGCATTTAAGAATAGATTGGGGCAATCCAATGGGCACTCTATGCACATTGATCTAAATGAGCTGTGTGAAAACTCAATGGACCCACAAGTGTTCATTGACTTGGAAAAGCCCTTTACTCAAGAAGAAACTGATGATGTGGTGAAAAATCTGCCAACCAATAAATCTCCAGGTCCTGATGGTTTCAATAATGAGTTTATCAAAAGTTGCTGGGATATCATCAAGGCAGATGTTACTGACCTTATCATGTCATTTCATGCTGGCAATGTAAATCTTGAAAGCATCAATACATCATTCATCACTCTAATACCCAAAAAAGAAGTGCCACTTTCTCCAAATCACTTTAGCCAATTTCTTTGCTCAATGGAGTGCTTAAGATCATGAAAAAACTGTTGGCCAATAGATTGCAAAAAGTTATATTACAAATGGTGCACATTAATAAATATGGCTTCCTCAAAGACAGAGTGATCCAAGATTGTCTAGGATGGGCATATGAGTATATTCACCAATGTCACAAGTCTAGGGAGGAATTCCTAGTAATTAAACTAGACTTTGAAAAGGCTTCTGACACAATTGAGCATAAAGCAACCATTGATATTTTTAGAGCAAAAGGCTTTGGAGAAAAATGGATTTCATGGATGCAATTATTATTATCATCTGCTTCATCATCTGTGATGTTAAATGGAGTTCCTGGGAAAAAATTCTACATCAGAAGAGGAGTGAGACAGGGGGACCCTTACTCTCCTTTAATATTTGTGCTTGCTATTGATTTACTTCAATCTATTATCAACAAAGCCATGAGGTTAAAACTTATCACTCCACCACTTCAAGTTAACTCTTGACCTAATTTCCCAATAGTCCAATATGCAGATGACACTGTAGTAATTATGCAAGCAAATGCTAGACAGCTCCTCCGCCTGAAATCTATTCTAAATACTTTTGCATCAACAACAGGGCTCAAAGTCAATTATGGGAAATCAATTATGGTCCCATTGAACATTGCTGAAGAAAGAGTAGATCTTTTTACAAACACACTTCAGTGTGCCAGAGGACATTTCCCTTTTACTTATTTGGGGATACCATTGGGAATATATGAACCAACTGTGGAACAATGTTTACCTCTTGTTAACAGGATTGCTAAAAGACTGGCATGCATATCTATTTTGATGACTCAAGCAGGTAAGTTGCTACTAGTCAAATTAGTGCTTGAATCATTATTAATCATCTTCATGTGTTGTATGGACATCCCTATCACCATAAATAAACAGATAATAAAATATTTGAGGCACTATCTATGGAGAATCCCAGATATGGAGGATCACAGACTAGCTCTGGTGGCTTGGCACATAGTTTGTAGACCCAAAAATCAAGGAGGTCTGTGAGTCTTGGATATTTATAAACACAACAAAATCCTTCTTATGAAAAATTTGCACAAATTCTTCAACAGACATGACATTCCTTGGGTCAATCTAATTTGGGAGACTTATTATAGTGATGGGAAATTGCCAGGAGACAGCCTGATAGGTTCATTCTGGTGGAAATCCAACTTGGCTCTCATTGATCATTACAAAGCTATTGCTAGATGCAATGTGGGATATGGTAAAAGTGCATTCTTCTAGGATGATTTGTGGCATCATTCAGTACTCAAGCACAAATTTCACCACATATACTCATTTGTCAAAACTCCACAACTCAATATACAGCAAGTGGTTCATACTGAATATCTCCAAGACCTAAATTACTTGCCACTAACAACACAAGCATATGAAGAATTCCTGCAAATGGAGGATATTTGCATCTCTATGAAACAATCTCAATTCTTGGACTCATTAGACACATGGAGCTACATTTGGGGGGATGAAATCTATTCATCCATCAAAGCATATAAGATTCTGATTGGACACAAGCAAACACCTCCCCACTTCAACTGGATTTGGAAGAGCTCATGTCAACCCAAGCATAAAGTTTTTTTCTGGAAATTGCTCCATGATAGAGTCAACACAAGAAATCTGCTTAGGAGAAAGAATTTTGTGCTGGAGGCATATAACTGTGTAGTAAGAGGCTATGAACTAAAAGAAACACTACATCATCTCCTTTGGGTATGGCCCTTTGTGCAACAATGCTGGGATTTTATTTGTCCAACAAGAACACGGAATTTAGCAGTTCTAGAAGCATTTCAAGATCTGAAGGATAGGCTCAACTACACATTCCATATGGAGATCATCATTCTTGGGTCATGGGCAATTAGGATAAATAGAAATAATAAGATTTTTGAAAATATTACACCATCATTCCAAGGATGAAAATTCATATTCCTGGAGGAACTCAAGCTACTCATATACAAAATGAAGCAGAAACATGAGACACAATTCACTGTTTGGCTGGAAGTCCTGTTGTAATTTTTTCCTTCATTACTTAAGCCCTTCTTCATAGTTTGTCTCTTTAGTCCTTTAGTTTTTTATTTTCTCTTCTTATATTTCTCTCTTAGTTTCCTTTTTTCTTTTTTTAGGGCTTACCTCAAGCCTTTCAGACTTTTCCTGTACTTTGCTCTATTTATTTATAAAAATTGAAGTGGGATTTTTACCCTACTATTTATAGTAAAAAAAACATCGGCTACAAGCTCGACTCAGGACTGATGTTTCTTTAGATAAAGTGAAGCAGGCTCTGGAGGCGAAGGATGATGATCTTGCTACGGCGTAGAAGACGACCAGGGAGAAGATTGACGCGGCTGATAGGAAACTGGCTTCAGTTGGCAAACTTGAAGAGGAAAATGCTACTCTAAAGACTGCTGTCAATGAAGTGAAGAAGGAAGCCTCTCAATTGTGAGAGGAAAAGACAGCTTTGTCTGACAAGGTCGACCAACTCACTCAGAAGAGAAATGAGCTAGAAGAATACTTGGGGGGCCTTGCACATAAGCTGTACATCATGCTTGAAGGTACTTTCTTCATCCGAGTGAACATGTTTGTAGATATGTTTGAAGTAATACCTCTATGGAATGTTGTTGACTCATATTTTTGGTATTTGTGCAGAATTTTGTTAGAGCTTCGACCAAGAGACCGAACAGATCGAAACAGGCCTGGATCCCTCCAAATCACATGTCGGTGATGCTGCTACCATGAATGTGCTGAAGCTTGAAGCGCGTCTTGAGGGCATCTTAGGATACATTGCTCGACTGAAGGTTGCATTGGCGGGGATAGACAACGAGTTATGGCCGGAGGATCAACTTCAGAATGACCTAGAGTCACTGATAACTCGACTCAAGGACATCCCGAATCGAGTGCAAGCGTGGAAAAAATCTGCTGCCCGCTGTGGAGCTCATGTGGCGCTTTCACTTGTGTGGGTCCATTGCAAGGAGGCCATGGATGACAAGTTGAAGACTCTCCAGGTGGCAAATACAAAGAATCTTCAATTTTGAAGTTTCATAGAGACCTTCGTCGATGCAACCACTCAGATCGCGGACGACATCGACCTGGACACTTTTGTTGAGCCGGCCAGTCCCCCTGCGGAGTGAAAGACATTTATGATCTAAACTTATTTTCCTCGGGATGCCGAGTGATCTTGTAATGGTTAAAACTCGCTCGGGCACTTTGCTCGAATACTTATGATTTGGAACTTGAAGGATTTATCTAAATATTTGCTCATTCGGTTGATCCTTGTTGTGCTTTGAATGGAATGACTTCTAACTGGCTCGCGGCTAAGCCCCCGAGTGAGAGGGATGCTCTCACTCGAAGTAGTTTTCAACTTAGGCGAGAACTTGCTCGCGGCTAAGCCACTGAGTGAGATGAATGCTCTCACTCGGGGTAGTATTCAACTTAGGTGAGAACTAGCTTGCGGCTAACCCCCCGAGTGAGAGGGATGCTCTTATTCGGAGTAGTTTTTAACTTAGGCGAGAACTGGCTCGCGGCTAAGCCCCCGAGTGAGAGGGATGCTCTCACTCGGATTAGGTTTTAACTTAAGCGAGAATTAGCTCACGGCTAGGACCCCAAGTGAGAGGAATGCTCTCACTCAGCATAGTTTGTAACTTAGGCGAGAACTGGCTCGCGGCTATGCCCTCGGGTGAGAGGGATGCTCTCACTCATAGTAGTTTTTAACTTAGGAGAGAACTGTCTCCAAGCTAAGCCCCCGAGTGAGAGGGATGCTCTCACTTGGAGTAGTTTTTAACTTAGGCGGGAACTTCCTCACGGCTAAGCCCACGAGTGAGAGGGATGCTCTCACTCGGAGTAGTTTTCAACTTAGGCGAGAACTGGCTCGCGACTATGCCACCGAGTGAGAAGGATGCTCTCACTCGGGATCGTATTCAACTTAGGCGAGAACTGGCTAGTGGCTAAGCTCCCAAGTGAGAGGGATGACCTTACTCGGAGTAGTTATGAACTTAGGCGAGAACTTGCTTGTGGCTAAGCCCCCGAGTGAGAGGGATGCTCTCACTCGGAGTAGTTTTTAACTTAGGCGAGAACTGGCTCCCGGCTATGCCCCCGAGTGAGAGGGATTCTCTCACTCAGAGTAGTTTTTAACTTAGGCGAGAACTGGCTCGCGGCTATGCTCCTGATTGAGAGGGATGCTCTCACTCAGAGTTGTTTTTAACGTAGGCAAGAACTGGCTCATGGGTAAGCCCCGGAGTGAGAGGTATGCTCTCACTCGGAGTTGTTTTTAACTTAGGCGAGAACTGGCTCGCGGCTAAGCCCGTGAGTGATAGGGATGCTCTCACTCGGAGTTGTTTTTAACATAGGGAACAACTGGCTCACGGCTAAGCCCCCGAGTGAGAGGGATGCCCTCAGTCGGCGTAGTTTTTAACTTAGTCGAGAACTGGCTCTGGGCTAAGCCCCCGATCTAGAGGCATGCTCTCACTTAGAGTAGTTTTTTATTTAGGAGAGAACTGGCTCGAGGCTAAGCCCCCGAGTGAGAGGGATGCTCTCACTCGGAGTAGTTTTTAACTTAGACGAGAATTTCCTCACTGCTAAGCCCCCGAGTGAGAGGGATGCTCTCACTCGGAGTAGTTTTCAACTTAGGCGAGAACTAGCCCGCGGCTAAGACATTGAGTGAGAAGGATGCTCTCACTCGGGGTATTATTCATATTAGGCGAGAACCACCTCGCGGCTAAGCCCCCGACTGAGTGGGATGCTCTTACTTGGAGTAGTTTTTAACTTAGGCGAGAACTGGCTCGCGGCTAAGCCCCCGAGTGAGAGGGATGCGCTCACTCGGAGTAGTTTTTAACTTAGGCGAGAACTGTCTCGCGGCTATGCCCCCGAGTGAGAGGGACGCTCTCACTCAGAGTAGTTTTTAACTTAGGCGAGAACTAGGTCGCGGCTAAGCTCCCGAGAGAGAGGGACTCTCACTCGGAGTTGTTTTTAACTTAGGCAAGAACTGGCTCGTGGGTAAGCCCCCGAGTGAGAGGGATGCTCTTACCCGGAATTGTGTTTAACTTAAGCGAGAACTGGCTCGCGGCTAAGCCCCGAGTGAGAGGGATGATTTCACTTGGAGTAGTTTTCAACTTAGGAGAGAACTGGCTCGCGGCTAAGCCCTCGAGTGAGAAGGATGATATCACTCGGAGTAGTTTTTAACTTAGGACCGAACTGGCTCGCGGCTAAGCTCCTGAGTGAGAGGGATGCTTTCACTCGGAGTTGTTTTTAACTTAGGCGAGAACTGGCTCGCGACTAAGACCCCATGTGATAGGGATGCTCTCACTCGGAATTGATTTCAACTTAGGCAAGAACTGGCTCGCAGCTAAACCCCCATGTGAGAGTGATGCTCTCACTCGGAGTAGTTTCTAACTTTGGTGAGAAATGGCTCGCGGCTAAACCCCCGATTAAGAGGGATGCTCTCAATCGGAGCAGTTTTTAACTTAGGCGAGAACTGGCTTGCACCAAAGCCCCCGAGTGAGAGGGATGCTCTCACTCAGTGTAGTTTTTAACTTAGGAGAGAACTGGCTCGAGGCTAGGCCCCCGAGTGAGAGGGATGCTCTCTCTCGGAGTAGTTTCTAACATAAGAGAGAACTTGCTGACGGCTAAGCCCCCGAGTGATAGGGACGCTCTCACTCGGAGTAGTTTTCAACTTAGGAGAGAACTAGCTCGCGGCTAAGCCCCTGAGTGAGAAGGAAGCTCCCACTCAGGGTAGTTTTAAACTTAGGCGAGAACTAGCTCGTGGCTAAGCCCCCGGGTGAGAGGGATGCTCTCACTCGGAGTAATTTTTAACTTAGGCGAGAACTGGCTCGCGGCTAAGCCCCCGAGTGAGAGGATTGGTCACACTCGGAGTAGTTTTTTACTTAGGCGAGAACTGGCTCGCGGCTAAGCCCCCGAGTGAGAGGGATGCTCTCACTCCGAGTAGTTTCTAACTTAGTTGAGAACTGGCTAGCAGCTAAGCCCCCGAGTGAGAAGGATGCTCTCACTCGGAGTTGGTTTTAACTTAGGCAAGAATTGGCTCATGGGTCAGCCCCTGAGTGAGAGGGATGCTCTCACATGGAGTTGGTTTTAACATAGGCGAGAACTGGTTCTCGGCTAAGGCCCCGGAATGAGAGGGGTGCACTTACTCGGATTAATTTTTGACTTAGGAGAGAACAGGCTTGCGGCCAAGCCCCCAAGTGAGAGGGATGCTCTCACTCGGAGTTGTTTTTACTTAGGCGAAAACCGTTTCACGGCTAAGCCCCGAGTGAAATCGATGCTCTCACTCGGAGTAGTTTTTATCTTAGGCTAGAACTGGCTCGTGACAAAGCCCCCGAGTGAGAGGGATGCTTTCACTCGAAGAAGTTTTTAACTTAGGCGAGAACTGGCTCGCGGCTAAGCCCCCGAGTGAGAGGGATGCTCTCACTTAGAGTAGTTTTTAACTTAGGCGAGAACTGGCTCGCGGCTAAGTCCCCGAGTGAGAGGGATGCTCTCACTCGAAATATTTTTTAACTTAGGCGAGAACTGGCTCGTGGGTAAGCCCCCGAGTGAGAGGGATGCTCTCACTTGGAGGTTGTTTTAATTTCGACGAGAACTGGTTCGCGGCTAAGCCCCAGAGTGAGAGGGTTGCTCTCACTCGGAGTAGTTTTTAACTTAGGCGAGAACTGGCTCGCGGCTAAGCCCTCGAGTGAGAGGGATGCTCTTAATCGGAGTAATTTTTAACTTAGGCGAGAACTGGCTCGCGGCTAAGCCCCCGAGTGAGAGGGATGCTCTCACTCGGTGTTGTTTTAAGCTTAGACGAGAACTGGCTCGCGGCTATGCCCCCGAGTGAGAGGGATGCTTTCACTCGGAATAATTTTTAACTTAGGCGAGAACTAGCTCGCGGCTAAGCCCCCGAGTGAGAGGGATGCTATCACTCGAAGTAGTTTTTAACTTATGCGAGAATTTTCTCGTGGCAAAGCTCCCGAGTGAGAGGGATGCTTTCACTAGGGTGTTTTTAACTTACGCTAGAACTGGCTCGCGCCTATGCCCCCGTGTGATAGGGATGCTCTCTCTCGGAGTTGTTTTTAACTTAGGTGAGAACTGGCTCGCGGCTAAGCCCTGAGTGAGAAGGATGCTCTCACTAGGCGTAGTTTCTAACTTAGGTGAGAACTGGCTCATGGCTAAACCCCCGAGTGAGAGGGATGCTCTCATGCGAAGTAGTTTTTAACTTAGGCGAGAACTGGCTCGCGGCTAAGCCCCCGAGTGAGAAGGATTCTCTCACTCGGACTTATTTTTAACTTAGGCAAGACCTCGCTCGTGGGTGAGCCCCCGAGTGAGAGGGATGCTCTCACTTGGAGTAGGTTTTAACTTAGGTGATACCTGGTTCGCGGCTAAGCCCCCGAGTGATAGGGATGCTCTCACTCGGAATAGTTTTTGACTTAGGCGAGAACTGGCTCCCGGCTAAGCCCCCGAGTGAGAGGGATGCTCTTACTCGGATTAATTTTTAACCTAGGCGAGAACTGACTTGCGGCTAAGCCCCGGAGTGAGAGGGATGCTCTCACTTGTTGTAGGTTTTAACTTAGGCGAGAACTGGTTCGCGGCTAAGCCCCCAAGTGAAAGGGATGCTCTCCCTCGGAGTAGTTTTTAACTTAAGCGAGAAATGGCTCGCGGCTAAGCCCCCGAGTGAGAGGGATGCGCTTACTCGGAGTAATTTTTAACTTAGGCGAGAACTGGTGCTACTTCTCGAGCTTGCGTTGTATTCCCTCGAAGAGGAAAGGGAGATGCAGCACAGTAGCGTAAGTATTTCCCTCGGTTTTTGAGAACCAAGGTATCAATCCAGTAGGAGACCACGAGCGAGTCCCTCGCACCTGCACAAACAAATAAGAACTTCGCAGCCAACGCGATAAGTGGTTGTCAATCCCTTTACGGTCACTTACGAAAGTGAGATTTGATAGAGATGATAGTTGATATTTTTGGTATTTTTGGTTATAAGAACAGAAAGTAAAAGCGTAAAAAGTAAAGTAGGTATAGATTGATATGTTGAGAATAGACCTCGGGGCCATAGTTTTCTCTAGTGGCTTCTCTCATGATAGCGATATTCTACGGCAGGTAAACAAATTACTGTCGAGCAATTGATAGAAAAGTGAATAATTATGAGACTATATAGGCATGATCATTATATATAGGCATCACGTCCGAGACAAGTAGACCAAAACGATTCTGCATCTACTACTATTACTCCACACATCAACCGCTATCCAACATGCATCTAGTGTATTGAGTTCAGAAGAACAGAGTAATGCCTTAAGCAAGATGACGTGATGTAGAGGGATAAACTCAAGCAATATGATATAAACCCCATCCTTTTATCCTCGATGGCAACAATACAATACGTGCCTTGCTACCCCTACTGTCACTGGGAAAGGACACCGCAAGATTGAACACAAAGCCAAGCACTTCTCCCATTGCAAGAACTATAGATCTAGTAGGCCAAACCAAACCAATAATTCGAAGAGACTTGCAAGGATATTATAATCATACATAAAGATTTCAGAGAAGAACCAAATATTTCTCATAGATAATCTTGATCATAAACCCACAATTCATCGGATCTCGACAAACACACCGCAAAAAGAGATTACATCGAATAGATCTCCTCGAAGACCGAGGAGAACTTTGTATTGAGATCCAAAGAGAGAGAAGAAGCCATCTAGATACTAGCTATGGACCCGAAGATCTGTGGTAAACTACTCACAACTCATGGTGAGGCAATGATGATGATGTAGAAGCACTCCGTGGAAGATCCCCCCTCCGGCAGAGCTCCGGAACAGGCCCCAAGATGGGATCTCACGGGAACAAAAGGTTTCATTCCGTTTAAACTACGTTTGGTATCCCTTCTCTGTAAAACCCTGAAAAAGGCAAAAAACAACAATCTGGACTGGGCCTTTGGTTTAATAGGTTAGTCCCAAAAATAATATAAAAGTGTATGACAAAGCCCATTAAACATCCAAAATATCATAAATAATAGCATGGAACAATCAAAAGTTATAGATCCGTTGGAGATGTATCAACTGTCTTGCGGCTACGGCCCCGAGTGAGAGGGAGTTTCTCACTCCAAGTTCTTTTAAACTTAAGCGAGATCTGGCTCGCGGCTAAGCCCCCGAGTGAGAAGGATGCTTTCACTCAGAATAGTTTTTAACTTAGGCATGAACTAGCTTGCGGCTAGGCCCCCGAGTGAGAGGGATGCTATCACTCGGAGTGGTTTTTAAGTTAGGCGAGAACTGGCTCGCGGCTAACCTCTCGAGTGAGAGGAATTCTTTCACTCGGAGTTGATTTAAACTTTGGCGAGAACTGGCTCACGGCTAAGCCCCCGTGTGATAGGGTTGCTCTCACTCGGAGTTGTTTTTAACTTAGGCGAGAGCTGGCTCGCGGCTAAGCCCCCGAGTGAGAGGTATGCTCTCACTCGGTATAGTTTCTAACTTAGGTGAGAACTGGCTCGCAGCTAAACTCCCGAGTGACGGGGATACT
>LR738712.1:319799496-319810279 GCA_902687465.1 Secale cereale | reverse complement strand
TTTTAACTTAGGCGAGAACTGGCTCGCGGCTAATCCCCCGAGTGAGAGGGATGCTCTTACTCAGATTAATTTTTAACTTAGGTGAGAACAGGGTCGCGGCTAAGCCCCCGAGTGAGAGGGATGCTCTTACTAGGAAGTTTTTAACTTAGGTGAGAACTGGCTCGCGGCTAAGCCCCCGAGTGAGAGGGATGCTCTCACTCGGAGTTGTTTTTTAAGTTACGCGAGAACTGGCTCGCGGCTAAGCCCCCGAGTGAGAGGGATGCTCTCACTCGGAGTAGTTTCTAACTTAGGCGAGAACTGGCTCGCGGCTAAGCCCCCGAGTGAGAGGGATGCTCTCACTCAGAGTAGTTTTTAACTTAGGCGAGAACTAGCTCGTGGTTTAGCCCACGAGTGAGAGGGATGCTCTCACTCCGAGTAGTTTTTAACTTAGGGAAAAACAGATTTCGCAGCTTAGCCACCCACTAGGGGATTCTAACACACATTCGAGTGAAAATAATCATTATGGACTGTGAGTCGAGTCTTGATAACAACCGAAAAGGGGACTTTTATTACATCCCGGCCATCCGAGAGCTAGGTATAGAATTGTCGAAGGAGATCGGCATTGCATGCGTGCGGTTCGTTGACCCGCTTCGCGAGATTGTAGAGGTGGTAAACCCCATTGTGTAGCACCTTGGTGACGACGAAGGGACCCTCCCACGCGGGGGGTATCTTAATGGGTCGCTGCTGATCCACTCGGAGTATGAGATCTCCGTCCTAGAAGGCTTGACCTCTGACATTTGTCGTGTGGAATCAACGAAGGTCTTGATAGTATACCATCAACCGAATCAGAGTCATCTCATGCTCTTCTTCTAGGAGATCAACAACATTGTGTCGCACCTATTCCGCTTCATCTTCTGAGTAAAGTTCCCCTCAGGGTGTGTTCTAGAGGAGGTCACTCGGCAACATAGCTTCAGCCCCGTACACCATGAAAAAAGGTGAACGCTCGGTGCATCGGTTCGGAGTCGTCCTTAGACCCCATAAAATAGACGACAGCTCGGTGACCCAAGCGCGAGCTGCGTGCTCAAGGTTGTGCATGAGACGAGGCTTCAATCCTTGGAGGATAAGACCATTTGCCCTTTCTACTTGACCACTCGACTGCGGGTGAGCAACAGATGCGTAGTCCACGCGAGTGCCTTGGATGGTGCAAATGTTTCTAAATTTTTCCGAGTCCAAGTTGGAGCCATTGTCTATGGTAATGCTGTGCGGAACTCCAAACCTGAAAATTAGCTGCCTCATCAAACTGATGGCCGAGCACGAGTCTAGCTTCTTGATGGGCTTGGCTTAAATCCATTGGGTAAACTTGTCGACTTCTACGAGCAAGTGAGTGAATCTGCTTCTGCGTGTACGCAAAGGTCCAACCATGTCCAAGCCCCAAACAACGAAGGGCCAGACGATGGTCTTCAAGGAGGACGCAGGCTTTTGTGAGATGTTGGCATAGAATTGACACCCGTTGCAATGCTTGACGATTTCCTTGGCGGCTTCATTGGCGCGTGGCCAGTAAAAACCGGCCCGGAATGCTTTGGCCACAATGGTCCGAGAGGATGCATGATCGCCACATGTTCCCGAATGAATCTCTTCCAAAATCAGTCGACCTTCTTCTGGATAAATGCAACGTTGAGCCACTCTGGTGATACTTTCCTTGTAAAGTTGTCCGTCCATGACTGTGAAATCTTTGGACCTACGGACAATCTGGCGTGCTTCAACTTCGTCTTTTGGAAGCTCCTGCCTGAGCAAATAAGCAATGTAGGGCATAGTCCAGTCGGGCATGATCACTAGGACCTCCATAACTAGATCGATGATAGCAAGAACTTCAACTTCGGTCGGATCAGAAGGGATTTTCACCTGGGGGGCTCTTCAGTGAACAGATCCGCCTGTACTGGCGAGAAATAAAGGTGCTCGAGGAACTCATTGCTGGGAACATAATTACGGGTGGAACCTATCTTGGCAAATCATCGACCTCTTGATTTTTGGCGCGGGGGACATGATGGAGTTCCAACCCATCAAACTTCTTCTCAAGGTTTCTCATAGCATTGCAATATCATGTCATGGCTGGACTACTGACGTCCAATTCCTTCATCACTTGATTGACCACCAAATCCCAGTCACCATAAACCATTAGGCGACGGACGCCGAGTGAGATAGCCATGCGCAACCCGTGTAGAAGTGCTTCGTATTTAGCCTCGTTGTTGGAGGAGTCGAAGTGAATCTGGAGAGCATAGCTGAGTAGATCGCCCCTTGGTGACACAAGGACCACACCGGCACCAGACCCATTAAGCATTTTGGAACCATCGAAGAACATGGTCCAGGGCTCGAGTGAATCTGAGTCGGTTGTTGCTGCTCGATCCACTCGGCTAGGAAATGAGCAAGCGCCTGAGATTTGATTGCCTTCTTTGCTTCAAACTTGATGTCAAAACGGTGATGTTCGATTGCCCACTTAGCCACTCGAACGGTCGCATCTCGATTGTTCTTGATCTCAGACAGTGGAGCGTTACTGATGACTGAAACCTAGTGGTCTTGGAAATAATGGGCAACTTTCTTCGTAGTCAAGTAAATCCCAGAAAGAATCTTCTGGTAGTGTGGATACCTCTACTTGCACGGAGTCAAGACTTAGGAGACATACTACACTGGGTGTTGCACTTTATAAGCTTTGCCTTCTTCCTCCCGCTCCACTGTAAGCACCATGCTGACAACTTGGCAGTAGCTACAATGTACAAGAGTAGGGGTTCTTTGCTTTTCGGGGCAGCAAGCATTGGCTGGTTGGAAAGCAAGGCTTTGAGTTCCACAAATGCTGCTTCGGCTGTGGGAGTCCACTCGAACTTATCTGACTTCTTCATCAGTCGGTAAATAGGTAGTGCCTTCTCTCCGAGACGAGAAATGAATCGGCTCAGTACCGTGGGGCAACCTGTGAGCCTCTGGACGTCATGCACATGCTCAGGGCGCTTTATTCGGACAATTGCGCTGATCTATTTGGGATTGACATCTATCCCTCGTTCAGAAACGGGAAAACCGAGTAATTTACCTCCTGGTACTCCGAATGTACACTTGGATGGCTTCAATTTGGTGTTGTACCTCCTCAAATTTATGAAGGTTTCAGCGAGGTCAGTCAGTTCGTCGGAACTTTACGTGACATGACTACGATATCGTCCATATAGGCCTACACATTCTGACCAATCTGGGTGAGCAACCACTTCTGGATCATGCGCATGAATGTGGCACCTGCATTTTTAAGACCGAATGGCATGGTGATATAGCAAAAACACCCGAAAGGGTTGATGAAGGCCGTTTTTATTTCATCTGACCCGAACAGTTGGATCTGATGGTATCCAAAATACACATCCAGAAAAGACAAGCTCTCGCACCCCATAGTCGCGTCGACAATCTGATCGATGTGAGGGAGCGGAAAATGATCTTTCGGACAGGCCCAATTGATGTGCTTGAAGTCAATACACATGCGGAGTGCATTATCCTTCTTGGGCACCATGACGATGTTTGCAAGCCACTCAGAGTGGTAGATCTCACGTATGAACTCAGCTGCGAGAAGCTGAGCCACCTCCTCGCAGATCGCCTTCCTCTTCTCCCTAGCGGACCGACGGAGATGTTCTTTGATAGGTTTAGTCTTTGAGTCGACACACAAACGTTGCTCAACCAGTCCCCTGGGTTCACCTGGCATGACTGATTGTTTCCATGTGAAGATGTCCCAGTTCTCACGGAGGAACTGGATGAGCGCGGCTTCCTATTTGCTGTCGAGTGTCGTTGAAATGTGAGTCGACGTGGCATTGGGGTCTTCCGGGTAAATATGAACTGGCCTTGTCTCTCCTCCTGACAGGAATGCATACCCCGAAGCTGGCTTCTTGGCACGGAGAGAGTCACTCAGATCAATGCTCTTTGTGTACTCCTCTAGCTCTATTACTGCCATATGCTCATCAGCAATTTTGCAGCCTTTTGCAGCCTTTTTTGGAAGCACTCCTTCGCTCCCTGCCTATTGCCAGTGACTGTAATCACCCCTCTGGGCCCGGACATCTTCAATTTGAGGTACACATAACATGGGAAGGCCATGAAACGAGCGTACGTTGGCCTGCCTAGAATAGCGTGATAAGCACTTTGAAAGTCCACCACTTCAAATGTCAACTTTTCTTTGCGAAAATTCTTCGAGTCACCAAAGGTCACATCCAGAGCAATCTGGTCGGTTGATTTTGCCTTTTTCCCTGGAATGACTCCATGAAATGTCATATTGCTTCCACTAAGACAGGACATCGGGATGCCCATTCCCTGAAGGGTTTCAACATATAGACCACTGCCATCGTCCATGAGTACCTTACGCAGTTGAGTGCCTTTGACAACTGGGTTGACCACCAGAGCCTGCCTTCTAGGGGTAGCTACATGAGCTGGGTGATCTGACTGATCGAAGGTGGTTGCAGTCTGCGACCACTTAAAGTATGTTGGGGTTGCTGAACCACCATGTTCACTTCGCGGTTGATGACTTTAAGTTGGCTTTTGCTTTCGACATCAGCCAAAATCATTAGAGTGGCGTTGACCTTTGGGAAGTTGTCCGTCTTTTCTTCATCCTCATCTGTGTCCGAGCCTTTTTCACTCGACTGACCTTCCCGAAACTGCTGCATAAGGAACCTACACGGTCGAGTGGTGTGCTTGGGGTAAACTAGGTTACCCTCTTCATCCTTCTTTGTGTGGATGGGGCAAAGGAGGTCTAGGACATCTTGACCTGACTGATCTTTCATTTTGTTGGGTATCCATGGTCCTTTGGGTTTCCCCTTGACCATGTTTTGGGTCGTCACAAAAACTGCCTCGGCTTGTCCGGTGGTTTCGGCTTTGCGCTTTTGTTTCCGGCCGGTATTTCCGCCACCGGCCTCTGGATCTGCTGCCTTTCCTTTTCCACTAAGGAGGCAATCTTCTTCTTCACCATTAGCATACCGAGTGGAAATCTCCATTATGCGGTTCAGAGTCATGTCGCCTAAACGGCCAAACTTCATAATGAGCTCTCTGTATTTGACGCCCTCCTTGAAGGCACACACCGCCTGATGTTCTGAGACATTCTCCACCGCATGGTGTAGGGTGGTCCAACGCTAGATGTTGTTTCTCAAGGTTTCACTCGGCTTCTGGACGCAATGTTGCAATTCAGTCAGTCCAGCCGGCCGCTTGCATGTGCCTTCAAACGTCTTGATAAACACTCGGGCCAGGTCGTCCGAGCAGTATATGTTGGATGGTGCCAGCTGGTTCAACCACGCGCTGGTTGAGCCTTCTAGCATTAGGGGTAGATGTTTCATTTCCACCTCGTCATTGCCTCCACAAATTTTCACGGCCACTCAGTAATCATCCAGCCATGTGACTGGCTTCGACTCACCAGTGAACTTACTGGCTCCCACTGCCAATCCGAAGTATTGAGGAATCATAGCAGCTCGAATGTCTTGACTGAAACAGTCAGGCCCGAAGAGGAATGCTCCACTTCCACTCGGGCAATCTCTGTCCAAACCATCTCTGTTAGCTCTGCCTCTATCGACCAAACCTTGTATGAGGAGTGATCTCGCATCGAACCTAGGTTGATGATGGTCGACTGAAAACCTCCGTTCGTTGCCATACAAGTGTCTGTCATCATACCGCTGGGGCGTGTATGAACCACCCCTCGGAGGTGGTGTAAAGACTCGACGATGGTCCTCACGGTGATGCCGGGGATTAGACTACGCGTGGCCATGATCTTGGTGCTAGCCTAGACGGTAACCATGACCCACTTGTCGCGAAGGCGAATTGGGGTTGTGGGCCAACTGAATTGTTTCTGCCCTGACAGACCTGGTTTGTATCCTGTTGCGTGACAGAGAAACAACAGAATTCTACTCGCTAGCCGCTCTGAGTAACGTACAGATCTGCTCCAGGCCTCTCCCAGCCTCGGAACAGGACGTTTAAATTGAATCTGCTATAGGCGCAGCTGCTGTGACATTTTAGATAGGCATGTGGCATACCTGACACTCGTCTCGAGATCTAGTCGAAAACAGTTGTCGCTAATGTCGACTGGAACTGGGGAATCATGCGCAAGTGTGTTCATCGAGTGCTCTCTGGAAATTATCCAGCCGCATATGCTTGGCTAGAGTGGCTAAGCGCATAGACTCCAAAGCCTATGCTTCGGCGGTCTCCTCAACAATGGGGGTCTGGAGGGTTTGCTCGTCCCTACACCATGTTGCTTCCTTCTACTCTGCTCTAAGGGCTTGCAGGTAGTATTCGCCATTGTTGTGTGACAAACCATCACCATCCTCTCCACCATGGGGAAACCCAGGTGGTTCGCGCTAAGAGTCGACCACGAGGACCTCAGCAGCGGGCTCGTTGCTTTCGCACTCGGAAAGCAAGCCTGTATGACCATTCGACAGATCAAGCAGGTCATACAAGGATTCGTCAGGTTCGATAGATGCGACTTGTGGATGCTTCGACTGATGACCCACCTCATATCTGAGCCACCGCAGGAGTCGCGAGTGATTGGATCGCTTGCAATGGCGAGCAGTGAGTGGTGAAGGCCACGCCGAGGCCGACTGATACTGGGTCGACAGCTGCCGCAAGAGGACGCTGCAAGCACTTGCGTGAAAGTGCGTTGACCCATGAATTGGGAGTGAATCGATGTCGAGGGGAGCTTCTTGAAGCCAAGCCAAATCGTCAGCGATGAAGACGAGTGTGCCGAGACGGATCTCGCGGCCCCGAGACAGCTCACCATCGGAAACCATGTTGAAGGATATTGAAAAACGCAACCTTGTCAAAAGTCGCCTAGACGCCTGCCCCGTGGTGGGTGCCAACTATCATCGAAACGTATCTGATAGTAGAGGTAGGGGGACATAGGAGAGGGCAGAGTCCTAGGTACGGCAAGGTTGTACACATAGACTTACGAGTTCTGGCCCCTCTCGGAGGACGTAACAGCCCTACGTCTCGGTGCCGCGAAGGCTCTGTCGATTGGAATGTGGAATAGTTACAGGGGGTGCGAACCATTGTGCCCGAGGGGAGGGGTGGCTTATATAGAGTGCGCTGGACCCTTGTAGTCCTCCGTTACACAGGGGTTCCATGAGAGTTAAGTCTTAGACGTTACTGGTAACGCATGTGTTTAATGGTCTTTATGACGACAGAGTGAATGCTGGACTATTGCCATCCTATGGTGACTTTAGGCATTCCGTATTCCGAGTGGATTCATCACTGGTCGAGTGAATAAGCACGGTCGAATGGTATTCGAATTCTCCGAGTGGGATCTTCTGTCGAGTGTATGGAGCTTCATGAGGATTCTAGTTGGTATCTCCTGTAGAACCTCTTAGGCCTTATTCTCACATGTAGTGTCCTTGGGTAGGGCGTCTAGGACAAGCCTATGACCCTACCATAGGTATGTGTCCTCATCACATGTCACTCCCCTCGCGGTCCAGCATCCACTCGTAACCCGGAGCTGGTCCTCTGCCTACCGCCTGGTCTGGAGAACGTCGCTCCACGGCCGGTTGTTCAGGGTGGATGAGAAGCACTGCGTGAGCAAAATACGAAGACCAGATATTGACTGGCGGTGGCGGATCGGCGCGGCTGTACGGCTTCTTGCCGAACCTCTAGTCGGTCTCACCGAGCTTCCTGTCGGAAAAGAAGTTGACATGGCGGACCACCTCCACAACGGGCAGCTCCTTGGTCGACATTCGGCATGGATGCCAGATGCCGCTCATGTCGTAGATCCGGTGTGATCTGGCTTGGAGAGGCAACACCTGGCGGTAGACGAAGGCAGCCAACAAATCGGCCTGCTTGAGGCCCTCCACGGTTCTCATTACCTGGAGCCGGTCTAGGATATTTTTTATGATAGCCGGCAGCGGTTTTGGCTACTGTCCCCAATTGTGCGCGGCCCAGCAGGCGTGCCAGCTGCAAAGTCGGGCAGATTGATGTAGTCTTGGGTCAAGAGGTTGCGGACATAGAGGTACGATTTCTGCCACAACTTCACCGACTCAAGCAAGTTGATGGTCAGTAATCGAGTCCCGGAGCCATTGCGCGGCACCGCAATGCAAGAGCCACACTAGGCCGCCTCGCCCTTGGCCCGAGTCCCTAGCTTTAGATAGAAGAACCTGCCCCACAAGTCGAGGGTGTGCAGGAGGCCCAAGTATCCCTCACGGAGGGTTACGAAGGCGGAGAGAAGGACGATGGTGTTGGGGTGAGGAGGACGGTTGGATAGAGTAGAAATCAAGAAAACTCCGGAGGAAGCCGCTCACAAGTAGTAGGCCAAATCCACGGAGAAAGTGGCTGCAGAAGACGATGAAGTCACTGGCCCTCGGTGCAAGCAAGATCTCCTGCCTATCGGGGAGGCGCGCCTCCACAGGCGCATTTGTCGGCATTCTCCGTGTCACGCGGAGGAACTTGATGTGGCCCTCGTCGACGTTGGAGTCGTCACAGTCGCCTCACACCATCGTGTGCAGTGGCCCGGCGGCAGTTTAGCGGGGTTAAGCAATGGTGAGGTCGCGGAGGTGCTCCTGTGGCGCGTGGCAAGGCGGCGTGACGGCGGCAAGAAAGCAAGAAGGCAAGGAAGAAGAAGAGGGAGTGGGAGCGGGCGCACATGCGTCGGCACTGCTCCCTCCCCTCTATTGATACGGCGAGCAGCGGGGCCGCGATGACACTTGGGAGGGCGTGGGATTAACTGCTCCCATGTCCCCCATGCCCCCACATTTCGCACCCTTTGCGGCATGTAATTATTGCACCACGGAATTGCAATAGTTTGCCTCGGCCGCAGCAGCTCCGCGGTAGTCGTAAGCGAGGCGGTTGGCCTTTGCCTAGTGCCTAGGTAGTGCATAAGTGCCCTAGGCGTGGCCTAGGTGGTAATATAGCTTCTACTCGTAGATTATTTGTGATTATTATACGGGTGTTGATATTATTTAGAGTATATAAATAAGTTAATTACTGGTTAATGCCATTAGAATATAAGCCGTTTGGCATATCAGTGCAGTATGTGGCCCGATTTCTTGCTTGGGTAGACAATTCCTTGCTTGCCCTGCCTAGACCTCCATTTATGCCCTAGGCGAGGCGTTTGGCCATTACCTAGCGCCTAAGTGTGCCTAAGCGCCTCCTAGGCACTGCCTTTTCCAACAGAGCTTGTACACTATCGATCATAGTCATATCTGCAGGATTAGGGGTGTTATCTCTCCGGAGAGCCCCCACCCTGGGTATGTCTCGTGTGCTATCGAGCTTGCCCTCACTCTCGCTTCCGGAACCCGACGACATCCTCATGGCCCTCCCCTCAAGCCACCTCGTGGCATCTATCGTCTCACGATCGCCCCTGCCTATTGACGTGAGAATACCATGATAGGGAGCAAGAGCCGGAGCAGCAGCAAAAGCCCGAGTGAGAGCTGGGGCAGCAACAACTAGTTCTACTGTGGAAGTCGCCACCGATGAATCAACAACATGTGGAGAGATGCCATGGAGGAAGTGGCTGGAGACGACGCCGTTCATGGAGACCCGCGAGGGCTGCTCGGTATAGAGAACCAGAAGCCCCGTAAGATCGAATAAAATATAAAATGCAGCGGTGAGTGCAAAAACTCATTGGTGGCGCCAAGTAGGCCTCGGCTTTGTAGGATGAATTGGTGAGGGTTTTGCAGTTCCGGTCGAGCAGGTGAAGACTGCGCTGTGGGGATGGTGGTAGCGCGATGGACGAGGCGATTGTCGGGGCAACTCTTTGGAGGTGGAGGACGGGGCGGCTGAACCGACGGTACAAAGAGATTGACGACGGATCCTCATCCGGTGCGGTGGATGAGGGACATCAACCTGTTGCTGTGGACGATGTCGTCACGGAGGAGGCTCCGGCTGGGCGGGGGTTGGGAGGCCGACGGAGGAGTGCAGATTTTGGCGGGTTTTGGCGGCCTCGGTGTACGAATGGGGGTATCAAGGGGAAGGTTGGGGAGCCATGGCTTAGGGGCGTGCTTGTCCGCAATGTGGGATAAGTTATGAACGTACCCCCACCAGTTTTGACCACGCGAGGTCGAGGCCAAATTTCCGGCTGACGAGTAGAAGAGGGATTTTGCGTGTCTAGGTTGCGCGACCGATTTTGGATGAGGAGGGAGGTTTCGTGCGCGTTGAAATTTCAGGATAACAATGTGTGGCGTGGGTTGAAGAGGTGGGAGTTTCGTAGCAGAAGAGACAAGAGGTACTCTATCTTCGAAAATTTCGGGATAAGAAGGCACGAATTCCATGTTCGGCAGAACAAACATAACGTGTACAAAAAAGACAGTTCATACAAGACACAAGAGAGTCATGTCCCCTTTTACTTTTTTTGCAAGGATGTTCCCTTTTACTATGTTGCTACAAATGCAATTGAAAAACTACAAGAAAAAACTTAAAAAAATGGTAGCACAAGATTAACGTGTACAGTGCCAAATCAATTCGCACTTCCCTCAACAACAACAAAAACAATTGAATTCCCACCACAAGAAACACTCATGTCCCGTTTTATACAATTACAAATGTCAGGATCTCGAATTTCAGTTTTTGAATCTATGTTATGTTGAGTTCGAAGATATCGTTAGGTGACCTTGCGGTTTATAATGGATGCAATCCTACATTTTGATCTTCTATCTTATATAAACATATGAACTACATCTACCATACGATCTCCAATCCAAATATTTGTATCCATTTTATGTTGAATTGAAATCACACTAATTTGGTCTAGGTAGCGAGATGTTTGGAATAATCTAAAGCCTGATTTGATAAGTATAATGTGTTTAAGACACACAACAATGCACCCCCC
>LR738712.1:319735229-319799424 GCA_902687465.1 Secale cereale | reverse complement strand
CCCGCCCACACACACAACATTTATATGTTAGCTTTGAAAGCCACACATTATTTCAAATTAGAATAGTTATGGCCATGCATGGAAGCGATGTGGTAAAATGATGTCTGCCATCGTTATCGCGAATTCAAATCGACTTTGCCTTGTTCGATGTGAATATAGTATGTAGCGCGTTTGATTCAAAACAATGCCGGGCATATTTGCATTATAGTCATGCATGTATGAGTTACAAACACAATGAGCTCTTTCTCAAATAGTTGAATCCACTTTCATACTGATTATCGTCTCTGTGAGTCTTTTACACGCACGCGCGCGCACACACACCTCCCCCTTCATGGATACAAATAACTTTCCTATTGTGCATGCATATATGCACACACACTCCCTGCCACTCTGCATACTCTACATCATGCACACACATTCTTGTTCTGTAGGACAGTCTCCCATGGCCTCCGTACGCCTTCATCTTTCCAACAAACACGGATTGATATACACCTCTAGCCAGCCAGGCATGCTTATGACACACAAACATGTACACACATAGTCCCTCCCCTCCTCTCACCATACATGCCCCCCGCCCTAACTCCAAGGCATGCAGGAACTGTCGCCCCCTCCGTTGTTATACATCTTGCACTCGTACAGTGTAACAAACTAGCTGCACCCCCTTTGTTGTTATCCATCTTGCACTCGCACAGTTTCACAAGCTAGTGGCACCCCTCCCCCCCAACACACACACACCTCTCCCTCTCTTCGTCACTCCGGGTATTCTTTATCTCTGACACATGCATGCATGTGCACCAACGATTTCTATCTATGTGTAGCAAGGTCTCTCGCTATTTTCCCACACAAAATGTCCGATATATATCTCTAGTTAAGTGTCCCCCTCTTCTCCCACATACACATCAACAAGACCACGATCTTTCTACACAGGATCGCCTGCCACACACACATTAATTGCCCCTCCCCGTCCCATCATCCATGCATTCCGGTTTGTCTATCGACCAGACAAGCGTGCCCACGCATTTTATCGTGCCCTCTCTTTAATTATCGATCTTGCTCTTGTACTTCTTCCTTGTCTTCGCCTAGTTGGCCTCTCGCATCATCTTCCAACATGCACGCCCCCTCTTTCCTAGCGCTCGTACAGTCGTTAAGTTATTCCCTCTATCTGTGTCTATCGATACGTTGCATAAACAGTCCCTCCCCCGCTCTTCTCGTATATCGACCACTCCACATACATATACTATGTATTCATGCCTCTCTTTGATAGAAACATATGTATAGAGGCATGTTGGACACACCATCTCCCTCTCTCTCTCTAACACACCCACTAGGTGGAGCCATGGTGGACATGTATGAAGAGAAGTGGTGCACGCACGCACGTACTTCCTCCCTCACACACACGCACGGGTACACGGTGGAGCACATTTCACTAAGGGGAGTTAGCCCTCGTGATAATTTTATGCATGTTGAAAGACTTGTTAAATGACGTGGCACTAGTACTTTGAGCATGGTTAATAATATACCCAACAACGAGTTGCCATGTCATACATAGTCAACCATATAGCCAACATGTATAGTATAGCTAGTTGCTAAGCAGTACTATTTTATTAATGCAGGACCCACTGTACATTCTCACAATGTTTCTTGGAGCCCGTGTTGTAGCCGACTGTTAATCTAGACCCCACTTCCATTCTCTCTCCTCTTCTCTCTCATCCAACTCAACACAAATATAATTGTTTGGTAATTATATCATGATGACTGTAACTTATTATACTTTCTCTTCCAGTACGTGCAAAGCAAGTAGGAAACAAAATACGAGAAAGTTTTTGTTTCGGGAAATGTCTCTATTTTCCAGTCAATATTTTTTTGAATAAAATGATGGAGGAGCTCAATGAAGCCACTTGCCACATGTGAAGGTTTTGTTTGCTAGCTTCTTCATTGGATTGATCACACTGACGTGTTGATACTTCTAGAAGAATGTGACACTGCTAGGTACAATGAGGTTACTATAGACGCACATCCTAGCCATTTCGAGGAACTTAGACCATTGGATCACACGTGAAATTGAGAATTTCTAAACTGATTATAGAAATAGCCAGCAGCGGGCTACTCGTTTTTCTCTCTGAGAGGTTGCGTGCGTCACCCTTTACATAGAAATTAAGTTAGGCGGTAAACTTACAGCTCGTCGTGCTGGCGTCACCCCAACACACGGTCGGTCCGGCCCGCCGCTCACCGAAGGGACGCACATCGGCTCGGTGTGTCGCTGACATGTGCGACCGCATGTAAGCAGTAGCACCCACACACGGTTTGTATGGCCCGCCGCTTAGCATGGACAAACAGTATGTCCGGCCCGCCGCTCACTGAAGCGACGTGCATCGGCTTGGTACATCGCTGATGGGCCTCGAACCCCTCGTTGGTTACCCCAAGTGGAAGGTGTAAGATGCAGTAAGTAGAAGTGTTTTCCCTTAGCAAAGATACAAAGGATCGAATCCCCAGAGACTCCTAGGTTCAACAAGTAGGTGTCAACTGCTACGGCGCCAGATTAGTAGCAATCAACGTGGACCTGCACACAGATACAAATAACTTTGCTCCCAACGAGTAGAGAGAGGTTGTCAATCCCTCCGGCCTTGTAGTTCACAAAGGATTAAAAGCAATGATAGTAGTGATAGATAGTGTTTTGCAATAGTAAGTAAATAGCGAAAAGTAAATAGTGGATGTGATCAATGATGGTAATATGGACCGGAGTCTCATGATGTTCACTAGTGATGTCTCTCTCCCAAAAGATGATAAAACAGCTATGTGAGGTAAACAAATTACAGCTGGGCAATTGACAGGACCACGAATGCAAACCAATGCTGACTACATTGCAAGAAAGGTTGAGGTTCAAAGCATGGGCGGTACGCCAAAGTAAGTAGACCGAAATCCATCAATATCTACTACTAATCATCCACCTTGAGATATCTATCCAGAACATCTCGCTGGTATTAAGTTGCGAGTCCCACCCATAGTGTAAACTCAATGCAACAGACAACTGCATTAAAAGAACTTTGCGTAAAGTAAACAATCCTTGCACCCGCGGGCACAAGCACCGTTGTTTTCCCCCTTGTGGCAACAGCACATCCCCTAGACTCATGTTTCTGTCACTCAAGCTAGTCATCGAGGGGCATGAACCCACAATTGAGCATAACGTTCCCTCTTGGAGTCACTACCTATTACTCGGCCAAAGCAATAAATAACAACGGAGAACATGCAAGAATTACTTATGAACAAAAATATAAAAGAGGTGAATCAAATATATTACTCAAGATCAATCTGAACATAATCTCATAATCCATCGGATCCCAGCAAACTCAACATAGCAACAGCATAAGGATTACATTGGTGCCTCGATCATGTAGGGCAGCTCACGAGGACTAATTAGTGAAGCACAAGAACGGGAGGAGAACATCACATAGCTACTGGTCATGGACTCATGGTCCAAGGGAGACTACTCACGAGTCATCCGGGAGGCGTCCATGGTGGTTGAGAAGCTCCCGGTGGTGATCCTCCCCTCCGGCAGGGTGCCGGCAAGAGTTCTCCTGGTGCTCCCGATCTTGGAAGCGGCGGCGGCGGCGGAACAGAGATGGGATCGCGAAAAGAGTTCCTGTTCTGAGGGTTTCGGAGGGTCCTTTAAATATATGCCAAAGTAGGGCACCGGGGAGCTTCGGGGGCCCCAGGCGCCCCCCCGGCGCGGCCCAGGGTGGGGGAGTCGCGCCGCCAGGGCGCCTGGAGCCCTGGTGCCCCCCCAGGCTGCCCTTCGGACGCAGTGTTGTTTCCGGAACGCTGATTTTTTATATAATTTTTCTGGATTTTTCTGGGCAGTTCTCAAAACGTGAAAACCTGAAATACAGAAACAGCGGAAAACAGAAACTGGCACTGGGGTGCACTGGATTAGTAAGTTATTCCAAATATGATCAAAAGTGTATGGAAGTGTATGAATATCATAGCAATATCACCCAAAAGTGGCATGGAGCAAGCAGAAATTATAGATACGTTTTGGACGTATCAACATCCCCAAGCTTAATTCCTGCTCGTCCTCGAGTAGGTAAATGATAACAAGAATAATTTCTGTGGTGACATGCTATTAACCATATAGGACTTTTTCATAGTCATATGAAAAAAGCTTACTGAGACAATGATTCTAAAGTAATTAAGTTGCCTCAAGAGAAAATCACAAATGACTGAAAGTTTTACAATATGAAACTGAAACATCAAAAATATTTGCAATGAACATGATGTGAAAATATGATAAGGTGATATCTAGCTTGCCCCCTGTAGTGATGCAAAACATAAATGCAGAGGCACCTTCAAGGTTTAAGTGATGACTAGATACAATCATTTCAGAATAAACGATATCACAATCATGCAAAAGACAATGCTACTTTGGGACAATGCACATTACACTCAGAATGGCAATCATGCTCTCAGTAGTTGGTGCTTCAACATAAAAGTAAAAGAATGGTTAAGTGCTAGAGCTTTTTATTTTGAAAACATGGAAGCAATTGTGTCAACGGTAGTAGTACTTCATATGTGTCATGCATAAGACATCCTATAAGTTGCAAGCCTCATGCATCGTATACCAATAGTGCTCGCTTCTTGTCCTAATTAGCTCGGATCTCCATGGGTTATCATTGCATTACATATGTTTCAACCAAGTGTCACAAAGGGGTACCTCTATGCCACCTGTACAAAGGTCCAAGGAGATAAATCGCATTTGATTTCTCGTTTTTGATAGATCTCAACTTGAGGACATCCATATCGGGACAACATAGAAAATAGATGATGGACTCCTCTTTAATGCATAAGCATATTCTCATGAGAGATTGAGGATTAAGGTCCAAGCTAAAACTTCCACCATGATGCATGGCTTTGGTTGGCGGCCCAATGTTCTTCTCTAACAATATGCATATTCATTCAACCCATGGTAAATCACCCTTACTTCAGACAAGACGAACATGCATAGCAACTCACATGATATTCAACAAAAGTGTGACAGTTGATGGCGTCCCCAGAAACATGGTTACCACTCAGCAAGCAACTTATAAGAAATAAGATACATAAGCAACATATTCTTTACCACAATAGTTTTTAGGCTACTTTCCCATGAGCTATATATTGCATAGTTAGTTTTCTTAGTACAGGTGGAGGTTAGCAAAAAGACTGGGAGCGACCAACTAAGAGAGCAATGACGGTCATAATCATGCAGAGCGACAAAGCAATATTGAATCAGGCATGGAAGTTATATCGCTACTTAGAAATAAAAGATCATCAAGGCTTGACAGACTTTCTTTACAGTCTTAAATATGCGTGAGCATACGCCAAGTCAATCAAAATAAATTCTCGAAGGAAGATATTACTAAACCATACCACATCATAGGCTAACAAATCATGTTGGTACTCCAATAACACATTGGGAACCCCCCAGCTATTCGATATTAACCATAAGAAAACCTGAACTACTAAGCACCATCATGCAAGTAGCATATTTATCATAGACACATTAACCAATGCAACGGAAGCAAACTCTCTTAATAAGGTGAGCATGGTAATTAAAGAGAGTTCAAGCAACCAACTAAATAAAAGCTCTTGAAAAGATAAGCATGAATACTAAGAGCAGAGCACGATAGTAGCTATTAAAAGACAAAGAACACACACAACATAGATAGACATGAAAATTCTATGTTATGTTCTAGGTAGAAGTGGAGCGTGTTTCTCTCCCACATAAAGGAATGCTAGGTTCCGACTCGTTATGAAAAACTAAAAAGAAAACTAAAAGCAAGACGCTCCAAGCATAGCACATAACACATGAAGTGATAAAAATATAGCGAAACGAAAAACGAACTGATAATGTTGATGGAGAAGGGGATGCACGGGGGCATCCCCAAGCTTAGACGCTTGAGTCTCCTTAAATATTTCTTGGGGGTGCACGGGGGCATCCCCAAGCTTGAGCGCTTGACACTCCTGAATCTTTTTATCATCTTCCCTCGCACACTTGAAAACTCCCTTCATACACAACTCATCATAATCTGATTAGCGAGGTTAGTACCCTTAATAAAATAATTATACCTTGCTGGAAATAAGGGTATTCTTGAAGTTCTACTGTTTCTCAAGATTGCCAAAAGGTTTTTGCAAAGAAAAAGCAAGCTCTTGATTTGCAAAGTGAAGGTAAGGCAAAACAGGACAGAATCTGTGAAAAACAGAACAGCAGGCAGTAATTGATCTGTTCGGGATACTTCTGCAACTCAAATTAAAAAACTCAGAACAGACGCACGAAAGACAATTATATAGAGAACGCTGTTGAAACAATTCAGACCAAAAATATGATCTGGTGATTTTATACGAATTTTTCTATCCAAGGACAGAATCTGTTTCCTGGACAGCACCTCACAACTTTTGAACTTTCTAGCAATCAGAGGCTATACTTGGCACAAATATGAAAAGCAAAGATACAATGATGATGCTACAGTAGTAAACGACATCAAGACACAACAAAAGCAAAAAAATTATTCATGTGGGCTGCCTCCCAAAAGCGCTTTCTTTTATGCCTTTAAGCTAGGCATAATGCATAGAGATCAAGTTTTATCAAGAGTAAAAGAATAACTAGCCCGTACAACGGACTCAAAAGGTAACTTGATCTTCTTACGAGGTAAGTGTTCCATCCCTTTCTTGAGAGGAAACTGAAATTTTATATTACCCTCTTTCATGTCAATGATAGCACCAACGGTGCGCAAAAAGGGACGTCCCAAAATAATTGGACATGAAGGATCACATTCAATATCCATAATAGTGAAATCAACGGGCACATAATTATCATTGACAACAATAAGAACATCGTCGATCCTCCCCAAAGGTTTCTTTATGGAAGAATCAACAAGACGAACACCAAAAGAACAAGAATCATAAAGTTTCAATTTAAGCATATCATACATTCTTTTGGGCATAACAGAGGTACTAGCACCAACATCACATAAAGCATAACAAGAGAAGTCATTCAATTTAATTTTTATCATAGGATCCCAACCATCTTCTAGCTTTCTAGGTATGGAGGCTTCTACTCTAAGTTTCTCCTCCCTAGCTTTGATGAGAGCATTAGTGATATGCTCTGTGAAGGCAAGGTTAAGCGTGCTAGTGCGGGGATCTCTAGACATCTTGTGAAGGAAATCAATAACTTCGGTAAGAGTGCAATTATCAAAATCAAGGTCACGAGCATCAAGTAAAGTGGTAGTGGTGTCCTTAAGGTTCACTTGTTTGGTAGCTTCTATAGTCATAGCATCACCATTAATAGGTCCATTGGGACCAGGAGTACATTGGGTGCTAAGAGTGTGAACATCCTCAACAACTTGGATAGTAGCAACAGTGTGGTGGATAGGAAGGCTCTTAATTCTATCCTCTTCCTCCCTTTCTCTAGCCCATCTTTCTTTAAGCTTAGCCATCATCCTAATGTTTTCAT
This sequence comes from Secale cereale, assembly GCA_902687465.1. NCBI lineage: Eukaryota > Viridiplantae > Streptophyta > Magnoliopsida > Poales > Poaceae > Secale > Secale cereale. Next base: position 319,791,938 of record LR738712.1, on the reverse strand, counting down.
TAATTTGTACTTGAGTAGCATTAATAGGGATGACTTCCCTCTCCTTAAGAGGAGAAGTTTCAATTTTTAGCAATTTTACCTCATTGGCTAAGTGGTCTACTTTAAAAGAAAGATCATCTAGTTTATGTAGTTTCTCTTCTACATTCTTATTAAAGGCTTTTTGGGTAGTGATGAAATCTCTAAGCATGGTCTCTAGTTCAGTATTGGAGTTCTTGGTACTAGGATAAGCATTGTTGTTCCCATAAGAGTTAGAGGGGAATGGTCTAGGATTGTTACCAAAGTTACTGCTATAAGCATTGTTGTTAAAATTGTTTCTAGAGATAAAGTTCACATCTACTTGTTCTTGAGCAATCAAAGAATTTAAAGGAACATCACGAGGATCAACAGTAGATTGCTTCGAAAGTAGAGACATGATCAAGTCAACTTTTTCATTAAGGGAGGAAATCTCCTCGACAGAGTTTACCTTCCTACCTGTTGAAGCGCGTTCGGTGTGCCATTGGGAATAGTTGGTCATCATCTCATCGAGAAGCTTTGTGGCAGCACCAAGTGTAGTTGACATAAAAGTTCCTCCCGTGGCCGAATCTAACAAGTTCCGCGAGGTAAAGTTCAAGCCTGCATAAAAAGTTTGGATAACCATCCAAGTAGTCAAACCGTGAGTAGGGCAGTTCTTGATAAGAGATTTCATACGTTCCCAAGCTTGGGCAACGTGTTCATTATCCAATTGTTTAAAATTCATTATGTTACTTCTAAGTTGGATAATTTTAGCAGGTGGATAGTATTTTCCAATAAAAGCATCTTTGCACTTGTCCCATGAATCTATGCTATTTCTTGGCAAAGAATAAAACCATATTTTAGCTCCTCCTCTCAGGGAGAAAGGAAAAAGCTTAAGCTTAACAATATTACCATCTATTTCTTGGTACTTTTGCATATCACAAAGTTCAACAAAGTTGTTCAAGTGTAAAGCAGCATCATCTCCAGCACCGGAGAATTGATCTTTCATGACTAAGTTCAGTAAAGCAGGTTTAATTTCATATGAAGGTGCTGAAGTGGCAGGTGTAGTGATAGGTGTGCTGATAAAGTCATCGTTGTTGTGACTGGTGAAGTCACACAACTTGGTGTTCTAGGTGGAACCCATAGTAGCAAGCAAGATAACTATTTTTGTGATTTTCGATAAAAGGAACTAAAGCAAAAACGAAAGGTAAACTAACAAGACTAAAAAGCAAAGGTAAAAGATAGCATGCAACTCCCCTATCCTGAAGAGTGGAGTCCCCGGCAGCGGCGCCATAAAATACTCCTTGATGGGCCTCGAACCCCTCGTTGGTTACCCCAAGTGGAAGGTGTAAGATGTAGTAAGTAGAAGTGTTTTCCCTTAGCAAAGATACCAAGGATCGAATCCCCAGAGACTCCTAGGTTCAACAAGTAGGTGTCAACTGCTACGGCGCCAGATTAGTAGCAATCAACGTGGACCTGCACACAGATACAAATAACTTTGCTCCCAACGAGTACAGAGAGGTTGTCAATCCCTCCAGCCTTGTAGTTCACAAAGGAATAAAAGCAATGATAGTAGTGATAGATAGTGTTTTGCAATAGTAAGTAAATAGCGAAAAGTAAATAGTGGATGTGATCAATGATGGTAATATGGACCGGAGTCTCATGATGTTCACTAGTGATGTCTCTCTCCCAAAAGACGATAAAACAGCTATGTGAGGTAAACAAATTACAACTGGGCAATTGACAGGACCACGAACGCAAACCAATGCTGACTACATTGCAAGAAAGGTTGAGGTTCAAAGCATGGGCGGTACGCCAAAGTAAGTAGATCGAAATCCATCAATATCTACTACTAATCATCCACCTTGAGATATCTATCCAGAACATCTCGCTGGTATTAAGTTGCGAGTCCCACCCATAGTGTAAACTCAATACAACAGACAACTGCATTAAAAGAACTTTGCGTAAAGTAAACAATCCTTGCACCCGCTGGCACAAGCACCGTTGTTTTCCCCCTTGTGGCAACATCACATCCCCTAGACTCATGTTTCTGTCACTCAAGCTAGTCATCGAGGGGCATGAACCCACAATCGAGCATAACGTTCCCTCTTGGAGTTACTACCTATTACTCGGCCAAAGCAATAAATAACAACGGAGAACATGCAAGAATTACTTATGAACAAAAATATAAAAGAGGTGAATCAAATATATTACTCAAGATCAATCTGAACATAATCTCATAATCCATCGGATCCCAGCAAACTCATCATAGCAACAGCATAAGGATTACATAGGTGCCTCGATCATGTAGGGCAGCTCACGAGGACTAATTAGTGAAGCACAAGAACGGGAGGAGAACATCACATAGCTACTAGTCATGGACTCATGGTCCAAGGGAGACTACTCACGAGTCATCCGGGAGGCGTCCATGGTGGTGGAGAAGCTCCCGGTGGTGATCCTCCCCTCCGGCAGGGTGCCGGGAAGAGTTCTCCTGGTGCTCCCGATCTTGGAAGCGGCGGCGGCGGCGGAACAGAGATGGGATCGCGAAAAGAGTTCCTGTTCTGAGGGTTTCGGAGGGTCCTTTAAATATATGGCAAAGTAGGGCACCGGGGGAGCTTCGGGGGGCCCAGGCGCCCCCCCCGGCGCGGCCCAGGGGGGCGCGCCGCCAGGGCGCCTGGAGCCCTGGTGCCCCCCCCCCAGGCTGCCCTTCGGGCGCAGTGTTGTTTCCGGAACGCTGATTTTTTATATAATTTTTCTGGATTTTTCTGGGCTGTTCTCAAAACGTGAAAACCTGAAATACAAAAACAGCCGAAAACAGAAACTGGCACTGGGGTGCACTGGATTAGTAAGTTAGTCCAAATATGATCAAAATTGTATGGAAGTGTATGAATATCATAGCAATATCACCCAAAAGTGGCATGGAGCAAGCAGAAATTATAGATATGTTTTGGACGTATCAATCGCATATGTTCGACCACATGTGAGCAGTAGCAAATCGACATGCCAAGCACCCCCGCCTACCGCACGCCAAAAGCCTGGCTTTTTTATTGTAGATGGCTTTAAAAAATGAAGATCGCACATAGGAGCCAACCATGGCAGTTGTGAACGCTCGTGTGGCATTCATGGGTAGGGGAGGGGCGTGGTGTGGCAGTTTTGTTAAATGCCATGGCACTAGTTTTTTTACCGATGTTTTTGTTCAATAGCTGGCACCGTCGGATGCAGATCTTACTGTTATTGGGGTATTCTCCAGGAATAACCTCATGGCAAGCCATTGAATAGTCTTTTTTCCACACACATTACATCGACACATGTCATCTCTCTCCCTCTTTCCCACGCACACACCTACGCTCGCGAGTCTTTCGGGACTTCTCGCACACACCATCTCTTTCACACGGCACCAATACGACACGAGCTTGGTGCATTGGTCTGCTGCGCAGTCGTGTGAGTACTACTACTAGTACTACATTGATGTGTCACGCTAACTCACAAAAGTATGCAACACTTCCTCAACAAACAAGCATATAAGCAGGTTTTATTTAGGTTTACTTCTTACACAAAGGATATTATTACCAACGGGCAAAAAATATCCTTTTGACGTTGGAAATTACTTCAACTACTGATCTGATGTTGAAGTGCTGCATTGCCATCTAAATCCTCCATCTCTTCAGCTAAAGTAGACCATATTAAACCCTACTTCGACTACTAATCTGATGTTTGAGTATATTATCATATTACTAAGATAAATAGAAGGCACCATGGAATCATTTAGGAGGTGAGCTTGTCAATCTAAATGTGGAGGGACACCATCCTCGAATACCCAGCCCCGACCAACAGCTTGGGCGGCACTGTGAAGAAGATGAGCTCCTCCACGGCGACGGAGATGGGCTCCTTGCTACTTGTCACCTCTATTTCCATCTTGACGATATCGGTCGTGCCTCTGAGCGACCCCGTCGGCCCGTTCGCCCACACCCTAGCAGCGTAGTGCGGCGGTGGGTACGCCCCCGCTCTGATGCATACGACCGGCATGGTGATAGGCGTGCCGATGTCGAGGGCCACGCCGACTACGAAAAATGGGCAGCCATCCAGCGCCGCGGTTCTGACACCGGCACTAGCAGCTGGAGCACCTTCCCGTACTGGATCATGTGCTTGGACATGGGGTGCTTGGTGCTGATGTGGCAGGGGAGTGCCGGCTGCAGGCTTTCGTAGCCGCAGCCGGACACGAGGCACTTGCAGGCGCGACCGTATACACGATGTGGTGATCGGAAAGCTTGGGGTAAGTAACGTAGCCCACAACCTTTGTGCGGTAACTACACACTCGCCGAGGAGAGAACGGCATCATCTGCATGTTTTTTTACCATGGTCCGTCGGCATGTTGCGCACGTCGAAACCACCGCCGCGCTCGCAATTCTCGCACTGCCGCTGGTTCTCGGGGCGCTCGCCGCAACAGTCCGCGCAGGCCAAGTGCCCTCCCTTGAACAACACAAATCAATCAAAAACCACATCAATCAAGAAACCCGCACCTTGCTCGATCAGCCGATGGGACGAGATGTATTCGAACCTCGTAAACTGGAGGCTTCAAGGGGCGGAGGCACAAGGGGCAGTGGAGCAAGGTCAGGTCCATATAGACCTCCGTCGTCCGGTCCTATTCCGTCGTCATGATCTCGCCCTCCTCGTGCACCACCATCTCTCGCTTTAGGGCCGGGGCATTCGGAAGTTTTTCCATCAATTATTCATACTACTTCAAGGTTGAAAGCACAAGTGCTCCCTTGGTGATTTTGGTAATTAATGTCAACATATCTCTTGTTGGACTAATGTTTTCATCTAGTATACTTCAGACAAGTTCAACAGATGGAGTGGCATGGACTAGAGGATGTGGAAACCCTTCAATATGCGAAGGACATATGATTGGCTCAAACTCAAGACTCTACATTTCTCCATTTTAGTGATCGAAGATCACATTGAGTCCATAGGAAAGCCAATACTATTAAAAGGGGATGAGGTGTTGCTTAATGGGTTGCTTGCTCAAAATGCTTAGTGATATGCTCCAAACCCGCAAACACTTTCTCACATCCACAAATGTCCCGAACCAAAATTCAAACTCAGCCCCACCGAAAAGATCTATCCGGCGCCACCGAGTTCATTTGACATAGCCACTGCCAGAAACCCTAATCATTTCGGTCTCACCGAAAGGGATCTCGGTCTCACCGAGATGGGATTGCAAACTCTTTGTTGCCTGTTGCAATACTTTCAGTCTCACCGAGATGAGCAATCGGTCCCACCGAGTTCGCAATGCAAACTCTCTGTTGCCTCTTCATAACGTTTTGGTCTCACCGAAACGAGCGAATCGGTCCCACCGAGATTGCCTGACCAACTCTCTATGTGCTCATTACCAAAATTGGTCTCACCGAGTTTGTGTAATCGGTCCCACCGAGATTACGTTATGCCCTAACCCTAATGAAATCGGTCCCACCGAGTTGATCACATCGGTCCCACCAAAATACCTAACGGTCACATTATGAACTAAATCGGTGTGACCGAGTTCTCTGAATCGGTCCCACTGAGTTTGGTAAATTGGGTGTAACGGTTCGATTTTGTGTGGAGGCCATATATACCCCTCCACCCACTCTTCACTCATGGAGAGAGCCATCAGAACATTCCTACACTTCCATCATTCATGTTCTGAGAGAGAACCACCTACTCAAGTGTTGAGATCAAGATATTCCATTCCTACCATATGAGTCTTGTTCTCTAGCCTTCCCCAAGTTGCTTTCCACTCAAATCCTTCTTCCACCATATCCAAATATGAGAGGAGCTATTTGAGTGTTAGGGAGACTATCATTTGAAGCATTTGAGCAAGGAGTTCATCATCAACACACCGTCTATTACCTTTTGGAGAGTGGTGTCTCCTAGATTGGTTAGGTGTCACTTGGGAGCCTCCGACAAGATTGTGGAATTGAACCAAGGAGTTTGTAAGGGCAAGAAGATCGCCTACTTCGTGAAGATCTACCGCTAGTGAGGCAAGTCCTTCGTGGGTGATGGCCATGGTGGGATAGACATGGTTGCTTCTTCATGGACCATTCGCGGGTGGAGCCCTCCGTGGACTCACGCAACCGTTACCCTTCATGGGTTGAAGTCTACATCAACTTGGATGTACGATAGCACCACCTATCGGAACCAAGACAAAAAACATCGTTGTCTTCACCTGCATTTGCTCCCTTCAAACTCCTCCCTTTACCTTCATATGCAATTGTTTTTACTTTCCGCTGCTACACTCTTAGAATTGCATGTGTAGGTTGATTGCTTGACTTGTGCTAAGTTGCTAAAATCTGCCAAGAACTAAAATTGGGAAAAGGCTAGGTTTTTGCTTTAGTCAAGTGGTCAAAGTTGCATGCTTTACTTAACAATACCTATATACTCTTGTCGTGCATGCTTGTTGTGTATTGTGAAAATCAAACATGTGCTAGAGTCTATTCACCCCCCTCTAGACACATACTCTTCTCGATCCTTTCAATTGGTATCAGAGCATTGGTCTCCATTGCTTTGGTTTAATCACCGTTGGAGGAAGATGGATGAGTCTACGTTGGGGAGTATTAGACGTAGAGTGCCTATGCTTGATGGAGAGTACTTTCATGAATGGAAAAATGAGATGCTTGAGATCTTCAATGAATATCATTTAAACAAGTACATTGATAATCCTTGCATTCCCCCCATTGATGCTTCGAATCCTACTCTCAGTGAGAAACCTGACATGGTTCAAAATCTTAGGACTGTTAATCTTACCACTAGAGGTTTGCCTAGAAACTTGCTAGTATGTTTGCCAACTCTTGAGTGTGCTTACACTATATGGAGATTTCTAAAGGAACAATTCCCAAATTATTCCTTGAAAAACCTGGATGAGATTCTCCATAAGTCTATTGTCTTAAATAAGATGAGTACTAGTGATCCTAAGTTTAGTGATTGTTTGTTTGAGCTTCGTGAACTCATGCTCGCCAAAGGAGATGTTGGAATAATTAGCAATATCATTTCTGAAGTCATTAGAATTCATAGAGATGAACATTGTTACGGTCATACTTCTAATGAATCACTCTCTCTAGGTGTTGACAAATCACATGACGATGATGAACATGGATACTATGATGAGGAAGATGATAGTGACCTGGATGAACAAATGAGACATTTTGGTCTTATGGCAAATCTTCGTGGTTACGTAGCTGGAGGAAAGGAATGGGTGCTTGATAGTGGTTGCACGGATCACATGACCGGAGATAAGGGCATGTTTGATGAGCTTGCTAGAAATGATGGTCCACGAAAGTATGTTACCTTTGGTGACAAATCAAAGGGTAAAGTTGTTGGCCTTGGTAAGGTGGCCATATCGAATGATAGCTCAATTAAGAATGTCATGCTTGTAGAATCTCTCGGATATAATCTTCTCTCCGTGTCTAGATTAGCTGATTTTGGTTTAAATGTGCTATTCACTCTTGTTGATTGCCAAGTCTTTCGTAGAGATAATCACAACATGGTCTTTACCGGCATACATAGAGGTGACCTATACATTATTGACTTCACTAATAAAGCCCAACCTCACACTTGTTTTATTGCTAAATCTTCTAAAGGTTGGTTATGGCATAGAAGGTTAGGTCATGTCGGTATGCGAAATCTTGATAAGATAATTAAAGGTGATCATATCCTTGGTGTTAAAGATGTTATATTTGATAAGGATAGACTTTGTAGTACTTATCAAGCAGGAAAACAAGTTGGAGGAAGTCATCCCGTGAAGAACATCATGACTACTAGAAGACCACTTGAGCTACTTCATATGGATCTTTTTGGTCCCAATGTTTACAAAAGCCTTGGTGGTAACTCTTTTGGATTAGTCATTGTTGATGATTTTTCAAGATTTACGTGGGTGTTCTTTCTTGATGATAAATCGTAGGTCCAAAAGATGTTCAAAAACTTTGCTAGGAGGCCCAAAATCAATTTGAGGTAAAGATCAAGAAGGTTCGCAGCGACAACGGAACGGATTTCAAGAATGCAAATGTGGATACCTTTCTTGACGAAGAAGGGATTTCACATGAGTTCTCGGCTACATACACACATCAACAAAATGGAGTTGTTGATAGGAAGAACCGGACACTCATCGAAATGGCAAGAACGATGCTTGACGAATACAAGACGCCAAGACACTTTTGGGCAGAAGCGGTTGGGACAACTTGTCATGCAACAAATCGCTTGTAACTTCACAAGCTTCTCGGCAAGATGGCATACGAGCTTCTCATAGGTAACAAACCCCAAGTTGGATACTTTCGAGGATTCAACTCAAAGTGCTACATTCTTGATAAGCATTGTCGTTCTAAATTTGCTCCTAAATCTCATGACGGTTTCCTACTTGGTTATGACTCAAACTCTCACACTTACCGTGTCTACAACAATTTCACCCGAAAGGTTGAAGAGACGGTATATGTGAAGTTTGATGAATCTAACGGCTCGCAAGTAGAGAAATTGCCAATTGATGTAGGAGATAAAGACCCTTCAGAAGCAATTCAAGACTTATCGATTGGCAAGATCCATCGAACGGAGGTGAAAGAGAGTACTTCGTCCGTCCATGTGGAAGCTCCTACCACGACAAGGTGAACCTCAAGTTGACTTGGAGGCATCCACAAGTGGGACACGTCATGACGAAGGAAACGAGGATGTGCATCAAGATCAACCTCATCGACCTCCTTCTCCACCTCCACAAGGAGACAACAACACCAACAATTGTGAAGAAGGACAAGAAGAAGATGATGATGAAGAGGATGTTCCACCCCGACCCAAGCAAAAGCTTTCACGAGTCAGAGCAAGAATTGCTAGAGATCATCACGTAGAGCAAATCTACAATGATATCCAAACCGGGTGAATCACTTGCTCTAAATCTCGTTTAGCTAACTTTTGTGAACATTACTCTTTCATATCTAACCTTGAACCTATTAAGGTTATAGATGCTCTTGATGATCCAGATTGAGGGAACGCCATGCACGAAGAGCTACACAACTTCGAGAGAAATCAAGTGTGTGGACATTGGTCGAAAAGCCCGACAACAACCACAACATCATTGGTACCAAATGGGTGTTTCGCAACAAGCAAGACAAAGATGGTCAAGTCGTACGCAACGAAGCACGTCTCGTCACCCAAGGCTACACTCAAGTCGAAGGTATGGACTACGGTGAGACATACGCCCCCGTTGCTAGACTCGAATCCATTCGCATCTTGCTTGCTTATGCTAATCACCATGATATCACCCTGTACCAAATGGACATTAAAAGTTCTTTTCTCAACGGTGAAATTGAGGAGGAAGTTTATGTTAAACAACCTCCCAACTTTGTTAATCCCAAGAAACCCGATCATGTTTACAAACTACACAAAGCCCTCTATGGTCTTAAACAAGCTCCTAGAGCATGGTATAAATGCTTGACCAAGTTCCTAATTGAAAAAGGGTTTGAAATTGGAAAAATAGATTCCACTCTTTTTACTAAAAGGGTTAATGGTGAATTATTTGTGTGCCAAATTTATGTTGATGATAACATATTTGGTTCTACTAACCCCCATTTTAGTGAAATGTTTGGAAAGCTAATGTCGGAAAATTTTGAGATGTCTATGATGAGTGAACTCAAGTTCTTTCTTGGTTTACAAATCAAGCAAACTAAGGAGGGTACCTTTGTTTCTCAAACAAAGTATACCAAGGACTTGTTCAAGAAGTTCAACATGCAAGAAAATGCAAAGGTATGACTACACCCATGCCTACTAGTGGATATCTTGACTTGACTAAGAATGGGGAACCAGTTGATCAAAAGATTTATCGCTCTATGATTGGTTCATTGTTATATCTTTGTGCCTCCAATCCCGATATTATGCTAGGTGTGTGCATGTGTGCACGATACCAAGCGGCTCCTAAAGAATGTCATCTTAAGGCTGTGAAAAGGATAGTGAGATACCTAATTCATACACCGAATGTTGGCATTTGGTATCCTAAGAGGTCTTCTTTTGATCTTGTTGGCTACTCCGACTCGGACTATGCTGGTGACAAGGTTGATCGAAAGTCTACTTCGGGTACTTCAATTTCTTAGTAGATCTCTTGTGTCTTTGTCTTCCAAGAAGCAAAACTCGGTATCCTTATCCATCGCCGAAGCGGAATACATTGCCGCTGGTTCATGTTGTGCTCAATTGCTTTGGATGACCCAAACTCTTAAAGATTACGGGTTATATGTGAAACATGTTCCATTGCTTTGCGAGAATGCAAGTGCTATTAAGATTGCCCATAACCCCGTGCAACATTCTCGAACTAAGCATATTGAAGTTCATCATCATTTCATTCGAGATCATGTTGCTAAGGGTGATATCAATCTTAAACATGTTCGCACCGATAAGCAATTAGCAGATATATTTACTAAACCACTTGATGAGAAAGTGTCTTGCAGGTTGATAGGAGAATTGAATATTATTGATTCCTCAAACTTGGAGTAGGAACTCCATTTGGATACATGCAAGGCATAAGCCTTTGACTAATCCTTGACCTTTTCTTTTATGATCAAATGTCTTGGATATATTTGTACCCTTGCATGCTATCTAACTCACGTAGGTACTTGGATGAATCTAAATCCATGAGATTGCAACTCACTCATATCTTGAGCAATCTATATATCACCAAGTCTCTACACCGTGGTGGATGAAGACAAGGAAGCGAGAAACTCTTCAACATATCCTTTGACAAGTTCTATACATCAAATTTGATTTGGTATCACGTTTATGATTGTCATTTTGGATACACAAGCGCTCTTCCTTGCAAGACTAACTCATGTAGGTAGATGAACTCAAACTTCAAGTGGTGCTCCCAATTCTTGATGAGCTACATCAACCTTGAGCAACCCACACAAATTCAACTACATGATCAAGACCAACACCACTACCCAAGGTATGTTATTCCATCTTAGAGAAGCTTTACCACAAGTCATGGGTCAAAGCACCTCAACAAGATGTGAATACATCAAAATGCTTAAACGAGAAATGGCAACCCCATTTTAAGATTAAACAATGAGTATGACCTATGATCAAGTGTCTTCACTTGACTCCTAAGTCGATATACTCTAACATAGGTGACTTTGTCGCCGACCAATTCTAGATGAAGTTCTCTAAGTGTTCCTTTGTTCCCTTACATTTGTTCCTTGCATTTTGTTCCCCTTCACACAAAAAAACTTCATCTAGATTTTCTTTTCCATGTTTTTTTCTGCATTTTCTGCATCCAATTCATTGCAAATCCTTCAGTTAATTCCTTGCAAATTCTTGTGAGATCTTATCCGCCTAGTGAGCTGAGATGGAAAATTGTTCTCTATGTGTTGAACTTGGACCCACCGATTTGTCTCTTTCGGTCAAAGCAAACCATCTCGGTGCCACCGAATGAAACAACTCGGTGCTACCGATTTCAACACCGAGGAGACAATTTGACATTTGCATCATGCATATCTATTCCAGCTCTACTCAATGATACCTGTCCTCTACCAGCATCACATTTTTAATAAGCTCTGCTCTGTGACTCAAGGACCAAACCAATTGTGACTCACACTCCAGAAGATCCCTTCTTGGAAATTGATGTCAAAGGGGGGGAGAGAGTTCACATCAAAGCTTCAGGGAGAGAGAGAGCTCAAATCTTAAGGGACAAAAATCAAATGCCATAGATGCTTGGTGTTCAAGAGGAGAGTAGTTACATGTCTTTAAGAGGGGAAAGACATGTCTATGTTATTGATCTGATCTAATTTGCTCTCATTCAGTTTCCCGACTTTCTTCCATTATCCATTATAAGATTCAGGGGGAGAAAGACTGCTAGGGAAGAAAGTCCTTGAATTCATTGCATAATTTTTACCTTTGGGAACATGTCTGTATTCAAGAGTACCTAGTACTCACTCTCTACATGTTATCCCAATCTTGGTACTCTTGGGACTCTTTTGTTGCTCTGTCTAGTAGATGTACCTGTGTTATCTAACCTTATTTACTCAGGTTCATCCCTTCATAAGCCAGCTCAAGATCACAAGGTAAGTATATGCATCACACTCATGTGCATGAAGATTTCTTGCTAATGTACATATTGTTTGCAAGAAGGAATCATGAACATGAGGATACAGTTCATATATTCATATCATTTTCTCTGATGCATATAGCCAAGATACATGTAACTCATTGCTTGCTCTGTCATGCCTATGCTTTCACATGTTCTCACTCCATATTCACATGATTGCATACATGTAGGGGGAGCCTATGCATGTTACATGTCCTTTCAAAGCTTTACTTGTTATCCTTCATATCTTTGTATAAAGCTTTGATGTATGTTGTCATCAATTACCAAAAAGGGGGAGATTGAAAGCACAAGTGCTCCTTGGGTGATTCTGGTAATTAATGTCAACATATCTCTTGTTGGACTAATGTTTTCATCTAGTATATTTCAAACAAGTTCAACAGATGGAGTGGCATGGACTAGAGGATGTGGAAACCCTTCAAAATGTCAAGCACAAAGGATTGGCTCAAACTCAAGACTCTACATTTCTCAATTTTAGTGATCCAAGATCACATTGATTCCATAGGAAAGCCAATACTATTAAAAGGGGATGAGGTGTTGCTTAATGGGTTGCTTGATCAAAATGCTTAGTGATATGCTCCAAACCCTCAACCACTTTCTCGCCTCCACAAATGTTCCAAACCAAAAGTCAAACTCGGCCCCACCGAAAAGATCTATCTGGCGCCACCGAGTTCATTTGACATAGCCGCTGCCAGAAACCCTAATCATTTCAGTCTAACTGAAAGGGATCTCGGTCTCACCGAGATGGGATTGCAAACTCTCTGTTGCCTGTTGCAATATTTTCGGTCTCACCGAGATGAGCAATCGGTCCCATCGAGTTCGCAATGCAAACTCTCTGTTGCCTCTTCGTAACGTTTCGGTCTCACCGAAACGAGCGAATCGGACCCATCGAGTTTGCCTGACCAACTCTCTATGTGCTCATTACCAAAATCGGTCTCACTGAGTTTGTGTAATCGGTCCCACCGAGATTACGTTATGCCCTAACCCTAATGAAATCGGTCCCACCGAGTTGATCATATCGGTCCCACCGAAATACCTAATGGTCACATTATGAACTAAATCGGTCTGACCGAGTTCTCTGAATAGGTCCCATCGAGTTTGGTAAATTGTGTGTAACGGTTAGATTTTGTGTGGAGGCTATATATACCCCTCCACCAACTCTTCACTCGTGGAGAGAGCCATTAGAACATACCTACACTTCCATCATTCATGTTCCGAGAGAGAACCACCTACTCAAGTGTTGAGATCAAGATATTCCATTCCTACCATATGAATCTTGTTCTCTATCCTTCCCCAAGTTGCTTTCCACTCAAATCCTTCTTCCACCATATCCAAATCTAAGAGGAGCTATTTGAGAGTTGGGGAGACTATCATTTGAAGCATTTGAGCAAGGAGTTCATCATCAACATGCCGTCTATTACCTTTTGGAGAGTGGTGTCTCCTAGATTGGTTAGGTGTCACTTGGGAGCCTCCGACAAGATTGTGGAGTCGAACCAAGGAGTTTGTAAGGGAAAGGAGATCGCCTACTTCGTGAAGATCTACCGCTAGTGGGGCAAGTCCTTCGTGGGCGATGGCCATGGTGGGATAGACAAGGTTGCTTCTTCGCAGACTATTCGTGGGTGGAGCCCTCCGTGGACTCGCGCAGCCGTTACCCTTCGTGGGTTGAAGTCTCCATCAACTTGGACGTACAATAACACCACCTATCGGAACCAGGACAAAAAACATCATTGTCTTCACTTGCGTTTGCTCCCTTCAAACTCCTCCCTTTACCTTCATATGCAATTGTTTTACTTTCCGCTGCTACACTCTTAGAATTGCATGTGTAGGTTGATTTGATTGCTTGACTTGTGCTAAGTTGCTAAAATTTGCCAAGAACTAAAATTGGGAAAAGGCTAGGTTTTTGCTTTAGTCAAGTGGTCAAAGTTGCATGCTTTACTTCAGAATACCTATATACTCTTGTCATGCATGCTTGTTGTGTACTGTGAAAATCAAACATGTGCTAAATCTTCATTCTAATATCAAGCATGTTAAAAGCTGCCACTTTTCTTGCTAGAGTCTATTCACCCCCCTCTAGACACATACTCTTCTCGATCCTTTCAAAGGTGCATTAAATCAACACATGCAAGGACCAAAAAAGAAACTCACGACATGCATGCATGCATTGTAATTAATGCATCAGTAAACACAAATTTTTGAAATATATCGAGTGCACTACTTTGTTGTGTCACGTCTACTCATACAACAAGGAGAAGCTTAATTACAACACCCTTCCCCTCACCCATGAGCGTGGTGGCTCACGGGACGAGGAGCAGCTTTTGCTACATGCTCTCCCTCCTGAACACGGTGGACATGCAGCAGTTCATTCGGTGTCAGATGGTCATAAACATATTCTTGTAGTACCATCATTGTTCGACTTCCCGAATAGCCGAAGAGCCAATCGCAACCCGTACGCTCGCGTGGCAGTTTCATGTGTAGGGGAGGTAGTACTACTAGTATAAAGGTACTCCCCATTTTTAGGGATGATTTTACTACCCACTATGGAGGTAGTAGCTAGTAACACAACCTAGGTGCCTCTAAGCCCGATGCCATACAACGCAGACTGGATGCCTCTAAGCTTCAAATCGTTGTAGTCGCCTCCATGCTAAGAGGCCGTCTACAAGCATTTTTCGATTATAATAATCTTCTGGCCCTACATGTCATCCCTTTGATTGAAGATTGTACACTGATCTGGTCAAGAGAGGAATATATATTTTAACTTGTGGTGGGGTAAATGTTTGAGGCTACAACAAATATTATACACTACGGGTATTTTAGACAAGTTTGCACACAAGCATATGGGGCCGGCGTTAGAACAGTGCTGCCTCCTAACATTGGAGGTGCTCTCCACCGTGACAAGTTTATCATCACATGTTCATACTTCAAGGTGTAATAAATCAACAGATGCAAGGATCAACAGGAAACTCATGGCATGCATGCACTGTAATTAATGCATAGGTAAACACAACTTTTTGAGAAAATTGTGCTATGATGTGTCGCGTCAACTCATTCAACTAGGAGAAGCTTGATAACTAGTAAGCCCTACCCCTCGCCCGTGCGCGCGGTGGCTCGCAGACGAGGAGAAGCTTTTGCTTACAACAAGAAGCTCTCCCTCCCCCACGTGGTGGACATGCAACACTTGATTCGGTACAGTAGAAGTAGTAACATCATTGTTCAACTTCTCGAAGAGGCGAAGAGCGAAGCGCAACCCGAACGTGGTAGTTGCAAATGATCGCGTGCCAGTCTTATGTGTAGGGAGAGGCATGGTGTGGCAGTTTTGTGGCAATTCTTTTTCTATTGTTGTTTGCGTCCAATAGGTGCCATCATCAGATGCAGATCTTGTGGTCATTGTGGCGATAGCTAGATATAGTTATCTTACGAAAGTCAAATAATCACAGAACAAACCCGACCACGTTTCTTGTTTATGTTGATTTTAATGCCTTGAGAAGTACTACTACCTAGCACCGCATGCAGCGATCAGTTCATTGCATTAATTCGCAAATAAATATTAACTTCTCTTGTTTTCGTCTCCTCCTTTGTTGCGGTGCATGATGCAGTAGTATTTTTTGACACGCATTTACGTTGATACGGCTTGAATGCCAACGAGGGGGAGGGTAGCGGTTCCCGAAACATTGAACGGTCAATGGTGCATCCTCATTCAATTAGCATGCAGATGGAATTAATTGGAGAAGCTGAATGGAGCCATCATGATGTTAATGCAATGAAGTTTGGACTCTCATATAAAAGCGCCCCACCACTCCAATCCATCTACTCCTAGTCACTGGGAAACACTTCTCACTCCAATCCAAGACCAAGACCAAGTGAACAGAAGCCACAAGCACCCATGGTGTCGATGGACGCGAGCGGTAGTCAGCTGTGCCGCATAATCCAAGATGCCCACCAACAACCCCGCATCGCGCAGCGTTTCCAGACGGTGCTGGTGACCACCAGCGTCATAGCCCTCGTCAACACCGGCTTTGCCTCTCGCATGGATGAGATGATGGTCCACTCCATCTGCAAGTTCACCACCGTCAATAAGCACGCAAACGACCTTATTGTACTCCTCCAGCCCACGCGCCCAGGCTTCTCGTTGCCTGCCACCCTCATCGGCCTCCATGGCGACGAACTCTTTCAAGCACTGGGCGCCCTGCAGCCGCCGGAGGTCGCGGTGAAGAACGTGCACCTCAAGGCTGCGCTCGCACGCGGCACCTCGCTATGCAAGAAACGGTCGACCTACACATCCACGTCTATGAGGAAATCATCTACACAAATCCCCACCACGCCCACCGCGCGTCTGCTGAGTTAGAATAAGAAGAAAGAAATGAGGGAGAAGAGCTAGCTATAGGATGGAGGCTGTTGTCAGATGGGACTCGTGTTGATAGCATAGGACTACTGAGTACTCGTACGTCTAGTACCACTAGTTGGGTGCGTGCGACTTCATAGTACATAATTATTCACGTATTTTTCCTCCTATATGTACTCCTAGGCTATTTCACATGCTTCTTTTTGCCGACATGTCGGACATAGAGCATCTGGGTCGTAGTGCATGCACGACTCCGAGCATATGCAACCATTCCGGCGTACTTTACATTCCAGACCTGACGAATTACATGCAAACCCCCATAGAAGAATAAATGAATAAATGAATTACTACATGCAAACCGGATTATTTTCATAGAAACCGGAGCACGTTCGTTAAATTTTGGACATAACACATTGAAAAAAAACGAGCAAACCTAAACCAATCTAACGGCCTCTTTGATTCGCAGGATACTGAAAACACACGAATGGGGAAAGTATGATGATGATGAACCGAGAGGAGGAGGAATATTGTAGTACTACATGCTAGAGACTGGACTATAGTATGTACGTTGTTTTTTATGGCCATATCACCACATTGTTTCTATGGCCTATCGCCTATTGGTTCATTGGGCTTCCGTGTTTCGCACTCCTCCAATGTGATAATGACTATAATGAACCGTCATATCACAAGAACCCATCTTTCTAGCAGTAACAAGTTTTCCAATCACACAACCCTACCTTTCCAGTAGTAAGTTGAATCTGCTAGTCCCTCACCCTCCTCTCTTTCAAACCGGCTACGCGAAACTGCCACGCGTACTACCTGGGAAAAGCCCCGCCCTCGACTTTTATATACTCCTATAATTTTGTATCGATGAATTGCACCATGGAGCAGAAAACCAAAAGAAAAATGTGGTACAGTACATGTAAACAAATAAAGTTCAAGCTCTAGCTAGCGATTCGAAATGTAAACCATGCATGTTTTTTATAGTACAATACATTACAAAGTGCGACGTCCAGTTAGTCATGTTAAATAGAGAGTTTATTTTCTTGAATGCCACGTACACAAATTGAAACGCTTGTTGTGGAGAGAAAAAGATAATCACTCCACTATATACATGGGCAGGAGCCTGAGTGCTTGCTTTTCTAGGGTTGCTCTCTTCATTCCCTCATCCTCTCCAGATCTAAAGAAGACAACGGTCGCGACATTTTCTCTCAGCTCACCGCTGGTCACAGATTCGGCCGGATTCCTTCGGCCGGGGTGTGTAGGGGACTAGGTCCATCGTTCACGCTGTCATCGGAGGTGAGGGAGGAAACCCACAGTTGTCGGCGTGTCTTCATTCTCTGCCCATATCGTTCTCACCAACACAGCGCCGGCTCGGGAGGTCTTCGGACCCCTTCCTCCTCTATGCCGTATTGTGGGCAGATCCGACCTCTCGCCGGCCTCCTAGCCTTATCCCAATGACCATCAGGTATGACTTCCTTCAAAAATGGCCTTTCTCTCCTGCCCTAGCTACCCACGTGGCTGCATGTGGATCTTTTTCTACTTCCATCAGGTCTTCCAAAGCCACTTAAAATTTTAGTATTATTAGTGGTAAAGATACTGCATGCGGTAGAATCTAGAACCTGTTTCAAATAAGGAAGAAAGGGGGAAAGTCGTAGCATGAATCTAGGACTTGACTCAAAGAGGAAATAATAGGGGAAAGCTATACAGACCGGATACCCAACAAATCTCTTGGTTGAAGAAGGAAATAAAGGGAAAACGCAGTTCAAACAGGATAATGAACAAATTTATTATTGGTTAAAAAGGAAAGAAAGTGGCGGACGGGGGACAAGTGAGTAGAGTATGTCTAGGTTTAGATTTGTTGCCCTCGCATAGTAAAAGGCAGGTAAAGAGAACAAAATTTGGGACCAGCCCGGATCTTGATTGGATGTTGGCATCACCACTTTATGCCTCCCTGTAGGTACATGGTGCTGATGCGTCCACTGTCGCTTGCCCTTATACCAACTTTTTACTGTTGTTAATGTAAGGGCGGTTGTAAAACGAAGCAATCCCACTGTTACAGTATGGACATGTCTAACCAATGTTATTGTTAATCTAATGCCTCCAGTAATATGATGCAACTAAACTATTCTAAAAATGGTACTCTCCTGGTATTTTCCCCATTATGGCAAGTTTCTTCTTCATACTAGTGAATGCCCTAGTGTCCCCACTGTCCCATGCCCTTTTACCAACTCTTTAGCCTCTATTAATCCAATGTATCTGGTAAAACAAGCAATGCCACCATTAAAGTAATGCCATATCTGACTAATATCATTGTTGATCATAATGTTTTGGGTAATATGAAGCAATGTTGCCGTTTTAAAATTTCTACTATCCTTGCGTGATTGCCATGACGATACTAAAGATGATTCTTTTCATTTCCCGTATGTTTCATATCTGGTTATTGGTCAGTAACTTTTTTCTTCCAATCTTTTTTGTAGATAGAGATATCCATTTCACCTCGTTGCTATTGTGACCTTTTGGTGAACTACACAAAACACTTTTTTAAAGAGTTTCTTGTGCAGTTCAACTAAAATGTCACATGGGCAACGTCTCTCAACTTTCATGGAACTGCACAAAGGGTGATTGGAGTTCCTAACCTCTTCGGCTAACTCTGCGGGTAATCTAGTGCAACCGTTTATTTGCCTTTGAAAGATTAGCCGCCACCGTCACCACAATTTACCTTGATTTTAGTGGAACTACACAAAATGATAAGCAAATTATAGTTGCACATTGCATGAGCATGACAACCAACCGTAATGTTGCTCAATTTTAGTGTAACTAAAAATGAAGAAGCTGCCAGCTCATGAGACCAAGTACTTCTTGCTAGTTGCATGATGCAAACATTACTTCTTGCTAGCCGCATGATGCAAAGATTGCTTCATTTTAGGTGAACTACACAAAATGGTGGCATGAATAGAATCATCCGGCTGGAGCTGTAGGTTCTCCAATTGCATAAGGCATATCTGGGAGAATATCCAACTAGCTGAGTCCATCTGGCCAACCGTCGTGGCGCTGTAGGGCACCTCTCTCAGTTATGGTTACTATGAACAGGTATGTTCCTTTTTGTTGTTTTTGACTCTGCATCCAGCTAGTGATCTTGTGCTACTGTTTTGGCACCGCCATGATAAAGCAAGAATGATAGTATTTTTGCATCTTCATTTAATGCCACTAATAATTTGAGGTATTGTATTGGCACTGCTACTGCCAATAATAAATTGAAGTAATAATATGTTTAAAATAGATCTAATGTCATAGCTACCATTTCGTTTCCAATGTAAATAACTTGTAGAAGGCATATCCGGCAGAATCAAATCCATGTGCACTACATCAATCACAACATAGCGTGTGCACCGAACTAGTTAAGTCAATCAGGCCTACCGTCGAGGTTGCGCGTAGGCCCCCTCTCCCCCTCGCGGCATCACGGATTTTTTGTTGAACTGCACAAAAACAGAGATTGGAATGAGTCAACACTCCTGCTTCTATTGCCACACTAATCGGTATTGTCCTTTATGGTTTTATCCGCATGATCGTGCTTTGTCATATTGTTCCAATGTTGTATTTTTTTAATAAATCTATTCTATTTCAACCTTTTCTCGTTTTGAAAATAAAGTTGCTTCAACTAGTGCCACTGTTACAGTAATCATGCTCTTTCTTTATCAGTTCTAATAGTAATACTCAACTATAGATGTTGGTCTTGCATTGCATGACATGGCTGGCCAACATGGATTTAAACCCGAGTTTCACTTTAGCCAAAGGCTCTAAGTGTTGTGCGTCTGTGGAAGCAAAGCAACATCGTTAGCCTCACAAGCCTGCGAAGGAGAGACACCTGGCACCACTAGAGCTCATTGGCTCATACATTCAGATATGTGCAAGACGAATGATGCCTTGACTAAAGGTGGAAAGAAATATTTAATGACGTTGATTAATGATTCCACTAGATTGTGCTATGTGTATTTGTTAAATACTAAGGATGAGGCTCCACACTACTTCAAAATTTATAACGCATAAGTTACAAGTGGTAGTGACACCAGTGATGCCGAACATTTTATCTGCTAATGTTTCACTTGTGTGGCCGTAAACATGACTGGTTTCAATGTTTCTGCAAATCTTTGAATGAAATTGCTTACACGAAGAATCGGTTGATTTTTATTTATTTGTTCCAATTCTCACAACGTTTTAGTTGTACAGGAACTATTGGCTTTGATCTGTAAATCATTCAGATGTGTTGGCATCTTTGTTTTACTTATTATGTGAATTATTGGTTGGTTGTGAATCTTGCAAGATGGGAAACACGGCATGATGATGCAGAGGATAGCAACCATAACAAGCTTTTCAAACTTGGTAGTATTGTAATTGTGAAAGTGCGGCAAATGAGTTGATCATGTGCATCTTGAGAATAATAATTCTAATTGTTTTGCATGTTGATCATGCTGTACTGATAGAAGGAGCCAATGCTTTGCTTGTTTTAAGTATCAGATTTGAGTAAAACGAATAAAATTTAAGTAAAGTTACCCGCTCGTGAACGGACCTGTGGCCGAAATAGGTTTCTAGGCTTCTAGGCCGGTTTAATGGAGGTGTTTGAATGCATCGAGGAGGCGTGTTCTTCCGGGTGTATAGCAGGGACTGGCATATAGCGGGCAGGGGAGGAGGGGTAGTAGGAGTATAACTACTACCGCCTGTACCCAGTACGTTTACTCGCTATTGTAGTTCCCAAGAGTTGAAAATCTAACTGTTGTCGCCGCATACTCACTATGTTCACTGGCAATTGTAGTTCCCCAAGATTGAGAAAATGAACTGCTGCTGCCACCCCCAGTACCCCACTACACACTGATCCCCAGTGTAAATAAGGGGTCGTCTGCTCTCCATATATCCCCATCGTATTCATCTTCCCCTGCCCCCAATCCCCACAAAATGAGAACAGCCACATCAAATCTGCGTGTGAAGAGATTCCAATGGTGATTCGAGGGTTGAGCCTGCGGGATACGGACTTTAGCAAGGAGTTCACCTTTGAGTTCGTTATTCACACTTATGGCAGCACCAAGTTGAATGTGATGTACACCAACGATCTGGACTCAGTGAAGCTCTCCCTCGCCAAGTTCAAGCAGTACCTACAAGAGGAGAAGCACAAGGTCACAGGACTAGACCTTGTGGCCATCCATCCATCTCCTAGCAGGGACCAGCGGATCGCCGTCGCCTAGGTATGTGTGCGGGACAACGTTCTCGTCTACCATTACTATAGGGCCATCAGAGGTTCTGGAGCATTCACACATTTCATCGGCACTGCCGACTGCACCTTCGTTATGGTGGACAATAGGAAGAACGCCATTGTGCTTTAAGATTCGGCCATCTGGTGCAAGAAGCTCGTTGACATCCAGAAGCAATACAAAATCGTCGGCGAAAGGTAGGAGAAGAACTCTGTGGTTGACCTCGCCATGACAATCATCGACCCCTACTACGCCAATATGAAAGAAGACGTGGATATGACAGACCTCAACACGTCGGAGGTACCTCTGAATCTAGCCTACATTACATACGCGGCCAAGGATGCATACATATGCTACGACATGTACTGGCGGATCTTGGACATGACGGCGTGTGTGCTTCCCGTAACCGAGGAGTACACGGACAGGTGCAGCGTCATGATCAAGCGCACCAGGAAGATCTAGATGGTGTACTTTGTCTGTTTAAGCACCTTTATCATTTGTGTGTTTCATGCATTATCCTATGTGTCATAACTATTCGTTTTATCGGAAATATTTCGTCTAAGAACCCATGAGCCTTGTTGCCTTTTATTTTTTGAGTGGCTATTTGCTTATGTATGTAACTAGTTGTTCACTAGGCCGCCGTGTTTCCTTTTTTCAGGTCCAGTAGGTATCAACTCGGCCGCGGCCGCCCAGCGCAAATTTATTTTCTTAGGACATCCGCGGCCTACAACATGATTATGGGGATCCATCACGTGTATCATTTTTTTACATTGTGGTTTTTTCCTCTCTTATGTTTTCCCTTCTATAATATTATATAGATTTACACTTATATTTATATTTGATTACATACATAGCGTGGGTCTATTATGATAACACCCTCTAGAGTCTTATTCTGATAACACCAAGCCCTGCTGCCCACCACCACTCCCGGAACCGGCGACCACCGCGGTGCCCCACTCCACCACATCCAGACCCCCTCCCCTCTCCCCCATCCCCCACCGCACCGGCCACAACCTCCCTCCATACCGGCCTCCGATCCGCCCCGCCGCCGCGCCGGAAGGCTATTGAAGCACCGGCCCCGCGATGCCCCCTGGCCGGCCTTCTTGAGGCTCGGTGACTCCATGCTCCCCTCCTGGGGCTGGCACCTCCATCCGGCCTCCTTCCCGGCCGGCTCGCTGGATGTCCAGCACCGCGACGTCCCCGAACATCTGCCTCCCTCGGCCACCCACGACATCGTGCGCAGGTGGCGGCGCCACCGTCTCCCAGCCATCCATCTGAGAGCACCACCGCCTGGATCTCCACAGCAACGCCACTAGACGACCTCCCGGAGCCATCACCGCCCGGATGGGTGCAATTCCTCCCCCGCGGACGACCTGGATCGAGGCAATCGCCCTCTCGAGCAACCATGGGTGACCTCCTCCCAGCACCATCTCGCAACGCTACTTCGCCGATAGCCACGCAAGTCCGAGGCCTGCTACTGCCCGACTTCACCGCTCGTGGCTATGTAGTACGTTGTGCCGCCATACATCACCTCTGCTCCCCTCTCATGTTGTTCTCCGCTGATGCAGTGCACGTTGCTTCCCAATGCAGGACATATTGGTCGTCGGTGCAGTCCACAGGCACGCAGTTTGTGCTGCCGAATGCCCCCATGTCCCGCTTTTCCCCTGCCAAATCGACTCTGCTACCCCTAATATGATGTATTTTGTAGTTCAGTTCGCATGCACGAGGTTCTGCACTGCATCAAGCTCCCCAGGATACCAAATTGTGATTCACTTTTCGGTTCAAAAAAAAGTGTGTTGTGCAAATTTTCTAGGGAACTAGAAGTTCATATATATTTCTGAAAAATTCACTGTCTCTTGGAGAGGTTGGCTCCTCTGAACGTTGTGGTTCACTCTATTCCATGTGAACCAAACACAGAAGAGACACAAAAGAAAATACTCGCTGGTAGTATGGGAGAGAGCGGTTTGCTTCTGTTGGACATGTGGTTCACTCCACACAGAATGCAACTCAATGTGGTGTTTTTAAAAAATGTATGAAGTTCACTATTCTCGTTGGTCCGGTTCGCTACTCTCTTCGGTGAGGTTTGCCACTCTCGTCTCCTAATGCAAAACACACGAGAAAAAATTTGTGTCAAAAAACTGTGGTTCACTTCGATTCGCTACGAGGTTCACTTCCCCTCATGTGGTTCACTACTCTCGTAGCACAAAATTCAGATCTCACGGAGAGAAAAAAATGGTGTAAAAGAAAGATAGAAAAAAAGACAAAAAAATGTTACAGGAACGACAACACAAAGTAATGTGGTTCACTTCTCGATAGTGTTGCGGTTCGCTTATTTTCGATGTGAAGCACCGCCAACTTCCTCGCCTGAGAAAAAATACGTCCGGCAAAAAAAACATGAAGTTCAGTTGCCCGTGTGTTGTAGTGCGGTTTTCAGTCTCAAGCAGTGCGCTCTTCTATCTGATGCAATTCCCTCGTTGATTCCGGTGTCGTGAAAAATAGGGTGTCCGCATTTCGTTAAAATCAAAATTGCTTTTAAATCGTAAGGAATCGGAGAGAGTGTTCACGATTTTTAAAATTAACAAAAAACCGTAAGGAATCTCAAAAATATTGCACTATATGAAATTTGCGCCTCGTCCATAGCTTTTCAATGGTATATTACACGCCTCGTTTCGACAAACGGTAATAAAACTGGAGCGAAAACAGTATCGAAAATTTGAGAAAATTTGAAAAAACACAATTCCGTGATTTAGTAATTTTGAAACTGCTCTTAAACCATAATGAATTAGAGAAAATAATAGATATGAAAAAGATGCACCTCGATGATATCTTTTCATAGATGGATCATTTGCTTCATTCCGACGAGCGATTTAGAAAAAAAACGCGAAAAAACTCTCGTTACCACTCGTCGTGGGCCGCACGATTTTCAAAACTGCTCTTAAACCGTGTGGAATCTTGAAAAGTGTTCAACATGGCAAAGTAGCGCCTAATTCATAGCTTTTCAACAGTATATTAAACGCCTCATTCCGACAAACGGTTAATAAAATAGAGTAAAAAAGGTACAAAAAAACACAGTGTGCAGTTTTTTGCGAAGGGAAGTTCACTCGCTGAGTACTGCTGCACACTTGGTTCAAACAATGATGAGCACTTGCTTTGAGCGTGAAGTGCGGAAGTGTTATCAGAATAGTTATTCTGCTAATATTAGCAGAATAGACGGGTACATACAGCCGGTCTATTCTCATAACATTATGAGAATAATATTCTCATAACACTTCCGAACTGCTTTGTTTTACTGCATTGGAAAGCTATGCGCACTGCACAGATACTGCAACAGAACCTCATGTTTGAAAAAACTGTACGTGTTGTTTTTTTGGTACCTTTTTTGCTCTAGTTTTTTAACCGTTTATCGGAATTATGCGTGTAATATACCGTTGAAAAGCTATGGAGTAGACGCAAATTCGACATGTCGAACACTTTTGAAAATTAATCATAGTTTAAGAGCAGTTTCGAAAATCGTGCGGCTCACAACGAATGGCAGCGAGCGTTTTTTTTTTTTTTGAGTTTTTTTCTAAACCGCTCGTCGGAATGAAATGTATGATACACCGTTAGAAAGGTATCGTCGGCGCGCATCTTTTTCATATGTATTATTTTTTCTAATTCGCTACGGTTTAAGAACAGTTTGAATTTACTAAATCGCGGAATTGTGTTTTTCGAATTTTTTCAAATTTTCGGTACTGTTTTCACTTCAGTTTTCTAACCGTTTGTCGAAACAAGGCGTGTAATATACCGTTGGAAAGCTACGAACGAGGCGCAACTTTCATATGTTGAAATATTTTGAGATTCCTTAGGGTTTTTAGTTAAATTTGAAAATCGTGCGGCTGACTACGAAGGGCAGTGGGCGTTTTTCGTGAAATTTTTACAAAACGTTGGTCGAAATGATCCAAATGATACACCGTTGGAAAGATATCGTCGAGACGCTACTTTTTCATGTAGAACACCCCCTCTAATTCATTACAGTTTAAGAGCAGTTTTGAAAATACAAAAATGCGGAAACTCTGTTTTTCGCGACACCCAAATCGACGCGTTTTTTTGCGCTTCCGAACTGCATGTTACTGCAACACACAGACCAGTGAAGTGCATGTTTAAAAAACTGTACGTGTTGTTTTTTCGGTACCTTTTTTGATCTAGTTTTTTAACTGTTTATCGGAATTATGCTTGTAATATACCGTTGAAAAGCTATGGAGTAGACGCAACTTCGCCATGTTGAACACTTTTCAAAATTCCGCACAGTTTAAGAGCAGTTTCTAAAACGGTGAACTGCATGTTTGAAAAAAATGTACGTGTTGTTTTTTCGGTACCTTTCTTGCTCTAGTTTTTTAACAGTTTATCAGAATTATGCGTGTAATACACCATTGAAAAGCTATGGAGTAGACGCAACTTCGCCATGTTGAACACTTTTCGAGATTCCGCATGGTTTAAGAGCAGTTTTGAAAACGGTGAAATGCATGTTTGAAAAAACTGTACGTGTTGGTTTTCGGTACCTTTTTTGCTCTAGTTTTTTAACCGTTTATCGGAATTATGCGTGTAATATACCGTTGAAAAGCTATGGAGTAGACGCAACTTCGCCATGTTGAACACTTTTCGAGATTCCGCACGGTTTAAGAGCAGTTTTAAAAACGGTGCGATCGACGAATAAGGGCATCGAGCGTTTTTTTGCGCTTCCGAACTGCACAAGAAAACCGCACTGCATCAGGGTAGGAGCCGGCGCGACGGTGCTGGAGGAAGGAGGCGGGGCGGCAGCGCGGGGGTAGGAAGCGGGGCAGTGGTTACTGTCCTCGAAGTGCTCCGCGCTAGAAACCTATTTAAGTGGGGGTGTTATGAGAATAATGTTTTTGTTATGAGAATAAGGTCTTAAGGGGTGTTATGAGAATAGACCCACCCAATATATATATATATATATATATATATATATATATATATATATATATATATATATATATATATATATATATATATATATATATAGGAAAATTGTTGTGTACCCCTGGGAGTACGTACTCCCGCTCCTCATATACCATATAGATGAATCTTTTATACCTCTGTATTATTTTTAATATACTTCATTAGTAATTATTAGATACCCCAAAATGATTTTCATTAAAAAATTCAAGCGAGTGTACATATTTTAAATGTTTACGTATATACTGATGTGTTTGTATGTGAAAAAAATATATTACAAAAAGTATGTCGCAGATAATATTTTTTCAACAAAACTCGTATTAGGGTATCTTAGAATATTTAATAAAGTATATTGACAATGATAAATAGGTATAATTAATGCATATATGAGGTATATTGAGAGTGAGAGTACATAGTCCCAGGAGTATAAAAGAGGAGTCATATATATATATATATATATATATATTATAAACAACCTAAGGTTCCCGTTTGACCTGTCCTTTTTCCAACCTTTGTATAGACCTTACCACTTCATATTTTCTTTTTTGTTAATCCTATCTCTGAATTTTCTCCCACTTTCTTTTTTTAAGTAATGTGATTTTTCTCCCACTAGTTTTCCCTTGAACCAACGCGACTCTCCCACGTCTAGCCTAAAATATAATAATATATAACCCATATCTTATTAACTCATCAAATTAAATTATTATTTTATTTCATAAATGATAAGTTCTTACAAAATAACAATAGTAATATTGATGGTTTAACAATAAGCTTGCAAGTTAATTCCTCCTGAACACAAGCTTGCTAATATTTTACCGACCAATGCAGTAAGAAACGTGCAACCGCGTGTTTATGTTTTTATAACATTTCTTCGTCCAGCCCAATATGATAACCCAGCCCAGCAAATCCGTGTATCTCAAAAAAAATGTAAATGGGTTGTAAATTCCAACATAACATACAAATGGGCTGCATAGAAGGTACATTATTGTTTCGCCTAGCCCACCAAATGGACTCGCTAACATGTGGGCCAATAGGTCGAAGCCTAAGAAAGGCGTTGGATTTACATCCAACGGCCGGCATTCGTCTTCAATCTCTCGTCTTCTTCCTCTAGCGCCGGCGGGACCGCATGCTCCAGCCTCCATCGTCCAGCGGCGCTGCTTCGCACGGCTTGGAGAGAAACACTACCCCATAGATGGCCATGCCACTCCTCCGCACCTCCTGTTATTCTCCGTCGGGTGTAGCCCTAGTTCGCACCCGAACCAGTCAAGTATCGCACTCCTGTCCGTCTACGACTCCACTGTCGCGCGTTCCCCGTCTCCGGGTCGTTCCTATCTGGGGCCTCGCCATCGTCCACCACCTTAGTGCACTCGATGCGGCATGGTCAACGTGGTAAACAAGCGAGAGTCATCGGTAGACGACTGTACGTGGAGAGGCTGACAGTGCGATGCACCACGTCCATGCACGCACACATGCAACTTCCTCATTTATGCGTGAAAAATTAATGTTTCCTCCCCCTAACAGCTGGGACCGACCAGCTACATCTTCGCACACAAGGAAGTGCATCCTTATTACGCGCAAAAATGATTCCACCCACTGACAGGCTGGACCCACCAACTACATCTCTGCACGCAAGCAAGTGCCTCCTTATTACGCGGAAAAAAAGGTTCCCCCCTGACAACTGAGACCCACCAGCTACATCTTGGCATGCAAGAAAGTGCCTCCTTATTACGTGCAAGAAAAATGATTCCTCCCGCTGCTAGCAGGGACCCACCTGATTTAGAGACTCACTTGTAGTCCTACTAAGTCGACGCGTTCCCATCGCTTTGTCAACTTAGTCAACAAATGATTCTAGCAGCAGTGACCATTGAATCTTAATCCAACTGTTGTGCTTCTTCTTCAACCTCTGGTCTACTTGCTCTAGCCACCCAAACCAGCTCCGGCTGTACCGCCTTCTCCACCCTCTCGTGGCCAGTTGTGCTACTGCGCAGGTATCACCGCCCCACACTACTCCCACCACTGGCCAGGCATTCCCTTCACTCACCCACACCCCATGTTATTTTCCGGCTACGGCAGCCTCACACCGCAGCCGAACCAATCAACCCTCGTACTCACTTCCGCGTGGGAAACAACTGCTTCGTTTTCCCTGGCTCCAGTTTGTTCGCTTCCTAGGCCTCGCCATCGTCCATCACGGTGGTGCTCTCGGCGTGCTGTCGTCAATGTGGTCAATGAATGACATCCCCCAAAATATTACTGTACGTGGAGAGGCTGACAGCTGAACCCATCGGCTACATCTTTGCATGCAAGGAAGTGCCTTCTTATTACACGAAGAAAAATGACAGCTGGGACCCACCAGCTTTATCTTCGCACACAAGGAAGTGCATTCTTATCCTCCTTGATAGCTGGGACCCACCAGGTTGAAGCATACGTACAGTTGTCTGTGCGGTCACAGACGTGTACGGACATACCGGTCGATCGGTCTGCCTACCACGATGAACCATGGCCGAGTAAGGAGCGGTAGCAGTTCAGGCAGTCCCGTCTAAATCCTGTACACATACGACGGCCACACTGCAAAAAAAGACGACCACGTACGTACATACGGACGTGGTCTCGAATGCGTCCTGTTCAACGGGAGCCAACCGGCTTGGACGGAGCAGCCGAAACGGGGTCTGGCATACCACAGTACGGAGGAAACGGACTTCTGTTCGACCGCCTATGGTCGAAAAAGATCATGTTCATCCGGAAGGGTCTGTCGTACCACAAAATGGAGGAAATAGACTTATGTTCGAGCTCCTACGGTCGAAACGAGTTCCTGTTGACCGGGAGGCGTTTGGCGTACCGCAAAACAGAGTTAATGGACTTCTCTTTGACCTCCTACGGTCGAAGGGTCCTATTCATCGGGAAGGGTGCCGGGGTACACAAACTGGGGTATGTGTTTTCCCCCTAATTTGTGCACGGACAAAGAGCCCTCGCCCAGACAGCGACTCGATGAAGGAATGGCTACGCCAACGAGCGTATCAAAAAGAACAAGTCAACATACAAGATCACACCTTGGGAAGGCTTCCCTTGTAATGCAGGACAACCCGGCCAGGTCGAGACCACCCCGAGGACATGTCCAAGACCGCCCCGGCAGGCATGCCGGGGCCAACGAGAGCAAAGGTGCCCGCCAAGGCACCACCGCTCCACCTCACCGCAATGCAAATCACCTATCAATGCGGTGTTGATGGCTTCTCGCCCCTCGTTGGTTACCCCAAGTGGAAGGTTTGAGATGCAGTGTAGCGGTAGTTTTCCCTTGGCAAAGATACCAAGGATCGAATTCCCCTGAGACTACAAGGTTCAAGAAGAAGGTGTCAACTTCTAGCGGTGCAACTAGCGATCAACCGGACCTGCACACAGATACAAATAACTTTGCTCCCAACGAGTACAGAGAGGTTGTCAATCCCTCCGGCCTTGTCGTTTACAAAGGATCAAACGCAAGAGATAATAGTGATAGGTATAACTGCAACTAGTAAGTAAGAACTGAAAGTAAATAGCGGATGTGATCAGTGATGGTAATATGGACCGGGGTCCCATGATGTTCACTAGTGATGTCTCTCTCCCAAAAGACAATAAAACAGCTATGTGAGGTAAACGAATTACAGCTGGGCAATTGACAGGATTATGTGCGCAAACCAATGCTAACTATGCTACAAAGAAAGGTAGAGGCTCAAAATCATGGGCGGTACGCCAAGGCAAGTAGACCGAAATCCATCTGCATCTACTACTAATCATCCACCTTGAGATATCTATCCAGAACATCTCGCAGGTATTAAGTTGCGAGTCCCATCCATAGTGTAAACTCAAAGCAACAGACAACTGCATTAAAAGAACTTTGCGTAAAGTAAACAATCCTTGCACCCGCGAGTACAAGCACCGTTGTTTTCCCCCTTGTGGCAACAGCACATCCCCTAGACTCATGTTTCTGTCACTCAAGCTAGTCATCGAGGGGCATGAACCCACAATCAAGCATAACGTTCCCTCTTGGAGTTACTACCTACTACTTGGCCAAAGCAATAAACAGCAACGGAGAACATGCAAGAATTACTCAAGAACATAAATATAAAAGAGGTAAATCAGTTATATTACTCACACACAATCTGAACATAATCTCATAATCCATCGGATCCCACCAAACTCATCATAGCAACAGCATAAGGATTACATATATGCCTCGATCATGTAGGGCAGCTCACGAGGTCTAATTAGTGAAGAACAAAGAGGGGAGGAGAACATCACATAGCTACTAGTCATGGACCCATGGTCCAAGGGAGACTACTCACAACTCATCCGGGAGGCGTCCATGGTGGTGGAGAGGCTCCCGGTGGTGATCCTCCCCTCCGGAAGGGTGCCGGGAAGAGTTCTCCTGGTTCTCCCGATCTTGGAAGCGCGGCGGCGGTGGAACAGAGATGAGATCGCGAAAAAGGGTTCCGTCCTCGAGGGTTTCGGGACGCGGTGTAAATATATGCCAAAGGGGGGCATCAGCGGAGGCCTGGGGGGCCCAGGCGCCCCCCGGGCGCGGCCAGGAGGGGGGCCGCGCCCCCAGGGCGCCTGGAGCCCTGGTGCCCCCCCCCTCCGACCCTACTTTGGCCGCACGGAAGCTTCCGGAACGCTGATTTTTTATATATTTTTCCGGGAATTTTTCTGGCAGTTTACGTAATGGGAAAACCTGAAATACAAAAACACCAGAAAACAGAAACTGGCACTGGGGTGCACTGAGTTAATAGGTTAGGCCAATTATGATCAAAAGTGTATGGAAGTGCATAAATATCATAGCAATATCACACAGAAGAAGCATGGAGCAAGCAGAAATTATAGATACGTTTTGGACGTATCAACATCCCCAAGCTTAATTCCTGCTCGTCCTCGAGTAGGTAAATGATAACAAGCATAATTTCTGTGGTGACATGCTATTAACCATATAAGGACTTTTTACATTCACATGACAAATGCTTACTGAGACAATGAATCTATAGTAATTAAGTTGCCTCATGAGAAAATCACAAAGAACTGAAAGTTTTACAATATGATACTAAAACACTCAATAGATTTGCAGTGAGCATGGTGTGCAAATATGACAAAGTGATATCTCGCTTGCCCCCTTTAGTGAAGCAAAACATAAATGCAGGGGCACCTCCAAGGTTTAAGTGACGACTAGATACAATGATTTCAGAATAAACGATATCATAATCATGCAAAAGCCAATGGTACTTTGGGACAATGCACATTACACTCAGAATGACAATCATGCTCTCAATAGTTGGTGCTTTAAAGAAGGTGGAGACTCTCGAACCGTGGCTTTTGTTGGCAAGGTTGAAAACCCGTGGTCGGAAACAAAAACTAAACATGTACCAGAGCTCTTGATTTTAATACAGAGGTAATAATTATTTTTTTAGATTATGCATATTTCGTCAACGAATGCTAGCAGATAACTCAATCACTTCTTGAGCTGGACAAGTTTCGAGGAACGGCTCCCGAATGAGGACGATCACATCCTCTTAATCTCCTTTGTTTATCACTGCCAAAGTTTTCTGATTTCTCATGAACAAAGCGTGAAGGAGGGTTTGTTTGTTGTATAATTTTTTAATGAGACGGGCGCACTCTATGCCAGTTCCTTCTCGTATTATGGGTTTGCACATTAGACATGCAATCCCGGGGTGAAGCTTGTCCAACTTAAAAAGATCATGAATTAACTACTACTTCCTCATGAGCTAAAACAGAGGCACAAAATAGAAATGCTTTTTTGAATAATTTCGAGATGGTACATGAAAGTCTTCGTTAGGAATGGCAGGTAAATACCATGTATAGGAAGGTATGGTGGACTCATATGGCATAACTGGTTTAAAGGATTTTGGATGCACAAGCAGTCAGTCCGCTTAGTACAGGCGAAGGTTAGCAAAAGACTGGGAGCGACCAACTAAAAGAGCAATGACGGTCATAATCATGCAGAGCGACAAAGCAACATTGAATCGGGCATGGAAGTTATATCGCTACTCAGAAACTAAAGATCATCAAGGCTTGATAGACTTTCTTTATAGTCTTAAATATGCGTGAGCATATGCCAAGTCAATCAAAATAAATTCCTGGAGGAAGATACCACTAAACCATACCACATCATAGGCAAACAAATCATGTTGGTACTTCAATAACACATTGAGAACCCCCCAGCTATTTGAGACTAACCATAAGAAAACATGAACTACTAAGCACCATTATGCACATAGCATTTTTATCATAGACATATCAACCAGTGCAACAGAAGCCAACTCTCTTAACAAGATAAGCATGATAACTAAAGAGAGTTCCAGCGACCAACTAAACAAAAGCTCTTTAAAAAGATAAGAATGAAAACTAAGAGCTGAACATGATAGTAGCTATTGAAAGACAAAGAACACACACAGCAAGGATAGACATGAAAATTCTATGTTATGTTCTAGGTTGAAGTGGAGCGTGTTTCTCTCCCACACAAAGAAAGCTGAGTTCCAACTCGTTATGAAAAGCAAGCAAAGCTAAAGAAAACTAAAAAGGAAACTAAAAGCAAGACGCTCCAAGCATAGCACATAACACATGAAGTGATAAAAATATAGTGGAACGAAAGACGAACTGATAATTGTTGATGGAGAAGGGGATGCACGGGGGCATCCCCAAGCTTAGACGCTTGAGTCTTCTTGAATATTTCTTGGGGGTGCACGGGGGCATCCCCAAGCTTGAGCGTTTGACACTCCTGAATCTTTTTATCATCTTCCCTCGCACACTTGAAAACTCCCTTCATACATAACTCATCATAATCTGATTAGCGAGGTTAGTACCCTTAATAAAATAATTGTTCCTTGCTGGAAATAAGGATATTCTTGAAGGTCTACTGTTTCTCAAGATTGCCAAAAGGTTTTTGCAAAGAAAAAGCAAGCTCAAGGTTTGCAAAATGAAGGAAAGGCAAAACAGGACAGAATCTGTGAAAAACAGACCAGCAGGTAGTAAATGATTTTTTCGGGGCACTTCTGCAACTCAAATCAAAAAACTCAGAACAGACGCCCGAAAGCCAATTGTATAGAGCACGCTGTCGAAACAATTCAGACCAAAAAGATGATCTGGTGATTTTATACGAATTTTTCTGTCCAAGGACAGAATCTGTTTCCTGGACAGCACGTCACAACTTTTGAACTTTCTTGCAATCAGAGGCTAAACTTGGCACAAAGCTGAAAAATAAAGATACAATGATGTTGCTACAGTAGTAACAAACATCAAGACCACTAAGAACTGAAAGGACAAGCTGAAAGCAAAGATAACAAGGGTTGTATCCCTAGAGCTCTTTCTTTATAGCCATAAAGATAGGCTTAAGACTTTAATGATGCTCTCGTAGGAATAAGAGTTGAAGAACAAAAGAGAGCATCAAGAAGAAAATACCAAACACATTTAAGCCTAACATGCTTCCTATGCATAGGAATATTGCAATAGAATAATTCATTGAAGCACAAAGCAATAAGCATAGGAAGACAAAACAAGTGGAGCTTCAAAACCTTCAACATAAAGAGAGGGAACTTAATATTATTGAAATATCTATAAGCATATGTTCCCTTCTCATAATAATTTTCAGTGGGATCACGAATAAACTCAACAATATAAGCATCACATAAAGCATCGTTACTATGATCCACATGCAAAAAGGTACTATTACTCTCCACATAAGCATCTTTGGGGAGCCCATGGTTAGGACTTTTTAGCATTAACGTTTTCAGTCTCCCCCAAGCTTGAGCTACGCTCTCTCCGTCATGAGGATAGAAATTATAAACATAATTCCTATTCTCATGGACTTCATGAAGAGGATAAAACTTGGAGTAAAAGAGAGACATAAGCTCTTGCCAATCAAGCAAGTGCGAGTTATCGAGAAGCTTATACCAATCTGAAGCTTTATCTGTAAGTGATACGGCGAACAATTTCCTCATGACAAACTCCATTGATACACCTGCAAGCTTAAATAATGAACATAGTTGTGACAGATATAGCAAGTGTTCACCGGGATGTCTGTCTCCTGCATAACGATTAGCCAAAACATAATCGATAATACCAGCCGGTATTTTATAGGGCACAATTTCAGTAGGAGGAGGAGCAACCACCACAGGTGTGGGGCGTCTTCCCACAAGCAACGAACTAAGATTGCAGTTTTCCATAAACATAACTAGTGAAATAAAAACAAGAAACAAAAAGATTTAATTGCAAGATCTAAAGATATACCTTCAAGCACTCACTTCCCCGGCAACGCCGCCAGAAAACTTTGCTTGATGGCTTCTCGCCCCTCGTTGGTTACCCCAAGTGGAAGGTTTGAGATGCAGTGTAGCGGTAGTTTTCCCTTGGCAAAGATACCAAGGATCGAATTCCCCTGAGACTCCAAGGTTCAACAAGAAGGTGTCAACTGCTAGCGGCGCAACTAGCGATCAACCGGACCTGCACACAGATACAAATAACTTTGGTCCCAACGAGTACAGAGAGGTTGTCAATCCCTCCGGCCTTGTCGTTTACAAAGGATCAAACACAAGAGATAATAGTGATAGGTATAACTGCAACTAGTAAGTAAGAACTGAAAGTAAATAGCGGATGTGATCAGTGATGGTAATATGGACCGGGGTCCCATGATGTTCACTAGTGATGTCTCTCTCCCAAAAGACGATAAAACAGCTATGTGAGGTAAACGAATTACAGCTGGGCAATTGACA
Source organism: Secale cereale (assembly GCA_902687465.1). Lineage (NCBI taxonomy): Eukaryota > Viridiplantae > Streptophyta > Magnoliopsida > Poales > Poaceae > Secale > Secale cereale. The sequence goes on along the minus strand of LR738712.1, from coordinate 319,756,559 downwards.
GGATTTTGTGCGCAAACCAATGCTAACTATGCTACAAAGAAAGGTAGAGGCTCAAAAGCGTGGGCGGTACGCCAAGGCAAGTAGACCGAAATACATCTGCATCTACTACTAATCATCCACCTTGAGATATCTATCCAGAACATCTCGTTGGTATTAAGTTGCGAGTCCCACCCATAGTGTAAACTCAAAGCAACATACAACTGCATTAAAAGAACTTTGCGTAAAGTAAACAATCCTTGCACCCGCGAGTACAAGCACCATTGTTTTCCCCCTTGTGGCAACAGCACATCCCCTAGACTCATGTTTCTGTCACTCAAGCTAGTCATCGAGGGGCATGAACCCACAATCAAGCATAACGTTCCCTCTTGGAGTTACTACCTACAACTTGGCCAAAGCAATAAACAGCAACGGAGAACATGCAAGAATTACTCAAGAACATAAATATAAAAGAGGTAAATCAAATATATTACTCACACACAATATGAACATAATCTCATAATCCATCGGATCCCAGCAAACTCATCAAAGCAACAGCATAAGGATTACATATATGCCTCGATCATGTAGGGCAGCTCACGAGGTCTAATTAGTGAAGAACAAAGAGGGGAGGAGAACATCACATAGCTACTAGTCATGGACCCATGGTCCAAGGGAGACTACTCACAACTCATCCGGGAGGCGTCCATGGTGGTGGAGAGGCTCCCGGTGGTGATCCTTCCCTCCGGCAGGGTGCCGGGAAGAGTTCTCCTGGTGCTCCCGATCTTGGAAGCGTGGCGGCGGCGGAACAGAGATGAGATCGCGAAAAAGGGTTCCGTACTCGAGAGTTTCGGGACGCGGTGTAAATATATGCCAAGGAGGGGCATCAGCGGAGGCCTGGGGGGGCCATGCACCCCCCCGGCGCGGCCAGGAGGGGGGCCGCGCCCCCAGGGCGCCTGGAGCCCTGGTGGCCCCCCTCCGACCCTACTTTGGCCGCACGGAAGCTTTCGGAATGCTGATTTTTTATATATTTTTCCCGGAATTTTTCTGGCAGTTTATGTAATGGGAAAACCTGAAATACAAAAATAGCAGAAAACATAAACTGGCACTGGGGTGCACTGAGTTAATAGGTTAGTCCAAATATGATCAAAAGTGTATGGAAGTGCATAAATATCATAGCAATATCACACAAAAGAGGCATGGAGCAAGCAGAAATTATAGATACGTTTTGGACGTATCAGGTGTCGAGCCTTAAGATGATTAAGTGGCCTCCACTAAGCACGTGGTAGCCCGTTGGAAGATAGACTACACTCATTTGACACCTGTCCAAAGACGTATCAAGATGATAAGCAAGAGGCAATTAAGCGGCGGGGTAGGCTTGCCGGGCTTCATCCTCAGCATGACACCTAGCAGTGCATTTAATGCACTTTTTCCTCACTGCCAGAGTTAGGTATGATTGCACTGTTAGCTATCTAATGACTGGATAAAGACTGTTCTGCCACTCTGGTCACCCATTAGCTATAAACAGAGGTCCAAGGGAACCTAGCGAGAGGATTTGGACCCTCGCACACTTATACGCGCATAGCTGCTCTTGTCGAGGACACCCTGTTGGGCTTGAGCACTGCATGCTCTTCATGTTCGTCCATCCAATCCACCAAAAACTAGGAGTAGGGCTTTACGCCTCACGGGGCCCAAACCTGGGTAAAAAGTACCTGTGTCATCACCATCGCGCTACCTCATGGCCTCCACTCTTCGCGTAACATGGTCTCCCCCACGCCGAAGCACAAAGGGGCTCATAGTCCCATAGGTGATCGTGTTCTCCCACGACATCGTTGGCATGCCAGTTAGGGGTAATCACTTACGCGAGCGCATCAATCTTTATCATCATCCTCTTGATCAATTGTTTCGAAGGAGAATAGCAGAGCCACTCCCTAGCCTCGTTCCTTCCAGGCCTTGTCGCTCGTTTCCGCTGCAATGACGGTGACAACAAGGGCGGGGAGCGACAGCATTGCGTCGCTATGGCATGCACAGCTAACGTGATCACCATGCCACCCATGGCCAGAAAGAGGAGCTTGGCATGCGGCGCCATCGCCCTCCTCGCACCCTCCTGAGGAGCGCGTCCAACCCCGAGGGACGCCACTCACGTAGACTAACGATAAAGCAGTAAGCAATTAGCCTCCTCCTTCATCCTCGCTCTTCAATGGTCGTGTCACGCAGTGGTGATGCCGCCAATGTCAATAAGCCCATGTGGATCTCGGTCCCGTATTTATCCCGCCAAGGATAAATCCTGAGTTGAGCGTTGGTGCATATCCATTGGTCGGCCCCCGGCAAGCGAGCCTCGGCAGAACTCGACGCGCCGGTGTATGCTTCACCCCCACCACCGAGAGATCATTGGAAACGACGGAAAAAGGGAGGAGTAAATTCTTTCCCTTTTCCATCGTATATCATCTCTCGCAAATATCTATGCTAACCCCTTCGGCTCATACCGGGGGTTGGTGCATAACTAATGGATTGCTTGGTCCCTCCCTTGTGCTCCTTCCCGTTTTTTATCTTTGCAAGGCAGGAATGGGTATGTGGGCACGATCTCCTCAAGAGACGTAAAGACGGAGCAGCGGCCACGGGTGTAAGAGAATATGTTATGTGTAATCAAGTGTCTTCTTGGCAGGAGGGGAGCATATACAAAAGCTAAGGTGGTGTGCTTATTAACTTTCCTTTAGAGCTTGCACGTGGCTATCCCTCGGAGAACCGGGGCTTCATATGGCAAAACTTTTGTACAATGGAACCTTACCGTACTTGTCTGTGCCCTCGTTTTGTTTCGAGCCTACTCAACAAAATGGGTAGTTACGTCAATTACTATTAAGAAAAACCTCATCAGCAGTGTATCCTCGCCAGCTAAATGCTAAGGACCCATTCCTCAAAGTAATCGCGGCAGCACGCTATTGGCAGGCAACCAAAGTACGTAAGGAAACTAGCCGTACGAATACCAATGGGTAAACATAAGAGGGATCGCGTACACTAGCATATAAACATTAGTTCAAACAAACATTAAAGCGACAACAGTACGGAGCCTAAAAACAAAATACATGTTGTGTCTTATTACAGGGCACCACCGTAACAAGAGTGGCTCAAGGATGGGCCTGGTGACCTCCAGGAACTCTTGGAACTGCGAGAACCTTGTCGACAACGGGGCCGGCCTTCGCCACGGCAGCAAAAATGTCGGCACCAGGCGGTAGTTTCTTGAAGCCATCGATAAAGTTGAGGAATGGGTGGAAGAAGGCGAGGTTGCTCAAAACCAAGAAGAGAGCGTGACGAGCAAGATTCTGGGATTCATTAGCGAAGCAGGTGTTCCTGTCGTCCTCGTACGTCTTCAGCCCCTCGATCAATCGCTCGAAGAAAAGTGTCAACTTGACATTTGGGACTTCGTGCTTGCGGACGAAGAAGACCCGACTCTTCATGCTCATTTTCGCGGTCTGAGCAGTAAGGCGTTGAGCGATATCCACCAAGCTCTTGACGGAAAGGTCACGCTGTTCAACTTGGTTCGCCGGTCTGTCCCCTGCATCTTTTTGAGGGTCCTTTCCTTGTTCAAGCCTGAGATCAGCAGCTTATCACGAGCCCCGGCAGACTCAATTTTCCTCTCCAAGGAGTCGTGCTTCGCCTTCATGTCAGAGATAGCGCCATTGGCAGTATCAAGGTCCTGCCTCTTGGAGGAAAGCTACGATTGTACCTCTTTCAATATGGTCTTTGCTTTCTGTCCTTCCTCTTTGAGAGCCGTGATCTCCTTGTTACTCCCGGCAAGGTCCTCCGTCAGGTGCTAACTTGATGTTCAAGTTCAGTCTTGGCAGCAGACACAATAGCTAGCTCATCGGTAACCTTCTTCAGTTGGGCCGCGCATTCAAGGGCCAGCGCGCGTGCTGAGATTGGCTCCGTGGTTGTCCTCTAGATTGTTAGTACGTCGTTGGATGCGGGTCTCCAACTCCTCTTGCTTTCCGTGAAGAGTGGCCTTGAGAGCTCTTCCTCGGAGGAGATGTTTGTCTCTATGTAGTCCAGAAGCGCTTCACGCTGCTTCAGCCGAGTCTCCTGGGTTGCAATGTCCTCCTTAGCCATAGCCAGCATCTCGTACTGCATCTTGAGATAAAGGATCTACTGGTTATACCACTCGCGCAGCTCATTGTCCTTTTCATTCAACTACTGCTCCATCGGGCCGGCAGAACTGTGTTGTGCCTTGATTGCATGCCACTTGAAACTGTACCTGCTCTTCACATCCTTGAATCCTTCCACCATGGACTCCAGAAAAGCCAAATCCTTGGCGCAGTCAGCAGAATCGTCACCTTCGTCGACTTCCCGGGATAGCGGCGCCAGTATGCGTCTGATCTCTTCGTCAAAGTTTGCATTCACTGGGGCAGATGAGCTGAGGGTGTCAGGACCAGACGAGGCAAGGACTAGTGCCAACTTGCATAGGGAAGATTACAGAGTCATGGCCAGTGGATCGCTCGAAGGAAGGGGCCACAAAGATTGGAGGGGGGCTTTCTCCTCGATGGTTGTGCCTATGCCAGACATGCTGTCGGGGGTTTTCTCAATCTCTTTTGGGGATTCCTGGATATCCACGGCAAACCGTCCATGGCCCTCTGCGACAGCAATCTTGGCTACTTCCTCTGCAACATCCTTTCTGATACTAGCCACCTCCTCTAAAAGCTCAGGTTCCTCAGTTAGCAAGGCTGCAAGTAGAATCAGCAGATGGAATAATAAGAAGCTAGATATTACTGAACCAAAGGCCTAGGAGTTAAGTAGTTCGAGTAGGTAGAAACAAAGACAAGTGGCTTACCCGACGGTGGTTACTAAGGAAGGACGCTCCCTTCCCCGGCAACGTTGGTTGCCGGCGTTTGGTCCACAGCCACACCCTCAGTGATTGTGGCCTCGGCATGAGCATCCTCCTAGGTGGAGGCCCTTGCTGGTGACCTCTCTACTTGAAATTGGGCCGAGGTGGGACTCTCTTGGCATGGCCCACCTGGCCGGCTCCTGCTTTCTCCTTTGGCGGGGGATGGGGCGTTCCTCCACTCCTCCACGAACAGATGAAGCTTGCCCCATGCCATGGCACCAAGGTATAGGATAGGGGCTCAACACGATGTCTCTTGCCTTGTCCCCCGCTAGGCCTATGCTTACAGAATGGCCCTATGCCTCCACGCATTTGGCTCGCTTGGCCCGCTCGGTGAGCGGTTCTTCATCTCTGCCATGACAACAAGACAAGACTAAATCAGCAACCAAATAAAGGATCCTCCAACAAAAAAAAGATTGGTCATTCTTCTTACTCTTGGTCCACAAGCATGATAACCAGTGCATACCCTGCAGGTGGTGGGGTCGCTGAGGGAGTCCTGGACTAAGGGGTCCTCGGGCGTCCGGCCTGTTATCCATGGGCTGGACTGATTGGCTCTGAAGACATAAAAGCCGAAGACCGTACCCATGTCCGGATTGGACTCTCCTTGGCATGGAAGACAAGCTTTTCAACCAACTATGAAGGTTCCTTCTTATGTAATCGACTCTATGTAACCCTAGATCCCCCCGGTGTCTATATAAACCGGAGGGTGTAGTCCGGAAAGGATACACTCATTACCATAGTCATACAGGCTAGGCTTTTAGGGTTTAGCCATTATGATTTCGTGGTAGATCAACTATTGTAGTACTCATATTCATCAAGACCAATCAAGCAGGAAGTAGGGTATTACCTCCATAGAGAGGGCCCAAACCTGGGTAAACATCGTGTCCCCTGTCTCCTGCTACCACCGACCTTAGACGCACATTTCGGGACCCCCTATCCGAGATCCGCTGGTTTTGACACTGACATTGGTGCTTTCATTGAGAGTTCCACTGTGCGGTCGAGGAAAGGTTCGATGGCCCCATCAATCGTCGATAGTGACGCTGTCCAGGGAGAAACCTTCCTCCCTGGACATATTTTCGTATTTGGCGGCTTCTACTGCATGCCAACTCGCTTGGCCATCTGGAGCAGATCGACAGCTATGCCCCTGCCCATTGTCAGATTCGGGAGCTTGAACTGCGTCACAGACATCCGAGTGAAGACCTGATCTTCGACGGATTTGAGACCCCGGCGATTGCTCCCCCTCGCTCCGATCAACATGACTTAAATATGTCATCGGATCACATCCAGGAGATGGACACTATTGCTGCAACAGCCTTAAATCCAGAGCAGATTGTGCCATCCGAGGCCACAGAGCCCGCGGCGTTAGAACTGCACACAGACTCGACACCTGGCAATGTTTGCGTCAACGGAGCTCCGGACTCGTCTCCGGCTATAAGTTCCAAACCACGTATGCCTGCGGACACGGAGCTGGATCGGTTATCGATTTTCGAATTCGGTGCCGCAGACATGTTCCAACACTCACCCATGGGCGACGTGCTAAACTTGTTCGAAAACCTGTCCTTGGCGGGGGACCTACAGCCGAACAATGCCCGATTCGAACTAGGGGCTGAAGACGGATAATTTTGCTTCCCACCCGCCACCCACTTCATAGCCACTGTCGAGGACTCAACCGACATACGCGATTATGGCTCCGAAGACATCGACGGTATAGACGACGATGCCAACAAGGAGCAAGGCCAAGACCCGCCATTCACGGGACGTGGGATGACCACCTCTTCGTACGACGCATGCATGGTTGATAGACCCAAAAAAGCTGGCGATGATGACAAAGAAGACCCAGTTGAGAATAAACCTCCTGAGACACACTCTAAATACCGGCTACCTAAACGCCAAAATAAGTCACATCGCAACATCGCTGGCACCAGAGAAAACAGCACTCTGGACGACGCCGAAAACAATGAAGACCCTGTTGGAGCAAGATCCGAGCAGGAGGAATAAGAAAACGGATAAGCCAACCCCGATGAACAGGCCCTGCCCAGCGACAATTCGGAGGACAACATCTACCTTCCGCTCTCCGAAGATGAGGTAAGCCTCGGCGGCGAAGAATTCATCGTACCCAAAGAACCTCGAGCGGGAGCGCTTCAAGCGCATGCTAATAGCTACTGCAAGGAGTCTGAAAAAGAAGCAGCAGCAACTTCAAGCTGAGCAAGACCTACTCAACGATAGATGTACCGAAGTCCTGGCCGCCGAAGAATACGGCCTTAGTGGCCCAGCCAAAAGCTACCCGAAGCATAGATTGCTACCTCAGATCGATGACGAGGCATTGGAGCCCGTACCATCATCACACAATGCGGCAGCTCATCGACAACTCTGTCCGGATAAAAAGGGAACTCAAACCGAACACCAGACCGCCCCATCTCGCCGTAAAAGCAAGAATAACTCAGCTTATGGTTGTACAGAAGACCATCGACGGGACTAGGACAGTAGGGCAGGACATGCAAGATTGATCTACGGATCGCGAGGGCATATCTTGACACGCGACGAGGCTACCTATTCGGACATGACAAACCTAGCCACGCCCGAGCTGAAAATGGACTCCTTCGGAGTTACGTCGCAGTCTGGCCCTACATAGAGGCGCCGCACACCCTCTTTGCTTCACTGACGAAATAATGGATCATGAGTTACCCGAAGGGTTCAAACCCGTCAATATTGAATCTGACGACGGAACAACCGATCCCGCGGAATGGATAGAAGATCTCATCCTCCACATCCATATGGCCCGCGGAGACGACCTCCACGCCATTAAATACCTCCCAATAAAGCTAAAAGGGCCAGTTCAGCACTGGTTAAACAGCCTGCCTGAAAATTCCATAGGAAGCTGGGAAGACTTGGAAGAAGCCTTCCTTGACAACTTCCAAGGAACATATGTCCGGCCACCGGACGCCGATGACGTAAGTCACATTGTCCAGCAGTACGGCGAGTCAGCCAGGAAGCTCTGGACTCGGTTTTTAGTCAAAAAGAACCAAATCGTCGACTGTCTGGACGCGGAAGGCCTCACAGCCCTCAGACACAGCGTCCGGGACGAATGGCTTACACGCCACCTCGGTCAAGAAGGACCTAATTCCATGACAACCCTCACCACTCTAATGACCCGTTTTTGCGCAGGAGAAGATAGCTGGCTCGCTCGTAGAGGCAACAGCGCCAGCGACCAGGGCACTTCCGGAATCCGAGACGGCAACGGAAAGCCACGACGAACCAAACATAACAATCGCAATGATAATGAAAGATCACGCGTCATAGCGGTCAACGCCGAATTCAGCAATCCCGAGCCTGGTCAACGGAAGAAGCCATTCAAGGCAAACCAAGACGAACCATCCAACATAGACAGGATATTGGACCGACCCTACCAGATTCACGGCCACCCCGATAAACCATCCAATCATACTAACAGAAACTGCTGGGTCTTTAAGTAGGCCGGCAAGCTCAACTCCGAGCACAAGGGGAGGAGGCCGCCAGGCGACAGGGACAACAGAGAGATTCACCAACGAAATGCCAGGGGTCAGAGGCAATCTCCACCCGAGGATCGACTATTCCTGGAGCGAAAATAGCAGTCCGGCTTCCGCCGCCCACCTCGTACACCTGCAAAATTTGTACCGCGCATACATCAGTACGCACTCAAGATACCATGGGCATTGGTGGAAGCACACTACGGACAAGACCGCAAGCATCCCCGTAACACCTTTTATCTATCTCATTTTTATTTCTTCCTTCACTATCTCTTAAAAAACAGGTGACGAACAGGGCAAAACATTTCAAACTAACTCTATCGGAGTTCAGACCCGCAAACTCAACGAAGGGGCTACTTCTGTCAAGGATTCCCCCTCGCCGAGGACAGGCAACGCAGACGTGCGATAGGAGGTCCAAAATAACTTTTTGTAGACCGTACTCCTTATTTCGAGCATGTACTATGCCTCCTCCTCCGCCCCCGACCCCGAGCATGTCAAATAGCCGGGGTTGAGGTCTTTATATATAAAGTAATCATTGGCATATCGCTCAGGTCCCAGTAAAAAGTATCCGAATTAATCATCCATATTGTCTCGCCAATGAACATGGCTCCTATGGTTGCTTCATAGATATACCTTGGCATAACCTGCCAGGGGCTCGGTATGGGAACAAATGAGTCGCCAGCAAAAGTCCGAACAACTCTATAGCGTACTTCAGCGTCACAAGTTTGGCCTTATATGCATCAGCTCTGAATCATTGTCTTAGGTCAATAGTTGGGATGCCCGGCTCCTGTGCTTGCTACCCTACGTTCCGCTCCATCGGCTAGGGTAGTAAAGGGAGAACTACTGCGATTGTGCTTTTGGTTCATCTGGTCAAGTACCTCAGTAGAGAAAGCCCAAAAACTGACTGTCATGATGCGGCGAGAGCTGGTCGACCACTTGACGACTTATTGGAATCTTTCACGATTCTCCGTGTCACACGAGGGATCTTTTTCAGATCAAATATGTAAGGCATCGTATTCTAATACACCGTATACATACCATGGGCTATGTCATAGCCCCACCATAAAACTCCAATGGCTAAGTGAAAGTGTTAACGTCCTATAGTCCGATTACCTAGTTCGCCGCATTATCACCTCCTTCATGGACAAAGACGTTGGATAAAGAGTGATTAAATTCTTTTCCGAACACCCCCGTACTTCCTACGAGGGGGCTAAAGCCGACGACTGCAAAACTTTCAGATTATATTAAAACGGCCGCACAGGAGGAATTCAAGCTTTCGAGCAAAACATAAAAATAGATTAACTATAAAATTGTCTTTTACAATTCTCATACACCTCACTCGAACATTATGTCCTTCAAGCACTGACCCTCTATTAAGCAGGCGGCCTCTAGGATGTCTCCAAAATAATGCTCCGGCTCAGGACGGTCCTTGCCCTTGGGTGGACTCTTCGCCGCAACATCGATGGCCTTCATCTTCCCCCAGAATGTTTTGACTCGGGCAAAAGCCATCCGTGCACCCTCAATGCACGTCGACCACTTCACAGCGTCGATACGCGGCACCGCGTCAACAAGCCTTTGCACCAAACTAAAGTAGCTATTTGGAACAGGCTCGGTTGGCCACAGGCGGATTATGGCGTTCTTCATGGCAGCACCGGATATACTATGAAGCTCGGCCCATTGGGACATATGTTCAATCAGCAACAGATGGCGCTTTGATGCGCCAAACTGTGACCAGAAAAGATTCTCCGTTGCATACACCTTTCGCGCTTGGTAATACCGTGCCACATCAAAAGAACTCTTTGGCAAGTCTAAAAACTCGTCCGAAGAACTCCACACACGGTCAAGCTGAGCATAGTTCGGATCGCCGAACTTAGTCTGTAGCAGAAAGGGCTTACCAGCCGCAATCTCCCTAGCTTGCCGGATCTCCTCACGGGCCGCTCTGGATTCCAACCGCGCTTCTCTCGCCTCTCGTAAGGCCTTGTCAAGTTCATCCACTTTGGCTTCATTCTCCTTCTCCAGAAATTCATAGCGGCCAGTAGCATTTTTTAGTTCGAGTGCCATCGTGGATATCTTCTCCTCATCTCGGCGCCGTGCAGCTTGTTCAGCTTTTAACTCCACTGATGCCTTTTCGGCAGCCGCATTGCTACACCGAGCCTGCTCCTTGGCTCGGGCCTGCTCCGCTCGAAGAACTTCAGCGGCAGTAGCACCATCTGCAGCCATGCATATTCCACCATATAACTTTTAGCATCATGCTTATACCACAAAAATGTATGGGGTTCCCCAAATACATACCTTGCGACTCGTCAAGACGCATATTGATTAACGTAAGATCGTCCCCCGCTATATCCAGATTCCGCTGCAGCTCGGCAATATCCATAGTCCGAGAAGTGGCCAAGGGGGAAGCAGCCTGTGTTCAAGTTCACGAGGTTAGTCCTCGAATGATTCTATTTGATCCTCTGTTTGCTTCCCATTGGAAGCCAACTGGAGACTCATGGGCTATTACCTATACACAGGTGCATCTTCGCAAATAAAACATAACTGAAACATTATATCACAAACCTCGAAGCCTTTTAGCAGGCTCATGAAGGCTTCATTTAATCCGCTTTTCGTGGACAAAATCTTCTCAACCACTGTACCCATCAAGGTAAGTTGTTCTCCTGAGACAAATGCTTTTCGCAACATGTCTCGCATTATATCCGGAGCCTCCGGGTCTCCGGAAGCCGCTCTAGGAGCACAGCCATCCTTTGAAGGAATCAGTCTACCCGTCGCGAGAATCACCGCCGGCTGTGAGCCAGACAGTCTGGGTCCTTTATTATCAGCCCCAGCATCCCGGATGGTCGGAGATCCACCTTCGGGCACTGCCTCTTTCATCCCCCGCATAGCTTGTTGATCAAGAAAAACCCTCCGTGATGACACTTCAGAGTCTTCCGCCCTATTAGGCGAGGATGTTGGGGGAGGCATCTCGCTCTCCATCAGCTCTGGGAGGAGACCTCCCGAAGAAGAGGATTGCCTAGAAAAACTCTGTGCCGACCTATAAAAATGCGCGGACACGTTACGTATATCTTCGGTAACGACGAAGGAGCGGGAAGCTATTAAAGTACCCCCGATTCACTTATAATTTGGTCGAGGGCTTGTCCCCATGGTGGAGCTGTTCAACGGCGTCTCTTTCCAAAGCCAAGCCGCTCGACGGTGGCATCTTGCCTCTGTTGGGAAACCGCCCTTCCCAACCTTCGGAGGCGGCTCTTTTCCTCCTTCTCGGAGAAGGGATACTGGCTCCTCTTTCGCCTCTGTCTTCAGGCGAGGAAAGGTCGATTTCTCCGAACTCAATATCCTACTTACCTCTGGAACAAAGGTCATCTCGGGTCTTCTCACTCTCCTCTTTACCCTCCCCTGCCGGCACCTGGTATGGTGCCGAGGCCAGCATCCTTGTTAACATGGGACTAGCTGAGTCTTCGGGAAGAGGAGCCGGACACCTAATCTGGTCCACTTTATTTATCCAGCCCTGAAAAAGGATGATTCGGTCAGTGTCTTATCACTAGGTGTCTGATTATGAGGTGTTCGGCGAACGGGTTCTTACCGGGGTGTCCGGATGGTTACAGTCTAGGCCGACATCTTTGGTGGTGTCCGACCATTGCTTTATTTTCCCGAAAAATAATCTCCACATTCCTTCGTGCGTAGTACCAAAGAAGTGCTGAAGATTATGCGGCCCTTCTGGATTGAACTCCCACATGCGGAGAGGCCATCGCTGGCACGGCAGGGTCCGGCGAACTACCATTACTTGAACAATGTTGACGATATTGATGTCCCTCTCAATGAGGTTTCGAATGCAGCTTTGCAAAACCCGCACCTCGTCCGTTGATCCCCAGTCCAACCCCATATTAATCCATGATGCAGGCTGAATTGGGGGGCTAGATTGAAATGCGGGTGCAGCTGCCCATTTGGAGCCACGGGGATCGGTGATATAGAACCACCCCTGCTGCCATAAATTGGAAGACTTGGCAAAGGATCCTTTCAGCCAAACAGCGTCGGTGAGCTTGCCCGCTATGGCACCGCCGCACTCTGCCTGCTCCCCCTCTATCACTTTCGGCTTCACATCGAAAGTCTTGAGCCACAAGCCAAAGTGCAGAGGAGTTCGAAGGAAGGCTTCGCACGTGACGATAAACACCGAGATAAGAAGAATAGAGTCTGGTGCCAGATCGTGAAAATCTAGCCCATAGTAGAACATGAGCCCTCAAACGAAGGGATTAAGTGCAAACCCTAACCCACGGAGGAAGTGGGACACGAACACGACCCTCTCACCGTATCTGGGGGTGGGAATAACCTGCCCCTCGGCCGGAAGCTGATGAAGGATTTCTGCGATTAGATACCTCGCCGCCCGAAGCATTGCAATATCCCCCTCCGTGACAGAAGAAGCCAACCACCGGCCTTAACGGCTGGATCCGGACATGATTGGAGCTTGTGGCGATTGAAACCTGGGTGTTGGAACTCGGGGTAGCAGGGGTTGAGAAAGAAGAAAGCATGAAAGAAAAAGACGGGTCTGTACCCCTATATAAAAGGCCACGAATATCGAATGTCTCCTCCTAGGCCTTGAAACTTACGTGTTCCCAAGGAGTTGAACCCAAGCGATGGTTGGGTTACCCACGTCCGGGTTGATAAGAATCCCTTAAAAAAAGGAGAGACACGATCTCCGTTTGGATAAGACATACCAATGAAACCATGTCTCGAGACGTGGGACGACGGGCCAGCTAACGGCTCGAAAATAACGGTCGAGCAGGCGTGATGTCATATTACCAAAAAGTCGTCAGCGGATCGGACTTGTGAAATATTACATCCTCTGCAGTTGTGTATACAGGTCCGGATACTATCATCATGTCCGTATACTATCATGGAGTTCGGGAAGAAGGGAACCCGCCTTGCAATGCCGAAGACAATTTGCGCGCCGGACTCCTTGTCATTGAAGCCAGGTTCAGGGGCTACTGAGGGAGTCCTGGACTAAGGGGTCCTCTTGCGTCCGTCCTGTTATCCATGGGCCGGACTGATGGGCTGTGAAGACATAAAAGCCGAAGACTATACCCGTGTCCGGATTGGACTCTCCTTCGCATGGAAGGCAAGCTTGGCAACCAACTATGAAGATTCCTTTTTATGTAACCGACTCTATGTAACCCTAGATCCCCCAGTGTCTATATAAACCGGAGGGGGTAGTCCAGAAAGGATACACTCATTACCATAGTCATACAGGCTAGGCTTCTAGGGTTTAGCCATTATGATCTCGTGGTAGATCAACTCTTGTAATGCTCATATTCATAAAGATCAATCAAGCAGGAAGTAGGGTATTACCTCCATAGAGAGGGCCTGAACCTGGGTACACATCGTGTCCCCCGTCTCTTCCTATCATCGACCTTAGACGCACAGTTCGGGACCCCCTACCCGAGATCCGCCGGTTTTGACACCGACAGTCATTGTGCTCATTTTCAGGGTCGAAAGAGCAGAACTTCCCATCAACCTTGGACTTGCTGGTGGAGCCGAGGTCCCTGGCGGGGTCGAGCTTTGCGAAGACGCTCGGCTTGACTGGGGGCTCAAACCAACCCCCATGACGGCATGACGCTTTGCGGGTGGGGTATGAGACTTTAGCGGGCGAGTGGAATGGCGGGGTGCCACCTCTAGCTTGTCGCCCTTGTGGGTGATCTTCTTCACTCTCCTTGCGACCGACAAGGAGGCAAGAGCCGCTGCTCCCCGGCTGGCTACTTGGGAGGGCATCGCCCTAGCTATGGCTCTGAGGTTTGTGGACCCATTGCAAGCCATTCCTCCTCCGCCTCAGGCTGCCCTGCCTCCTTAGCCCCACCTTCCTCTTGGGTCCATGCCGTCGTGGCTTGAGGAACTCCAGCCCCGGCAGGGTTGATCCCGGAAACCTCCTCCGTGTCGAGCTCCTCTCACCCTTTGTCAGAAGAGCTCTCACTTTCAGTGTCCTCCTCCTCCTCTTCCCTAGCAGCCAGGAGTGCTTTGTCCTCTTCCATCCGCTTCGCGATGAACGCTGCTTCAGCCGGGGAGGTGCGCTTGACCAGATCCTTCTCCACCCTGATAGCCCTTTCTTCTACACTGGAGACCCACTCTATCTCTGCATCCAAATCAGGCAACTACCAGTCACTCGCAACTCCGTACGCGATGCAATCGGGCATCCATTTTAGGATTTGGTTCCATAATGAATTGAGATGCAGAGGGACAACTCCTGTCGGTAGATGAAATGGCCCAAGGCTATGGAATAGCTGCTCAAACAGCCAGTCATGGCCATATATCGACAGGTTGTTGACGGGTCCTGGGTACAGACGCATCCTTTCGGCAGAAATCACATACACCTAGGCAAACCTATCCCTCTTCTGCAGCGGCCCGATGCGGCGCCGGAGGAAATCAGCCCCCACCTCGATAGTTAGCCCGGCATCTTTGAGGCGGGTGATCATGTTCAGCGCTAGGCGAAGCCTATCGTTGGTGAGGCACATCTTACTCCAGTCACTGTCGCGCGTCACATATTTAGTTTGCGCCACGCAGAACTCAGGGGCGTCCTTGTCCTAGATCCAGCACCAGTCAGCTCTCCATTCCTCCCATTTGTTGTGCTGCTGGCCGAGAAGGTAACCCCAATCTTCCTTCTTGGACCAGGGAATCCAGCTTATGTTCCTCGAGCGGTGGGATTTGTCCTCTATCCATGGGGTGAAGAAGTGCCGGAACAAATCCACATTGGGGGCGACTCCGATGAAGTATTCACACAGATGGGCAAAGATCGCCATGCACGCCACTGCATTGCGCATGAAATCCAGAAGGTGGAATCCATACACCGTCATCATGGCGTAGAAAAAATCAGAGAAGGGGGAGTGAGGCCGCAGAGGAAGTATGGCCAAAAAGCGGTACGCATCCGATTGGGTTTTCTCCATCTCCCTGTCTGGCAGAACCACGGACGCTCCATGCCCTTTCAGGTCTTCCCTTCCCCACATATAGGCATACCTAGATATCAGGGTGTTGCCATCCAAGCTCGATGGGAAGAATACCACATCTTTCTGTCGCCGCTTGTCCAGTTCTTCCGCCCTATTCTTCCCCTCCGCCGTGGTGTCCCTCATGGCGACTGGCTGCTTCCCCTTCACGGCACATGTCTTCCGCGCCATCTCTTGAGCTTGCAGGAGGGGGAGGCGAAGGATCTAGTTGAGCTTTGGGGGCAAATGTTGGTGATGGAGGTAGTTGTGTGGCTTGAGGAAGAAGCTGAAGGGAGAGGAGATAGATGTGAATGAGCAGCACCCCTTCGCATTGCCCTTTTTATTGGGAACCAGCACGGGGGCTCGCTCTTCACTATCTCTTCTCAGAAAAGTTGTCGTTTTTACAGGCGCATATCCCATTAACTGCTACTGCTTCACGACCAAAAAACCCGCGGTAATCACGCAGAGTGGGCGTTGGATTGACTGGTCATCATAACCACCTATGTGTCGGCGGCATTTCTTCGACACATGTATATGCACTGTTTGGGGTGTAACCCAACATGCCCAGCAACACGTATGGCTCAGGTCTGGGGGTTCTGTCGGGGTATACAAACCGGGGTATGTGTTTTCCCCCTGACTTGTGCACGGACAAAGAACCCCCGCCCCGACAGCCAAGACTCGACAAAGGAATGGCTATGCCAAGGAGCGGATCAAGAAGACCAAGTCAACATGCAAGATCACACCTTGGGAAGGCTTCCCTTGCCGGGTAGGAGAGACCGGCCAGGTCGAGATCGCCCCAAGGAAAAGTCCAAGACCACCCCGGCAGGCTTGCCGGGGCCAATGAGTGCAAAGGTGCTGCCAAGGCACCATCGCCCCACCTCACCACAACGCAAATCACCTATCAATGCAGTGTCGAGCCTTCAGATGATTAAGTGGCCTCCACTAAGCACGAGGCTGCCCATTGGAAGACAGACTACACTCATTTGACACCAGCTGAGAGGTGTGTCAAGCTGATCAGCAGGAGGCGATTAAGCGGCGCGGCAGGCTTGCCGGGCTTCATCATCAGCATGACACCTAGTAGTGTATTTAATGCACTTTGTCCATACTGCCAGAGTTTGGTATGATAGCATTGTTAGCTATCTAATCATTGGATAAAGACTGTTTTGCCACTGTGGTCACCCCTTAGCTATAAAAGGAGGTCCAAGGCAACTTAGCGAGGGGATTCGGACCCTCACACACTTGTAGCATGTAGCTGCTCTCCCCGAGGCCACCCTGCCGAGCTTGAGCACTCCGTGCTCTTCGTGTTCGTCCATCCAATCCAGCAAAAGGCAGGAGTAGGGTTTTACGCCTGACGGCAGCCTGAACCTGGGTAAAAACCACCCGTGTCATCGTCGTCGCGCCGCCTCATGGCCTCCGCTCTTCGCGCAACGTGATCTCCGCCACGCCGAATCACAAAGGGGCTCATGGCCCCATAGGTGATCGTGTTCTCCCACGACCAGGGGTGTGGCATACCACAAAACTGGACTCCACGAGCTACTATTCATCCACCGTCGACCTCCACTAGCCTCCACAAGACACAATTCATCCACGGGCTATTGTTCATCCAGCCTCCATCGGCTACAGTCAACTAGCCTCCATGAGGTCCTATTCATCCACCCCCAAGTGGCTAGGGTGTGTGGCGGCCTCCTCGTGGTCCTGTTCATCCAGCGGCAACTGCGTATTACCACAGGGTCCTGTTCATCAAGCGGCAACCGCCTACACACCGCCAGGGTCCTGTTCATCAAACCCCCAATGGGAACTGTTCATCCACAGCCAACCCAACTGGCTCGACTCACCACTTCTCGACTCGCTCTACGTATCATGCTGTGGCAGCAACAGGCATTGTACATCCAGAGGCAAACCTGCTAGCTACGTCTCACACACGGGGGTTCGATCGGCTTTGGTAAGCAGTAGCAACGATCGATTGGGTTTAGTTAGCAGCAAAGGAGTCGGCTGGGTTCAGTTAACAATGAAGGGATCGATCGATTAGCTTCACTACGTACATAGCTGTAGGCGATCGCTCGGGTTTAGTAAGTGAACGCCACTCACTCGGGTTCAGTTATAGCGACACGGCTCACACCACATGCGCGTACGCGATAGAAATGTGCAAACCACACGGCATCGCTCAGCGCCGACCACCCACTGTAACAAGGGAACTCCACGAAAATTTCATCGCCCTCACTTCTACCATGATTTTTTATGTCATGGATGGCCCAAAGAATGTCATGCAAATGCGTCGTCGGCCCGCCCAGGACGAAAAGAATATTTTTTATCATATATGTGAGCCAAAAGGCGCAAACATCCATATGACCGTGTCGCTAGCATCCATATGATAAAGAACCCGGGTCGACATGGATAGTTGTGAACCAAGGTGGCACAATCGTATGGGACATGCATACGTAACCCAACAGTGAACATTTCGGTCATCAACGTATGAACCAAAGTCGTACCAAGCTACAAGGAGTTAAAGGATCAACGGGTGACATTTTCCTAAAGGCACAGACACAGGATCAAAGAAGAATACATGCTGGCCAATCCCAGTGTTTCGGAGCAGTAGAAAACTACTATGGATCAATGGAAGCACTAGGGATCATTTCCTCATAAGAAAGGCTACCAAAGGCAAACAACTAAGTGTCGAACCGCACACGTAGCAATACGTGTTACACGTACGCATAACATGCAAGTTTGTGTTGTACAACAATGCATCACAACATAACTCAACAACTCATATAGACAAAGGCCTAGAAGAGCCAACATATCATTACATTACAAATAGGGATCACATGACCCAACATACAAAGCATACAAGCAACGGAATCATAACATGTCTGAGTACAAAAAACTACAAATGAAAAGGACTGAGAAGCCTGACTATCTACAAGGGACCCTCCCAAGGGTACAAGATCATAGCTGAGGTAACAACCTACTCGTCGAAGTACAACGAAACTACTAGCGAGACATAAGTCTCCTCTACAAAACATAAATTAAGAAAATGTGAGTACAAATGTACCCTGCAAGACTTACATCAGAACTAGCTACATATGCATGAGTATGAACAAATGGGTGGTGGACTTTACCTGCAGCAAGCCAACTTTGACTCGGTTGCTATCCTGTACTACGACTGCCAGTAATATCTTTGAGGTGGCGCACGCGAGTCCACATATTCACCATATCAATACACCACTATGGATCCTATCCCGTCTCCCTACGAGAAGGCCATCCATAGCACTCACACTTATCTTGCGCATTTTAGAGTATCCACTTCAAGTTATCTATGAACCATATAAGCTTTCCAAGTAGTCCTTATCCACGGACGCGGCTATTCGAATATATCATATTACCCTGCAGGGGTATACCTATTCACACATACTCTCACCACTTACCACCATGTACACGTTATGTATCTCGGCAACCTTCAAGCGAAAGCCTGGCGAGGGTGTCAGCTACGACTTGACTAACCACACAAGACTCTAGTCCAGGTTTATCGCCTATCTGAGGTTGAACACGCAAGGGAAGTCCGGCGGAAGTTTCCATCACGACCCCAAACAATTTGTGAAGGGTTCCCAAGCCCACCTCGCGGATGGACCTACGCTTGGTACACCATGCCATGGTGCCTCGTCTGTCCCAAGCCCACATGTACCTGGTGCCACTTGGTAGACTACTAATACAACCTACAAACGCCAGAAACTAGTTACAACTCCTGGACAGAGACCGAGGTGATTTATAAGCCGAAAGGGGTCGAGTTACCAGAACCCAATGTGTGGTAGTAACTGTCTTGGATCACAAACACAGAACTCAGTTCTTGAGGACGGTTTCAATGAGACAACCCACCATGTACTCCTACATGGCCTCTCATCGCTACCTTTACGAAATCATGTTCACACACTTAGCTATCAATAGTAGGACATGTTCAACACCATTCCAATCCATCTTGGATGGGTTAGAACTAACACAGCTCTAAGCATAACAGGCATAACAAGCAAGCATTAATGAGTAGTCACATCATGGCTCAAACAACTCCTATTCATGCTAGTGGGTTTCAATGATTTATTCTGGCAAAGACAAGTCATGCACATGAATGGGTTCAACTACCACAACATGTAATAGTTGAATCATTGTTGTCCTAATGCAGTAAAAGAGAGCAGGAGCGAGAGAGTGGGATTGTATCAGAGTGATCAAGGGGTTTTTCCTTTAGTGGCACTTCTGAAGATAGCATTGAGTCTTCATTAGTGACATCGATCTGAACGTCGGAAAACGTCTACCGAGAGGGAACAACACCGGCAAACAAGAGGGAACACAATTACTGCAATGCAACAATACGATGCATGATCATGCCATGGCAACATGCTGTTATTTGAGGTACTGTAGCTAGCAACAATTTAAATGAATTTGGTTTTACCCCAAGGCTCAAATTCAAACTCCACATAAGATATTTAAAACACCATTTATTTAATTGTCCTATATAGTGGTTGTAAGTTGTTCAAAAATGCATGGAAATGCCATAATACAGATTCTTCATATTTTTCTGATATTTTTTCATATCTAAATTATTTCATTTGGAGTTACAGTTGATTTTATATGATTTTTAGAAGTTCATAACATTTTCTGAAATTTCCAATTTATTTAGAATATGCAAATTCCAATAAATGTATTTATGATGTCAGCATTTCGTCATAGTGACTACATCAGTCAACAAGCCATCTAGAGTCAAACCTGACAGTGCGGCCCACGTGGCAGTGGCTCGAGGAGGTCATTAGCGGGGTGTTTAGGCCCTAATGGCCGGTTTCACCACCGGTTAGCCGCCGATGACTAGAAGCCACGACAGAGGGCTTCAGGAATCGCCATCCAACTTTAATTTTTAGAAGGTAGTGGGAGGCTGCGGGGTGGCTGGAGCTTGATGGCAATGAGCTCATGGCAGCAGCCGGAGCACGGCCTCGATGGTTTGGTCAGTATAGTGCACGGGGAAGCTTGCGGAGGGGCTCTCTGGACTCTTGGGAGTGCGCTGAGTGCACTCATGGGCTTGGACGCAAGCAGCAATAGTTGTAGCCGCAGCGGCGCCATGGCCGGCGGCTGAAGCTCACGGGATGGCGGGGCTATGACCTAGAGGGCGAGTGCGACTAGGGCAGAAGGGGGAACCTACACGTGTGCTCACATCACATCCGATGGCATCGTCTGCAAGGTCGGGGGCGGTCGGGTTGATGCAAATCGACGGTGGAGCTCTTCGGGCAATAGAGGCGAAGATGACGACATTGGCGACAAAGCGGAGCGCTCCAACTCGTTTCCTTAAGCATGGAGATGAGGTGCCCGATGGAGAAGCTTTTGGAGACGGCAATGCAGCGATGGGAGGATGGTGGCTACGTGTACGTTGGACAGCGGCCGGCGGTTGCTCTCGGATGGAGCTCAGGGAGGAGCTAGAGAAGAGGGGGGAAGCCAGAGAGGTGAGGGGAAAGTGAGAAAGCTCCTGCACGTTCCAGCAGTGAGGGGATATGACAGGGAGGAAGCAGGAGGAGGCTGCGGGTGGCTGCACGCTCGCCACGCAGTTGCCTCGCCTTTTGGCACGAGGTTGAAGAAGGAGGCCGCTCCAGTGGGTTGGGCTTGGCTTGGAAGGTGAGCACAAACTCTCTCTCTTTCTATTTTGTTTTCTATTTTTCTAATTTTTGCAACTTGTTTTTTTATTTGATTTTAAAATCAAATCATTTCTAAAAAGATTGAAACTTTTTATGGGCTCTCTAAGAATTATTTCGAAGGCCCTCACTAGTTTTCAGAACATTTGGGGCATTGAAAATATGTATAGGATTTAAATACCCCAATTGAAATACAATATGGATTAATTCAAAAATCCGGTGTGTCCTAGAAATATGTGCGCCATTTTTGGCAAAGGCTTTCAACCAATTAAAAAATGATGAACTTTTCTTAAGGGCATTTTGGGTTCATTGAAAAGATTTTTTAATTTGAACCTAGTATTTTCGGGGGGGGG
>LR738712.1:319578534-319735191 GCA_902687465.1 Secale cereale | reverse complement strand
GGGGGGGGTGCTGGGGTTTGTTAATCCCCATTTCAAGTTTATTAAAAATTTGAACATGATGCACGGATGCAGATGCAACTAATAACAAGCAACATTCTAGGGTTGTGGCACTAGTTTTGACATGAAGATTTCAATACTCAAGCATATCAACAAGCAACCATGTCTTTCAAAATATCAACACAAAAGAAAGTTATCCCTGGCCCATTATGCTCAATCATTGATCCATTCGTGCAACACATCCAAATATTAGCTACATCCAATGCTCAAGTGTGATAATAGTGTTCCATAGTTGGTGCTTTATAAGAAAAGATGAGACTCAAATAAAAATAAAAATTCATAAAGTAAATAGATAGGCCCTTCGCAGAGGGAAGTAGGGATTTGTAGAGGTGCCAGATCTCAAAGCATAAATTGAGAGATCAAATTATTTTGGCTGTCATGCTTTTCTCGTCAACGAGAACGACTAAGAGTTCCCAATACTTTCCATGGTAGATACATCATAGGCGATTCTCAAACATAAATTAAAGTTTATTCCTTTTTCCACCATACTTTCACATTCGATGGCTAGCCGTATCCGAGGGTACTGTCCATACCAACACTTTCCAAGGAATTTGTTATTTGACAACATAAAATAAATTTCTTTTTCATTTCGGGACTAGGCATCCCTATTACCGCCACACTCTCGTGCAATGACAAGTGAATAAACACTCATCTTGAGAATAACACATCTAGCATGGAAAAATATCAGCCACCCATCGTCGCTTCACGAGCGGTACGGGCACACAAAACAGAAATTTATTTTCAAATTAGAGTTGGGACATAAAAAATTCTTAGGACGGCAAGGAAATACCGCATATAGGTAGGTATGGTGGACTCGTTTGGCACAACTTGGGTTTTATGATTTGGATGCACAAGTAGTATTTCTACTTAGTACAAGGTGAAGGCTAGCAAATAGATTGAGAATCTACCAACCAAGGAATGAAAACCATCATAAAATAACATTAAACATAACTAACACCGAATAATGCAACACAAGTAGGATGTAATTTCATAGATAACTATTGCCCTTCGTGCTTGCATAGGGAATCACAAACCTTAACACCAATATTCTTACTAACACATAATTACTCACCGACATGACTCACATATTACTATCATCATATCTCAAAACTATTGAAAGGAATCAATTTTATTTCGTCCAAATATATTCATGAAAGTTTTTAATATATCCTTCTTGGATATCTATCACTTTGGGACTAATTTCATATGTTGAAATTTCTTTTGACAAGTTCAAACAAATTTAAGACAAGAACATGAACAAAAAAATTCATCTCTCAAAATAATATAGTGAAGCATGAGAGATTTTTTTCAAAAATTTACAAACTCTCAAATAAATCTAACTGAAGCATGAGAGTATTTCTTCAAAAATACTAAAGCACGTCATGCTCAAAAAGATATAATGGAAGCACTAGAGCAATTCCGTTGCTCTCAAAACATTGAAGTGAAGCATAAGAGCAATTTTAAAAAAATCATAGCATAATTTTGGCTCTCTCGATCATAATTTCTAAAAAACAAAACAAGCAAAGACTCATATAATACAAGACACTCCAAGCAAAACTCATGGTATGTGACGAATAAAAATATAGCTCCAAGTAAAATACTGATGGTCGTTGGAAGAAAGAGGGAATGCCTTCCGGGGCGTCCCCAAGCTTAGTTTCATGATACTTCTTGAATATTATCTTGGGGTGCCATGGGCATCCCCAAGCATAGGCTCTTTTCATTACTTATTCCTTCATCCATCGTGATCTCACACAAAACTTGAAAACTTCAATCACACAAAATTTAACAAAAGTTTTGTGAGATATGTTAGTAAAATAAAGCAAATCACCACTCTAAGTACTGTTAGAAACCCATTGATATTTTATTATTGCATTATACCTACTATATTCCAACTTTACTATGGCTTATACCCTCCAATACAAACCATAGATTCATCAAAACATGCACACAATGCAACGAAAACAAAATCTGTCAAAAATAGAACAGTCTATAGCAATCTGGAAATTTACCATACTTCTGCAACTCTAAAATTCTAAAAACTTAGGACAACATGGGCAATTTGTATATCAATCTTGGGTAAAACATTCCGAAAATTATCATGCTCTGGTGATCTTTAGAGTTTTCGGTACTGGGCGCAAAAGTTTCTGTTTGCCAACAAGATCAAATCAACTATCATCCAAATCATCCCAAAGTCTTTGCTTGGCACAAACACTAATTTAAACGTAAAAAAACACAATCATAATAGAAGCATAATTGTGTAAACACACAAGAACATAAGAAAAGTACAAAAAATATTTTATTCGTTGGGTCGCCTCCCAACAAGCTTTTTATATAGCCATTAAGATAGGCTTGAGATTTCAATGATGCTCGCATGAAAGATAATAATTGAAACACAAAGAGAGCATCATCTAGAAATGTGAAAAACACTTTTAGGTCTAACATAATTCCTATGCATAGGCATTTCATAAGCAAACAAATGACCAAGACAAGTGAAAACTAGCATAGGCAAGGAACAAGAAACAAACAATAGCAATCTCAACATAACGAGAGATAGTTTAGTAACATGAAATTTTTTACAACCATATTTCCTCACTCATAATAATTACATGTAAAATCATACTAAAATTCAACAATATAGCTATCACATAAAGTTTTCTCTTCAAGATCCACATGCATAAAAGTCTTTTGATCTTCCAAGATAGCGGGATTATGCTCAACTAAAGTCATGACATCTCCAAGCCCACTTTTATCAAAAAGTTCATAAAATTGACCATTCTCCAAAGTAGTGGGATCATTATTATATAAAGTTGACACTCTTCCAAATCCAATTTCAATATTATCGCAAACATATTCATCATGAGGTTTAAATAAATTTTCAAGATCATAAGAAGAATCACCGCAGTCATGATCATTTCAATAATTAGTGGACATATCAAAATTGGCATCCCCAAACTTGGGGTTTTGCATATTATTAGCACAATTGACATTAATAGAATTTGTATTAACATCATTACAATCATGCTTTTCATTCAAGGACTATCGTGAATCACTTCATAAATTTCTTCCTTTAGCACTTCATCACAATTTCCAGATTCACGAATTTCAAGCAAAACCTCATAAAGATAATCTAGTGTACTCAACTCACTAGCAATTGGTTCATCATAATTGGATCTTTTAAAAGGATTAGCAAGTGGATGAGGATCCATCTCAATAGATTTTTAGCAAGCAAAGATGCAACCAAATAGAAGACACATGGCAACACAATCAAAGATAGCAAACAAGCACAAAGGCAAACGGAAAAAGACAAATATTGTGTGAAGTGGGGGAGATGAAAACGAGAGGCAAATGGCAAATAATATAAATTGCAAGGAGATGAGATTTGTGATTTGGAACCTGATAGATGTTGATGATGTCTGCCCGGCAACGGTGCTAGAAATTCCTTTTGATGCGGCTAGAACTACGTTAGTATTTCCGCAAAGACGAAGGGATGATGCAGCACAACGACGGTAGGTATTTCCCTCAGATCTGAAACAACGTTATCGGACCAGTAGGATACACAAGAAACACTATGTAAACGGTACCTGCAGACAAAGAACAAATACTTGCAACCCGACACGTAAGAGGGGTTGTCAATCCCTCCCGGGTAGAAGATTAGTAAATAGGTAGATAGGTAAAAGCAAATGGAACAACGACAGATAAAATTCAGCAAGGTATTTTTGGGTTTTTGATAATATAGATCTGAAAATGAAAGATGCAAATAAATGAAAAGGCAAATAGCAATGTAGATCTGAAAGTATATGATAAGAAAATAGACCCGGGGGGCGTAGATTTCACTAGTGGCTTCTCTCAAAAAATAGCATACGGTGGGAAACAAATTATTGTTGGGCAATTGATAGAAAAGAAAATAATCATGATGATATCCAAGAAAATGATCATGTATATAGGCATCACATCCAAGATTAGTAGACTTACTCCTGCCTGCATCTACTACTATTACTCCACACATCGACCGGTATCCAACATGCATCTAGTGTATTAAGTTCATGGAGAAACGGAGTAATGTAATAAGAATGATGACATGATATATACAAGATATATTCATGTAGGAATAGAACCCATACTTTTATCCTTAATAGCAATGATACATGCGTGCCTTGTTGTCCCTTCTGTCACTGGGAAAGGATATTACAAGATCGAACCCATCACAAAGCACCTCTTCCCATTGCAAGATAAATAGATCAAGTTGTCCAAACAAAACCCAAAATATAGGAGAAGAAATACGAGGCTATAATAATCAAGTATGTATATTAAGGAAAAACAAATATGATCATAAACACACAGTTCATCGGATCCCAACAAACACACCGCAAAAATTATTACATCGAATAGATCTAGAAGTGACCATTGTATTGGGAATCAATAAGAGAGAAGAAGCCATCTAGCTACTGCCTACGGACCCGTAGGTCTGTGGTGAACTACTCACGCATCATCGGAGGAGCACTAATCAGGATGATGAAATGCTCCTTGATTGTGTTCCCCTCTGATAGATTGCCGGAGAAGGGCTCTAGATTGGATCTCGTTGTTCTGGAACTTGTGGCGGCTAGAACAATTTTTTGTCAACTCCTCAAGGGTTTATGGAATATTTTGGTATTTATAGAGCTGATAGGCCGTGCGGGAGACCTCCATGGGCCCCACAACCCACCAGGGCGTGCCTGAGCTCCTGGGCATGCCCTGGTGTCTTTTGGTCCCCACGGGCCTCCCCCTAGTTGCTTCCTTGGTCCATAAGTTGTCTTCTGGTCCAGAAAAAATTACCAAAAAGTTTCATTGCATTTGGACTCCATTTGATAGGGATTTTGTGCAAAGTAAAAAACAAGAAAAAAATAGCAACTGGCACTTGGCACTATGTCAATAGGTAAGTCCCAAAATATTGCTATAAAATGATTGTAAAACATCCAATATTGATAATATAATAGCATGGTACAAGCAAAAATTATAGATACGTTAAAGACATATCATGGTCCTTTTCAGGTTCATCGCGGTCGCGGCCGCGCTTCTGCTCTGGCTCTTGCTGCCAGCACGGTGGGGCCCTTGCACTTGGCCTCCTTGGCTTTAGCCTTGCCATTGTTGAGAGTGGCGTCGCGGTCATAGTTGATGAAAAGGCGGCCTTCCTCAGCCCTGGCGCACTTATCATCGAGGGTGAACAATTCCAGCGTCGTTCTTAGGTCATTGTTGATGGCGAGCTTCTCGCGCATCCTAACAACTGAGATGCCGTTGTATAATGCCAAGATAGTGTCCTTGTCCGAAGCATGGGGGGTCTTGTGGTGCACTTGGCTGAAGCGCTAGATGTACTTGCGGAGGTTCTCGTCAGGGCGCTGCTTCACGTGCCGCAGGTCATTGACGATGCGTGTGTGATCATGCGTGCCCTTGAAGTTGGCGACGAACTAGTTGCAGAGCTTTCTCCACGAAGAGATAGACTCCTCGGGCAGGTTCATGAGCGAGGAGCGTGCGCCTTCTTTGAGGGCCATGGAAAACCAGTTCGCCATGACCTTGTCAACACCATTCGCCGCCTCGATGCTCAGGGAATAGAGCTGAAGGAACTCAGTAGGGTCAAGAATGTCGTCGTAATGTGGGCGTAAGTCTGGATTGAACATGATGGGCCATACCACCCGGCGCAGCTCACGAGTGAAGGCCTCGCAGCCCAAGCTACTTGAAGGGTTGCTATGCGCGAGGGCAATGCGGTTCTGGTGCCCGACTGCTGCGACTTCTTGAACAGCTTGGTCCTGGCGTTGGCGCTGCTACTCGAGGAGCATGTTCATATCAGGCAGTGAGCGGTGGACGATATGATAGCTGCCCTCGTCCCGGGCCGGTGCACGCGCTCCACGTAGCGGGTTGCGCTGGGGCTCGGCGAGCTCTCTGTGATGGGGAGGGAATGGAGTTGCGCCCTGCACCATGTCTCTAGTGTCAGACAACGGGGGCGGAGCGAGTGGGAGTGGGAGAGCATCGGGGCCTCTCCGGCGGCGTTGAAGAGGCGTTCTCGTCACAGATGGCCCCCAACGCCCGGTTGGCCCTCGCCCGAAGAACCTGGAGCATGGGGGAATGCTCATGCCGCAGTAGTAGTCGACGGCAAGCCTCGTCTTTGCTCTGTTGCACGAGAGCTGCGGCGCCATCAACTTGTCACCGTAGCAAGGCCAGGTCAGCCTGCGCGGAGTGCAGCTCAGCCTCGGCAGAAGACTGGGCTGCCGCGGCGGCCCTCTCGTGCTGCTCTACTTCTTCCAGCATCGCCCTGAGGGCAGTAGTCCTCCCATCAGCCTCCGCTCGTTGGAGCTCCAACTTCAAGTCGTACCCCTTAGCAAGATCTGCGCGGGCCTCCGCCACCTTCTGGTCAATTTCCTCCTGGACACTGGCCTCACGAGCGGAGACTACATCTTCGGCCAGGGTCATGTGGTGCTCCCTCACCTCTAGCCGCTAGAGCTCAATGATGCGCTCCGCCGCTTCTAACATCAGCGCCTCCTCTCGCCGCAAGATCTCCGCCTCTTCGAAGGGTGTCCCCCTCATCGACTTCGGGGCGGCCTTGCACGCCTCAGCTCGCTCCAGCATGTGCCTCTCTGCAGCCTCGCGACGGTGGTCAGCCTCCCTAGCCTCCTCCAGGGCTCGGGCACAGGCCTCTCGCGAGGCTACGAGGGACACCTCATCTTTCGCGTTGGTGCACTCGTGCTGGAGGCGCCCGAGATTAATGGCCACCCCCAATAGGCGCCACTCGTCCATCAGCTAGAGGCCCTCAGCTTCAAGACAGGCGTCAACTCCTTCAAGCTCTCCCCCAAGTCGACTCAGCGCATTTATCGCCTCCTGGAGAAGCTCGCGGCGGGCGGCACCCCGCCGGCGCGCTGACTCAAGCGGGAGGCCAGGACCCTCCTCGGCACCAAGAGCAGTTGAAGAAGTCCGAGGAGACTCGTCTTCCCCCGGAGGAGGGACCAGGGTCTCCTCCGCCCCAATCGTCTCTCGGGCCTCGGTGAGGGCCCGAAGGGCCTCGGACTCGCCACTCGAAGAAGACACCAGGGCCAAGGTGGCCCCACTATGTTCGACGACCATGGGGGGAGCCGTCGGCATGCCTTCCGCTCCCCAGGCGGAGCCGCGATGAAGGAGTGGCAAAAACGCGGGGTCAAGGCGCCAGGATGGCGCATCCGACCTCGTGGGCGACCTCGCGCCAGAGGTAGCGCATCTGCTAAGGGCGCTCGGGATCGCGGGGGCCTGCTTCTCGGGAGATTTCGTCGCCTTGCCAGGAGGGGCCCTGAGGAATCGCGGTCAGGAGGGAAGGCAGCACTCAAGGAATTACAAAGATAAGCTACTCACTCGTCTATGGAAATGTACTTCCTCTGCTTCAATGGCCGGAAGGCGTCATCACTGCAGCTTGGAGACCTCTTCCTCTTGTGGAGAGCTTCGAAAGTCGGCCGGAGCTGGCCGAAGCCCCGAAAGCGGTCGGCAACATCAGGCGCGACCAGGGTGGCTCCGGAGGAGGCGCCCCTAGAAGCGCTAGGTAGGGCGGGGCCCCCTGCCCCCACCTCAGGGCGACGCGAAGGGGCCACGGGGGCTTCGGCCTCAGGAGCATCAGGCAACACCTGTGCCTCAGCTGTCCTTACTGTGCGGCTCTCTTGAGCCCCAGGGGACAGTGCTTCAGGAGCCCCAGGAGACACCAATGTCAGAGTAGCAGTGCCACCAGCACTCAGCGGTGATCGTCCCCCCACGCCCCCTTCTGGGATGATCGCCGCGATAGTGGCAGACAAGGGAGCCACGCAGACGGGGTTCTCACAAGACCCGACAAGGCCGGACGGACGAAGCCCCCATTCGTCGAAGGAGGGCATCTGCCTCACGAACTCCACCTTGTTTGAGCAGCAGTACAGAAGACAATGTTCCTCCTGCAGGCGGGCTGGCATTGGGTCACCTGTCAGGAGCTCGAGTATCGTGCGCCGTACCTCGCAAGGAAGAGCAGGCGCTTGGAGCCTCATGCGGTCCCCGTAGCCAGAGAAGACCCACATCAGCCAAGAGTGGCGCTGAAGCGGGGCGATGTGGCGCAGGATGAATTCCTTCACCACCATGGGTGCCGTCACCCCAAGCCTCATCAGCCTGGTCAACCAGAACCATACGGGAGCTAGCTTCTGGTCGACAAGCCTCTCATGGTTCCAACCGGAGCTCGGGGCGGCCGGAATCCATGGTGGGAGCAGCAGGGGGTTGCGCACCCCGACATCGACGAACACCCACCGCTTCCTGAAGCTGCCGACGACCGTCGAAAGGTAGAAGTCAATTCCCGAGCCCGCCGTCACCGCGATGGACTGGAAGGACACGCATCCGTCATATGCAACGAGAAGAAGTGGCGGAGCAAGGCCACGGAGGGGGCAATGCCCACCATGGCTTCATAGACAAAGGTGAAAACAACAAGGAGGACGATGGATTGAGGATCAAGATGCAGCGCGCTAATTTCGTAGTGTGAGAGTACCGCATTGAATAAATCGGAAAAGGGAGGGATCAGGCCTGCCCAGAGGGCGTGAAGATGGAGGGGGACCATGCGGGCCAACCTGTCAATTCTGGCGCGGGAAGCAGGCCAGGCCACCGTCGTCCCCCACTCTTTGGAATCGGCGGCGAGTGCTGGGCACACCTTATCCATCATCTCTTCGTTGATCACCACCGACCGCTCGATGGCGGGCCCGAAGGCCGGCGGCGAGGGGCCAAGGTGCAAGACTCCGCCCCCTCTTCCTTCTCTCGGCTGGAGGCCATGGTGGCGGAAGGAGTTGGTGTCGAATCTTGCCGGGGGAAGGGATCGAGAAGACGAGAAAGCCGCCTAGGCGCGCTACTGGCAAAGGAGGTGGAGTCGAGCAAGTAGAAGTGGCCGTCCAGCCGGGCGAGAATCAAGGATGTATGGGGAATTGGAGGCGCCCACGTCCCGTCAATCGCCACGCGCAATCAAGGCCGCAGGCTTTTGGGGCCACAACTCTCCGCACTTGGCCCTTGGCTTCGCAGCAAAGCCAAGCCCGAGCGCACCTTGGGCCCGGGGGCTACTGTCGGCTTTCTGGGAACGGGGATACCCAGACTTGCCTGCCTGTGGCCCAGGGCGTGGCTCATCCAGCGGCCTGGTACGACCCAACCTCTTTAGCAACCACTCCAGACCCTCGCGAGGGGCCAAGCCTCGTGAGGCGGACGATATAAGACCTCCTCCGGGGCAGCCTCACTAGGCTGGCTCCTGAGGAGCGGAGATATCAAGGCAAGGGGAACCTCACGAGGCCCTTGTGACGTGAGCAGTGACGACCAAGGGCAGGCGGATGCCAGCGGGCGCAGGGTGCCAGTTTCCTCTTTGGTGCTAAAGGGGCAGGCGCAGGCAAGGAGTCCCGAGGCTTCAGGCAATGGTTTCCATATCGGTGCAACAAGACCAAGACCAGCAGGATGGCAGAGCGGAGGTCATCCCGGAGCCCACAGCGTCATCACCACTAGAGCTTTTGGCGGGAGAAGACCACCCTTTGTCAGGATAGCTTGTACTAGCTATCCCCCTTCAAATTTGGCCGTTGAGGGATCCCTTCCTGCTCAATATTTGGGAAGAGGACCCGAGCCTCTATAAATAGGACTAGCCACCACCATAGAAAGGGATCTGATCATTGAGACCGCCCAGACAACACAAGCTCACTCGAGCACAAGAACACCTCTCCTCAGGAGGCTGTTCTCCTCTTGTACTAGTTCTTCCTCAGCCTACAAGGCAATCCACCACACCACACTGGATTAGGGTATTACACCACAACGGTGGCCCGAACCGGTATAAACCTTGTGTTCCTTGTTCTTCTGGTTTGACGAGCTAGGCCTAGGGATCGGCGAGTAGACGAGCTAGGGCGGAAGGAGAGATCTTCATGCACACCCCAGAGTTCGAACCACAAGGGTTTTGCCGGAACCCAAGATCCGACACAAACCATGCATTGTATCTTGTCAAGTTTGAATTTTAATGTCAAGAGAATTGTACGTCACTATCAATATGCCAATATAGAGGATTTATTGCATCAAGCATGTGAAGCTGAGTTACAAGTGGTCAAAGATGCCAAATATTTATCTCGTTCTTCATTTGGCCGGGGCAGTTTTTCATCATGAGCTACACCTAGTGTTGTGCCATCTAGTGTTGCACCAAGTTCTCGTGGAGCTGCACCTACAAAGTCAATTTCAACTGCGCCATCTCACAAGCCTACAGTGCCACCTACGACTAGTGCTACAGGTTCTTTGAGTTCTACAGCCCACACAGGTGATATGACTTGCCATACGTGTGGAGGCAAGGGTCACTTCAAGCGTGATTGTCCCAATAAGAAAATCATGTTAGTCAATGAACAAACTGCTGAGCATGAGAGTGGTGATGAGGTGGACCATGAAGCTGATTTTGTGGAGGAAGATGACAGCGGAGTGATATATGCTGATGCAGTTCGTTTTCCTTCTATTGTTTGCACGCAACAATCATTGAGTGTTACACCAAGTACTATGGAGCAGCATTGCAATTTATTTCAAACCATGGCTGCACTTGGTAATGGCATGTCGTGCAAAGTAATAATTTATGGTGGTAGTTGCCACAATTTGGCTAGTAAAGAGCTTTGTAAAAAACTAAATCTGAAATATTTGTCACACCCTTATCGTTATTATATTCAGTGGTTGAGTGATAGTGGGCAAATGAAGATCAACCATATGGTGCATGTGGAATGTCAGATTGGACCTTATAAGGACATTGTGGAGTGTGGTGTTGTTCCTATGACGGTGTGCCAGTTATTGTTGGGTCGTCCATGGCAATTTGATAGATATGTATGCCACAATGGGAGAACCAACACATACCAGCTCTATTGGCAAGGAAAGGAGATCATATTGAGGCCTATGACACCGCGAGAAGTTGTCAATCAATCTCGTCAAAAAATTGAGGTTCACCATGAGGATGAGCGTGAGAGATTAGATAGGAGAGAGACTCCACCTTTGGTGAGTGAGAGCCACAAGACAAATATGAGTGGTAAAAAGAAAAGTGAGGAAGAGAAAAAAAATTAACACTATTAGCCACCAAATCTGATTAGAGAGAGTTTCGTGAGGATCCCACTCTAGTACCTCTAGTGCTTATGTACAAGGGGGAAATTCATGTTTCTAACGACATGACCCCTCTCTCTATTGGTGTTTCTAATGTATTCCAGGATTTTGGTGATGTGTTTCTGAAGGAGGCACCCGCTGGCCATCGCAAGGTATTGAGCATCAAATTGATTTGATTCCAGGAGCAACAATACCAAACTGAGCTCCCTATAGGACAAACCCCAAAGAAATAAAGGAAATTCAGCAACAAGTACAAGAGCTTCTTGATAAAGGCTATATTCGTGTGATATTAAGACCTTGTGTTGTTCCTGTTATTTTAGTTCCTAAGAAAGATGGTACTTGGCGCATGTGTGTAGATTGTAGAGCAATTAATAATATCACTATTCGTTATTGTCATCCTATACCACGTTTAGAAGACATGTTAGATGAATTAACTGGTGCTGTTATTTTCTATAAAATTGATTTGCGTAGTGGTTATCATCGAATTAGGATGAAAGAGGGTGATGAATGGAAGACAACCCTTAAAACTAAATACGGATTATATGAGTGGTTAGTCATGCCTTTTGGGTTAACTAATGCACCTAGTACTTTCATGAGATTGATGAATCATGTTTTAAGGCATTTCATTGGTAAATTTGTGGTTGTCTATTTTGATGATATATTAATCTACAGCCGTAATGAATCTGAACATTCTGATCATATAAGACAAGTATTGGATGTGTTGCATGAAAATAAGTTATATGGTAATCTTGATAAGTGCACATTTTGCAAAGATAAGGTCATACTTCTGGGATATGTTGTTTCTAAGAATGGAGTTGAGGTAGATGAATCAAAAATTGAAGCTATTAAAAATTGGCCTACTCCTATGGATGTTAGTCAAGTACGAAGTTTTCATGGTATTTCTAGTTTTTATAAACGTTTTGTGAAAGACTTTAGTACTATTGATGCACCTTTGAATGATCTTACTAAGAAAGGTGTAGAATTTGTGTGGAGCACTGCCCCAAGACATTGCATTTGATGAGCTGAAAATGCGTTTGATTAGTGCACCTTTACTTGTACTTCCTGATTTCAATAAGCAAATTGAGATTGAATGTGCTGCTAGTGGTATTGGAATTGGAGGTGTATTGATGCAAGAGGGTAAACCAATTGCATATTTTTCTGAAAAATTGAATGGTGCTCAATTCAACTATCATGTTTATGATAAAGAATTGTATGCGCTTGTTAGAGTTCTTGAGGGTTGGCAACATTATTTGTGGCCAAAAGAATTTATCATACATTCTGATCATGAGGCATTAAAATTTCTGAAAAGCCAATCTAATCTTAATAAGCATCATGCCAAATCGGTTGAGTTAATTGAATCCTTCCCATACATAATGAAGTATAAGAAAGGCAAAGATAATGTTGTTGATGATGCTCTCTATAGGAAAAGCATGTTATGAACACAACAAGATGTTCATGTTCCTAGTTTAGAGGATTTGCGTGATTTATATGCTAATGATACTTATTTTTGTATGCCTTTTGCTCAATGTTCTGCGGTGAAAGCACGGAAAAAAAATACGATATCCATGATGGATACTTATTTCGAGCTAACAAATTATGTGTGCCCGAGTCGTCCGTGCGTTTGCTATTGTTGTAGGAATCACATAGTGGCAGCTTGATGGGACACTTTGGGCATGAGAAGATGTTGTCAATGTTGGCTGATCACTTTTATTGGCCATGGATGAGGCGTGATGTGGACAGGTTTGTGAAACATTGTATCTCTTGCAACAAGGCAAAGTCCAAACTTAAGCCTCATGGTTTGTACACTCCTCTACCTGCACATACATCTCTATGGGAAGATATGAGCATGGATTTTGTATTAGGTTTGCCTAGTACAAAGAGAGGACATGATTCGATTTTTGTGGTAGTGGAGAGATTTTCTAAGATGCCACATTTTATTTCCTGTGACAAGAGCGACGATGTATCACATATTGCTAATCTATTTTTCAGGGACATAGTGCGCTTACATGGAGTACGGAAGACTATTGTTTCTAATCGTGATGTAAAGTTCATGAGCTACTTTTGGAAGACATTGTGGGGGAAGCTAGGAACGAAGTTGTTGTTCAGTACTACTTGTCACCCCAAACTGATGGTCAAACGGAGGTGGTGAATCACACACTTTTAACATTTCTGCGAACCATGATCAAGAAAAATCTGCATGAGTGGGAAGACTGTTTGCCGCATGTGGAGTTTGCTTATAACAGGTCGGTGCATTCTACCACGCAACTTTGTCCGTTTGAGGTGGTGCATGGTTTCAAACCCATTACTCCACTTGATTTGCTATCGCTTCCTATTCAAGAGAGAGTCAACATGGAGGCATTGAAGCATGCAGATTTTGGGAAGAAGATACATGAGAAGACAAACGAAGTAATAGAGAAAAAGTGCAAGCGTACATCTGAGCGGGTTAACAAGAAGCCCAAGGAGGTGTTATTCCAGCCGGGTGACATAGTGTGGGTACACTTCTGCAAGGATAGATTCCCCAATATGCGCAATTCCAAGTTGATGCCATGTGGTGCTGGTCCATATAAAGTGCGTGCAAGAATAAATGATAATGCATATAATATTGATCTTCCTACGGATGAGTTTGGTGTCAGTAATTCTTTTAATGTTACTGATTTGACGCCGTATAGTGGATATGACCTTGACGCATTGAGGTCGACGCCTTTTCAAGGGGAAGGATGATGAGGACATCCCTAATCCTTTACCATCTTTTCCTATTGATGATGATGCTGCTCAAGACAAGCCCAATGAAGTGAGGATTTGTCCAATAACAAGAAGTCATGCAAAGTTACTTGAGCAACACGTGGACTCACTCTTAGTTGAAAATGATGTTTGTGTTAACGATAATTTTATACTACCGAAATGATGTAGGGTCAATACCCTAGGGTCGATCTTTCACGAAATGGAGGGGATCGCACGAACAACATGGTGAACACGAGGATAAATCACAAGGGGAAAACACTCAAGAACGATAGGAACAACCACACATATGCTAGATCGATGAAAAACATGAGTGACACGATGACCCAAACACAATAAGGGACGATACAAAAAGGTTGTCTTCTCCATGAGGAGGTCTTGATGGTCTTCTCCGTGAGGAGGTCTTGAATCCGGAGTCGATCTTCTCCATAGAGGGACCGCGGTCTCTCGAAGGAGTTGAACCACTCGAATGAGCAAAGCTCTAGGACTAAGATGAGCTATCACAATTCTAATCCTAACTAGGAGGGGATAGAGAATATATAGTCTAGGGGGAAAGGTTACATGGGCTTCGGCTCAACACGGTTTGGCCGCACAGGTGTCCGATGTCCGACAGATGCCGGATGTCCGGCCGCCGGTCCAGAAGGCTCGGACTTCCGCTAATTTCCTTCTGTGATGTGGCCCCGAATTTCCGGAGGGGCTCGGTCGTCCGGTCGCCGGCGTCCGGCGGGTCTTAGTCGTCCGAAGGCTGGTGATCATCGGATGGCCTGTCCTTGTTGGACGCCCGGCCGCTGTAGCGTGCTCTGGCGTGGTTTCTTCTGGCTGGTGCATCCTTCATGTCGGCGTCCTGGGAACCAGGGTACCCAGACTTGCCTGTCTGCGGGCCGTGACGCGCTCCTACTACGGCCTGGTACGGCCCAGCTGATCAACCAGCTGCTCAAGACCCTCGCGAGGGGGCTAGACCTCGCGATGAGAACGACATCAAGACCCCCTCAGGAGCGGCCTCGGCTAGGTTGCTCCGGAGGAGCGGAGAATCCAGGGCCAAGCCTGCCTAAGGAGGAGACAGTGACGCGAGCAGTGACGCACCGCGCTAGCGGGTGCCAGCGCATGCCAGCGACACAGTTGCCGTTTTGGTGCAAAGGAGACAGCGCAGGCGCAGGTTCTCGAGGAGCGGGACAAAGGTTTCCCCTTTGGTGCAACAAGACCGAAGACCGCAAGGACGACAGGGAGGATGTCACCACTGAGCCCACCACCGCGTCAACGCATGATCTCTTTGCAGGCGAAGACCGCTTTTGTCAGGGTAGGAACGTCCTTGTGTTCCCGCTCAAAATGGCCATTGTGGGATCCCTTCCCGCCTAAACATTTCGGGGGAA
Organism: Secale cereale; assembly: GCA_902687465.1. Taxonomy (NCBI): domain Eukaryota; kingdom Viridiplantae; phylum Streptophyta; class Magnoliopsida; order Poales; family Poaceae; genus Secale; species Secale cereale. Next base: position 319,719,940 of record LR738712.1, on the reverse strand, counting down.
GAGGACCATGGCCGCCTATATAAGTAGCTAGGGTCTCCACTACGGAGGTAATTCTGATCGGATCCAAAGACTCCGCCCTCGCACAAAGGAGCAAGAACCCTTGCCTCCTGACCCTCCCGAGCTCTCCTCCTGAGCTCAAGAACCAGTGTACTCGTTCATACTCAAGCCCTCTTGAGGCTAATCCACCAAAGCAGGAAGTAGGGTTTTACACCACATGGTGGCCTGAACTTGGGTAAATTTGTGTGTGTTTTACTTGTACTTCGCTTGAATCTCTTCATCGGACGAGGGCGAGACGCTAGGTAGACGTGAGTGGGAGGGATCTTCGTTCACGCCCCTGTGTTCGAACTTCTTGGGTTTGCGGAGCCCGTAATCCGACACTTCAGGTGTCGGACGTCCGGTCTGGACCGGTCGTCCTATGGCCGTAGATTTTCTGGCAGCATCTTCTCTTGTTCCACGAACTTGCTGTCCTCGCCATCTTGTTCACTTGGCCTAGGATCTTCATGTCCATCCTCTCGATACCTGATCATGCATAGGGTCTCCGCCTTAGGTAGTAGCCATGTCTCATATGGTGATAGTAGTATTTTGGAGAGGAGCGAGTTCACCTTAACTTCGATAGCCTTGGCTCGGGCTCTTGTCATAGGACCAAGTGGTGTCGTGGGAAGTGTAGGTATGTCCATGGGGATGCTTATGGGATGCTCCGCATCATCTCCCCTCCCCCCTTCGAAAAAATCCGACCTCGGATCAAAAGCTTCATCACCATGGTAGGGAGAGAGGTCTTTGACATTGAACATGTCGCTCATGGAGTACTTGTCCCGTGGGATGTCGATCTTGTATGCGTTGTTGTTGAAGTGTGCAAGAACTTTTAATGGTCCATCGGCTCGAGGTAGTAACTTGGACTTGCGCTCGTTGCGGAACCGTTCCTTGCAAAGGTGTAGCCACACGAGATCTCCAATGTCAAATGTGATGGGTCGTTTGTTGACATTTATCTTGGATACGAATCGTTGAACTTGACGCTCGATGGTGTGCCTTGTATCTTCGTGCATCTTCTTGAGATAACTTGATAGTGTACTTGCGTCCATATTGATGCGCACTTGTAGAGGTAGAGGAAGAATGTCCAATGGGTACAATGGGTTGAAGCCGTAGACGACCTCGAAGGGGGACTTGCTGGTTGTTGAGTGTCGTGTGTGGTTGTAGGCATACTCGGCGATGGGCAAACATTGCTCCCATTCCTTGATGTTCTTGTTGATCAAGACGCAAAGAAGAGTAGAAATTGTGTTGTTCGTCACCTCTGTTTGGCCATCGGTTTGTGGGTGGTATGCCGAAGAGAATAGTAGCTTGATTCCGAGCTTGCCACGAAGCGTCTTCCAAAAGTAGCTTAGGAACTTGACGTCGTGGTCCGAGACGATTGTCTTGGGCACTCCATGTAGGCGCAAGATATACCTACAAAAGAGATTGGAAACATGTGAACCATCATCTATATTTTTGCATGGAATGAAATGAGCCATTTTCGAAAAGCGATCCACAACAACAAAGATGGAATCCTTTCCATTTTGAGTTCTAAGCAAACCAAGTACCAGGTCCATGCTAATGTCTTCCAAAGGTTGATATGGAATAGGAAGTGGCATGTAAAGACCGTGGTATTGAGCTTTGGACTTAGCTTTGCGGCATGTAGAGCACCGGTTTGTGAAGCGTGAGATGTCACGGAACATCTTGGGCCAATAGTAGTTCTTGGAGAGCGTCGCAAATGTCTTGTCGTGTCCGAAGTGTCACATAAGACCTCCTCCATGAGATTCTTGCAAAAGGAGCAAAATAAGAGAAGACTCGGGAATGCAAAGTTTGTTAGATCTCATAAGATAACCATCCTTGATGTAATATCATTCCCAAGAAGTATGTGTCAAACACTTAGCAAAAGGATTTGCAAGGAAAACATCATGTGCATACACGTATTTTATGTGCTCAAAGCCAATAACATTTAACTTAAGTTGAGCAACAAGCATGCACTTACGGGAAAGCGCATCAGCCACAACGTTCTCCTTACCTTTGATGTATTTGTTGATATAGGGAAATGACTCTATGAACTCACTCAACTTAGCATGATGCTTGTTCAATTTTGTTTGACCCTTAAGATACTTAAGTGATTCATGGTCCGTGCGAAGAATGAATTCACGAGGGCAAAGATAGTGTTCCCAAACATGCAATACTCTCACTAAAGCATATATCTCTTTGTCATAGATGAGGTAGTTAAGTTGCACTCCGGATAGTTTTTCACTAATATACGCAATCGGGCGCTTTTCTTGCATTAACACGCCTCCTATGCCGGTACCACTAGCGTCACAATGTACCTTGAAAGGTTTATCAAAGTTTGGTAAGGCAAGTAAAGGCGCATGTGTTAGCAAGTTGTTAAGCTCATTAAACGCGGTGTCTTGCGAAGGACCCCAAACAAAGGGTGCGTTTTTCTTGCTCAAAGCATGCAAAGGCATAGCAATGGTGCTAAAGTCCTTCACAAATTGTCAATAGAATCCGTCTAGGCCTAGGAAGCTATGCACTTGATGTAAGTTCATTGGTTTGGGCCAAGTTTTAATAGCTTCAATCTTAGTTTGATATACATGCACACCTTTTGATGACACAATAAATCCTAGGGATAGAAGTTTGTCTACATCGAATTTGCACCTTTCCGTGTTGGCATAAAGTTTTTCCTTGTGAAGGTTTTGAAAAAAAGGTGCTAAGATGATTCACATGATCTTTTAGGGACTTGCTAAACACGAGGATGTCATCAAAGTAGACTACTACAAAGATTCCAATGTAAGGCCTAAGAACATAGTGCATCACTCTCATAAACGTGGTGTGTCCTTCGGATAAACCCATAGGCATAACAAGCCACTCATATAACCCGAACTTCATTTTGAAAGCCGTTTTCCATTCATCACCCTCTTGTATGCGGATTTGATATTAGCCACTCTTAAGATAAACTTGGAAAAGAATGTGGCTCCGCTAAGCTCATCTAGCATATCATCTAAGCGCGGTTATGGGTGACGTTATCTAACAGTGATAGCATTGATTGGACGGAAATCGGAACACATTCGATAAGTATCATCTTTCTTGGGGACAAGGATTATCGAAACGGCACAAGGGCTCATGCTTTCGCGTATATGGCCATTCTCAATGAGTTGTTGAACTTGTCGTTGGATCTCCTTGGTCTCTTCCGGGTTCACACGGTAAGGTGCCTTGTTAGGAAGAGGCCCTACGAGGATGAGGTCGATGCGGTGTTCGATGCCGTGAATAGGAGGTAGACCCGGAGGTAGCTCGTCGGGAAAGACATCTTGGAATCCCTGCAACAATTGAGAAAACACTAAAGGTAGAGGTGGTGAAGTGTTAGCTGGCTCAGCTTCTCCTTTGCATAGAAGCACAAGGTGAAAGACACTTGATGGGTTCTCACACACTTCTCTCATCTCACTTTTGGTGGCACATAACACTAGTTGCTTCTTGTCGCTCATCATGGAGGCACTCGATTTGGGCTTGTGGCTCTCACTCTCCTTTTGGTGCATCACTATCTCACCATTCTCTCCATGATGTGTAGATACTTGCTTGTCGACGACCACTTGACTTGGCGACATGGGACGTAGCACAAACTCCTTGCCCGTCATCTTGAAACTATAGTGATTGGTACGTCCGTTGTGGATGACTCCGTGGTCGAATTGCCATGGCCGTCCAAGAAGGAGGTGGCAAAAAGATTTAGGTACCACGTCACATTCCAAGGTGTCCTCATAGGCGCCTATGTTGAAGGATACTTGCACGGTGTGCTCGACTCGAATAGTTCCGGTGTCGCTAAGCCATTGGACCTTGTATGGAAGAGGGTGCTTCATCTTGACAAATTAAAGCTTGTCGCATAGCTCTACACTTGCCAAGTTGTGACAACTTCTTCCATCGATGATAAACTTGACGGAACATCCATTGATGCCGGCCTTGGTGTGGAAGATGTGACAACGTTGGTCCTCATCTTGTTGAAGTTGAAGTGTCAAGACTTCGGAGACAACGAGATTGGGACTCGAGTCATTGTCGCAAAAGACATGAATGTCTTCATCCTCATTCACTCGATCATGCGTTGCCACATGCTCAAGGGCTTCCATCTCGTCATCACTCTTAGAGTCATAGGAGCTATTGTCGTTGATGATCATGGTCCTTAGGGTTTTTCACTCGAATGACTTGTGGCCTCGTCCTTGGCATTTGAAACATTTGATGGAACTTGTCTTGGAGGTATCCTCGGTAGGAGTTGTAGATGATGAAGCTCTCGGCTTGAAGTTGGTCGTAGTAGGAGGACGACTTGATGTTCTCGAAGACTTGTAGCTTGACTTGTTGCCTATGCATGTAGATGGTTTGGTAGAGGTAGGAGGTGCCGAAGTCGTTGAAGCTTGGTTGTTGGAGCCGTAGTTCTTGGAAGTGAACTTGGAGTACTTGTAGTCTTCTTGTACTTGTCAGTCCGCTTTGGTTGCTTGGTGTACTAGCTCGAGGAGGTTCACGTACGGTTGGAAATCCACAATTTTCATGATAGGATAGTTGAGTCCATTCAAGAATCTCATCATTGTTTGCTCTTCATCCTCCGTGATGTTGGCTCTTATCATGGAAATCTCCATTTCCTTGTAGTACTCTTGAACGGACTTCGTTCCTTGCTTGAGGAGTTGCAACTTCTTGAACAAATTGTGGTTGTAGTGTGTTAGCACAAAACGCGCTCTCGTGACATCCTTCATTTGGTTCCAAGTGGTGATTGGTGATTCACCTTTTGCTTCTCGCATTTCAATGACTTGCTCCCACCAAATAAGAACATTGTCTTGGAACTCAAGGGATGCCATTCCAATGTTCTTCTCTTCATCATAGTTGTGGAGTCAAAAGATCTTGTCAACTTTCAATGCCCATGAGAGATAGTCTTCGGGATCAATGCTTCCAGAGAATTTTGGCATTGTGAACTTGAGCTTGCCATAGAGATTCTCTTCATTGTTTGCTTGCCTATTGGGAGGGCGTTCTTGACGTGGAGGATTATCGACCTCACATTTCTCTTGGCGTGGTTGATGCTCATTGTCTTGTTGCTCTTGTCAAACTTGTGGTTCTTGTCGAGCTTGTGGATGAGCTTGTCTAGCTTGAGGAGAAGTTTGGCATGACATTCTCGCTTAATAGCTCCGTTCTTTAAATTCATCTTGAAGTGCTTCTTCCTCTGGGCGATTTTGTCGGTTGTGTGCGGCGACGACACGATGTGAGTCGCGCAGTGCACGTTGCGCCTCAAGGGCTTGCTCTTCTCGCCGTTGTTGTACTTGACGTTGTGCCTCGGCATCTTGCTCTTCTTGGTGTTGGCATGCTCGCTCATCTTGTTGTTGGCATAGGTGTTGCCGTTCTTGCGCTTGCTCAAATGTATTTTGGTTTTGACGGTGTCGGCGTTCTTGCTCTTCAAATTGCTCTTGTGAACTCTTGTCGTGAAGTGGGTTCCAGTTGTCATGTCATTCTTGACGTGCGGCTTGACGACGAGTGTTCGATGTAGGTGTACTTGAGCCGGAGATGGAGTCGGAATGTCGACTGAGAAGCTCCATCTTTGAGATGACGTAGAGGAAGAGCGTCGATTTATCATCAAAGTCCTTGGTTTGTCAAATTGAGAAGACATGTTGGCATTGATGTTGTCGAATTGTTCTCTTGCTCGCGCTTCGAAATGTCTCACGTCGGTGGCGAGTAGCTCAATGCACTCTTGCATAACTTCATTCTCTTGATGTAGAGCTCGTTGAACACCAAATAGATGAACCTTCGTGACGTAGTTGTTCGATGCTTGAGGATCATCAAATAGCGAGTTCATAGATGTACTTGGCCTATCCATCATGACAAGCAAGAATGTGAGTGGAAGAAGGAAAGAACAATACCAAATGTAACTTTACCGATATTGAGAGTGGATCAAAGATCACTCAATGATGTAAAAAAGAAATAGCACAATTGGTATTGTATCTCGTCGATCTCTCACACCTACACAATAAAAGCTTTTGGTGGAGCTTGGTTAGGATGGTGGACCAAAGTATGCAATCGTTAGTAAGACTCAATGATGTTCAAAAAGATTCGCAAATTTGCCAATGCAACAAGAAGACCAATAACTATAAGTGGTACATGGAAACACACACGCAAATAGATAAATGGGGATGTGCAAACCAAGGAATGAGCAAAAAATGTGGAATCCATGAAAAATGCTCTTGTTGCACACCACTAGAGAGATGATAGCACGATTGCGCAATTGGAGGATACGAGACTTGTGCACGACCTACTAGGCAAAAATGCAACAACTTCTATACCAAGTATGCTATATGCTTGTTGTTTCGATGATATGATCCAAGATGATCAAGTATGACAATCTTAATATTGCTATGGTTCTTGCTTAAAACCTCTTTGCTTATCTTTCTCTTTTGCTTAAAAGCTTGGTTGGATCCTTCTTTTTGAGCTCTTTTGCTAGGGCACTTATGCAATACTTCTCGAACCAAGATAGAAATTGTGTATATGCTATGACAACCTTGTCACACAAGATATGATGACAATATACCAATATGATATATGATGAGAAGATGATACCACTATTTTGTATGCGATGCAATTGAAGCTTGTATCGATGATACCAAGATGACTTCTAATGTGCACAAGTGTCGTTGGCCGGCAAGACTCAAATAGCTAGTATCGACAGGAAAGCTACGCAAAATGTCTATGAGGGTTATCAATGCAAATGCAAGGTAGGATATACAAGATGTCGTCAATGTTACCGTATTTGTAGAGGTTGAGAGGTGGTGTTGCCGATGTTGTTCCATTCCAAGTTAGCCTAAACACCCAAGGAAACGGGTAAACCACAACTCAAATGATCCAAGACAAAACATGGCAAATTTGTTGTACTAGGTAGCAGGAAAACAATGGTGGTTGCGGAAAGCGTTGGTGGTTTGGGTAAGTGGATACAGAAGTATGGGTGTATGGGTATGCGTATGCGGATGAGTATCGGAAGATGAGAAAATTCAGTTTCGTCAAGTTTTGTTCGGACGTCCGGTGGTGGTCAGACGACCGGTCGTCGAACGTCCGGCGACTGTCGGACGTCCGGTTCCTCGGCGATTTCAGGCACGGGAGGAACTTCTACGGTTTGTGGATGGGGTGGCCAAATTGGTCAAAATTGCACGAATTTGTGGGTGAAATTGGGGAAAAGCCAGATCCACTCATGGCAAAGCAAATCCATGGATCAAATCCAACAAAACTTCATCATACCAACAAATCACATAAAAAGAAATTGGGGTTATTTTTGTGGGGAATTTTCGAAATTGGGACAAAATTATCAAAACAAGGCTAGAAACACAAGGGTAGGGGCTCCAAATTCATGATAAACCTAGGCTAGATACCCTAGGGCCGATCTTTCACGAAATGGAGAGGATCCCACGAAGAACATGATGAACACGGGGAGAAATCACAAGTGGAAAACACTCAAGAACGACGGGAACAATCACACATATGCTAGATCGATGTACAACACGAGTGACACGATGATCCAAACACGATAAGAGACGATACAAAAGGTAGTCTTCTCCGTGAGGAGGTCTTGATGGTCTTCTCCGTGAGGAGGTCTTGAATCCGGGGTGGATCTTCTCCGTAGAGGGGGCGCGGTCTCTTCAAGGAGTAGAACCACTCGAATGAGAAAAGCTCTAGGTCTAAGATGAGCTATCACAATGCTAACCCTAACTAGGAGGAGGGGATAGAGTATATATAGTCTAGGGGGGCGAAAAGTTACATGGGCTTCAGCCCAACATGGTTCGGCTGCACAGGTGTCGGACGTTCGACAAGTATCGGACGTCCGGTCGCCAGTCGTCCGGAAGGCTCAGACTTCCGCTAATTTCCTTCTGTGATGAGGCACCGGATTTCTGGAGGGGCTCAGTCGTCTGGTCGTCGGTCATCGAGAGTCTAGAGATACTCGAACGTCCGGTCCTTATTGGACGTCCGGCCGCTGTAGGGTGCTCTCGCCTCGTTTCTTCTGGCTGGTGCATCCTTCAGGCGTCGGACGTCCGGTCTGGACCGGTCATCCGGCGGCTATAGAATTTTTGGCAGCATCTTCTCTTGGTCCTCGAACTTGTCGTCCTCGCCATCTTGTTCACTCACATCCATCCTCTCGATACCCGATCATGCATAGGGTCTCCGCCTTACGTAGTAGCCATGTCTCATATGGTGAAAGTAGTATTTCGGAGAGGAGCGAGTTCACCTTAACTTCAATAGCCTTGGCTCATACTCTTGTAATAGTAACAAGTGGTGTCGTGGGAGGTGTAGGTACGTCCATGGGGATGCTCGTGGGATGCTCCGCATCACTAAATGCACTTATGTATGATTAAGTTTATTGATAACACAAGCATTGGAGGAACAATGGCAAGCATTGATAAGGGTGGCAAGCACGAGGAAGGAGAGGGAGGAAGTGAAGCCATCAAGGACAAGAATTTCGGTTTGGACTACGGGAAGTCCTGAATTTGAAAAGGACGTGAATTCTGCATACGGACTCCAAATAAATCAAATAAGCACTTTCTGAAGAGGAAATTCCAAGGGCTTTCCAATGGGTCCGGCCGCATGCACCGGTTCAACTCGTACTAGGCGCGGTGACCAAAATAAGTCACGAGTCATTTTTGTCTGTTTCCAAACAAACTCCGTTTAGGTTAGGGAAGTTAGAGATATTTTTGTTTTCGACTCCAACACAATGTTGGATGTCCAGTAGCCTTTATAAGGCTTGTAATTTCGTGGCTTTAAGGTCATACTACGTTTTAGACAAAACCCTAGATTGAAACTGCTGCAAGCTTTCATCTACTATTGAGTTCCTCTTTGCTGCGATCATGAATTCACCCTCTCCAATTTGTTGCGATCTGGAGAGTTCTTGCTATCAAAGTTTGAGTGTGATCTGTTGTTCCATTGGGAATTAGTAGATTAAAAAACCGCTTCGTGGTCGACGGCTACGTTGCACTAGAGTTGTTGCATTGGCAACGGGGAACAGTCGGAGAGTTCGAGCATCCACGAGTTATCTACATCATCCATCTATTCCACCATCGGCTCACTGAGAGGATCGGTCCACCCCATATCAGTAGGTTTCAGAAAAGAAGAAGAAAACATTCTTGAGGAGACACGGGAATTTCATCGAGTCACTTTCACCATGTTGATTTGATTTGTGTTCGCTACATTGATAATTTGATATGCGGGTAGACCGGTGCTTAGGTGCTATTCTTACTTGAACAAACCTCCTAATTAACCCTCTCGCTAGCATCCACAACTATGAGCAAAGTACTAAGATAAAATCTTATCATATCATTAAACATTTGGATCCAAATCAGTCCCTTACGAAGTAGCGCATAAACTAGGGTGTAAACTTCTGTCACTCTAGCAACTCATCATCTAATAACTACTCCAAAACGCATTCCCTTATGTCCAAATATGGTGAAGTGTCATGTAGTCGACGTTCACATGACAGCACTAAGGGAATCACAGCATACATATCATCAAAATATCAAACGCAAGTTCACATGATTACTTGCAACAAAATTTCTCCTGTGTGATGAGTAAATCACTAAAAAAATTACACCCACATCCCCTACTAATACATATGCTGGACCAATTACTAGAGCTCACGCACGCCAATTTAATTACCAGGTACTTTCGTTTCTTGGTAATGATTCTAATGTTCAAGAGAATATGATGTTTCCTAAATTGGATACATTTGTTTTGCTTAAAAATGAAGGGTCGAGCATGGACAAGAAGGATGAACATTGGAGCATGATCAAGCATGGGGATGAGGGCAAGCGCGAGGGGAACAAGAACGAAGTTTCCGGTGGAGATTTCAGCACTTTCGAGCCACCATGATGACGTACAAGGACATGGATGAAATATTCAAGATGCCCTTTCATAAAATTCGTCCATAGCTTAATCTAGGTGCTGCGCCACCTTATTTTTGGGACATGCCCATCTAATTTCGAAATACTTCGGTATACGCTGTTTGTAGAGTCTGTATGTGTGCGGAAGCAGAGTTTGGGTTGGTTTCGGACCCCTCCTCCAAGGGGTCACGAAATTCCCCACTACTCCTCCATATATGCAGCCATTAGGGCATCATTTAGACTTATGGGTTTTGTTTAGATTAAAGTTCGTCATAGAGGCAACTTTGCATACTTCATTTGTGTTCAACGACCAAACAAAGACGTCAAAGAACCTACTCTCATCAATAAAGATTTCCTCTTAAATTCGCAATATCCAGATTGCAATCTTAGTTTCTTGCTTGTTCTTCGTTTGCTTGGAGGAAATAGACCCTCGTGGTCAGGTTGATCGTGCTCCGGCGTGGTCAATAACCTCTTGGAGTTGATTTAGCAATTGCTAAGGCGCAACATCATTGCACGTTCATTGTCGGATCGTCGAAGTCTACTCCACCGAAAACGATAGCCACGATCTCATTGAAAGACGAGAAACCTTTTCCTTTATCAAGTGGTATGGGATTTCCAGGTTGCTCGGTGAGATTTTCTAGTTTTTCATAGTTAGATCGAGTCTATTTTTCATACCTACAGTCCACGAAAAAGCCCCAAAAAACAGGGTTAGTTCATCATATCTGAACCAATCTGAGCCTTTGCATAATCTTTTTAGGTTATTGCTTTGTTGAATTTGCGGTTGCATCGTCGTGTCTAGTTGCTGGTCTAAGCATCTAGTCCTTTAGAGTTTCGAGTTCTCTCACAATTTGTCACGCCGCCGCCGCACCATATTTATCGCTGCTACCATATACCACCACCGCTGCCATATACCACCACCGCTGCCATATCCCACCACCGATGCCATATCCCTCAGAACGACACCTAACCAAGCTACCGGGCAGACTCCCTTCTCCCTGGTCAATGGGGCAGAACCAGTTATCCCCAATGAACTCATTTATGGGTCCCCTCGAGTGCTTGCCTACGATGAAGTAGCGCAAGATTAGCACTGGCGTGACGACGTTGTGCTACTCAAGGAGAACCGTCTCCGGGCTGCAACGCGTGCTGCACGCTACCAACAAGCCATGCGTCGCTATCATAGCCGCAGGGTTCATGCCCGGTGTTTGAGGAAGGTGACCTTGTCCTTAGGCGTGTTAAGTTCGCCAAGGGTACAAAAAAGCTATCACCAAAGTGGGAAGGCCCTTACCGGGTAGTAAGAGTCACCAAACCTGGCACAATCCATCTGGAGACCGGGGATGGCACTCAGTTGCAAAAATCATGGAATATTGAGCATCTCTGTAAGTATTACCCGTAAGGTGCGAGGCTGTCGGGCACTGCCCGGCATCCACCCTTTTGTACAGGCCTTGCCTCAGCTGCATGTAACCCCTTGTACAAAGCCGGGGCGATGACCCCATGCAAGAGAAAATAAAGAAGCACTGGGAGATGGGGGGCATTTCATGGGCATTTGCATATGCATATAGATAGGATCGCATCCTGCATTCATTCTCATCTACATGGAATTGAAGGTTCCTACCGTGAACTTGGCTTCGATAAGGAGTTGAGAAGATGCCCCGGCACTGCAATCCCCAGCAATCCAAATCAGATAAGTTCTCCCCTTTTTATCCATTAGTGTTCTATAAGCTACAACTTGTGCATAGAGAAACCTCGCCACTCTCTTCGAACTAGGGTGCTCTCATCCTTGGCTCGAACGTTGCTTTGGCCTGGGACGGTCGCAGTGGCCCTAGGTAAAAGGGAGTGGGCGGGGGATGGCACCTCGATCTGTTCCCCGGTAGAAATGGTTCTCCGATAGACAAAAATTGTGCTAGCAGGAAATCCTGCCGGGAAAAGTTCGTTTAATTACAGTAAAGAGGCATTCCACCTCTGCATGGACATATACATGCACGGGTTCCCAACAAGTTTATCTCTTTCATTGACATGCAAATACAAGTACAAGCATTATAGAACACAAACATGGATGAAAAGATTACAGTATTTAAATTAAAATTTAGCGATTGCCTACAAGTTTAAGATTGAAAAAAGGAAGGTGCCCCGTGATGCCTTTGCTCCTGTCCATCTCCTATAGAACGAGGTCGGAGAGGTTGGAGAGGAGGGCACTGCTGGGACCCGACACCTCCCCAGTAACATGATGGCGCCGTCTCCCGTCCAGGAAGAAGGAACCGGAGGGCGGTGACGGATGGTGGCGCTACCGAAAGCTCCAAGCGGGAGCTGTGGAGTCATCGGCAACTAGGACTCGTCGAAACGGTCGCCCTCGTTCTTGACACGTCATGGGTTGCCGCCGCCCTCAGCACCACTATCATCTGAAGCCCCTTTTGCGGCGAGGGGCTCCGATACCATGCTCTCCAAGAAATTCTCTAGAGAGCATGGTCGTCCCTAGAAGCCCCGGCGTTAGAAGGCACTACACGTCCCAGTGACGCGTGCGAAGCGGAAGGCTACCCCACACGGCAAGAGGGTAACGCCCGGGAAGAATTGGGTTCGGCTCTATTGGCGGCAAGTCTCCCATATAGATCCTCTCCAGCGCGGTGAAGGGAAGGAAAATAGGGAGCAACCGACTACCACACACATGGCTCACCCTCAGCCTCGGTGTGGTGTCGTTCGTATCCCCGCCCACTAGAGCTCAAATTCCGGGCGGCCCGGCGGAAGGCACGCTAGAGTCTCCATCTCTAGCGGTGTCGCCGTGCCACCCGAGTCTCTCCTTTAAATCCAGGAGAAACTTTGAGCTGGCGCCCGAGGGCTGGCCCCATGCTCTCTTCTTCGACATAACCAGCAAAGGCAGAAGATAGGAGAGCAGGAATGCAAAGATGGATGGCCTTGCCCTCCTCCACCCCTCCCTTTTATAAGCAGGGCGAGGAGGAGAGCTGCTCCATCAACTGATGGCCACCGTCCTCCTCTACCAATTCAAGACGATCGGGCCCTCGCCATGATGCTCTCCCATCCCATGCGCGTCTGTCGGGACCCCGATCCTAAGTCACATAGGTCTAGCCTGTAACACATCATATCACTTTGCGGCCTCACGCACGGTATCCCCACGGGTGCCACCTCACCTGGCCCGGGACCGTTTGCGCATTTTGGCACACGTATATGATAGTGTCGCTAGCATCCATATGACAGAGAACCCGGGCCGACATGACCAGTTATAAACCAAAAGTGGCACTAAATTACAGAGACAGGCATACATGACCCAGCAACGAACGTGTCGGTCATCAACGTATGAACCCAAGTCGTAGCAAGCTACAAGGACTTAAAGGAACAACGCGTGACATTTCCCCTAAGGGACAGACACAGGAACGAAGAAGGACACATGCCGGCCAGCCTAAGTGTTCCGGAGCAGTAGCAAGCTACCAAGGCTCAGTGGAAACACTAGGAGACATTTCCCTGTAAGATAGGCTACCAAAGGTAAACAACTAGGTGTCGGATCCCACACATAGCAATACACATTACACGTACGCATAACATGCAAGTATGTGTTGTACAACATGGCATCACAACATAACTCAACAACTCATATAGATAAAGGCCCAGAAGAGCCGTCATAGCATTTATTACAAACAGAGGTCACATGACCCAACATACAGAGCATACAGGCAACGGAAGCATAACATGTCTGAGTACAGACAACTACAAATGAAAAAGGCTGAGAAGCCTGACTATCTACAAGACCCTCCCAAGGGCACAAGACCGTAGCTGAGGTAACAAGCTAAACGTCGAAGTCCATGCGGAACCACTAGCGAGACTGAAGTCTCTCTGCAAAAACATAAATTAGGCAAACGTGAGTACAAAGGTACTCAGCAAGACTTACATCAGAACTAACTACATATGCATCAGTATCAACAAAGGGGTGGTGGAGTTTGACTGCAGCAAGCCAGCTTTAACTCGGTGGCTATCCTGAACTACGACTGCAAGTAACTCTTTTGAGGTGGCGCACACGAGTCCACATATTCACCAATCAATACACCACTAAGGATCCATTCCCGTCTTCCTACGAGAAGGCCATCCATAGCACTCACACTTGCCTTGAGCATTTTAGAGTATCCACTTTCACTTGTCTATGTACCACGTAAGCATCCAAGAAGTCCATATCCGCGGACCCGACTATTCGAATAGATCATGTTAACCCTGCAGAGGTGTAATTCTTCACACACGCTCTCGCCACTTACCACCATGTACACGTCGTGTATCTCGGCAACCTTCAAGCGGAAGCCTGGCGAGGGTGTCGGCCACGACCTGACTAACCACACAAGTCTCTCGTCCAGGTTTATCGCCTATTCGGGTTCCATCCGTGGGGAGATCCGGCCGGGGTGTCGCTCACAGCCCCAAACGATGTGCGCAGGGTTCCCAAGCCCACCTCGACGGATGGATCTACGCTTGGTACACCGTGCCACGGTGCCTAGTCTGACCCAAGCCCACATGTACCGTGTGCCACTTGGTAGACTACTAGCACTACCTACAAACACCAGAAACTAGTTGCAACTCCTGGACAGAGATCTAGTTGATTAATAAGTCGAGAGGGGTCGAGTTACCGGAACCCAATGTGTGGTAGTAACTAGTCATTGGACAACTTACACAGAACTCAGTTCTCAAGGACGGTTCTAGTGAGACAACCCACCATGTACTCCTACATGGCCTCTCACCACTACCTTTACCAAATCGTCTTCACACACTTAGCTCACACACAGTAGGACATGTTCACCACATTCCAATTCATCCCCGATGAATCAGACCTGACTCAACTCTAAGCAATAGCAGGCATAACCAGAAAGCATGAATGAGTAGGCACCACATGGCTCAAACAACTCCTACTCATGCTAGTGGGTTTCAACTATTTACTGTGGCAATGACAGGTCATGCAGAGGAAAGGGTTCAGCTACCGCAGCAAATAGCAGTTCAATCGTTGTTGTCCTAATGCAGTAAAGGAGAGCAGGAGCGAGAGAGTGGGATTGTATCGGAATGAACAAGGGGGTTCTGCTTGCCTGGCACTTCTGAAGATATTAATATATATTAATCGGTGTCATCGAACTCATCGTCGGAACGTCGTCTACTTAAAGGGGACAAAACCGACAAACAGAGAAAGAACACAATCAATGCAATGCAACAATATGATGCATAAATGTGACATGGCAATATGATGTTTATTGAGCTAATGCAACTAGCAACACAATTAAATGAAGTTGGTTTGAACCAAAGGTTCAAATTCAAACCCCATATGTGATTATTCAAATGCCATTTATTCAAATTGTCCTAAACAGTGGCTGTAAGTTATTCAAACATTCATGAAAATGCCATAAACAGATTCCTTGGATTTTTCTGATCAATTTTCATATATAAATTATTTTCATCTGAGCTATAGTTTATTTTCTATGATTTTTAGAAGTTTTGGCTATTTTCTAAAACAAATAAATCATTTATGATTTATTTAAAATTCCAGAAAACACTTATTGCGTCAGCACTAGGTCATGCTGACATCAGCAAGTCAACAGGGGCTGGTCCAGTCAAAACTGACCAGTGGGGCCCACTGGTCAGTGACACAACTAACTAAACTAACTTATTTAATACTAACCTAGTTTAATTAGTCGGGCGGGGCCCACATGTCAGTGAGTCATAGGGTTAACTAATTACAAATTAGCACTAACCTAAAATTAGCAGGGCACTGGGCCCACCTGTCATAGACTAACCTAACTAACTAGATTAATTAGCAATTAACTTAATTATCTTAGCTAATTAGAGGCGGAGGGGGCCCACGCGTCAGTGACCCAGGGGGTCAACTGGGTCAGCCCGGGTCAAACTCGCCGGAGTTGACCCGTGGCTCGTCGCCGGCGGAGCCAGAGACGGCGGAGGGCGTCGGGTTTCGCCCTCAGGAGACCAAACGAGCGGCGGAGGGGCTCTACGTGGAGCTGGTGAACTCGCGCATCCAGCAGGGCATGCAAGAGGAGCTGGGGTGGCCGGAATCATCGGCGGCGACCTCAACGGCGGCGGCCAGAATCGGGCCTCGGTGTTTTCGGTGATACGGGGCACGGGGAGGTGAGCTAAGGGGCTCTACGGGCTCCTAGGAGCGTGCTGAGCACGACAGAAGGCTCGGACGCGAGCTATGCTAGCTCTACCATGGCAGCACCATGTTCGGCGGTGAGGAGCTCCGGTCACGGCTGAAACGATGCTACGGCAAGGGGGCAAGCGAAAAGGAGAGAGGGGAAACGCGGTGGAGCTCACAGCGGGGTCGATGGGGGTCTCGGGAGGCTCGGGGAGGCGCCAGCCATCGCGAATTCGACGGCGAGGTCGTCGGCGGCCGGAGGTTGAAGAAGACGAAGACGGCGATGTTTCAGGGGCTTCTGGCATCGGGCGGCTCGGCGAAGAGCTCCAGCGCGTGGAGATGAAGCTCGTGGGCACGGTCATGGGTCGAGGGGTGGCCGGTGGTCATGGCTACGGCGAGCGGCGCTCTCAGGCGCGTTCGCTAACGAGAGGGAGAGATCGAGGGGACGGGGTGAGAGCGAGGGAGAGTGAGAGAGTGAGGCAGAGAGGTGCATGGCATCGTCTAGGGTCGTCCAGGCGTCGAGGGGGAAGCGGCAAGCAGGAGGTGGCCGGGGCGTGCCGGCGTGCCGCGGGCACACGCCGTGCGTCCGACTGGCGGGAGGAAGAAGACCTCCCTGCGCCTCATGGGCTGGGCCGGCCAGATGCGCCACACAGGTAAGTTAGGTTAGTTTCTGTCTTTGCTCTTTTCTTTAAATTGTTTCTGTTTTCTATTTTGTTACTTTGTCTTGGGCTTTATTAAAAATACTTAGGCACACTCAAAAATCATGAAACCAAGCATGGCTACTGTTTAGAATAAATCCAACAGTAAACATTTTAGTTTATGATTAATTGAGCATTTTAAATAATATATAAAATTTAAATGCCCAAATGCAAATAAGATATGATTTAATTCAAAAATCCAGAATGGTCCTAGAAATATGTGCAACATTTTTGGCAGAGGTTTTTAATCAATCCAAAAATGATGAACTTTTCCAAAGGGCATTTTGGGTTCATTGAAAAAGAATTTTAATTTGACCCTAGTTGAATTCATTTAGTGCTAGGGTTTGAACATCCCCATTTCAAGTTTAACAAGATTTTAAACATGATGCACAAGCAAAAGCTATCCTAGGGCAAGGTAAGGCTAGGGATGTGACACCTCACCCCTACTAAACAAGAATCTCGTCCCGAGATTCAGGACGTGAGATAAGAAATCAGAGGGGACACTATCTAACACAATCTTCTCGATCCAGTTTTCCTCCTCGAAATTGTTGATTCATAGCATCGTGTGGATCTTGGCATCTTTGATTTCAAAGCTTCATCCAACACGACAGCAAAGGAACGTGAATTCTACATGATTTGATCTTTTCGAAGATCGAGCAACTCAAAATCAACTCATGCACTGAGACGTTGAAACATCTCTTGAGCTGAGACACGGGACACACATCCGGAGGGATAGAGTGAAACAGATGATGAAGGTTCACTTGGCAGGCAACCAATTCCACACCTAAGGAAGATGGTGATCGATGTCACCAGACGGGGCACCTTAGAGGAGGTGACTCGTAGAACTATCCCTTAAGTGGCAAAAAGAATTACTTTTGATTCAAAAATCATTAAAACTCTTTTATACCAGCTTAAGGAAAATTTCAATCGATCATTTGACAGAGTTCGAAGGAATGACATTCTCGGGCCAGAATGGATGATGTGGACTACCTTGTTGAAGACAACACAAGGGATGATTTTGCTTATCATCGGAAATGGATGGGACCCATGGTAAAATGGCACATTGACGGTGCAAGCTGGAAACAAAATGCAAATGTTGGGAATGATTCTGGTAACTGGGATAAATCCCAACAGTAGAGAGTAAATCTACTATTTGAGGGGTTATAGCATAACCAAGAGCACTGGGAGCAATCCCGGTTGGTGTCGAGGATAACACCTAGTGCTTGTGCGTGCTCTCAAGAACTTGAGTATTCCCATATTCATCATGGTTTTACCAATATCCGTGTCAAGGATCCTGGCAACACAACATACTACCATGATGAATAATGATGGATGAGGCAGATGCAAAGGAAGACAACATTTTCTCAGATTTCACCTTGGCAGAGTCAAGGAAACAAAATCTGGATGATCGACTGAGAAGCATTTTAGCGCTCCGCTTCTAATGTTCTCCTTGATGTGCTAGCACAACCCATTTATCAAAATGGTTTGGTACCTAGAACGTCAAGTATAAGGTCGGACTTCGGAAGCACAAGAATCCATAAGAAGCAACTAGGAAGTAAATCCTATGAAATCCTTATGGGGAAGGTGGCCAACTTCTTCAATCAAGATACTACAACAATAGGTCTTCCGGCTGGGTGTGTTGGCCACGACATCCACTTTACCGGTTATCGAGAGACCAATATTATAGTTCCTGGAAAGTGCTCCAACCATCATAACTGCCTGAGATTCAGTTCTGGTTGGTGTCAGGATATTCCAGACTCATCGAGTCTAGGAAGAAAAATGAAAGTTTGCAACTCAAATCGGGGACATGACGTTGCGAGATTCTCGGGAAATGGACTGCGGTAGTAAGCTCCAAAACATGAGCTGGTTCTGTTACATACATGTGAGCACGTTATCCAAGACAAGCATGACCATGTAGTAGTCTTATAATAAAACACTACCGAGTTCAGGTGGGGACCATCATTGAGGATAACGAAGTCTCTAGGCAAGTCCATGGATTAGATCCCAAGCATAGACTTCTCTTCCTTGAACAAATCAATCGGTGGCTTGGTGTGCTACGGAATACATATGGAGTGGAGGTAATTAATCTACCAAACCATAGAATACTTTGCACGTATGCATGACTGATTTGGGATGATTCCAGGGGAGTAAAACAAGCTTTCTCAAATTCACGGTGACAACTTGCACCAACTGCACATGAATTGGAGGAAGTCACTTCTCTCATCCAAACATATACCTCGCGAACGGGACACGAAGGCAATGCTTACAAAGTTTCCAACACTAGCTTAATGTCCTACAAAATCATGGAGAAGGTAGCAGTGTTGCTGATGGCCTCAACAACAATTCATCCAGGTTTCCATATAGATGGAATTCCATGACAATGTGAACAAAGTGATAGCATTGGTCAGACCCAAAAGATATAATGGTGTATGCTCGAGGGAACAACCATGAGTAAGACAATATTACGAATATCGTTGGTTCTGATTTGACTTGACGATAACCCATACTCAAATCAAAGTTTAGACAAGACAATAGATCCACAAATGATCACGGGGATCAATTGAAGAAGATATCATCTATCTTCAATACACACACAAGATATCCCTTTGGAGTGAGCTATGTGGGTTAAGCTTTTATCTTCCAACTCTCCAAGTTGTTGTTTAGCTTAACCAACTAGTTCGGGGTATACAACACAGATTCTTGGAGAAGTGGTGGTTTATAAGAAACCAACTTGATCACGAGCTCAACATAGCGGTCAGGGGACAACCTGGAAATACTTCCGAGAAGATAATCGGGAAATCACGAACCACCGATATGTTATTAAGCTTACAAACAATCTTGCTTTTGAGGGCGAGATGATATGATCACCAGAGTGAAGGATTTACGCAATTCTAACTCATTGATCAAAGAGTGCACCAGATAAATGGACTAGGTAGCACGATCAATCTTAGAGTGGCGATTTAGTAACCAACACACTAAGAATGAAATTGTTGTCCTCTAACCGCCAAGCAACGAGATTTCTAGGGGTATTGATTTCACACATCACAATTCACTTGTCGGTATTCCGGCTACGATAACACGGAGACCGAGGAATAACGACGATGGCGAGAGGTATCACTGTATCAAGGGTTCGTAGGAGGTTGTGCCATTCCCATGACATTCTTGATATAAAGATGGTAATACTCCAAGTTAGAACAGAACAAAAGTTGGAATGTTATTTTTACCTGCAGAGTACAATTGCTTTGACCCAATCCTAGATATGGATAAGGTACTGGAGTTTGTTTCTCCTAGTCATTCCAGAATAGAATGACTTGACGAACCACAAGAGTAGAAGGCATCGATGAACACGAATGCACAACCACTCCTGACTATCAACTTATAGACGAGGGTCATAATACAACTAGAAGGAGACAACTCAAGGAACATATAACTTCTGAGTTGTGGATGCATAGATTAACATGTCGAACGAGTTCAACATATTTCTTCCGGATAACCCATGCAGAAAGTAGAATTGGCAGAGTCACAATATGAATGGAGTGCTACTCAAGAGCACTCGGGTTGTGATCTTTTGGTTCAGAAGAACTTCTGCCATGATGGTTCATGGTATTTGGAAGAAGGATATACCACGGACCTCGAGGACTATCACAAGGTTACTAATATCCTAAAGGGATGAGCAAATACTACCAACATGAAGTAGGTAGAATGAATCTTGGATTCAAGAACCCAGGAGTAGAATGCTTACTAACTAAATGGCATCACGGGATGCTTTCGAGAATGATGGCCAGAATCATTACACTGAGAATATAAGGCATTGCTAGATTACTGGGTGATCCTTTAAGACACCTAGGGTCATAATAATAACTCCAACATATATGTCGAGGTAACAGAGTACCTCAGCACACTGACTAGTGTGATTAATCTGGCCTAAAAGGACATCAGAAACAGGGAGGAAAGGTTTGCAAATGCATCAGACTATTTAGAAACCTGGGATGACTCAGACAGCATAACGGCTATAAATGCTCGAAAATACTTTTGAGGTCCAAACAAAAGGGTATCATAACCACTTATCATCATAGAGTCAAGGTTCTGAGTCCAATAGTTGAACAAACAGAAGTTGTAGAAACTAAACTGAGGGTTGAAACCACAATTAACGTGATCCTGATAGGCAGAAGAGAAAGCCTAGTTCTTAATCCCCGTAGAATAGAAGAAGGTGACTCAGATCAGAAGGTCATAGGGTAAAGGAGTAAAAAGAGCCTTACGTTCCCATCCACAATCAATTCCCTTATATAACTAAAGAGTTTATAGACACGACTTCGACTAGTTTGGCTTACTAATCCTACAGGCAGTCAGGCTCTGATACCAAAGCTGTCGGGACCCCGATCCTAAGTCACACAGGTCTAGCCTGTAACACATCATATCACTTTGCGGCCTCACGCACGGTATCTGATACGTCCAAAACGTATCTATAATTTCTGCTTGCTCCATGCCACTTTTGGGTGATATTGCTATGATATTCATACACTTCCATACACTTCTGATCATATTTGGACTAACTTACTAATCCAGTGCACCCTAGTGCCAGTTTCTGTTTTCGGCTATTTTTGTATTTCAGGTTTTCACGTTACGAGAACTGCCAGGAAAAATCCAGAAAAATTATATAAAAAATCAGCGTTCCGGAAACTACCCTGCGTCCGAAGGGCAGCCGGGGGGGGGCACCAGGGCTCCAGGCGCCCTGGCGGCGCCCCCCCCCCTGGGCCGCGCCGGGGGGGCGCCTGGGCCCCCCGAAGCTTCCCCGATGCCCCCCTTTGGCATATATTTAAAGCGTCCTCCGAAACCCTCAGAACAGGAACTCTTTTCGCGACCCCATCTCTGTTCCACCGCTGCCGCCGCTTCCAAGATCGGGAGCACGAGTAGAACTCTTCCCGGCACCCTGCCGGAGGGGAGGATCACCACCGGGAGCTTCTCCACCACCATGGACGCCTCCCGGATGACTCGCGAGTAGTCTCCCTTGGACCATGAGTCCATGACCAGTAGCTATGTGATGTTCTCCTCCCGTTCTTGTGCTTCACTAATTACTCCTCGTGAGCTGCCCTACATGATCAAGGCACATATGTAATCCTTATGTTGTTGCTATGTTGAGTTTGCTGGGATCCGATGGATTGTGAGATTATGTTCAGATTGATCTTGAGTAATATATTTGATCTACCTCTTTTATATTTATGTTCATAAGTAATTCTTGCATGTTCTCCGTTGTTATTTATTGCTTTGGCCAAGTAATACGTAGTGACTCCAAGAGGGAACGTTATGCTTGATTGTGGGTTCATGCCCCTCGATGACTAGCTTGAGTGACAGAAACATGAGTCTAGGGGATGTGTTGTTGCCACAAGGGTGAAAACAACGGTGCTTGTGCCCGCGGGTGCAAGGATTGTTTACTTTACGCAAAGTTCTTTTAATGCAGTTGTCTATTGCATTGAGTTTACACTATGGGTGGGACTCGCAACTTAATACCAGCGAGATGTTCTGGATAGATATCTCAAGGTGGATGATTAGTAGTAGATATTGATGGATTTCGGTCTACTTAATTTGGCGTATCGCCCATGCTTTGAACCTCAACCTTTATTGCAATGTAATCAGCATTGGTTTGCGTTCGTGGTCCTGTCAATTGCCCAGCTGTAATTTGTTTACCTCACATAGCTGTTTTATCGTCTTTTGGGAGAGAGACATCACTAGTGAACATCATGAGACTCCGGTCCATATTACCATCATTGATCACATCCGCTATTTACTTTTCGCTACTATTTACTATTGCAAAACATTATCTATCACTACTATCATTTGCTTTTAACCCTTTGTGAACTACAAGGCCGGAGGGATTGACAACCTCTCTGTACTCGTTGGGAGCAAAGTTATTCGTATCTGTGTGCAGGTCCACGTTGATTGCTAATACGCGCCGTTAGCAGTTGACACCTACTTGTTGAACCTAGGAGTCTCTGGGGATTCGATCCTTGGCATCTTTGCTAAGGGAAAACACTTCTACATACTGCATCTTACACCTTCCACTTGGGGTAACCAACGAGGGGTTCGAGGTCCATCAAGGAGTATTTTCTGGCGCCATTGCCGGGGACTCCACTCTTCAGGATAGGGGAGTTGCATGCTATCTTTTACCTTTGCTTTTAGTCTTGTTAGTTTACCTTTCAGTTTTTTGCTTTAGTACCTTTTATCGAAAATCACAAAAATAGTTATCTTGTTCTTTAGTTATCATTATGGTGGGTCCTTTTGTCTTTGACGAGGCAGAAGTTCTCACCTTTAAACAAAGAGGTGGGGAAAGTTTGAAAGATGCTTGGTATAGAATTAATGATTCACAAAAAAGAGCCACCAAGAAGCAACCTACTACTATCTTGCTTAGAAATTTTTATGTTGGAATTACTTCTTGGAATAGGTTTATTTTAGATACTGCTATCAATGGGAATTTCCTAGAGGCCCCAGTTTGGGAGTCTCTTAGTATTATTGAAAATCTTGTTGGGAATCTGATACGGTGTATCCTAGGGCCATCACCATGGACCCTTCATCGCCTCGTCAAGTGCCCAAAGGACCCATGACTCGAGCCCGGGCAAGAGCTCTTGAGACCGAGGTGACGTCACTCCTAGCCCTACTTCCATATAATGCTTGCGAGACATGGTCGCTACCTCAGACGGACGTGTTGTGTGTGCTCAGGTGTGAGGAAGGCCGCTTCGGAGAAGAGCTTGAAGATGGACAAGTCCCCAAGACCACGGGCGAGCTGATGCATCGAGAAGGGCAGAAGGGAGCTCCAGGCCCCGGACATCCGACCCCATGGCCCGGACATCCGGCACCTGGGCCATCAACTACAGAAGACCAGCAACGGCCGAAGCTACAGGGCCCGGACATCCGACCAGGGCCCGGACATCCGGCCAAGCATGGCCCGGACATCCGGCCCCGGGCCCGGAAATCCGGCGCCTCTGTCCAGAGAGCACCCGAGACCAGGCCGCTCCAGCCCGGACATCCGGCTCCTCGCCCCGGACGTCCGGCACCCCTCGAAGACCCGGACATCCGGGCCGCCGCCCGGACATCCGGCCCCTGATCTGCCTGCGTGCAGCCCCTGGGCCGAGGCCCATGTACCCGTTCGCCCCGTAGACTATATATACTCCTCTCCTCATTCCGTTTAGGGTTAGCTGTGGTTTAGCTCATTTGACACTTGTGTGGATTTCTCCCACGAGACGGTGCGCCTCTACGGAGAAGATCCACTTCGGATTCAGGACCTCCTTCATCGGAGAAGATCCCCCGGGATATCAAGACCTCCTCCGGGAGAAGACTATCTTTGTATCACCGGCGTTGACTTTGGATCATGTATCTCGACCTTGTATCGCGAACCTAGCACTTGTGTGATTGCTTCCGTGTTGATTTGAGTGTTCTCTCTTGTGTTTTCCCCATCTTTCTCCGTGTTTTCCCCGTGTTCATCGTGTGCCAACCTCCAAACGTGAAAGATCCGCTGATTAGGGTTCCACCCTGTATCATATGGTATCAGAGCAAAGGTTTCTCACGATTTTGGAGCCCCACACTTCGTTTTCTAGCCTGTTTTTGTCGTGTTCTTCCTAATTTCGAAAATTGCCCCACAAAAAGAGCCCCAAAAATTTTCTGTGATCTGTTGATTTGGCAAGATTTTGTTGAATTTGTTCCATGGATTTGCTGTGCCACGGGTGGATCTAGCTTTTCCTCCACTTTTCCCCAAATTTCATCCGAAAAATCCGCCGAATTTTTGCCACGAAACCACCGTTGCATCGTGTTCTTGCTGGCTCGGGCACCCCGGACATCCGGCCCGGCCCGGACATCCGGCCTTTGGCCCGGACATCCGGCCTCCCGCAGCCATTTCCCCACCTCTCCGCCATTTTTGTTCGGTGCTCCACCATTTCTTCCGCATACCACCACCTTTTCCGCATCCACCATCGCTTACCCGCTTCGAGTTTGGAAAATTTGTCTCCATTTGCCGTGGATACTTGAGTTGTGGTTTCACCGTTTCCTTGGATGTTTAGGCTACCTTGGGACGGCAAGACTTCGACAACACCACCGCTCAACTTCGGCAAGGACGGTAACATCGACGACACTTCGCTCATTCTATCTTGCAATTGCATTGTCACCCTATGAACCATCTTTGCGTAGCTTTCCCATTGAGACTAGCCATTTGAGTATTGCCGGGCCACGACACTTGTGCACATTAGTGATAGTCATAGATATTGCATACCACATCATTGTGAGTAACATCACACCATCTTGGTATCTTGCATATCCACGTGTGCCACAAGAGTGCTCCGCATACACAATAGCTACCTTGATACGTGAAGCATACATATGTGCCCAAAGAAAGAGCTCCAAAGCTTTTAAGCAAAAGAGCCAATCCAAGCAAAGAAACAATAGCATCATACGTCTTGCATCCAAAGAGATCATACATAGCAACATCATCTTGTGCTCAAGCATCGGCACATCATACACTCATAGCATACTTGTGATAGATAGTCGTTACGTTTTGCCCATATAGGTCGTGCACAAGTGCGTATCCGCCTATTAAGCAATCGGTTAGCGTCTCTCTAGCGTTGTGCAACACGAGCATTTTCCGTGGTTTACCACATTTTTCGCTCATCCTTGGTTGCACAACCACATTTATCTATCCGTGCGTGTGTTCCGTGTGCTACCCTTTGCTAGTGATCTACTTGTTGCATGAGCAAATTATGAACCATTTTCAACATCTTTGAGTCATTTTGACGATTGCATTGAATTTGTGCCACATCCTAACCAAGCTCCTCTCAAAGCTTTACTTGTGTAGGTGTGAGAATCGACACGAAGTGATACCAATAGTGCTATTTCCGGGTTACATTGTTGAGTGATCATTGATCCATTTTCAACCTCGGTTAAGGTACATTGATATTGTCTTCTCCTTTCTCCCACTCACATACTTGCTTGTGATGATGGATAGGCCAAGTTCATCTACCAACCCGATCTTCGATGATCCTCAAGAAGCGAACAACTACGTCACCAAACTACATCTATTCGGTGTCCAACGAGCTCTACATCAAGAGAGTGAAGCTATGCGAGAGTACATTGGTCAAGTTGCCGAGGACGCGCGACAATTCCAACAAAGCACCAAGGAGCAAATCGACCTCATCAACACCAACATGTCTTGATACGGTGTATCCTATGGACATCACCATGTCAAGAGTCTGCTTGGGAAGTGACACGTGTGACCTCTATTTCTCATACATAAAGGTGAATCATCTCCTTTACACGTGTTCACTTGACCCCTTCGAGGATGGTATACTACTTGACACTCCTCTCGTGTGCATGCATAGGTATTGTCGGAGCTTCACGGATGGCGAGGAGGAGTGCAAGCGCCAAGGATCACCTACACCATCTGCGAGGGAAGCTTGGAAGAGAAGACGGAAGAAGACGGAGCTGCTGATACTACAGCGGCCGGACATCCGGGCCAAAGGCCGGACATCCGGCGCTTCCGCAACAGCCGGACATCCGGCACTCCTCCCGGAAATCCGGGCCCTCCTTCACAGAAGCTGGACCGAGCCAGCCCGGACATCCGGCCGTAACCCCGGACATCCGGCTCGCCCCGAAGCCCCGGACATCCGGCTGCCAGCCCGGACATCCGGCCTTGCCTGCGTGCATGTACCCGGGCCGATGCCCATGTACCCGTTTCGCCCCTCACTTACCCCTTCATGACCCTAGACTATATATACTCCTCCACCTCCACCATTTTAGGGTTAGCAATGGTTTAGCTCATATGAGAGATAGAGCTTTGCTCATCCATCCCGGATCTACTCCACGAGAGAGACCGCGGCCCCTCTACGGAGAAGATCCACCTTGGATTCAAGACCCCTAGCGGGAAGATCCTTCACGGATTCAAGACCTCCTCTTGGAGATGAACTCTACCCATGTATCTTTCCCTTTGTTGTTCATGTATCTTGTGATCTTGTGTGTTTGATTGTCTAGTGGATGTGTGATTGGACTTGTTCTTGTGTGTTTCCTCTCGTGTTTTCCCCCGTTTCCCTTTGTGTTCTTCGTGTTCATCGTGGGATCCCCTCCATTTCGTGAAAGATCCGCTGATTAGGGTTCCACCCTGTATCAAGCTCGGTTAGGATGTGGCACAAATTCAATGCAATCGTAAAAATGACTCAAAGATGTTGAAAATGGTTCACAATTTGCTCATGCAACAAGTAGATCACTAGCAAAGAGTAGCACACGGAACACACGCACGGATAGATAAATGTGGTTGTGCAACCAAGGATGAGCGAAAAATGTGGAAAACCACGGAAAATGCTCGTGTTGCACAACGCTAGAGAGACGCTAACCGATTGCTTAATAGGCGGATACGCACTTGTGCACGACCTATATGGGCAAAACGTAACGACTATCTATCACAAGTATGCTATGAGTGTATGATGTGCCGATGCTTGAGCACAAGATGATGTTGCTATGTATGATCTCTTTGGATGCAAGGCGTATGATGCTATTGTTTCTTTGCTTGGATTGTCTCTTTTGCTTCAAAGCTTTTGAGCTCTTTCTTTGGGCACATATGTATGCTTCTCGTATCAAGGTAGCTATTGTGTATGCGGAGCACTCTTGTGGAACAAGGAGATATGCAATATACCAAGATGATGTGGTATGCAATATATATATGAGTATCACTAATGTGCACAAGTGTCGTGGCCCGGCAATACTCAAATGGCTAGTCTCAATGGGAAAGCTACGCAAAGATGGTTCATAGGGTGACAATGCAATTGCAAGATAGAATGATCGAAGTGTCGTCGATGTTACCGTCCTTGCCGAAGTTGAGCGGTGGTGTCGTCGAAGTCTTGCCGTCCCAAGGTAGCCTAAACATCCAAGGAAACGGTGAAACCACAACTCAAGTATCCACGGCAAATGGAGACAAATTTTCTAAACTCGAAGCGGGTAAGGGATGGTGGATGCGGAAAAGGTGGTGGTATGCGGAAGAAATGGTGGAGCACCGAACGAAAATGGCGGAGAAGTGGGGAAATGGCTGCGGGAGGCCGGATGTCCGGGCCAGGGGCCGGATGTCCGGGCCGGGCCGGATGTCCGGGGCACGAGCCGGATGTCCGGGGTGCCCGAGCCAGGAAAAATTCCTTGCAACCGGTGGTGTTTGGGGAAAAATTCGGTGGATTTTTCGGATGAAATTTAGGGAAAAGTGGAGGAAAAGCTAGATCCACACGTGGCACAGCAAATCCATGGAACAAATTCAACAAAATCTTGCCAAATCAACAGATCACAGAAAATTTTTGGGGCTCTTTTTGTGGGGCAATTTTCGAAATTAGGAAGAACACGACAAAAACAGGCTAGAAAACAAAGTGTGGGGCTCCAAAATCGTGAGAAACCTTTGCTCTAGATACCAAGATGGTATAGGGTGGAACCCTAATCAGCGGACCTTTCACGATTTGGAGGATGGCACACGATGAACACGGGGAGAACACGGGGAAAGATCGGGAAAACACGAGAGAGAACACTCAAATCAACACGGAAGCAATCACACAAATGCTAGATCCGCGATACAAGGTCGAGATACATGATCCACAGTCAACAACGGTGATACAGATAGTCTTCTCCGTGAGGAGGTCTTGGAATCCCGTGGGATCTTCCCGTTAGGGGTCTTGAATCCAGAGGTGGATCTTCTCCGTAGAGGCGCACCGGTCTCGTGGGAGAAATCCACACAAGTATCAAATGAGCTAAAACCACAGCTAACCCTAAACGGGATGAGGAGAGGAGTATATATAGTCTACGGGGCGAATGGGTACATGGGCCTCGGCCCGGGGGATGCGCGCAGGCAATTCAGGGGCCGGACGTCCGGGCGGCGGGCCGGATGTCCGGGACTTCACAGGACGCCGGATGTCCGGGGCGGGGGCCCGGATGTCCGGGCTGGGCAGTCGAGCCTCGGGCGCTCTCTGGACAGAGGCGCCGGATTTCCGGACCCGGGGCCGGATGTCCGGGCCGTGCTTGGCCGGATGTCCGGGCCCTGGCCGGATGTCCGGGCCCTGTAGCTTCTGCTGCACGCGGCCTTCTGTAGCTGAACGCCCAGGGGCCGGATGTCCGGGCCAGGGGGCCGGATGTCCGGGGCCTGGAGCTCTCTTCTGCTCTTCTCGATGCATTGGCTCGTCCACGACCTTGGGGACTTGTCCATCTTCAAGCTCTTCTCCGAAGTGGTCTCCTTCACACCTGAGTACACAAAGCACACTCGCTTGAGGTAGCAACCATGTCTCGCAAGATTCATAAGGAAGTAGAGCTAGGAGTGACGTCACCTCGGTCTCGAAAGCTCTCGTATGAGCACGTGTCATCGGTCCTTGAGGCACTTGAGGGGGTGAAGGAGGGTCCATGGGGATGGCCCTAGGATACACCGTATCACAAGGTACCAAGTCCGTTGAAGAGTACTACAAGGAGATGGAGATTGCCATGATACGAGCGAACATCACGGAAGATGATGAGCAAACTATGGCGCGATTCTTGAATGGACTCAACTATCCCATCAAGAAGATTGCGGACTTCCAACCATACAACAATCTCCTCGAGCTAGTACATCAAGCAACCAAAGCGGAGCGACAAGTTCAAGAAGACTACAAGTACTCAAAGTTCACCTCCAAGAACTTCGGCTCCTACAACCAAGCTTCAACGACTTCGGCTACTCCTCCTACCCCTTCCAAGCCTACTACAAACTTCGGAGACAAGCAAAGCTACAAGAATGCGACTACTTCGAGTCGTCAACATTCTACCAACATCTTCAAGCCAAGAGCTTCCTCAACTACAACGCCAACCGAAGATAACAACAAGACGAGCTCCATCAAATGCTTCAAGTGCCAAGGACGAGGCCACAAGTCATTTGAGTGCAAGACCGTTCGCACCATGATCATCAACGACGACGGATCATATGACTCCATGAGCGATGATGAGATGGAAGCACTTGAGCATGTCGCAATGCATCGCCAAGTCAATGAAGAAGAAGATAATCAAGTGTTTTGCGACAATGACTCAAGCCCCAACCTTGTTGTCTCCAAAGTCTTGACACTCCAACATCAACAAGATGACGACCAACGTTGTCACATTTTCCATACGAAGGCCGGCATCAATGGACGCGCCGTCAAGGTTATCATCGATGGCGGAAGTTGCCACAACTTGGCAAGCGAAGAGCTATGCGACAAGCTTCATTTGGTCAAGACGAAGCATCCTCACCCCTACAAGGTCCAATGGCTCAACGACGCCGGAATTCTTCGAGTCGAGCACACCGTGCAAGTCTCTTTCAAGATTGGCGCTTACGAGGACACTCTTGAGTGTGATGTGATACCCATGTCCGTGTGCCACCTTATTCTTGGACGACCATGGCAATATGATCGTGGAGTCACACACAATGGACGGACGAATCAATATCACTTCAAGATGAAGGGCAAGGAATTCGTGCTCCGACCTATGACCCCAAGTCAAGTAGCCGCCGACAAGCTTTTACCTACTACCCATCGTGGAGAGAATGGTGAGAGAGCGAGCCACCAAAAAGAGAGCGAGAGCCACAAGCCAAATATGAGCGACTCCACGATGAGCGACAAGAAGCAACTAGTGCTATTTGCTACCAAACGTGAGATGAGAGAAGTGTGTGAGAACCCATCGAGAGTCTTCCACCTTGTGCTTCTATGCAAAGGGGAAGCCAAACCTACTAACACTTCACCACCTCCACCTTTGGTGTTGTCTAAATTGTTGCAGGAATTCTCGGACGTCTTTCCGGATGAGCTACCACCGGGTCTACCTCCACTTCGAGGGATAGAACACCGCATCGACCTCGTACCCGGTGCTCCACTTCCAAACAAAGCTCCGTACCGCGTCAACCCCGAGGAAACGAAGGAGATACAACGGCAAGTGCAAAATCTCATCGACAAGGGTCATGTACGTGAAAGTCTAAGCCCTTGTGCCGTTCCCGTTATTCTCGTGCCTAAGAAAGACGGAACTTTTCGCATGTGTTCCGATTGCCGCCCGATAAATGCTATCACCGTTAGATATCGTCACCCTATTCCTCGCTTAGATGACATGCTTGACGAACTTTGTGGTGCCACCATCTTTTCAAAAATTGATCTTAAAAGTGGCTACTACCAAATTCGAATTCAAGAGGGTGATGAGTGGAAAACTGCTTTCAAAACCAAGTTTGGGTTATATGAGTGGCTTGTCATGCCAATGGGTTTATCGGAAGCACCCGGCACTTTTGTGCGTCTTATGCATTTTGTTCTTAGACCCTACATAGGTGTCTTTGTCGTGGTTTACTTTGATGACATTCTTGTGTTTAGCAAGTCGCTTGAAGAACATGTTGACCATGTACAACTAGTTTTGCAAGCACTTCGCAAACAACAATTGTATGCTAATATGGAAAAATGCACTTTTGGAGTTGACAAGGTTGTCTTTCTAGGATTTGTCGTATCTTCTCAAGGTGTTCACGTTGATGAAACAAAAATTGAAGCAATCAAAACTTGGCCTCAACCAAAGAATCTTATGCAAGTGCGTAGTTTCCTTGGTCTCGCCGGTTTCTATCGACGTTTTGTGAAGGATTTTAGCACCATTGCTATGCCTCTACACGCTTTGAGCAAGAAGAACGCACCCTTTATTTGGGGTCCTTCGCAAGACACCGCGTTCAATGAGCTTAAGAGCTTGCTCACGCACGCACCACTTCTAGCACTACCAAACTTTGACAAACCGTTTGAGATTCATTGTGATGCTAGTGGTACCGGCATCGGTGGCGTGCTAATGCAAGAAAAGCGCCCAATTGCGTACTTTAGCGAGAAGCTATCGGGAGCGCAACTTAACTATCCTATTTGGGAACACTATCTTAGACCTCATGAATTCATTCTCCATACGGACCATGAGACACTCAAGTATCTCAAAGGTCAAACCAAGTTGAACAAGCGTCATGCTAAATGGAGTGAGTTCATTGAGTCTTTTCCCTATGTCATCAAATACATCAAGGGCAAAGAAAATGTTGTGGCGGACGCGCTTTCCCGCAAATGCATGCTTGTCACACAACTTGAGTTGAATGTGATTGGCTTTGAGCATATTAAAGATTTATATGAGCATGATCCTTTCTTTGCAAATGCCTATGCTAAATGCTTGACTCACACTTCTTGGGAGCATTACTACATCAAAGATGGATATCTTATGAGAGCTAACAAACTTTGCATTCCCGAGTCTTCGCTTCGTTTGCTCCTTTTGCAGGAATCGCATGGAGGAGGACTCATGGGACACTTTGGACGAGACAAAACGTTTGCTACTCTCTCTAAGAACTATTTTTGGCCCAAGATGCTTCGTGACGTCTCACGCTTCACCAACCGCTGTTCTACATGCCGCAAAGCTAAGTCCAAAGCTCAATCTTATGGTCTTTATATGCCTCTCCCTATTCCATATCACCCATGGGAAGACATAAGCATGGATTTCATACTTGGCTTGCCTAGGACTCAAAATGGCAAAGATTCAGTGCTTGTCGTGGTAGATAGGTTCTCCAAAATGGCTCATTTCATTCCTTGTAACAAGATCGACGATGCTTCACATGTTGCAACTCTCTTTTGCAGGGAGATAATTCGTCTACACGGCGTGCCCAAAACGATCGTCTCCGACCGGGACGTCAAGTTCCTGAGTTACTTTTGGAAAACACTATGTGCCAAGCTCGGAATCAAGCTTCTATTTTCTTCGGCGTACCATCCACAAACGGACGGCCAGACGGAGGTGACGAACCGCACGCTATCCACTCTTCTTCGTGTGTTGATCAAGAGGAACATCCGGGAATGGGAGCATTGCTTACCAATCGCCGAGTTCGCCTACAACCGCGCAAGACACTCCACAACCGGCAAGTCCCCCTTCGAAATCGTCTACGGCTTCAATCCGTTGTCGCCTTTGGACATCCTACCTCTTCCTCTCCAAGAGCGCACGAACATGGACGCAAGTGCAAGGGCAACTTATCTCAAGAAGGTGCACGAAGACACAAGGGCGATGATCGAGCGACAAGTCCACCGTCGCGCCACCAAGTTCAACGTCAACAAGGCACCAATGGTGTTCCAACCAGGAGATCTTGTTTGGCTTCACCTTCGCAAGGACCGCTTCCCACTCGAGCGCAAGTCCAAGCTTCTACCTCGCGCCGACGGACCCTTCAAGGTGCTAGCACGCTACAACGACAACGCCTACAAGATCGACATCCCACGAGACAAGTACTCCGTGAGCGATACTTTCAACATCAAGGACCTCTCTCCTTTCCATGGTGATGAAGATTTCGATCCGAGGTCGGATCTTTCCCAAGGGAGGGGAGATGATACGGTGTATCCTAGGGCCATCACCATGGACCCTTCATCGCCTCGTCAAGTGCCCAAAGGACCCATGACTCGAGCCCGGGCAAGAGCTCTTGAGACCGAGGTGACGTCACTCCTAGCCCTACTTCCATATAATGCTTGCGAGACATGGTCGCTACCTCAGACGGACGTGTTGTGTGTGCTCAGGTGTGAGGAAGGCCGCTTCGGAGAAGAGCTTGAAGATGGACAAGTCCCCAAGACCACGGACGAGCTGATGCATCGAGAAGGGCAGAAGGAAGCTCCAGGCCCCGGACATCCGACCCCATGGCCCGGACATCCGGCACCTGGGCCATCAACTACAGAAGACTTGCAACGGCCGAAGCTACAGGGCCCGGACATCCGGCCAAGCATGGCCCGGACATCCGGCCCCGGGCCCGGAAATCCGGCGCCTCTGTCCAGAGAGCACCCGAGACCAGGCCGCTCCAGCCCGGACATCCGGCTCCTCGCCCCGGACGTCCGGCACCCCTCGAAGACCCGGACATCCGGGCCGCCGCCCGGACATCCGGCCCCTGATCTGCCTGCGTGCAGCCCCTGGGCCGAGGCCCATGTACCCGTTCGCCCCGTAGACTATATATACTCCTCTCCTCATTCCGTTTAGGGTTAGCTGTGGTTTAGCTCATTTGACACTTGTGTGGATTTCTCCCACGAGACGGTGCGCCTCTACGGAGAAGATCCACTTCGGATTCAGGACCTCCTTCATCGGAGAAGATCCCCCGGGATATCAAGACCTCCTCCGGGAGAAGACTATCTTTGTATCACCGGCGTTGACTTTGGATCATGTATCTCGACCTTGTATCGCGAACCTAGCACTTGTGTGATTGCTTCCGTGTTGATTTGAGTGTTCTCTCTTGTGTTTTCCCCATCTTTCTCCGTGTTTTCCCCGTGTTCATCGTGTGCCAACCTCCAAACGTGAAAGATCCGCTGATTAGGGTTCCACCCTGTATCAGAATCTCCCTGTTGTTAGCATTCGAGAGGACATCACCCTAGCTCACATTATGAAAAAACTTGAAAAGATAGAGCTAGAGATGCCAAGCATTAATAAGATGAATGAGTTGGATCGTAAGATCCAAGGGAATTTGAATAGACTTGATAGCTCCATGCATAAAAATTTTAAAATTTTGGAGACCGTCAAATTCCATGACTTGGACTCTTCTAGGATAGACAAGATTGAGGATATCTTTGATACTCTAGGAACCACCTTCTCCTCAATCAAAACCAAAAAGGTAGAAACTCCGGCAAAGAGGGAGCCTAAGTTCGTTCACGTTCCAAAGGCTCCCCGTTCTAAAAGTAATCCATCTATTGCCAAAGAGGTTGAAACTGTTAAGACCTTGGAAGAAACACCTGTCTTTGATAAATTTATAAATGAATCTTCCCTTGACTTTTATCCTTTTGGTCTTCTACCTAGGAGTATCTCTATGAGGCCTTTATTTGAGAGTCCTCTTAAAACTAGTTGTATTATTGAAGAGCTTTTTGATGATCTTGATGATGGTTCAATTGATACAACTTGATCATGTCTCTACTTTCGAAGCAATCTTCTGTTGATCCTCGTGATGTTCCTTTAAATTCTTTGATTGCTCAAGAACAAGTAGATGTGAACTTTATCTCTAGAAACAATTTTAACAACAATGCTTATAGGAGTAACTTTGGTAACAATCCTAGACCGTTCCCCTCTAATTCTTATGGGAACAACAATGCTTATCCTATCACCAAGAACTCCACTACTGAACTAGAGATTATGCTTAAAGATTTCATCACTACCCAAAAAGCCTTTAATAAGAGTGTAGAAGAAAAACTACATAAACTAGATGATCTTTGTTTTAAGGTAGACCATTTAGCCAATGAGGTAAAATTGCTAAAAATTGAAACTTCTCCTCTTGAGGAGAGGAAGGTCATTCCTATTAATGCTACTCAAGTGCAAATTAATGAAAATATTAGGATGATGGCTAAACTTAAAGAAAGATGGGCTAGAGAAAGGGAGGAAGAAGATAGAATTAAGAGCCTTCCTACCCACCACACTGTTGCTACTATCCAAGTTGTTGAGGATATCCAAACTCTTAGCACCCAATGTACTCCTGGTCCCAATGGACCTATTAATGCTGATGCTATGACTATAGAAACTACCAAACATGTGAACCTAAAGGACACTACTACCATTACTTGATGCTCGTGACCTTGATTTTGATAATTGCACTCTTACCGAAGTTATTGATTTCCTTCACAAGATGTCTAGAGACCCCCGCACTAGCACGCTTAATCTTGCCTTCACAGAGCATATCACTAATGCTCTCATCAAAGCTAGGGAGGAGAAACTTAGAGTAGAAGCCTCCATACCTAGAAAGCTAGAAGATGGTTGGGATCCTATGATAAAAATTAAATTGAATGACTTCTCTTGTTATGCATTATGTGATGTTGGAGCTAGTACCTCTGTTATGCCCAAAAGACTATATGATATGCTTAAATTGAAACCTTTTGATTCTTGTTCTTTTGGTGTTCGTCTCGTTGATTCTTCCATAAAGAAACCTTTGGGGAGGATCGACGATGTTCTTATCGTTGTCAATGATAATTATGTTCCCGTTGATTTCACTATTATGGATATTGAATGTGATCCTTCATGTCCAATTATTTTGGGACGTCCCTTTTTACGCACCGTTGGTGCTATCATTGACATGAAAGAGGGTAATATAAAATTTCAGTTTCCTCTCAAGAAAGGGATGGAACACTTCCCTCGAAAGAAGATCAAGTTACCTTTTGAGTCTGTTGTACGGGCTAGCTATTCTTTTACTCTTGATAAAACTTGATCTATATGCATTATGCCTAGCTTAAAGGCATAAAAGAAAGCGCTTTTGGGAGGCAGCCCACATGAATAAATTTTTTGCTTTTGTTCTGTCTTGATGTTGTTTACTGCTGTAGCATCATCATTGTATCTTTGCTTTTCATATTTGTGCCAAGTATAGCCTCTGATTGCTAGAGAGTTCAAAAGTTGTGAGGTGCTGTCCAGGAAACAGATTCTGTCCTTGGATAGAAAAATTCGTATAAAATCACCAGATCATCTTTTTGGTCTGAATTTTTTCGACAGCGTTCTCTATATAATTTTCTTTCGTGCATCTGTTCTGAGTTTTTTTATTTGAGTTGTATAAGTATCCCGAACAGATCAATTACTACCTGCTGTTCTGTTTTTCACAGATTCTGTCCTGTTTTGCATTTCCTTCATTTTGCAAATCAAGAGCTTGCTTTTTCTTTGCAAAAACCTTTTGGCAATCTTGAGAAACAATAGAACTTCAAGAATATCTTTATTTCCAGCAAGGTATAATTATTTTATTAAGGGTACTAACCTCGCTAATCAGATTACAATGAGTTATGTATGACGGGAGTTTTCAAGTGTGCGAGGGAAGATGATAAAAAGATTCAGGAGTGTCAAGCGCTCAAGCTTGGGGATGCCCCCATGCACCCCCAAGAAATATTCAAGGAGACTCAAGCGTCTAAGCTTGGGGATGCCCCCGTGCATCCCCTTCTCCATCAACTTTATCAGTTCGTCTTTCGTTCCGCTATATTTTTCTCACTTCATGTGTTATGTGCTATGCTTGGAGCGTCTTGCTTTTAGTTTTCTTTTTAGTTTTTCATAATGAGTCGGAACTCAGCATTCTTTATGTGGGAGAGAAACACGCTCCACTTCTACCTAGAACATAACATAGAATTTTCATGTCTATCTTTGCTGTGTGTGTTCTTTGTCTTTTAATAGCTACTATCATGCTCTGCTCTTAGTATTCATGCTTATCTTTTCAAAGAGCTTTTGTTTAGTTGGTTGCTTGAACTCTCTTTAATTACCATGCTCATCTTATCAAGAGAGTTTTCTTCCGTTGCATTGGTTAATGTGTCTATGATAAAGATGCTACGAGCATAATGGTGCTTAGTAGTTCAGGTTTTCTTATGGTTAATCTCAAATAGCTGGGGGATTCCCAATGTGTTATTGGAGTACCAACTTGATTTGTTTGCCGATAATGTGGTATGGTTTAGTAATATCTTCCTTTGAGAATTTATTTTGATTGACTTGGCGTATGCTCACGCATATTTTAGACTATAAAGAAAGTCTGTCAAGCCTTGATGATCTTTTATTTCTGAGTAGCGATATAACTATCATGCCTGATTCAATATTGCTTTGTCGCTCTGCATGATTATGACCGTCATTGCTCTCTTAGTTGGTCGCTCCAAGTCTTTTGCTAACCTCCACCTGTACTAAGCAGACTAACTTTGCAATACATAGCTCATGGGAAAGTAGCTTAAAAACTATTGTGGTAAAGAATATGTTGCCTATGTATCTTATTTCTTATAAGTTGCTTGCTGTGCGGTAACCATGTTTCTGGGGACGCCATCAACTGTCACACTTTTTGTTGAAAATCATGTGAATTGCTATGCATGTTCGTCTTGTCTGAAGTAAGGATGATTTGCCGTGGGTTGAATGAGTATGCATATTTTTAGAGAAGAACATTGGGCCGCCAACCAAAGCCATGTATCATGGTGGAAGTTTTAGCTTGGACATTAATCTTCAATCTCTTATGAGAATATGCTTATGCATTTAAGAGGAGTCCATCATCTATTTTCTATGTTGTCCCGGTATGGATGTCCTCAAGTTGAGATCTATCAAAAATGAGAAATCAAATGCGATTTATCTCCTTGGACCTTTGTACAGGTGGCATAGAGGTACCCCTTTGTGACACTTGGTTGAAACATATGTAATGCAATGATAACCCATGGAAATCCGAGCTAATTAGGACAAGGTGCGAGCACTATTGGTATTCGATGCATGAGGCTTGCAACTTATAGGATGTCTTATGCATGACACATATGAAGTACTACTACCGTTGACAAAATTGCTTCCATGTTTTCAAAATAAAAAGCTCTAGCACATAACCATTTCTTCAAGCACCAACTACTGAGAGCATGATTGTCATTCTGAGTGTAATGTGCATTGTCCCAAAGTAGCATTGTCTTTTGCATGATTGTGATATCGTTTATTTTGAAATCATTGTATCTAGTCATCACTTAAACCTTGAAGGTGCCCCTGCATTTATGTTTTGCTTCACTAAAGGGGGCAAGCTAGATATCACTTTATCATATTTGCACATCATATTCATTGCAAATCTTTTTGATGCTTCGATGTCATATTGTAAAACTTTCAGTCATTTGTGATTTTCTCATGAGGCAACTTAATTACTATAGAATCATTGTCTCAGTAAGCTTTTGTCATCTGATTATGAAAAAGTCCTATATGGTTAATAGCATGTCACCACAGAAATTATTCTTGTTATCATTTACCTACTCGAGGACGAGCAGGAATTAAGCCTGGGGATGTTGATACGTCCAAAACGTATCTATAATTTTTGCTTGCTCCATGCCACTTTTGGGTGATATTGCTATGATATTCATACACTTCCATACACTTTTGATCATATTTGGACTAACTTACTAATCTAGTGCACCCCAGTGCCAGTTTCTGTTTTCGGCTGTTTTTGTATTTCAGGTTTTCACATTACGAGAACTGCGAGGAAAAATCCAGAAAAATTATATAAAAAATCAGCGTTCCGGAAACTACCCTGCGTCCAAAGGGCAGCCGGGGGGGCCACCAGGGCTCCAGGCGCCCTGGCGGCGCCCCCCCCCCCCCGGGCCGCGCCGGGGGGCGCCAGGCCCCCTCGAAGCTTCCCCCCCCCTTTGGCATATATTTAAAGCGTCCTCCGAAACCCTCAGAACAGGAACTCTTTTCGTGACCCCATCTCTGTTCCGCCGCCGCCGCCGCTTCCAAGACCGGGAGCACCAGGAAAACTCTTCCCGGCACCCTGCCGGAGGGGAGG
Source organism: Secale cereale (assembly GCA_902687465.1). Lineage (NCBI taxonomy): Eukaryota > Viridiplantae > Streptophyta > Magnoliopsida > Poales > Poaceae > Secale > Secale cereale. The sequence continues at coordinate 319,680,994 of LR738712.1, read as the reverse complement.
ATCACCACCGGGAGCTTCTCCACCACCATGGACGCCTCCCGGATGACTCGTGAGTAGTCTCCCTTGGACCATGAGTCCATGACCAGTAGCTATGTGATGTTCTCCTCCCGTTCTTGTGCTTCACTAATTAGTCCTCGTGAGCTGCCCTACATGATCGAGGCACATATGTAATCCTTATGCTGTTGCTATGTTGAGTTTGCTGGGATCCGATGGATTGTGAGATTATGTTCAGATTGATCTTGAGTAATATATTTGATCTACCTCTTTTGTATTTATGTTCATAAGTAATTCTTGCATGTTCTCCGTTGTTATTTATTGCTTTGGCCAAGTAATACGTAGTGACTCCAAGAGGGAACGTTATGCTCGATTGTGGGTTCATGCCCCTCGATGACTAGCTTGAGTGACAGAAACATGAGTCTAGGGGATGTGCTGTTGCCACAAGGGGGAAAACAACGGTGCTTGTGCCCGCGGGTGCAAGGATTGTTTACTTTACGCAAAGTTCTTTTAATGCAGTTGTCTGTTGCATTGAGTTTACACTATGGGTGGGACTCGCAACTTAATACCAGCGAGATGTTCTGGATAGATATATCAAGGTGGATGATTAGTAGTAGATATTGATGGATTTCTGTCTACTTAATTTGGCGTACCGCCCATGCTTTGAACCTCAACCTTTCTTGCAATGTAATCAGCATTGGTTTGCGTTCGTGGTCCTGTCAATTGCCCAGCTGTAATTTGTTTACCTCACATAGCTGTTTTATCGTCTTTTGGGAGAGAGACATCACTAGTGAACATCATGAGACTCCGGTCCATATTACCATCATTGATCACATCCGCTATTTACTTTTCGCTACTATTTACTATTGCAAAACATTATCTATCACTACTATCATTTGCTTTTAACCCTTTGTGAACTACAAGGCCGGAGGGATTGACAACCTCTCTGTACTCGTTGGGAGCAAAGTTATTTGTATCTGTGTGCAGGTCCACGTTGATTGCTAATACGCGCCGTTAGCAGTTGACACCTACTTGTTGAACCTAGGAGTCTCTGGGGATTCGATCCTTGGCATCTTTGCTAAGGGAAAACACTTCTACATACTGCATCTTACACCTTCCACTTGGGGTAACCAACGAGGGGTTCGAGGCCCATTAGTATCCCCACGGGTGCCACCTTACCTGGCCCGGGACCGTTTGCGCATTTTGGCACACGTATATGATAGTGTCGCTAGCATCCAAATGACAGAGAACCCGGGCCGACATGACCAGTTATAAACCAAAAGTGGCACTAAATTACAGAGACAGGCATACATGACCCAGCAACGAACGTGTCGGTCATCAGCGTATGAACCCAAGTCGTAGCAAGCTACAAGGACTTAAAGGAACAACGCGTGACATTTCCCCTAAGGGACAGACACAGGAACGAAGAAGGACACATGCCGGCCAGCCTAATTGTTCCGGAGCAGTAGCAAGCTACCAAGGCTCAGTGGAAACACTAGGAGACATTTCCCTGTAAGATAGGCTACCAAAGGTAAACAACTAGGTGTCGGATCCCACACATAGCAATACACATTAGACGTACGCATAACATGCAAGTATGTGCTGTACAACATGGCATCACAACATAACTCAACAACTCATATAGATAAAGGCCCAGAAGAGCCTTCATAGCATTTATTACAAACAGAGGTCACATGACCCAACATACAGAGCATACAGGCAACGGAAGCATAACATGTCTGAGTACAGACAACTACAAATGAAAAAGGCTGAGAAGCCTGACTATCTACAAGACCCTCCCAAGGGCACAAGACCGTAGCTGAGGTAACAAGCTAAACGTCGAAGTCCACGCGGAACCACTAGCGAGACTGAAGTCTCTCTGCAAAAACATAAATTAGGCAAACGTGAGTACAAAGGTACTCAGCAAGACTTACATCAGAACTAACTACATATGCATCAGTATCAACAAAGGGGTGGTGGAGTTTGACTGCAGCAAGCCAGCTTTGACTCGGTGGCTATCCTGAACTACGACTGCAAGTAACTCTTTTGAGGTGGCGCACACGAGTCCACATATTCACCAATCAATACACCACTATGGATCCATTCCCGTCTTCCTACGAGAACGCCATCCATAGCACTCACACTTGTCTTGAGCATTTTAGAGTATCCACTTTCACTTGTCTATGTACCACGTAAGCATCCAAGAAGTCCATATCCGCGGACCCGGCTATTCGAATAGATCATGTTAACCCTGCAGGGGTGTACTTCTTGACACACGCTCTCGCCACTTACCGCCATGTACACGTCGTGTATCTCGGCAACCTTCAAGCGGAAGCCTGGCGAGGGTGTCGGCCACGACCTGACTAACCACACAAGTCTCTCGTCCAGGTTTATCGCCTATTCGGGTTCCATCCGTGGGGAGATCCGGCCGGGGTGTCGCTCACGGCCCCAAAGGATGTGCGCAGGGTTCCCAAGCCCACCTCGACGGATGGATCTACGCTTGGTACACCGTGCCACGGTGCCTAGTCTGACCCAAGCCCACATGTACCGTGTGCCACTTGGTAGACTACTAGCACTACCTACAAACACTAGAAACTAGTTGCAACTCCTGGACAGAGATCTAGTTGATTAATAAGTCGAGAGGGGTAGAGTTACCGGAACCCAATGTGTGGTAGTAACTAGTCATTGGACAACTTACACATAACTCGGTTCCTAAGGACGGTTCCAGTGAGACAACCCACCATGTACTCCTACATGGCCTCTCACCACTACCTTTACCAAATCGTGTTCACACACTTAGCTCACACACAGTAGGACATGTTCACCACATTCCAATTCATCCCCGATGAATCAGACCTGACTCAACTCTAAGCAATAGCAGGCATAACCAGAAAGCATGATTGAGTAGGCACAATATGGCTCAAACAACTCCTACTCATGCTAGTGGGTTTCAACTATTTACCGTGGCAATGACAGGTCATGCAGAGGAAAGGGTTTAGCTACCGCAGCAAATAGCAGTTCAATCGTTGTTGTCCTAATGCAGTAAAGGAGAGCAGGAGCGAGAGAGTGGGATTGTATCGGAATGAACAAGGGGGTTCTGCTTGCCTGGCACTTCTGAAGATATTAATAGCTCTTCATCGGTGTCATCGAACTCATCGTCGGAACGTCGTCTACTGAGAGGGGACAAACCGACAAACAGAGAAAGAACACAATCAATGCAATGCAACAATATGATGCATGAATGTGACATGGCAATATGATGTTTATTGAGCTAATGCAACTAGCAACACAATTAAATGAAGTTGGTTTGAACCAAAGGTTCAAATTCAAACCCCATATGTGATTATTCAAATGCCATTTATTCAAATTGTCCTAAAAAGTGGCCGTAAGTTATTCAAACATGCATGAAAATGCCATAAACAGATTCCTTGGATTTTTCTGATCAATTTTCATATATAAATTATTTTCATCTGAGCTATAGTTTATTTTCTATGATTTTTAGAAGTTTTGGCTATTTTCTGAAATAAATAAATCATTTATGATTTATTTAATATTCCAGAAAACACTTATTGCGTCAGCACTAGGTCATGCTGACATCAGCAAGTCAACAGGGGCTGGTCCAGTCAAACCTGACCAGTGGGGCCCACTGGTCTGTGACACAACTAACTAAACTAACTTATTTAATACTAACCTAGTTTAATTAGTCGGGTGGGGCCCACATGTCAGTGAGTCACAGGGTTAAATAATTACAAATTAGCACTAACCAAAAATAGCAGGGCACTGGGCCCACCTGTCACTGACTAACCTAACTAACTAGATTAATTAGCAATTAACTTAATTATCTTAGCTAATTAGAGGCGGAGGGGGCCCACGCGTCAGTGACCCAGGGGGTCAACTGGGTCAGCCCGGGTCAAACTCGCCGGAGTTGACCCGTGGCTCGTCGCCGACGGAGCCAGAGACGGCGGAGGGCGTCGGGTTTCGCCCTCAGGCGACCAAACGAGCGGCGAAGGGGCTCTACGTGGAGCTGGTGAACTCGCGCATCCAGCAGGGCATGCAAGAGGAGCTGGGGTGGCCAGAATCATCGGCGGCGACCTCAACGGCGGTGGCCGGAATCGGGCCTCGGTGTTTTCGGTGATACGGGGCAAGGGGAGGTGAGCTAAGGGGCTCTACGGGCTCCTAGGAGCGTGCTGAGCACGACGGAAGGCTCGGACGCGAGCTATGCTAGCTCTGTCCACGGCGGCACCATGTTCGGCGGCGAGGAGCTCCGGTCACGGCGGAAACGATGCTACGGCAAGGAGGCAATCGAAAAGGAGAGAGGGGAAACGCGATGGAGCTCACAGTGGGGTCGACGGGGGTCTCAGGAGGCTCGGGGAGGCGCCAGCCATCGCGAATTCGACGGCGAGGTCGTCGGTGGCCGGAGGTTGAAGAAGACGAAGGCGGCGACGTTTCAGGGGCTTCTGGCATCGGGCGGCTAGGCGAAGAGCTCCAGCGCGTGGAGATGAAGCTCGTGGGCAAGGTCATGGGTCGAGGGGTGGCCGGTGGTCATGGCTACGGCGAGCGGCGCTCTCAGGCGCGTTCGGTGACGAGAGGGAGAGATCTAGGGGACGGGGTGAGAGCGAGGGAGAGTGAGAGAGTGAGGCAGAGAGGTGCGTGGCGTCGTCTAGGGTCGTCCAGGCGTCGAGGGGGAAGCGGCAAGCAGGATGTGGCCGCGGCGTGCCGCGGGCACACGCCGTGTGTCCGACTGGCGGGAGGCAGAAGACCTCCCTGCCCCTCATGGGCTGGGCCGGCCAGATGGGCCACACAGGTAAGTTAGGTTAGTTTCTGTCTTTGCTCTTTTCTTTAAATTGTTTCTGTTTTCTATTTTGTTACTTTATCCTAGGCTTTATTAAAAATACTTAGGCACACTCAAAAATCATGAAACCAAGCATGGCTACTGTTTAGAATAAATCCAAAAGTAAACATTTTAGTTTATGATTAATTGAGCATTTTAAATAATATATAAAATTTAAATGCCCAAATGCAAATAAGATATGATTTATTTCAAAAATCCAGAATGGTCCTAGAAATATGTGCAACATTTTTGGCAGAGGTTTTTAATCAATCCAAAAATGATGAACTTTTCCAAAGGGCATTTTGGGTTCATTGAAAAAGAATTTTAATTTGACCCTAGTTGAATTCATTTAGTGCTAGGGTTTGAACATCCCCATTTCAAGTTTAACAAGATTTTAAACATGATGCACAAGCAAAAGCTATCCTAGGGCAAGGTAAGGCTAGGGATGTGACAGCGTCCGTCACCTACCCCGCGCGATGCATGCCGCATACGTGGCTAAGGATAAGGGCGTGGTGGGAAGAGTAAATTGCTAGTTTCCACCCCGTGCGTTAAAGTCATTCACGAGCCATTACTCGAGCGGCCCCACCAATGTTGGCCTTACGCAGCACGCTGGGAAATTGGAAACTGGCCAGGATTCAAGACTCATGAAGAAGTGAAAAGAAGACCTCAAGAGAACGGCCTCTTCAGCAACCCTGCCTGTGCACTTATTAGGCCCCACCCCGACGACGCTCAGTAGCGCGATCGGGGCAGGCCCGAGGGCTTTTGTCAATGCAACAAATCATGGGTCCGTTGCCCAGACTGTGCATAGGCTCAAGAACAAGTTTTAGCACTAGCCCAAGTCAGAGTATAAGAAACCAAGAGATTCAGAGTACCAGCTCGGATAGAAAAGACCAAGGCTGAGCTATTGGAGCAAGACATCACCAAGATAAGGACCTCCCTTACCAGGCAAGCGAGCCCTGCACGGGGCGACGCCACCCCCGAAGCAGATAGCAGAAATGCCCCGGCAGGGCCTGTCGGGGGCTCGCGGAGGCCAAACCGCCCCACCGACCACTCAAGCACAACTCACGTCGTCAAGCAATGTGGTGTGAAGCCGCAAGATGATTAAGTGGCAGCCATTAGCCACAAGGCAGCCAGTTCCTACAAGAAGAACCCGCAGATGACACCCGTCCTGCGACGTGTCGAGCCAGCAGACATGGAGCAGGCGGGATAGCCCGGCGAGGCTTGCCGGGCAGCCAGCGATGTGACATTAAGCGGCGCATTTAATGCACCCTTTCAGCCTGTAGAGTTAGGTATGATAGCACTATTCGCTATCTTATCAGTGCATAATGACTACTTTGCCACAGTGGTAACCCCTTAATCTATAAAACGAGGCCCATGGCAGCCGTAGAAAGGGGTGGGAAAGTTGATGAACCCACACCACCATACGCGCGTAGTCGTTGCGGCCCTGAGGCAAACCCTACCGGGCAAGTGTACCACGCCCACCTCACTCATTCCACCATCAATCCACCAAAGCAGGAGTAGGGTCTTACGCCTCGCGGCGGCCCGAACCTGGGTAAATTGCTTGTGTGCTCTCTACCATGTTGTCGTACACCGATCTTCTCTATGTGCAACCCGATGTCCCCCTGCTGAACCAGCAAGGGGCCACCCGGTCCCTTAGGTGGCCGCGGATATCCCGTGACAAAGAGGCATTATTTTCATTTGAGGATGTGCCTTCCTCTTTGCCTCCCGTTGTCACTAACATTTTGCAGGAGTTCACTGGCGTCTTTCCCCAGGACGTACCACTGGAATTACCACCTATTCGAGGGATTGAGCATCAGATTGACTTAATTCCCGATGCATCGCTACCCAATCGTGCACCATACCGTACCAATCGAGACGAGGCGAAGGAGATTATGCGTCAAGTACAGGAGCTACTCGATAAAGGTTATGTACGTGAATCCCTTAATCCTTGTGTTGTTCCTATTATTCTAGTGCCAAAAAAGGACGGTACATCGCATATATGTGTTGATTGTAGAGGAATTAATAATAATACTATTCGTTATTGTCATCCTATTCCTAGCCTAGATGATATGCTTGATGAATTAAGTGGCTCTACTATTTTCTCCAAAGTTGATTTGCGTAGTGGATACCATCAAATTTCCATGAAATTGGGAGATGAATGGAAAACAACATTTAAAACCAAGTTTGGATTATATGAGTGGTTAGTCATGCCTTTTGGGTTAAATAATGCACCCAGTACTTTCATGAGATTAATGAATGAAGTTTTATATGCTTTCATTGGATGATTTGTGGTAGTTTACTTTGATGATATACTTAATTATAGCAATTCTTTGCAGGAACATTTGGAACATTTATGTGTTGTTTTTATTGCTCTACGTGATGCACGTTTGTTTGGTAACCTTGGGAAGTGTAGCTTTTGCATCGACCGAGTATCTTTTCTTGGCTATGTTGTTACTCAACAGGGAATAGACGTTGATAGAGCCAAGGTTGAAGCTATTGAGACTGGGATGCAGCCCAAAATGATCACACAAGTGAGAAGTTTTCTTGGACTTGCTGGTTTCTATAGTCGTTTTGTGAGAGATTTTAGCACCATTGATGCACCTCTCAATGAGCTTACAAAGAAGGATGTGCCTTTTTTGGGGGGTACTACACAGGAAGAAGGCTTCATGGTATTGAAAGATAAGCTGACACATGCTCCATTACTCCAACTTCCTGATTTTAATAAGACTTTTGAGTTTGAATGTGATGCTAGTGGAATTGGATTAGGAGGTGTGTTATTACAAGATGGTAAACCTTTTGCATACTTTTCTAAAAAATTGAGTGGGCCTAGTCTGAATTATTCTACTTATGATAAAGAATTATATAATCATGTTCGGACTTTGGAAACATGGCAAAATTATTTATGGCCCAAAGAATTTGTTATAGATTCTGATCATGAATCTTTGAAGCATATTAAAAGTCAAGCTAAACTGAACCGTAGACAAGCTAAATGGGTTGAATTCATTGAGACTTTCCCTTATGTCATTAAACACAAGAAGGGTAAAGAAAATGTTATTGCTGATGCATTGTCTCGTCGTTATACTATGCTTTCACAACTTGTGATGAGGACATCAATACCATTGTTTCACCCACTGCCCCTGCTATTATACATACTAGACCAATTACTAGAGCTCGCGCACGCCAATTGAATTACCAGGTATTTTTGTTTCTTAGTAACGATTGTAATGTTCATGAGATTTTGATGCTTCCTAAATTGGATACATTTGTGTTGATTACTAATGAAGGGCCTAGCATGGACAAGAGGGATGAACACTGGAGCAGGATCAATCATGGAGATGAAGGCACAAGCGAAGGGATCTAGAACGACGTTTCTAGTGTGTATTTGAGCACTTTGAAGCCTCCATGATGACCTACAAGGACATGGACAACACATACAAGATTCCCCTTCATAAATTTCATCCATAGCTTATTTTAGGTGTTGCGTCACCTTATTTTTGGGCTAGGCCCATGTAATTTTGAAATACTAAAGTATATGTTGTTTTCAGAGTCCATATGTGTGAGGAAAATAGAGTTCAGGTTGGTTTCAGACCCCTCCTCCAAGGGGCCACGAAATACCCTCCCTCCTCCTTCATATATACAGCCCTTATGGCATTTTTTAGACTTTGGGTTTTGTTTAGATTAAAGTTTGCCATAGCTGCAACTTTGCGTACTTCATTTGTGTTCAACAACCAGACAAAGACGTCACAGAACCCTACCTTGATCATAAAGCTCTCATCTTATATTTGCAATATCTAGATTGCAGTCTCAATTTCTTGCTTGTTCTTCGTTTGCTTGCAGGAAATAGACCCTCGTGGTCAGCTTGATCATGCTCCGTCGTGGTCAATAACCTCTTGGAGTTGGTTTAGTGATTGCTAAGACGCGTAATCCTCGCACATTCGGATTGTCGAAGTCTACTCCACCAAAAATGATAGCCACCATCTCATCAAAATACGGGACACCTTTGCCTCTATCAACTTGACTTTACAATATTAGGTTTGGAGACCATGAAAGATCAATATGTGCATGATGCTGAATTTAATGATGTACTGCAGAATTGTAAAGGAGGGAGAACTTTGAACAAGTTCTTCGTTAATGGTGGATTTGTGTTCCGTGCTAAGAAGCTATGCATTCTAGCTAGCTCCGTTCGTATTTTTTTGTTGCAAGAAGAGCATGGAGGAGGATTAATGGGACACTTGACATGAAAAAGACGGAGGATGTACTTGCTACACATTTCTTTTGGCCAAAGATGAGACGACATGTTGAGCATTTTGTTACTCACTGCACTACATGTCAAAAACCTAAGTCACGACTCAATCCTCATTGTTTATATATGCCTTTGCCTGTACCTAGTGTTCCTTGGGAAGATATATCTATGGACATTGTTTTTGGTTTACCTCGAACAAAGAAGGGGAGGGATAGCATATTTGTTGTCTTGGATTGATTTTCTAAAATGGCACACATTATACCATGTCATAAAAGTAATGATGCTGCTAATGTTGCTGATCTGTTCTTTTGTAAAATTATTCGCTTGCATGATGTGCCAAATACTATTGTTTCAGATCGTGATACTAAGTTTGTTAGCCACTTTTGGAGATGTTTATGGGCTAAGTTGGGGACTAAATTGCTTATTAGTACTACATGTCACCCCCAAACTGATGGACAAACTGAAGTAGTCAATAGAACATTGTCTACTATGCTTAGGGCTGTTTTGAAGAATAACAAGAAAATGTGGGAAGAATGCTTGCCTCATATTGAATTTTCTTATAATCGTTTGTTGCATTATACTACTAAGATGTGCCCTTTTGAAATTGTGTATGGTTTCTTACCTCGTGCAACCATTGATTTATTGCCTCTTCCATCTTCGGAGAAGGTTAATTTTGCTGCTAAACAACATGTTGGATTGATATTTAAAATGCATGAATTAACAGAGGAAAATATTGAGCGCATAAATGCTAAATATAAACTGGCTAGAGATAAGGGTACAAAATGTGTTGTCTTTGCACCTTGAGATCTTGTTTGGTTATATTTGCGTAAGGATAGTTTTCCTGATTTGCGCAAGTCAAAACTAATGCCACGTGCTGATGGTCCTTTTAAGGTGCTAGAAAAAATAAATGTTAATGCATATTCAATTGAGCTACCTGCAGATTTTGGAGTTAGTCCCACTTTTAACATTGAAGATTTGAAGCCTTACTTGGGTGAGGAAGATGAGTTGTAGTCGTCCTACATATACTGGACCGATTACTAGAGCTCGCGCACGCCAATTAAATTACTAGGTACTTTTGTTTCTTGGTATTGATTCTAATGTTCATGAGAATAAGATGCTGCCTAAATTGGATACGTTAGTTTTGCTTATAAATGAAGGGCCGAGCATGGACAAGAAGGATGAACATTGGAGCATGATCAAGCATGGAGATGAGGGCATGGGCAAGGGGAATAAGAACGGAGTTTCTGCTAGAGATTTCAGCACTTTCGAGCCACCATGATGACGTACAAGGACATGGACGGAATAGTCAAAACGCCCTTTCATAAAATTTGTCCATAGCTTAATATAGGTGTTGTGCCACCTTATTTTTGGGCCAGGCCCATGTAATTTCAAAATACTTAAGTATAGGCTGTTCTTATAGTCCGTATGTGTGGGGAAACAAAGTTTGGGTTGGTTTCGGACCCCTCCTCCAAGGGGTCATGAAATCCCCCCCTAATCCTCCATATATACGGCCATTAAGGCATCGTTTGTACTTTGGGTTTTGTTTAGATTAAAGGTCACCATAGCTGCAACTTCGCGTACTTCGTTTATGCTCAATGACCAGACAAAGGCGTCACAGAACCCCACGTTGATCAATAAAGCTTTCCCCTTAAATTCGCAATATCTAGATTGTAATCTCAATTTCTTGCTTGTTCTTCGTTTTCTTCCAGGAAATATACCCTCGTGGTCAGGTTGATCATGCTTCGGCGTGGTCAATAACCTCTCGGAGTTGGTTTAGCGATTGTTGAGGCGCGACGTCTTCGCACGTTTGTAGTCGGATCGTCAAAGTCTACTCCTCCGAAACGATAATCACCATCTCATCGAAAGACGGGACACCTTTGCCTCTATCAATACACATGGTAATGGGATTGCCGAGTCCTCGTGGCTCATAGATTACTACAACAACAAGTGCAGTTACAGGTAAAGTGATGCTTTAACGTGTTGGGGAACGTAGCATAATTCAAAAAAATTCTACGTCTTCACCATGATCCAACTATGGATACATCTAGCAACGAGCAAGTAAGAGTGCATCTACATACCGTTATGAAGATTGCGCGCGGAAGCTTTCAACGAAGCAAGGATGAAGTAGTCGTACTCTTCACGTTCTTCGTCACCGATGATCTAGCGCCGAACGGACGACACCTCCGCGTTCAACACACGTACGGTGCAGCAACGTCACCTCCTTCTTGATCCAGCAAGGGGGGAGGAGAAGTCGTCAGAGATCCGGCAGCACGACGGCGTGACGACGGATGCAGTGGAGATCGCAGCAGGGCTTCGCCGGGCGCCCTGCGTGGGAGTTGGGAGGTGTGACGGGAGGGGGAGAGGCGCCAGGGCTTGGGTGCGGCTGCCTTCTCCCCCCCCCCCCACATATATATAGGGGGCCAGGGGGGTGCCAGCCCCCTGCAGATCCAATCTGCAAGGGGGGGCGGCGGCCAGGGAGGAGTCCTCCTCCCCCAAGGCAAGTGGTGGCCCCCCCTCCCCTTAGGGTTTTAAACCTAGGCGCATGGGGAGGTGGGCCACCTTGTGGTGCGCCAGCCCAGAGGGCTGGACCCTTCCCCTTGCGGCCTAGGGGCCCCACCGGGATGGGTGGCCCCACCCGGTGGACCCCCGGGGCCCCTCCGGTGGTCCCGGGACGCTCCCGGTGACCCCCGGAGATCACCCGTTGGCCGAAACTGGACTTCCCATATATCAATCTTTACCTCCGGACTATTCCGGAACTCCTCGTGACGTCCGGGATCTCATCCGGGACTCCGAACAACTTTCGGGTTTCCACGTGCATTTATCTCTACGACCCTAGTGTTACCGAACCTTAAGTGTGTAGACCCTACGGGTTTGGGAGACACGTAGACATGACCGAGACCACTCTCCGGTCAATAACCAACAGCGGGATCTGGATACCCATGTTGGTTCCCACGTGTTCCTCGATGATCTTCATCGGATGAACCACCGTGTCAAGGATTCACTCAATCCCGTATGTTATTCTCTTTGTCCATCGGTACGATACTTGCCCGAGATTCGATCGCCGGTATTCCCAATACCTTGTTCAATCTCGTTATGGCAAATCTCTTTACTCGATCCGTAATCCATCATCCCGTGACTAACTACTTAGTCACATTGAGCTCATTATGATGATGTATTACCGAGTGGGCCCAGAGGTACCTCTCCGTCATACGGAGTGACAACATCCCAGACTCGGTTCGTACCAACTCAACAGACACTTTCGGAGATACCCGATGCGTACCTTTATAGCCACCCAGTTACGTTGTGACGGTTGGCACACCCAAAGCACTCCTACGGTACCCGGGAGTTGTACAACCTCATGGTCTAAGGAATAAATACTTGACACCGAAAAGCTTATGCATTACGAACTATACGATCTCGTGTTATGCTCAAGTTTGGGTCTTGTCCATCACATCATTCTCCTAATGATGTGATCCCGTTATCACTGACATCTCATGTCCATGGTCAGGAAACCGTAACCATCTGTTGATCAACGAGCTGGTAACTAGAGGCCTACCAGGGACTCATTTTGGTCTATGTATTCACACATGTATCGCTGTTTCCGTACAATACAATTCAGGCATGAATAACAGACAATTATCATGAACAAGGAGATATAATAATAATGCTTTTATTATTGCCTCTAGGGCATATCTCCAACAGTCTCCCACTTGCACTGGAGTCAATAATCTAGTTACATTGTGATGAATCGAACACCCATAGAGTTCTGGTGTTGATCATGTTTTGCTCGTGAAAGAGGTTTAGTCAACGGGTCTGCTACATTCAGATCCGTATGATCTTTACAAATATCTATGTCTCCATCCTGAACATAATTCCGGATGGAGTTGAAACGGCGCTTGATGTGCTTGGTCTTCTTGTGAAACCTGGGCTCCTTGGTAATAGCAATAGCACCAGTGTTGTCACAGAAGAGAGTCATCGGGCTTGACGCGCTTGGAATGACTCCTAGGTCGGTGATGAACTCCTTCATCCAGACTCCTTCCTGCGCTGCTTCAGAAGCAGCTATGTACTCCGCTTCACATGTAGATGCTGCCACCACGCTTTGCTTCCAACTGCACCAGCTGACTGCCCCTCCATTCAAAATATACACGTATCCGGTTTGTGACTTAGAGTCATCCAGATCTGTGTCGAAGCTAGCATCGACGTAACCCTTTACGACAAGCTCTTCGTCACCTCCATAAACGAGAAACATATCCTTAGTCCTTTTCAGGTACTTCAGGATGTTCTTGACCGCTGTCTAGTGTTCCGTACCGGGATCACTTTGGTACCTCCCTACCAAACTTATGGCAAGGTTCACATCAGGTCTGGTACACAGCATGGCATACATGATAGAACCTATGGCCGAGGCATAGGGAATGACACTCATCTTTTCTCTATCTTCTGCCGTGGTCGGCGTCTGAGCTTTGCTCAATCTCATACCTTGCAAAACAGGCAAGAATCCTTTCTTTGACTGATCCATATTGAACTTCTTCAATATTTTGTCAAGGTATGTACTTTGTGAAAGACCAATGAGGCGTCTCGATCTATCTCTATAGATTTTGATGCCTAATATGTAAGCAGCTTCTCCAAGGTCCTTCATTGAAAAACTTTTATTCAAGTAGGCCTTTACATTTTCCAAGAATTCTATATCATTTCCCATCAGCAATATGTCATCCACATATAATATGAGAAATGCCACAGAGCTCCCACTCACTTTCTTGTAAATACAGGCTTCTCCATAAGTCTGTATAAAGCCAAACGCTTTGATCACCTCATCAAAGCGAATATTCCAACTCCGAGATGCTTGCACCAGCCCGTAAATCGAGCGCTGGAGCTTGCATACCTTGTTAGCGTTCTCTGGATCGACAAAACCTTCCGGTTGCATCATATACAACTCTTCCTTGAGGAAGCCGTTAAGGAATGATGTTTTGACGTCCATTTGCCATATCTCATAATCATAGAATGCGGCAATAGCTAACATGATTCTGACTGACTTCAGCATCGCTACGGGAGAGAAAGTCTCGTCGTAGTCAATCCCTTGAACTTGTCGATAACCCTTAGCGACAAGCCGAGCCTTATAGATGGTCACATTACCATCCGCGTCTGTCTTCTTTTTAAATATCCATTTATTTTCTATGGCGTGCCTATCATCAGGCAAGTCCACCAAAGTCCATACTTTGTTTTCATACATGGATTCTATCTCGGATTTCATGGCTCCAAGCCATTTATTGGAATCTGGGCCCGCCATTGCTTCTTCATAGTTCGAAGGTTCACCGTTGTCTAACAACATGATTTCTAGGACAGGGTTGCCGTACCACTCTGGTGTGGAACGTGCCCTTGTGGACCTTCGAAGTTCAGTAGTAACTTGATCTGTTTCTTCATGATCATTATCATTAACTTCCTCCCTTGTCGGTGCAGGCACCTCAGGAACAGTTTCCTGTGCTGCGCTACTTTCCGGTACAGGAGGGGTGACTGTCACCTCATCGAGTTCTACTTTCCTCCCACTAACTTCTTTCGAGAGAAACTCTTTCTCCAGAAAGCATCCATTCTTGGCAACAAAGACTTTGCCTTCGGATCTGTGGTAGAAGGTGTACCCAATTGTTTCCTTTGGGTATCCTATGAAGACGCATTTCTCCGATTTGGGTTCGAGCTTTTCAGGTTGAAGTTTCTTGACATAAGCATCACAACCCCAAACTTTTAGAAACGACAGCTTCGGTTTCTTGCCAAACCAAAGTTCATACGGAGTCGTCTCAACGGATTTCGACGGAGCCCTATTTAAAGTGAATGCGGCAGTCTCTAAAGCATAACCCCAAAAAGATAGCGGTAAATCGGTAAGGGACATCATAGATCGCACCATGTCCAACAGAGTACGATTTCGACGTTCGGACACACCGTTACGTTGAGGTGTTCCGGGCGGTGTCAATTGTGAAACAATTCCACAGCTTCTAAGGTGTGTGCCAAATTCATGACTTAAATATTCACCCCCACGATCCGATCGCAAGAACTTTATTTTTCTGTCACGTTGATTCTCAACCTCATTCTGAAATTCCTTGAACTTTTCAAAGGTCTCAGACTTGTGTTTCATCAAATAGATATACCCGTATCTACTCAAGTCATCCGTGAGGGTGAGAACATAACGGTAGCCTCCGCGAGCCTCAACACTCATTGGACCGCACACATCGGTATGTATGACTTCCAACAAGTTGGTTGCTCGCTCCATTGTTCCGGAGAACGGAGTCTTGGTCATCTTGCCCAAGAGGCATGGTTCGCACGTGTCAAATGATTCATAATCAAGAGACTCCAGAAGTCCATCCGAATGGAGCTTCTTCATATGTTTGACACCAATATGACCAAGGCGGCAATGCCACAAGTATGTGGGACTATCATTATCAACTTTACATCTTTTGGCATCTACACTATGAATATGTGTATCACTACGTTCGAGATTCATCAAAAATAAACCATTGACCAGCGGGGGATGACCATAAAACATATCTCTCAAATAAATAGAACAACCATTATTCTCCGATTTGAAAGAATATCCATCTCGCATAAGACGAGATCCAGAAACAATGTTCATGCTCAAAGCTGATACTAAATAACAATTATTCAGGTTTAAAACTAATCCCGAGGGTAGATGTAGAGGCAGCGTGCCGACGGCAATCACATCGACCTTGGAACCATTCCCGACGCGCATCGTCACCTCATCCTTCGCCAGTCTCCGTTTATTCCGCAGCTCCTGTTTTGAGTTACAAATGTGAGCAACTGCACCGGTATCAAATACCCAGGAGCTACTACGAGTGCTGGTAAGGAACACATCAATAACATGTATATCATATATACCTTTGACGTTGCCGGCCTTCTTGTCTGCTAAGTATTTGGGGCAGTTCCGCTTCTAGTGACCCGTTCCCTTGCAATAAAAGCACTCTGTCTCAGGCTTGGGTCCATACTTTGGCTTCTTCCCGGCAACAGGCTTGCCAGGCGCGGCAACTTGCTTGCCGTCCTTCTTGAAGTTCTTCTTACCCTTGCCTTTCTTGAACTTAGTGGTTTTATTGACCATCAACACTTGATGTTCTTTCTTGATGTCTACCTCCGCTGATTTCAGCATTGAATATACCTCGGGAATGGACTTCTCCATCCCCTGCATATTGAAGTTCAGCACGAAGCTCTTGAAGCTTGGTGGGAGCGACTGGAGGATTCTGTCAACGACCGCTTCATCTGGGAGATTCATTCCCAGCTGAGACAAGCGGTTGTGCAATCCTGAAATCTTGAGGATGTGCTGGCTGACAGAACTGTTCTCCTCCATCTTACAGCTGTAGAATGCGTCGGAGACATCATATCTCTCGACTCGGGCATGAGCTTGGAAAACCATTTTCAGCTCTTCGAACATCTCATATGCTTCATGGTGCTCAAAACGCTTTTGGAGCCCCGATTCTAAACTGTAAAGCATGCCGCACTGAACCAGGGAGTAATCATCACTACGCGACTGCCAGACGTTCAAAACGTCTTGGTCCGCATCGGGAGCAGGTGCATCACCTAGCGGTGCTTCTAGGACATATGATCTCTTGGCAGCTATGAGGATAATCCTCAGGTTACGGACCCAATCCGTATAGTTGCTACCATCGTCTTTCAGCTTGGTTTTCTCTAGGAACGCGTTGAAGTTGAGGGAAACTGGAGCGTGGGCCATTTGATCTACAAGAGATATTGTAAAGAATTTAGACTAAGTTCATGATAATTAAGTTCATCTTAATCAAATTTTAATGAACTCCCACTCAGAATGACATCTCTCTAGTAATCTAAGTGATACACGATCCGAATCGAGTAGTCCGTGTCCGATCATCACGTGAGACGGACTAGTCAAAAACGGTGAACATCTTCATGTTGATCGTATCTTCTATACGACTCGTGTTCGACCTTTCGGTCTTCCGTGTTCCGAGGCCATGTCTGTACATGCTAGGCTCGTCAAGCGAACCCTAAGTGTATCGCGTGTGTAAATCTGTCTTACACCCATTGTATGTGAACGTTAGAACCTATCACACCCGATCATCACGTGGTGCTTCGGAGCAACGAGCTTTAGCAACGGTGCACAGTTAGGGGAAACACATTACTTGAAATTTTAGTGAGAGATCATCTTATTTACTATCGTCGTTCTAAGTAAACAAGATGCAAAAACATGATAAACATCACATGCAATCAATTAAAGTGACATGATATGGCCAATATCATCTTGCTCCTTGGATCTCCATCTTCGGGGCACCATGATCATCTTGTCACCGGCTCGACACCATGATCTTCATCATCATGATCTCCGTCATCGTGTCTTGAGGAAGTCGTCACGCCAACTATTACTTCTACTACTATAGCTAACGTTTAGCAACGAAGTAAAGTAATTACATGGCGTTATTCAGTGACGCGCAGGTCATACAATAATTAAGACAACTCCTATGGATCCCGCCGGTTGTCAAGTTCATCGACATGCAAGTCGTGATTCCCTATTACAAAAACATGATCAATCTCATACATCACATATATCATTCATCACATCTTCGTTCTTGGCCATACCACGTCACAAAACACATGCTGCAAAAACAAGTTAGACGTCCTCTAATTGTTGTTGCAAGTTTTACGTGGCTTCTATAGGATTTCTAGCAAGAACGTTTCTTACCTACGCCAAAACCACAACGTGATTTGTCAACTTCTATTTACCCTTCATAAGGACCCTTTTCATCGAATCCGATCCGACTAAAGTAGGAGAGACAGACACCCGCCAGCCACCTTATGCATCTAGTGCATGTCTGTCGGTGGAACCAGTCTCACGTAAGTATACGTGTAAGGTCGGTCCGGGCCGCTTCATCCCACAATACCGCCGAATCAAGATTGACTAGTAACGGTAAGAAAGTTGAACAAGATCATACGCCCACAACTGCTTTGTGTTCTACTCGTGCAAGATGCTACGCATAAAACCTAGGCCTGTATGCCACTGTAGGGGAACGTAGCATAATTCAAAAAAATTCTACGTCTTCACCAAGATCGAACTATGGATACATCTAGCAACGAGCAAGTAAGAGTGCATCTAGATACCGTTATGAAGATTGCGCGCGGAAGCTTTCAACGAAGCAAGGATGAAGTAGTCGTACTCTTCACGTTCTTCGTCCCCGATGATCTAGCGCCGAACGGACGGCACCTCCGCGTTCAACACACGTACGGTGCAGCAACGTCACCTCCTTCTTGATCCAGCAAGGGGGGGAGAAGTTGTCAGAGATCCGGCAGCACGACGGCGTGATGACGGATGCAGTGGAGATCGCAGCAGGGCTTCGCCGGGCGCCCTGCGTGGGAGTTGGGAGGTGTGACGGGAGGGGGAGAGGCGCCAGGGCTTGGGTGCGGCTGCCTTCCCCCCCCCCCCACATATATATAGCGGGCCAGGGGGGCGCCAGCCCCCTGCAGATCCAATCTGCAAGGGGGGCGGCGGCCAGGGAGGAGTCCTCCTCCCCCAAGGCAAGTGGTGGCCCCCCTCCCCTTAGGGTTTTAACCCTAGGCGCATGGGGAGGTGGGCCACCTTGTGGTGCGCCAACCCAGAGGGCTGGACCCTTCCCCTTGCGGCCTAGGGGCCCCACCGGGATGGGTGGCCCCACCCGGTGGACCCCCGGGGCCCCTCCGGTGGTCCCGGGACGCTCCCGGTGACCCCCGGAGATCACCCGTTGGCCGAAACTGGACTTCCCATATATCAATCTTTACCTCCGGACTATTCCGGAACTCCTCGTGACGTCCGGGATCTCATCCGGGACTCCGAACAACTTTCGGGTTTCCACGTGCATTTATCTCTACGACCCTAGCGTTACCGAACCTTAAGTGTGTAGACCCTACGGGTTCGGGAGACACGTAGACATGACCGAGACCACTCTCCGGTCAATAACCAACAGCGGGATCTGGATACCCATGTTGGTTCCCACGTGTTCCTCGATGATCTTCATCGGATGAACCACCGTGTCAAGGATTCACTCAATCCCGTATGTTATTCTCTTTGTCCATCGGTACGATACTTGCCCGAGATTCGATCGTCGGTATTCCCAATACCTTGTTCATTCTCGTTATGGCAAATCTCTTTACTCGATCCGTAATCCATCATCCCGTGACTAACTACTTAGTCACATTGAGCTCATTATGATGATGTATTACCGAGTGGGCCCAGAGGTACCTCTCCGTCATACGGAGTGACAACATCCCAGACTCGGTTCGTACCAACTCAACAGACACTTTCGGAGATACCCGATGCGTACCTTTATAGCCACCCAGTTACGTTGTGACGGTTGGCACACCCAATGCACTCCTACGGTATCCGGGAGTTGTACAACCTCATGGTCTAAGGAATAAATACTTGACACCGAAAAGCTTATGCATTACGAACTATACGATCTCGTGTTATGCTCAAGTTTGGGTCTTGTCCATCATATCATTCTCCTAATGATGTGATCCCGTTATCACTGACATCTCATGTCCATGGTCAGGAAACCGTAACCATCTGTTGATCAACGAGCTGGTAACTAGAGGCCTACCAGAGACTCATTTTGGTCTATGTATTCACACATGTATCGCTGTTTCCGTACAATACAATTCAGGCATGAATAACAGACAGTTATCATGAACAAGGAGATATAATAATAATGCTTTTATTATTGCCTCTAGGGAATATCTCCAACATAACGTGAGAGTGATGGATGCTTGCTTGTTTGGAGTTCTTCTTATGCTTCTTCGATCAAAGGTTAGATTCCGGGTCGGGTGTAATGCCCAGGATGGGACTATACCTCCTACGTGTCGAGGCACGACTTAAAGGTATAAGCCCATTCTGGAATGATCTCAAGTTTGGTATCTTTGCATGACTCATGTAAAAGAGGGATTAAATTGCAAAAGGAGATAGTTGGCTTACACTCGCCACTTCACACAATACATTACATAAGCAAAACATCATTCAAAACATCACAACCCGACTACGGGTGAAGATCCAAAAGAAAGATACCAAAACAACATAAAGCCACAGGTCAGAATCGCCCCTAGTAGAAACCACTACTGATCGTCGAAAATGTCACAAGCATACGGCCAAACTCTTCATCGAGCTCCCAGTGAAGTACTTGAACCAGCTCCTGCATCATTCTCGGCTGAACCTGCATCTGGTGTTGTAGTAACTGTGAGCCACGAGGACTCAGCAATCCCATAACCATGGGTATCAAGACTATCAAAGCTTATGGGTAGGAAGAGGTAAAGTGGTGAGGTTGCAACAGGCGGCTAAGCATAATATGGTGGCTAACTTATGAGTACAAGAATAAGATGAGCATCTACGCAAACGGTCGCAAACTAGTAGTGATCGCTAAAGATCCTGTACTACATACGAGTCAAACATAACCCCACCGTGTCCTCTTCTCAAAGTGAAAAGAGACAGTCACGGTTACTCACACAGTTGTGTGTTTTACTTCGGATCCTCTATCAAGTTTTCTACAACCGTACATTAACAAATTCCAATCTGCCACATAACCGCGGGCACGGCTTTCGAAAGATCATAACCCTACAGGGGTGTCCCAACTTAGCCCATCACAAGCTCTCACGATTAGCTGAAGTGATAAATATAATATCATCACTCCTTATCTTAGGGAAATCCGATCAGGCTCGGCATCCCGGTGCACAAGACATTTCGACAATGGTAAAACAAGTCCAGCAAGACCTCCCGGCGTGCCGACACCCTGATGGTAGCCACGCGCATCTCGTCTCAGGCCACGTCTGGATGAGCGCTACGTATAGTAACCGAAGACCCCAGATAACTGGGTGGTACCGCAAGTGGCTCTAGTTTGGGACCAACACCATCAGCACTGGCCCCCCTGTTATGTAGAATTAAGAACCCGAGGGTGCGACCCCCTATGCAAAATTAATTAATTAATTAAGTTGTTATTATGAGTCAAATTAAAACCAATGTTGGGCCTTGCTGGAGGAGTTTTATTCAAAATCGAACTGTCAAGGGGTCCCCATCCACTCATCGTGTAAGGAACGCAAAATCAAGGAACATAATGCCGGTTTATCAGTGCCTAAGGTGGCATGAGTGGAACAAAACACCGAGCAAAAGGCCAAGCCTTCCACCCGTGCCCAGTATATAGGTGTGTTAATAATAATTATAGATATTGTGATATGCCAACAACAAGTACCCACCTGGAACGAACTTCATCTTCACCTGCAACTAACAACGCTATAAGAGGGGCTGAGCAAGCGGGTAACATAGCCAAACAGGGGTTTTGCTAGGAAGGTTTCAAGGTTAGAGGTTTCATGGCAACAAGGAGAGGCTGACATAAAAGATGGGTAGCGCGACATGTAACGATAGCATCGAGACAACTAAGCATGCAATGGTGGTAAAGGTATCCAAGTGTATGATCATCTTGCCTGGGATACCGCAAGGAATAAGAAGTAGACGGAGCAACATAGTCGAGCGAATCCTCACAACTCCGGAACGAAACCGAAGCTAACAAGAGAAGCAACCGGAAAGAAGCAAATAACACGGTAAACACACAAGCATAAACATGGCATACGATGCACATCCAAGTATGATGCATGTCCGGTTTAATTATGCATGGCATGGCAAAATGCACAAACAAGTACTACAAGTTAAGTGGAGCTCAATATGCAACGAGTTGCATATTGACGAAACACCACATTTTAAATATTTGATAGACTCTCGTTTATTTACAAGACAAGATTAAATGTTTGTTAACATAGCAAGAGGTGAAGCATAATAAAACTACACTATTTAGGCATTTTAAATGAGGGCGGAAATAACAACAACAAATCCGGGAAAAAACTCATATGCATGTTTAGCAATTATTAAGCAAACGACAATTCACACGTTTTAATGTTGTTAACATGATGCGGATGACATGATCAAGTTCATGCAATTTTTATTAAAAGTGAACAAGAAGAGATAAGGAGTATATGTCATCGTGGTGGAAGGGAAAAGGTGCCACGGCAACGATCCGAAAATGATGCAACGGCAACATCTCGGTTCCGGTAACTCGTTGAGAGTCCGGAGCAAAAGCAAAGGTGGAGTGAGCGAGTCAAGCAAGACGAAAGGTGGGGTGATCCCGTCACTGGGTTCCCACGGGTCGGCGACGAGGCAACCGAGGAGCATGGCAAAAGACAAAACGGGCACGGTGCACACAAGGGAAACATTTCATACAACACATGCATTCACGGGTCATCATCTCGGGGTTATACCTTCGGAACGTTCGTTCTCGGAGGGGTTCAAAATCGTCGAGGGACGTAGAGGAAGTAGTGGTACACGGCCGTAGAGGAAGTAGTCGTTCCGTAGAGGTACTCGTCATCGGAGAGGAAGTAGTCACTCGGGCGTCGAGGTACTTGGCGCATCCGGTAGTCGTGGTACTTGCGGCGTCGTAGTTGACGTAGGGGTACACGTCCATGTAGTGGTACTTGCGGTCTCGGCGACGGTAGTGGTACATGCACGTAGTGGGAACTTGTCGTGTCGGTAGATGTACTCGTATTATGTAGATGTTCGGGTCATCGTAGATGTACTTGGTGCTTCGGGCTGCCATCATTACTCGTTTGTAGATGTACATGTATCCTGGCACTTGGCGAAAAAAACACAGCAGCAACAAAAGGAGATGGGCTACACGGCAGAGTAGCTGCGCCTTGGCGAACAACATCAGCAACAAAAGGAGGCAGCACGGGGCATCGAGGCCGTGGCAGCGGCATGGCGATGGAGGAAACGACGGCGGCCGATGGGCGTCCAGCGGGGCGATGGGGCCGGCCGTTGCCTGCGCGGGAGGAAGTCGGAGGCCGGCGGCGCTGGAGTGCGGCGCTGCTGCATCCGCGGCTGCCGGAGGCTGGGAGCTCCGCGGCTGCGACCATGGCGAGCAGGCGAGGCGAGCACACGGGAGAGGAGGATGGCCGGGGCGCGCGGGAGGACGAGAGGAGAGTCGCCGAGCTTGAGGTCGGGGCGCGCGGGAACGAGGAGTGGCGCTGGGGCTCGGCGTCCCTGGAGAAGGCCGCGGCGAGGGGAGGGAGCGGGGCTGAGGCGACGTGGACTTGGGGGCAGACGACGCGCTGGATGCGGGAGCGAGAGGAAAGAGGGAGATCGAGATGGGGAGGCTCGGGGGAATCGACGCATCGAGGCAACCGCGCGAGGGAGGCTGCGAGGGGAGAGCGAGGGGAATCGGGCGCTGGGCGAGCGATGCTGGCGGCGCGAGGGGGAATCGAAGGAGCGATGGGGAGGAGCGGTCGAGGCCAGCTAGGGTTTAGGAGGCGGCGGGCCAGATGGGCTGCCTGGAGGGAGTTGGGCCGCCTGCGGCGCTGAGATGGCCTAGAGGCCTAAAGGCTGATGAGGCTGGCTGGTTCTCTGTTAACCCAATGCTGTTTTCCAAAAAAAAAACAGAAAACCACAAGAGGAAAAAGAAAAGAAAGGAGGAGTTAGGAATAGGCTTAGGGAATAGGGTAAAATCCCTGGACTCGCAAAAATGTAAGGAATTAATTAAAATTGTTGGAGGGTTTTTGGAAGAACCTCGATAAACGAGAAAAGAAATATAGGGAAGGTTTTGAGGCAAGGAATAAGAAAGGGAAGGCATGGGGAAAATATGCAAGTATGTTACGGTGATCCCAAACAATGGAATAATTATTTAATATAGCTCCATAATATTTGGAGGATATGTTATAAAGAGAAGTCATCCTTCCCTCGATTTAAATGGACCGAAGGTCCACACGATTTATTTAAGTTGAGATGCAAAGAATTAAAGACATGATGGCATGATGACATGATGCAAAGCAAAATAATTAACACAAGCACAAAAGAAACACACGGGAGAACCCGGAACATCTGGAATCTTCTGGGACGTCGATCTTCAGGTGTCACATCTGGAGCCTGGGATTAGCGGTGGATATTGTTCTTCTTTTTTGTTTGATTTCATCCATAGTTGGATTTTGTTTTTCTGTAAGATGACTCCTATGTATTGATGTACTCATGTATTCATGTTGTAGCTTGTGGCGAGCGTAAGCCTTTATCCAGTATTATCATCTATTCAGTATGTGGTATGTTGTAATGATATTCACCTTGCTATGTGCTCGAACCGCGGTTATGCCCCAATCATGAGTTCATCATGTGATTGGGATAGAATTGCATCTTGGGTGCTACAACATGTTTATCATGTTAGAGGCATGTGACACATGAATGGGTAGTGTATTCGGGTTCATCACATTTTTTCGAGCAACTTTCATATACAAATTATTTCCGTTTGAGTTATAGTTTATTTTATATGATTTTCAAAATTTTAATTGATTTTTTGAATTTCCAAGATTTATTTTTATTTGAAAACATTAAATAGATAAATTGCTATGGGTACACAGAAGTGTACCAAGCAACATGCACATGTAGCTGACAGTGGGGTCCAAGGGGTGATGAGTTGGCAGGGTCAATAGTCAACATTGACTGGGTTGACTGGTTAAAATGGGCAGTGGGGCCTCGCTATCATATTTCACATATTTAACAGTTTGTTTAAAATAAACTAATTAGTTGTGGGGCTCGGTGTCATTGCCTTATTAATTGGGGGGTTAACACCAGTTTAATTAGTGCCTAATTAAAAGGTGCCTGCCCAGGTGACAGAGGGCCAGCCGGCTCTCATCCGAGGCTGCTGGCTCGCACGAAGGCAGGCGCCAGCAGCCGAGTACGAGGGTTCGCTAGGGCGCGGGGAGCGGGGCGTGGCCAGGTGCAGGCGGCCATAGCGACAGCGGCAGCTGCAGCTTACGTAGGTAGTGGGGGATTGCGGGACCTACCGGGACGGTCGTGCGAGGCAAGGCACAGTGGGCGCACTAGGGCGTGGCCAAGTGCGAGCTGGGGCAGGGCGAGGGCAGCAGCGGGCCCCTTTCTAGGAGCGGAGGCGCGAGCGCGCGGACGCTGGTGGTGAGCTCTGGGCGCGGCGGCCGCAGCACAGGGCGGTTGCAACAGTGACAATAAACAAGGGGGAGGAGGAATCGATGTGGTTGCTTACAGGGAGCGCATGGGTGAGCTCGGGGCATGTCGAGGAGGTCCAGAGGGGCGGCATGATCAAGCAAAAGTGTGGCGGTCGATGGTGTTGGTGATGCCCGATCCGGTGGGAAGGGCTTCTGCGCCTCACGCTGAAGGGCAGGTGGGCGCGGACGAGCGCGCACATGCCCCTAGACAGGCTCTCCCACGGTGGGTAGCTTGCCGACTGTGGTGACAATG
Organism: Secale cereale; assembly: GCA_902687465.1. Taxonomy (NCBI): domain Eukaryota; kingdom Viridiplantae; phylum Streptophyta; class Magnoliopsida; order Poales; family Poaceae; genus Secale; species Secale cereale. Next base: position 319,655,647 of record LR738712.1, on the reverse strand, counting down.
ATGACACGGCGACGGTGGTGCGAGCATTGGTGCAACGTTGAACTCATTCCGGAGTGAGGAACGGAGCATGGGGGGAGATGGGGATTGGATGTTAGGGTTCTGGCCAAGGAGGGTGCGGGGGTTCATCTTATCCAACATGGGGGCCGTGGGATGGCCACCACACACATCCATCATTGGCGGATCGACACCACTGCCTCACCTGCTCCTGTAGCTAGAGGTGGGAGGCAAGTGGGGGTGTGGGCTAGGCCTTCCAGCCCCCACTAGGGCCCTTTTCTTTGTTTTTTCTTTTTTTCCGTTCTCTTTTCCTTTATTATTTCTCTGTTTTATTATTTCATCACTGTTTTGCTTTTAATTAGAGCACCAAATGACTTTTGGAGAATGGGTAACTTATCTCAATAATTATTATGCCATATTTACCACTGTCATAAAAAATTGAACCTCATTTGAATTCATTTGAATTTGGTTTAAATAAAAATGATTTAAATGGGCTGTTTTGGGGTGTTGTTTTATATAGGTTAGGGGCAATTTAATGTTCCATATAATATTGGTTTCTCCAAGACAACTTCTTAGTGATTATTTGCAAAATTATGAACACTTTAGTTTTGTAGTTTGAATAAACAATAATTTAACTTCTATTTGAAATTTGAATTATGGTTTGATTTTTATTAAGTGGCAAATTGGATTAATAAAACATGATGACATGGCACATTAGGGTGAGGTTATAGTTGCTTGATTATCAGAGTGTTACAACAATGTTCTCCTTGATGTTCTTGAAGATATATTTGATGTAATGACTTTTTGCAGTGTGTTTTTGGGATCCGATGAATTGTGAGTTTATGATCAAATCTATCCATGAATATTATTTGAGTTTTCTCTGAACTATTTTATGCATGATTTGTGTAGCCTCGTATTTCTTCTCCGATTTATTGGTTTAGTTTGGCCAACTAGATTGATTTTTCTTTCCATGGGAAGAGGTGCTTTGTGATGGGTTTGATCTTGCGGTGCTCAATCTCAGTGACAGGAGGAGACATGACACACATGTATCATTGCTATTAAGGGTAGAAAGATGGGGTTTATTCATACGTGAGTTTATCTTGTCTACATCATGTCATCTTGCTTAAGGCATTACTATGTTCTGTCATAAACTTAATACACTAGATGCATGTTGGATAGCGGTCGATGTGTGGAGTAATAGTAGTAGAAGCAGGCAGGAGTCGGTCTACTAATCTTGGACATGATGCCTATATGCATAATCATTGCCTTGGATATCATCATAATTATTTTCTTTTCTATCAATTGCCCAATAGTAATTTGTTTACCCAACATATGCTATTATCTTGCGAGAAGCCTCTAGTTAAATCTACATCCATCGGGTCTATTTTCTATCATACTAAAACCAAAAATAACTTGCTGCAATTTTCTTTTATTTATTTTATTTTGTATTGTAGTTAGATCTATTTATCAAAACCCATAATCTTTCTCATAGCCGTTGAGGGATTGACGACCCCTCTACGTGTTGGGTTGCAAGTATTTGTTGTTTGTGTGCAGGTGTTGTTTACATGGTGTCACTTGGTTCTCCTACTGGATTGATAACCTTAGTTTCCTAACTGAGAGAACTACTGGTACTACATCATCCCCTCCTCTTCGGGGCAATCCCAACGTAGCTCAAATGTAGCAGGTTCCCAAGTCCACCACCCGGGTTCCACTTGCTAAACACGGCCCCGATACATCCTATACACAAGAAACTAGTTCAACTCTTGGACAGACATCAAGGCGATTAATAATTTGAGATGGTCCATGGCTTTTGGGCCCATTGTGTGGTAGTAACTTTTCTCGGATAACATACACAGATCTTAGTTCTTAAGGACGGCCTCAATTAGACAACCCACCATGTGATCCTACATGGCCTATCATCTCTACCTTTACCAGATCGTGTTCACACACCTAGCTCTCAACATTTGAACATGATCACAACATTCCAATTCATTCCTAGATGAATCAGACCTGACACAACTCTAAGCATAGAAAACACGGAATGGATGGAGTCACAATATGGCTCAAGCAACTCCTAATCATGCTAAGAAGGTTTAGCTATTTACTATGATAGGTCATGCAATGGAATGGGTTCAACTACCACAACATGTAATAGTTGAATCATTATTGCCCTGATGCAATAAAATAGAGCAAGAGCGAGAGAGTGATATTGTATTGGAATGTTCAAGGGGGTTCCTTGCCTAGCAGAGCGACAACGGAGTATCGCTCTTCTACTGTATACTCGAGCATACCCTCAGAAATAGCTCCTATCATGAGAACAACACTGAAAGGGGGTCGAACAAATACAAGGCAAGTGAAACAATATGATGCATGGTCATGAAATGGCAATATGCTGTGATTTGGGCTAATGCATTTACTAACGGATTTAAATGAAGTTGAATTGAACCCAAGGCCAAATTCAAACTCCAAATAAGGCACTCAAATGCAACTCATTTTAATTGTCCTATCCAGTGACTTTCAGTTGTTCAAACATGCATGAAAATGGTACAGATGGAGAGGTTGGATTTATAATTGTTTTTCATATATAAATTATTTCATTCTGGGCTACGATTGATTCTCTATGAATATTTGAAGTTTAGCTAAGTTCCTAATGTTCATAAATCATTTCTCACTTACAGAAATCCAGAAAATAATTATGACATCATCAATACATCACCAATTCATCAGTAAGTCAACTGAACTCTTCCACGTCAAATCTAACTGACGGGGCCCACTGGTTAGTGTCCAAAATCACTAAGAGAGGTAATTATCATTAATTATTACCCTAAACAATTTTAGACAGAGGCCGGCCCGACATGTCATAGACACATGGGGGTTCCACCATGGTTAAAGTGGGTCAAACCCACCAGCGATGCCTGAGACGGTGGAGCGGCTCGAAAAAACGCCACAGAGCATAGTTTAATGCGTCACTGGTTTTGATGGAAAGCTCATGCTTGGGCGCATCAAAAGCTGGTGGTGTCTGGGGTTGCGGTTGCCGGAGTCGTTGATAGCGACCAGGTTTGTGGTGGCTGGTGTTCGGGAGCTCGTGGGTTCGGTGATACGGTATGGAATTGAATGAGACGGAGTACTAGCGAGGCTATAACCGTTCCTGGGAATTAGATTGGTGTGGCAGGTTGACGAAATGGTCACCAGAGCTACGTCAGCACACTTCGGCCGTCTTTCAATCGGCGTCTATGGTGAACGATAAGTCGCTGGGATAGGGGGAAGGTCTATGAGCTCACAGTGAAGTCGATGATGGTCTCTATGGCCCAGAGAATCTCTGGTACGGGCGGAGCGGCGATGAAAATCTCTGGTGTCCTGAGGAAGAAGATGATGATGTGGAGGCGATGCAGGGCCTTCGATGAAGCATGGCTCAGTGAGGATGATGAGGACGACGTGGCAAAGCTCTCGGACACGTCGAGAAGTAGAGGGGGGTAGTGGCTACGGCTATGGCAGTGAGCAAGCTCTGAGGCTTCAGCCATGGTGGTGGGAGAGCGAGGGAAGAGGGCAAGGGGCGAATGGGGACACCGACTCAATGCGAACGACTCCCAAGAAGTGGACCATGGCATCGCGCTGGCTAGGGGAGGCCAGCCAGGAAACTGCATGGCGCGTGTAGTCCTTCTTGCGCGAGGAGGAAGAAGACCACATTTCCCCTCGTAGGCTATGTCGAGTGTGTTTTCGATTTAGTTCTAATACCAAAGCAATTTTATAAATCTTGAAAATATTGGTGGGCAGTAACCAAATTATTTTAGAGGCCCTCGGTAAATTTCAAAATTCTTGGAGCAACAATTTTTTATAGATTTTATTTGCTCCAAATCAAATACAATATGCATGAATTCAAAGTCCATAAATGCCACGTAAAATGTGCATCATCTATGGTTGAGATTTTCACCTCTTTCCTTAAATCATGAATATTTTGAAGGGCATTTTGGGTTCATTGAAAAATATTTTAAGTTACACATATTTGAGTTATTTTGGTGCTACGGTTTGATCATTCCCATTTCAAGTTTCAAGAAATTTAAACATGATGCATCAAGAAAAATGCTAGCCTATGTCATAACCATACTAGGGATGTGACACTAATCCTCAAACCACTCGCATACGTCCGGACCTTGCGGTCCGGACATGTTGTTCCATCCAACACGGATCTGTATCAGTCCGCCGGACAGTTCGGACGTACTTTCTCCCGCAAAACAGAGACAAACGTGGGAGGGGGGCTTTGCGGTAGTCCCGAAAACACCCAAGCCCATGTCATACAATGCTGGCCCACCCAAACCCAAACCCTCCCTCGCCCGCGAGCGTTCTCGCCCAGCTCCAGCTAGCCGCATTCATGCCGCTATCGAGCAGCCGCTCTACATTGAATATGAAGCAGGAAGGACGCGACCTCTCACTGCCTTCGCCATTGAAGCGGCGGATCGGCCGAGGGCGTCGCCCTCTACACACTCGGCAGAACATGTATCCTCGCCGCATTCAAACGCCTCCATTAAACTTGTGTGGAAGCCGAAAAACCTACTATGTCCATATGTTCATTCATGAGTAGGTCGACATTAAAAATAACATTAGACAAGCTCCTCCCATCCGCATGCTATTTAAAGGAGGCTAGACACTGGGCAAGAATTGCACCACTTCACCGCTCCCCACCTCCTCCTTCCACCATTTTCTACACCTTTTCAATGGCATCCGACGAGTAGGAAGAGTAGTTCTCCGGCATAAAAGCCGGATGGGTGGCCAGCCGACTCCACCGGATACGAGTGAGGCAGCTCCCTACTCCACCTCCCTTGCCAAGCCCTATAGATCAAGTTGCCACTCCAAGCCGACGTGTGTTTTAGCAACTCGTCGCTCTAAGGCAGCTCACGGAGGAGTGCATAGTTGCTCTAGGCTAACATGGGGAAGAGCACGGCAGCATGGGCATCACCGATGTTGTGTAAGTGATCGCCTTGTACCGCACCTCCCATGCATGTGACCATGCCATCCGCCCTCAACGCACGTGTACCCATACCCTATCGGCAAAGAAAGAATCCGGCTACATGGACATCGACAAGTTAATGGCCGTCCACCGCCAACATCGAGGGAAAGTAGAACACAGGAGGCTGTCGCTGCTTCCATCATAGGAAGGCCACCACCGGCGCGTCATCAGCTTGTGCAACCGGTGACTTGTCTAGTTCTTTATGTTAGACCAATGTCGGCCCCCGCTTGGGCTACACGGAAGCGGACGAGCACCCCACTCACTATTGATAAAGCACCCTCTTTGCCATTTCGACGAGTGGCGCAACCGAACATAGGAAATATAACGGGGGAAAATATACCTTTTAGGCTCTTGACAGTGCAATGAGCGGGATGCCGGACAGGGGGAAGACAAAGGGAACCGCCGCGGTAGGCCGTAGACTGCTACTTCTTCAGCTTGCATTGATTTTTCCCTTGAAGCGGAAAGGGTGATACACCAAAGTAGACATAAGTATTTCCCTCAGTTAAGAACCAAGGTATCAATCCAGTATGAGGCACAAGCAAGTCCCCAATAGATGCACCTGCACAAACTAACAAACACTTGCACACAACGCGAAAAAGGGGTTGTCAATCCCTTCACGGTCACTAGCAAGAGTGAGATCTGATAGAGATAGATTTGAAATATAAATAAAAGGTAAAATAAAGTAAACACAAATAAATTGTCACAAGTTATTTTTGGGTTTTTGGTTTTATCGTTATGAAAATATATGATGAGGAATAGACCCGGGGCCATAGATTTCACTAGAGGCGTCTGTCAAGAAAGTATACAATGGGTAAACAAATTACTGTTGAGCAATTGATAGAAAAGCGCAAAGTTATGACGATATCTAAGGCAATGATCATGACTATAGTATCACGTCCTTTACAAGTAGACTGAAATGATTCTGCATCTACTACTATTACTCCACACATCGGCCGACTCCATCCTGCATCTAGTGTATTAAGTTCATAAGAACAGAGCAACGCTTTAAGGAAGATGACATGATGTAGAGGGATAAACTCAAGATATATGACATAAACTCCATCTTGTTATCCTTAATGAAAACAATACAATATGTACCTCGCTACCCTTTCTGACACTGGGTGTGGACACCGGAAGATTGAACCTATCACAGAGCACCTCTCCCATTGCAAGAAAAATCAATCTAGTTGGCCAAACCAAATCGATAGATCGAAGAGAAATACAAAGCTATAATAATCATGCATCAAAGAGAAGACTCAAATAATATTCATAGATAATATCATCATAAATCCACAATTCATCGGATCTCAACAAACACACCACAAAAGAAGATTACATCGAATAGATCTCAAAGAACATTGAGGAGAACATTGTGTTGAAGATCAAAGAGAGAGAAGAAGCCATCTAGCTACTAGCTATGGACCCGTAGATCTATGGTAAACTACTCACACATCATCGGTAAGGTAACAAGGTTGTGGTAGATGCCCTCCGTTGTCGAATCCCCCTTCAACGGAGTACCGAAAAGGCCCAAAGATGGGATCTCACGGGAACAAAATCTTGCGGCAGTGGAAAAGTATTTTTGGCATCCCCTCTGACATAGGGGGAACATTTGGGTATTTATAGAGCTGAGATTAGGGTTCGAAGATCCACGAGGGGCCCACAAGCCTTAGGGGCGCGCCCCCTAGGGCGCACCCTATAGGCTTGTGGCCTCCTCGTCAGTCTTCTTGCCTCTTCCCAAAGCTTCATGGATGTCTTCTGGTCCTAGAAAAATCACCGTAAAGTTTTATTCCATTTGGACTCCATTTGATATTGATTTTCTGTAAAAGTTGAAAACAAGAAAAAAAACAAAAACTGGCACTGGGCACTGGGTTAATAGATCAGTCCCAAAAATGATATAAAATAGTATATTAATGCATATAAAACATCCAAAGTAGATAATATAATAGCATGGAACAATCAAAAATTATATATACATTGGAGACGTATTAAACATCCCCAAGCTTAGTTCCCGCTCGTCCTCGGGTAGGTAAATGATAAAAACAAAAAATTTGATGTAGAATGCTACCTAACATATTTATCAATGTATTTTTTTCTTATTGTGGCATGAATGTTCAGATCCATATGATTCCAAAAAAAAGTTTAATATTCACATAAAAACAATAATACTCCAAACATACTAAGAAGCAAAATCATGAAACTTCAAAATAACATGGCTAAAGAAAGTTATCCCTACAAAATCATATAGTCTTGTTATGCTCCCTCTTCTCAGCATAAAGTATAAATCATGTACTACCCTGGTGTCAGCCAGGCAATTGGTTCATACTTTTAACGCGCTTCAGCTTTTTCAACTCTTCACGCAATACATGAGCGTGAGACATGGACATAGCACTATAAGTTGAATAGAAGGTGGTAGTAGACAAAATAAGGGAGAAAGTATCACATCAACTAGGCAAACTGATGGACTATGAGATGTCCATCAATTTATATCAATGTGAGTGAGTAGGGATTGCCATGTAACGGATGCACTAGAGCTATAAGTGTATGAAAGCTCAAAAAGAAAACTAAGTGGGTGTGCATCCAACTTGCTGGCTCATGAAGACCTAGGGTAATTTTGAGGAAGCCCAATACTGGAATATACAAGTCAAGTTCTATAACAAAAAAGTCTCACGAGTAATATATAAAAGTGACAACATATGAGACTCTCTATCATGGAGAACACGGTGCTAGTTTGAAGCACAAGTGTGAAAACGGATAGTAACATTATCCCTTCTCTCTTTTTCTCTCATTTATCATTTTTTTTCTTTTTGGGCACTTTGGACTCTCTTTTTTATTTGGGCTCTTTGGCCCCTTTTATTTTATAAACCTCACATGGGACAGTGCTCTGATAATGATGATCATCACACTTTTATTTACTTCCAACTAAAAAAATTATAACTCAAGGTGAAAACTCATAAGGATAGATCAGTGGAGTTACATGGCAATATATCTCGGAATGACTATGAAAATGCCATAATAGGTAGGTATGGTGGCTGTTTTGAGGAAAGCTATAAGGTGGGTTTAATGCACCAGTGAAAGTTGTGTGGTACTAGAGTGGCTAGCAAAGGAGGAAAAGTGAGAGTGCATATAATCCATGGACTCGTCATTAGTCATATATAACTCACATACTTATTGCAAAAACTTTATTAGCCCTCGAAGCAAAGTACAACTACGCATGCTCCTAGGGGAGAGGTTGGTAGGAGTTAACCATCGCACGCTCTCGACTTTCACAGAAAGGAAGACAATCAAGGATAAATTGCGCTCCAGCTTCATCACATGACTAGAAGACCATACATCCATCCTACGGTGATGGGGTACACAAACAGGGGTGTATGTTTCCCCCTGACTCATGCCCGGACAACAAGCCAATGGGCCCAAGGGAAATTTTGCAACACCAAGATCAGATCAAGGCATGAAGGGATAAGCTCTTTGAGGAATCAGAGAGCTGGTCGAGGAGATCAATACAACCAAGACAAGCCGAAGAAGCAAGATATCGCCAAGGGAAAAAGCCTCCCTTGCCCGGAAGGCGAGCTCGGCAAGGTCAGGATTGCCTGGAAGCAAGCCTTCGAGATCGCCCCAACATGCCTGCCGGGGCTCGCGAAGGCAGACCACTAGCTCACTACGACGCCCATCGTCAATGAGTGCGGTGTTAAGATCCCAAGTGACTTAGTGGCAGATCCTTGCCACATGGCAGCCACTACCTACAGCAAAAACCACCAAGTGACGCCCTCCTAAGACTTGTCAAGCAAGCTGACGCGAAGCTGGGGAACAGCCCAGCAGGGCCTGCCGGACGAGCCGTGATGTGACATTAAGTGGCGCATTTAATGTGCTCTGTCAGCCTGCAAAGTTACGTATGATAGCACTGTTTGCTATCAAATCAGCATAGAAAGACTGATTTGCCACTTTGGTGACCCCTTAATCTATAAAAGGCGGCCCATGGCAACCATAGAAGAGATTCGGCCATTTCGAACCCACACACTCATACATGTGCAGCGACTCTCGCCCTGAGGCGGCCCTGCCGGGCAAGAGTGTTGTGCCCTTTTTCCACCATTCCACCATCAATCCACCAAAGCAGGAGTAGGGTTTTACGCCTCGCGGCGGCCCGAACCCGGGTAAAAATTGCCCATGTGATCTTTGCCATGTTGTGCTACACTTCTCTGTTCTTTGTGCAACGTGCCCATCCCCCCGCCGAACCAAAAGGGAGTCATGTCCCATTGGTGGTTGTGGTTTTGCAGCGACATCTTTGGCGCGCCAGGTAGGGGGGTCACTTGCGCGAATCCGAACGCGTAAGCAGCGCGTCGTATTCACCACAGGCGTCGCAAGGGTGGTTGAGGCGGGCCAAAGGAGCAATGTCGCTTCCACGCCGATTTCACCCACTCTCTCCCATGTCTGCATGATGTGGTCATGACGACAACGGAGACTAGAAACAAGTGCAACAATCCCACCCCGAGCGGGCTAGGTGACAGAAGTGCCATGTGAATCTTGTTCGGGGGGCGATGTGCAAGGGTACCAGGTCTTCTCTCCCCACCACTCCCACTCTTTGGCAATCACACTACTCTGGGTTTAGCGTCATCAATGTCGACAAGCCCACGCGATGCTCGGATTAGTATTTACCCTGCTTAGGGAAATCCTGTGTAAATCGCCAATGCAAGTCCGTTGATCGATGCCCCGGCAAGTATGCACCAGCAAGGCCGCCCGCGCTTGCGTGGCTCTCTGTGCCCTCTACTGTTGGATTGGTCAAGATTTTGGAGAGGAAGAGCGAGAAACCAATCATGCCCAACATCGCGTCTTGCTGCCCCAAGATGCATCTACTTCTACCCGACTCATGCCGGGGGTTAGAGGTTGATGTACAAGAAATGCAGTCCTTCCCGGAACGTACGAGCCATGCGAGCGAATGCTACTGGGGATGGGATAGATGAAGACACAAATAAGACCTAAGTTCATGCTACCTTTCCTTCGTTATAAATTTATAGATTTGCGTGTTTGTTTGCCCCTTGAGTACCTGAGTGTTTGTATGAAAGAATCTTGCGCATGATGGTACCTCTACTAGATTCTTGTCTGCACCCTCATTCCGATCAAAGCCTGCTCGCGGAACGAGAGGCTGCATCAGAAACTACTGAGGAAAAACCTGTCGGGATGCATCCACACCAAAATAATTGTTGAGAACCAGTCCCTTACGCCCATTGTGGCAATATGATACCGGCAGGCAACCTGAAAGTGCACAAAGGCTAATTGTATGAACACTATATAGATAAAACTCGGGAGGAATTAACACGCAATCTGGATTAAACAAGAGTTTCAAGCCCCACATGAGGCACAAATAGGACGATGCCTAAACACAGGTCATGTGTCATTGTTTTGATTACAAGACAACACGGTGGCGGGAATAGTTCAGCGCCGAGCCTCGTGGTTTCGTGAAGTGACGGGAACGCCAAGAACCTTTTTGGCAAGGAAGGCGGCCTTCTTCTCGATGGCAGAGACGTCTGTGTTCGGCGGCGGCTATTTGAAGCCGTTGTTAAGATCGAGATCTGGGTGGCGGCGGGCTAGGTTTCTCAGGACCATGAGGAGGGCGTCGCGGGCGAGCTTCCGGAACTCAGTTGCGGAGCGGCCGGCCATACCCTCTTTGTGCACCTTCAGCTTGTCGACCAGCTCGTTGAAGAAGACCCCTAGCTTGATGATGGGGACCTCCTGCTTGCTGGGCGGAAAGACTGGCCCCTCCATGCCCATGGCTGTAGCTTGGGCGCTGAGACGTTCAGCAGCATCAATCTTATCCTCAACATCCTTCTAGAGGCGCCTCGCAGTGTCCAAATCCTTTGCCAGCTGTTGCACACGGGTCTCGTTGAATTCTGCCAAGCCTTCCAAGGTGCCAACCCTGGTCTTCAGATCCTCAATAGTGCCGGTGGCGGCCTCGAGTTCTTGACCTTTTGGAAAAGAGTTGCGATTGCATGTCCTCAAAAAAGATCTCTGCTTTTCACGCTCCCTCCTTGAGGGTCTCTACCTCCTGGGCACTTTGGGCAAGATCTTCAGTCAGTTTGGCCACCTATTGATTGAGGTTAGACTTGGCGGAAGATGCAGCGGCAAGTCACCAGCGATTTTCTCGAACTGGGCAGCGGAGTTAGCAGTAAGGGCATCTAGGTCAGCTTTGTGCTCGTCCTTTGGTTCCTTAGTCAGATGCTGCACAAGGGCATCTAGATCATCATCTTTCGCTCGAAGAGTGGCCTCAAGCCTATCCTCTTGGAGGGAAATCTCTTGCTCTCTAGTATCCACAAGCGCCTTCGGTCCTCCAAGCGCATCTCTCGAGCGATTACATCCTCCTTTGCCATCGAGATCATTTCCTGCTACCTCAAGAGGGCCCGGAAATGATTGACATGTCAGTCGTGCTGCTCTGTTCCCTTGTCCTTCAGCTTATGGTCCACCTTGTTGGCGGACTGGCGTTGTTCCTTGAGCTCCTCCCACTTCCAGTTGTGCCGCTCTTGCATCTCTTTGCGGCCCATCGCCACAGATTACATGAAGGACAAGTCCATGGCGACGACGGTAGAGTCATTTGCCTCTTCTACCCCCTGGAGCAGCGACATCAATATACGCTGGAGCTCTTCATCAAATTCCAGGATCGTTGCCATTGAAGGGCCGGGGGCTCCAAGTCCGAGCTGCGCCAACACCAGCGCCAGGCTATTTGAAGAAGGTGGCGGGACCCCCGTCAAGGTGCCGAATGAGGTGAGGGGGGCCATGGTTTGGAGGGGTATCTTCTCCTCAACCACGACCCCTGATCTAGGCGCGCTGCCGAAGATTTCCTCGAGCTCCATTAGGGGACTCAGGGCGTCCCCAGTAGTTTTCCCCTGCCCCTTTGCGGTAGGAATCTTGGCGGCCTCCTCAGCAGCGTCTTTCCCTATGTCCGCCACCTCCTCCAGCAAATCTAGCTCTTCACTTGAAGGAGCTGCAAGTAGATCCAGCAATCAATAGCAAGAATACGGGGGCAGTGATGTGAAGCATACTGATCAGAAAGAGCCTAGGGAGGAAAGCTGATAAGTTACCCGGAGAGGGCTGCCGGTCAGAGGGTTCAGCTTCCCCCGCAACATCAGCTGCCGGGCTGGGGTTGCCGTCTCCTCCCACGGAAACCACGGGATCACCCCGAGGGGTCTCTTCTGTGCGGGCCCTTGGCGGACATCCATCGGCTCCAGGGGCCGGCAGGATGGACCCCTCTTGAAGGGGCTCGTCTTGAATGGTCCCCTCTCCCCCTGTGGCCTCCGCAAGAGAGAGCTATTCACCACCATCGCCAGCATGTGGAATCTCCTCCGTGCTTTCGAGCCGGGGGTTGAGCTGGGGGCTCAACATCGGGGCACTCGTGTTGCTCCCTGTTGGGCGCATATGCTCCACCCTTGTCGATAGCTCCAAGCTCGTGAGTCGCTTGGAGCGGTGGATAACAGTCTCCTTCTCCTCCCTGATGGCAACCAACGAGCCAGATCAGTCAGTAAACAAAAGCAAGCATACTAAAGAAGACACAAGGAAGGAAGAGAAGGAGAAGGCAGTTTCTCTTACTGTTCATCAATGAGCATGGAGTTCAGTTTGAAGTCCATGGGTGGCGTGGGGGGCCTGCTCCTCTTCTGGGGCGAGGGAACGGAGCTTCCCGGCAACCTCGGGCCTTGCCGAGGCACAGGAGGATCCGATGAAGACGAGCTCTGCGAAGAGCTTGAACTCGACGGGGCGCCAGAGTCACCCCCAAGGTTACCAATTGCTTGGTAGGGGGAGCGCTAGCCCCGCAGAGCCAAGGAGAATGCCGACGCGCGGCCTCGGAAACACTAAGAGGCGGTCTCGTTCGTCCTCCTTGCGGCTGGCACAGGATCGGGGGCTGCCACTCCTCGATTAGCTGCCCGCTTGCGGGGACACAGGTCCAAGATCGGCTCGGGGGCTTGGGGGCCTTCCGCGAGCCATGCCTCTTCAGGTACCTCCACCTACCTAGCCCCTTCTTCCTCTAAGGACTCTTTTGCCGCATTATATAGAGCCTCAATCCCGGAAAGCCCATCCCCGACAAGCTCTCCCCCGGCAGACTCTTCCCCGGCAACCTCTTCCGAGACTTGTGTCCCACCCTTGTCGTGGGACAACCTCTGACCCCCAGCCTTTCCCCTCCCATTTGCTACCTTTGCAGCCTTCGTCGATGCCGCAGCTTGGGCCGCCTTGTCTTCTTCGAGCGGCTTCTTGATATATGCCACCTCCACCGTGGAGGTGCATTTGTACATCTTAGTTTCCACCTTAGTGACCCTTTCTACTAAGGTGGAAGACCATGCTAGCTCTTCATCAAGAGTGGGCAACTGTCAGTCACCCGAGCCACCGCCATCATTGCACTTCAGCATCCATTGCAAAATCTGACTTCTGGAGGAATTGATGTTGAGCGGGATGATGTTTGCCGGCAGCGTACACAGCCCAAAGCAACCGAATAGCTGATCACATAACCAGGAGTGGCCATAAACTGTTAAGTTATTGGCTAGGCCAGGAAGCAATCTCATCATGTCCCCAACATTCTCATACTCCCAAGCGAATCTGTCCCTCTTTTGCAGAGGAGAAAATATGCCCCCACATGCTCAATAGTCAGCCCGACAGTCTTCAAGAGGGTGATCATGTTTATTGTCAGGCGCAGTCTGTCCTCGGTGAGACCAAATTCTCTCCAGATGTTGTCACGCTCGAGGCATTCTATTCTTGCCTGGCGGACAGGGGCCTTCTCGTCCTGGATCCAGCAGCAATATCCCCTCCACTCCTCCCATCTAATGCACTGACTGCCAGAGATGTAATCCCAGTTCTCCCTCGGCACCACCCGCTGCATCCAGCTTATGTTGCCGGAGCGGTGAGTTTTGTTCTCCACCTGTGGGACAAATTAATGCCTGAATAGATCAATGTTGGGAGCTACCCCAATGAAGTACTCACACAGATGGGTGAAGATCGCCATGCACGCCATTGTATTTGGCGTGAAATCCAAAAGGTGGAACCCGTAAACCGCCATTATCGCTTCAAAGAAATCCGAGAAGGGACGGCAGAGACCACAGATGAAGTATGCGCAGGAAAGTATGTATGAATCTAGCGGGTCCTCCTTCCCCTCCGCAAGAAAGTTGGGAGTGTCGTGCCCTTGCGGGACGGCCCTCCCCACAAGTATCCATACCTCGCCTGCAGAATGTCCCCGTAGAGATCCGACGGGAAGAAGACGATGTCTCTTCTCTGCTTCTTGTCCAGCTCTATCGCTCTCTTGCTCCCCCCCAGTGGCAGCCTCCTTTGCGGCGGCCACCGACTTCCCCTTAGATGTGGGCTTCTTCCCCATATCCCCAAGTTCCAATAGGGGGTGCGGGAAGAATACAAGAGGGGACTGGCGGCGAATGTGGGAAGAAAAAGTGGAAAGTTGCTTGTCTTGCGGAGGAAGATTACGCGGGGGCAAGGCAGGCGACGAGACTACAGCACCGTTATGTGTTTTCCCCTTCTTATGGGATGTGATGGGGAGACGGTGCGGCTCTTCAAAAAAGTTTCTATTTTTACATGAACTGCAACAGTCCCACGCACCCACGACCCGCGGTAATTGTGCGAAGTTGGCATTGGATGGATTGGTCGTCATGACGAACCATCGTACACGCGGCCTCTTTTCCTGCCACGTGTTCTTGCACTGTCGGGACTAACCCAACGTTCCCAACGCACGTATGGCCAAGGCCCGTGGGCTTATGTCAGGGTACACAAACAGGGGTGTATGTTTTCCCCTGACTCGTCCCCGGACAACAAGCCAACGGGCCCAATGGCAAGTTTGCAACACCAAGCTCATATCAAGGCACGAAGGGATCTGCTCTTTGAGGAATCAGAGAGCTGGTCGAGGAGATCAAGACAACCAAGACAAGCCGAAGAAGCAAGATATTGCTAAGGGAAAAAGCCTCCCTTGTCGGGCAGGCGAGCTCGGCAAGGTCAGGATTGCCCGGAAGAAAGCCTCCGAGATCGCCGCGGCAGGCCTACCGGGCCTCGCGAAGGAAAACCACCACGTCACAACGACGCCCGTCGTCAATTAGTGCGGTGTCAAGCTCCCAAGTTACTCAGTGGAAGCCCCTTGCCACATGGCAGCCACTTCCTACAACAAAAGCCGCCAAGTGACACCCGTCCTGAGACGTGTCAAGCAAGCAGGCGCGAAGCTGTCGAAGCAGCCCAGCAGGGCCTGCCGGACGAGCCGTGATGTGACACTAAGCGGCGCATATAATGTGCTTTGTCAGCCTGCAGAGTTAGGTATGATAACACTGTTTGCTATCTAATCAGCATAGAAAGACTGATTTGCGACTGTGGTGACCCCGTAATCTATAAAAGGGGGCCCATGGCAACCGTAGAATAGATTCGGCCATTCGAGCCCACACACACATACGCGTGTATCGACTCTCACCCCGAGGCGACCCTGCCGGGCAAGAGCGTCGTGCTCTTTTTCCGCCATTCCACCATCAATCCACCAAAGTAGGAGTAAGGTTTTACGCCTCGTGGCGGCCCGAACCTGGGTAAAAATTGCCCGTGTGATCTTTGTCGTGTTGCGCTACGCTTCTCCGCTCTTTGTGCAACGTGCCCATCCCCCCGCTAAACCAAAAGGGACTCCTATCCCATAGGTGGTCGTGGTTTTCCCGCGACATAAGGGAATTGTAAACCTTAACACAAGTATTCTTACTACTAGCATGACTCTAATATTACCATCTTCATATGTCAAAACAATTGCAAGGAATCAAACTTCTCAGATATTCATTGCTCTTTATGAAAGTTTTTATTATATCCCCCTTGGATGCCCATCATATTAGGACTAAATTCATAACCTAAGAAAATTACCATGTTGTTTATTAGACTCTCAAAATAATATAAGTGAAGCATTAGAGTTCATCAATTTGTACAAAATAACATCACTGTCGTGCTAAAAAAGATATAAGTGAAGCACTAGAGCAACTGCCTAGATCTAAAGATATAAGTGAAGCACATGGAGTATTCGAATAAATTCACGATTAATGTGTGTCCCTCTCAAAAGGTGTGTACAACAAGGATGATTGTGTAAAACTAAAAAAAGACTCTTATCATACAAGATGCTCCAAATAAAACACATATCATGTGGTGAATAAAAATATAGCCTCAAGTAAATTTGTCGATGGATTGAAGACAAAAGAGAGGATGCAATCCGGGGTATCCCCAAGCTTAGATGCTTGGTTGTCCATGAATATTACCTTGGGGTTCCTTGGGCATCCCCAAGCATAGGCTCTTGCCACTCCTTATTCCGTAGTCCATCAAATCTTTACCCAAAACTGGAAAACTTCACAACACAAAACTCAACAGAAAACTCATGAGATCCGTTAGTATAATTAAGAAAATCACCACTTTAGGTACTGTAGTGAACTCATTATAATTTTATATTTGTGTTATATCTACTGTATTTCTACTTCTCCACGGTTCATACCCCCCGATACTACCCATAGATTCATAAAAATAAGCAAACAATGCAATGAAAACAGAATCTATCAAAAAACAGAACAGTCTGTAGCAATTTGGAAACTTCGTATACTTCTGCAACTCTGAAAATTCTTAAAAATTAGGACAACGTGGGAAATTTGTACATCAATCTTGTGTTAAACTTTCAAAAAATTAGCACGATCTGGTAAATTTTTAGAATTTTCTGTACTGGGCGCAAAAGTTTCTCTTTTCTCACAGAATCAAATCTACCATCTTCCAAATCAACCCAAAGGTCTTACTTGGCACAAACACTAATTAAAACATGTAACCAGATGCTAGAAGATATTTTTTATTGTATAACAAAATAAAAAGGTAAAAACAAAAATAAAATTGGGTTGCCTCCTAACAAGCGATATTGTTTAACGCCCCTAGCTGGGCATAATACAACGATCTAGGTATTGTCATCTTTGGTATTTAATCCATTCTTAATTAAATCTTTCAAAACTTTTCTCAACAAGTCGCTTTTCCCTTTCCTTTCCTTCCTAGTAGGAGAACTCAATTACTTTGATTAGTGATTTTAACATTCATAATTTCATACTTAGGATCATCACCATAAATATCCTCATATAGTATATGTATCTCATTTTTTAATGGGTTCCCTAGACATTTCCTCCAACCACTCATCATTAAACCCTACATAAATTACCTTAGTTACCCAATCAAATTTATCATAAGCATCAAGGTAAAGGGCTTGAGCAATTTCTGCATAGGGGACTCTTCTCCTAAGATTGTTATTGTAAGAATGATAATATCTAGATTCCAGACTACGAAAAGTTTCTTTATCATGAGGAATTTCTTCAACTCGGGGATGCTCACTATTTTTATTATAGAAAACAAAAATGTCCCTATCTTCTCATATTATGAAATCAAATTCATGCATAAGAATGATAGTTGCAATCTTTTTAGCCTTAGGATGGAGTATATTGGGAAGTTCATAAAATATCTTTTGTAAAGCGGGGTGGATGTGCAAGAATTTTCTTTCTAGTTTAACGACAAGCATGGAAATTAAACCTGCATAGAAATTTGTATCAAGAATAATTGATCCCTTATTAATTGGCAAAACTCCCATACAATCAAAGAACTCCTGAATAACAGTCTACCCAATAATATTACCATCCCCACATGAAAAGTTTTTGCTTTAAGATTAGACAGGGTTTCAGTTTCAAGATCTAAAGGACAAGATCCAAGTGTTTCCTCAAGATTTTTATTAGTAGGATCCTCAAAATTTTCAAAGATAAACATCCCTGATTCAGACATGATTGCAAAACAAGCAAACAAAAAGGCTAACAAAAAGAAGGTGAATAAAAAGGCAAATATTTTTGTGTGTTTTTGAAAATGTTTTAGAATAGGGGGAGATGAAAACGAGAGGCAAATAGAAAATAACGTAAGTCCAAGAGATGAGAGTTTATGATAAGTACTTGGTGGGCTTCATGTAGAACCTCCCCGGCAACGGCACGAGAAATTCTTCCTGCTAGTTCTTGAGCTTGCATTGATTTTTTCCTTGAAGAGGAAAGGGTGATGCAGCAAAGTAGAGATAAGTACTTCCCTCATTTAAGAACCAAGGTATCGATCAAATAGGAGGCGCAAGAAAGTCCCCAATAGATGCACCTGCACAAACTAACAAACACTTGCACACAACACGAAAAAGGGGTTGTCAATCCCTTCACAATCACTAGCAAGAGTGAGATGTGATAGAGATAGATTTAAAATATAAGTAAAAGATAAAATAAAGTAAACACAAATAAATTGCAACAAGGTATTTTTGGGTTTTTGGTTTTATAGATCTGAAAATATGTGATAAGGAATAGACCCGGGGGCTACAGGTTCCAATAGAGGCTTCTCTCTCTCGAAGAAAGCATCCGGTGGGTAAAAAGGTTACTGTTGAGCGACTGATAGAAAATCGCAAAGTTAGGACAATGTCTAAGGCAATGATCATTAATATAGGCATCACGTCCGTGACAAGTAGACCGAAACAATTCTGCATCTACTACTATTACTCCACACATCGACTGACTCCTTCTTGCATCTAGTGTATTAAGTTAGTAAGAACAGAGCAATGCTTTAAGCAAGATGACATGATGTAGTGGGATAAACTCAAGCAATATGACATAAACCCCATATTATTATCCTTATTGGGAACAATACGATACGTGCCTCGCTACCCTTCCTGTCACTAGGTGAGGACACCGCAAAATTGAACCCATCACAAAGCACCTCTCCCATTGCAAGAAAAACCAATCTAGTTGGCCAACCCAAATCGATAGATTGGAGAGAAATACAAAGCTATCTTAATCATGCATAAAAGAGTTCATAGAAGACTCAAATAATATTCATAGATAATGTGATCATAAATCCATAATTCATCGGATCTTAACAAACACACCGCAAAAGAAGATTACATCGAATAGATCTCTAAGAACATCAAGGAGAACATTGTATTGAAGATCAAAGAGAGAGAAAAAGCCATCTAGCTACTAGCTACGGACCCGTAGGTCTGTCGTAAATTACTCATACATCATCGGTAGGGTATGAAGGTTGATGTAGATGCCCTCCGTGATCGAATCCCCTCCGACAGAGTACCGAAAAAGGCGCCAAGATGGGATCTCATGAGAACAGAAGCTTGCTGCGATGGAAAAGTATTTTTGGGGTCCCCTATGGCGTAGGGGAATGGGTATTTATTGAGCTGAGATTAGGGTTGGAAGAACCATGAGGGGCCCACAAGCCCTAGGGGCGCCCCCCCCCTAGGGCGCACCCTGGAGGCATGTGGCCTCCTCGTGGGTCTTATGGCCTCTTCCGAAGCTTCGTGGATGTCTTCTGGTCCAAAAAAAATCACCATAAAGTTTTATTCCATTTGGAGTCCATTTGATATTGATTTTCTGTAAAAGTCAAAATCAAGGAAAAAACAAAAACTGACACTGGACACTAGGTTAATGTATTAGTTCCAAAAATGATGTAAAATAATATATTAATGCATATAAAACATCCACAGTAGAAAATATAATAGTATGGAACAATAAAAAAGTATAGATACACTGTAGATGTATCATAGACTAGTGTAGTGTATCTCTGTCGTGGGAATGGAGCTTCGCACGGTCGAACATGCACATAGTTTTACCTTTTTGTTAAAATATGTCCAAAATGTAAATGTTTTTGTCCAGTTAGTATGAAATCATTGTGTTTGCATGAATTTCATCTGCTTTGTTGAAAAAGAGTTTGAAATGTATGTTGGTTGCGTTGGATGGCCGCCTTTGGCATCCCTGTCCTTGGACATGTGTGGGAGGACATTTGCAGGTTGCCGTTCGAGATGCCCTTACAAAATTTTGTGGGCCTCGTTAAGATGCTCAAAGTGACAAAGAGTTGCTACATTAAGGATGTTTTTTTTAAATAAAAAAGTCCAGGAGTACGCTACGCTCAAATATAAAGGAAAGTTAAGGAGGACGCTATACTCAAATAAAAAGAGTGAGTTCGGGAGGATGCAACGATCTTCACCCAAAGAATCCATTTGGGACGCGTTCGGTAGGCTGCATAGAGCACAAGCAGGCTAGGGCGGGATGAAATTGGGTCGTTTGGTTGCCTGCAAGGATACCTTGCTCGCATCGGCCGGAAGGTTAAAGCACCCCAGAGCCAGGCTCGCTGGGAACGCTCGAATGAGCCGTTTCTAGTGAGCCAGACTGAGTCGGGCGCAAAAGCAAGGCGCGGTGTAGGGCGTGGTGCAGGGGGATTCAGTCGAAGAAGGAAGGAGTGGGAAATCGGCGGAGGCGAGATGGCGCAAAATATACCCTCGCCATCCCATTTACTCGCTCGCCCCTAGCTGTAGGACAAGCCCTCCTCCATTATTAGCATTAGCGGCAGGGACTCAGATCAGTGGCTGTGACGATGGCGGCGGCATTACTGGCTGAAGCAACACTTCCAGGTAGTGGCAACAACACTCCCCGGCGGCGACAGCTGCTTCTCCCCTTCTTCTTGGACTCCATCCGGCCATCCTCGTCTCCGCCATGTCTCCCCTGACCCCGAAGCTAGTAAGCTACCCCCTCCCCCTCCTCTGTTATCTGTTAGGTAATCTCGATAGGACCATTTAGGGTCGACAGCACTATTGTTGGC
This sequence comes from Secale cereale, assembly GCA_902687465.1. Classification (NCBI taxonomy): domain Eukaryota; kingdom Viridiplantae; phylum Streptophyta; class Magnoliopsida; order Poales; family Poaceae; genus Secale; species Secale cereale. The sequence continues at coordinate 319,635,021 of LR738712.1, read as the reverse complement.
TGCATCATGGATGTCGCTTAGGTTGTGGATGAACGGACGAAGCATGGTTTGCCAAAGACCATCCTCAGTAAGTAGTTTGAACAACAATTCACTAAGTAAGGCCGCATTCATGACCTCTAGGTCATGAATTCCAAGGCCACCTTTGTCTTTTGGCCTACAAACCACACTACATTTGGCCAGTCTATATTTTTTATTTTCCCCCTCTCATTGCCAAAAGAATCTGGATCTAAAATAGTCCAATCTTTGGAAGACCCCTTTTGGTAGTTGGAAGAAAGAAAGCATATAGAGAACCATATTTGTGAGGAGGGAGTTGATCAGAATAAGTCGTCCCCGAATTGAGAGTAGCTTTCCTTTCCAACTACTCAACCTTTTCTCTAGATGCTCCTCTACGTGCTTCCGCTCCGCAATAGTGAGACGCCGATAGTGAGTCGGTATTCCCAAATACCTAATAGGGAATTGGCCATGCGTGCAATGAAACAGGTCAGCATATTCGACCAACGACTCAACGGTTGCTCTGAAGTAGAATAATTCGCTTTTATGAAAGTTAATTTTAAGACCTGACGTTTGCTCAAACACCGAAAGCAATAGTTTTAGGTTTCGAGCTTTGTCCAGGTCATGTTCCATAAAAGAATTGTGTCATCGGCATATTGTAGAATAGAGAGGCCACGATCCACAAGGTGTGGCACTACTCCAGCAATCTGGCCATCATGCTTGGCGCGCTCAATCTGAATAGCCAACATGTCAACAACAATGTTAAATAACATTGGGGACGTGGAGTCACCCTGCCGGAGTCCTTTTTTTGTCTGAAAGTAATGGCTGACATCATCATTGACTTTGATGATCACACTACCTCTAGTTACAAAGTTTTGGATCCACTGGCGCCATTTATCGGAGAAATCTTTCATCCTTAGGGCCTATTGGAGGAAAGACCATTTGACATTGTCATATGTTTTTTCAAAGTCAATTTTGAATACTACTCCACTCATGTTTTTCCGGTGCATTTCATGAACGGTCTCATGCATGATTACAACCCCATCGAGTATATTCCTTCCTTGCAGGAACGCAATTTGAGACGGTCGAACCACATGTTTAGCCATCGAATTTAACCTATTTGTAGCCACTTTGGTGAAAATCTTAAAGCTGACATTGAGGAGGCATATTGGTATGAACTGTTGGATATGTTGGACCTCCTTAATATTCGGCAATAAGATAATCTCGCCAAAGTTAAGTCTAAGTAGATCAAGTCTATTGGCATGAAGACAAACTAAACATTTCCAAAAGGTCAGTCTTGATGATATCCCAAAAATTCCGATAGAATTATGCGGGGAAGCCATCAGGTCATGGAGCTTTGTTGTGTTCCATTTGGAACATCACCGCTCTCACCTCCTCTTCTGAGAATGGTGTTGTAAGGTTATCATTTTCTTCTGCCGTGACTTGTGGAATATCATCTATACAAGTCTCGTCAAGGGTGATGTTCCCTTTAGTTGTCGCCCTGAACAGAGATTTGTAGTATTTTGTGATATACTTTTTGAGCTCTTCTTGATCATCATCTACCCCTCATCTTGTTGGAGACTGTAAATACATTTCTTCCTATGTCGCCCATTGGCAATCAATTGGAAGTATCTTGTATTATTGCCATCCATCAAAAAGAAGTCAACTTTGGACCTCTGGTAGTATTTGATTTCCTCTTCTCGCAAAAGCCTAGCCACCTTCTGATGCGGAGCATCCTATGGACATCACCATGTCAAGAGTCTATCTGGCAAGTGACACATGCGACCTCTACTTCTCATACATAAAGGTGAATCTTCTCCTTTACACGTGTTCGCTTGACCCCTTCAAGGATGGTATACTACTTAACACTCCTCTCGTGTGCATGCATAGGTATTGTTAGAGATTCACGAATGATGAGGAGGAGTGCAAGCGCCAAGGAACAACTACACCATCCGCAAGGGGAGCAGGGAAAAGGAAGAAGAGGAATCTTCTCAGCGTAGAGATAGAGGTACAACGCCCATGTACCGCCCAACTACCGCTCGACCGGTAAAACATCCTAACTACCGCCCAAGTACCAGTCAACCTTCTATAGTCCAGCAGCACAAGGCCGGTACAGCCCCGGTTTCCCCCCAGCTGTGACCACACCGGTACAACCGCTCCAACCACCTGTACAACCACTCCATACTTCCGCAAACACCTCCAGGAACAGGTACCTGAGCTCCTAGCGGTACAACCACTCCCATGTCCGGTACAACCGACCTACCTGCACGCAGTCAAGCGGGTTTTGACCCATGTATCCCCCAACTTACCCCTTAGACTATAAATAGTCCTACTCCTCCTCATTTCTAGAGTTAGCAAAGTGATAGCTCATTTGATAGAGAGCTTTGATCCTTGCACCACTCCTCTCTCTCTCTCTCTCTCTCTCTCTCTCTCTCTCTCTCTCTCTCTCTCTAGAGAGAGAGAGAGAGAGAGAGAGACTACCACTCCCATGGAGTTCAAGACCTTCATGTGAGCATGTGAGAAGATCCTACAGGATTCAGGCCCCCTCATGGGAAGATCCTACGGGACATCTTCAAGACCCCATCTTCTTTGGATTTGGGATGAACTCTACCTTGTATCTTTCCCTTTGTTGTTCTTGTATCTTGTGGATCCATGTGTTGTTAGTCTAGTGGATGTGTGATTGGACTTGTTCTTGAGCGTTTTTCCTTGTGATTTCTCTCCGTTCTTCCCAATGTTCATCTTGTTTTTCGTGGGAATCACCTCCAATCATGAAAGATCAGCCTAGATCGGGTTAGCCCCGCGTCATATGGATCAGAGCCAACTTGTCTCATGATATCATATGGTATCATGAGCCTTGGTTCACCACGAATTCTGAGCCTCCCCGCCGTTTCCTAGCCTTGTTTTGTGTGATTTCGTCCTAAAATTCAAAAATCTCCACCAAAAATAGCCCCAATTTTTTTTGTGACCTGTTGTTTTGATGATGTTTTATTGATTTTGATCCATGGATTCGATGTGTTTCGAGTGGATCTAGCATCCCCACAAGTTTGTCCAACTTCTATCCCCGAAATTTCCTCAATTTTGAGCCCAAAATCATTCATTTCTGCCCCAAAATTCGTCCCTGAGAGGAAATCCCGAGCAGAGTTGACCTGCCCGGATAATCCAGACGAAGTCCCGGATCATCCGGACCCCTCTCGGATGAGCTGGACCCTCTCTCGGACGTCTGGGTAACCCACGCCCCTAAAAAACAAAAACGGAGCTGATGAACCCGGATCATCCGGAAGTACTCCCGGATCATTCAGACATAGCCCGGATGAGGTGGACCTCCTCCCGGATGTCCGGGTAGCCCTGACACTGACGCAGCTGAATTTTTTTTGGCCTTAACTAATTCATCTAGACTTCGTTTTTACGTTCTTTAGCTCGTTTTGAAGCTATTAACATACACCATCCCACAAAAATACTACCATCATCATTTGACTCCATCAAATTTTGGGAACTTTGGCATCTTTTCCTAGGGCCTTCACCACATCATCTGCTATACCACCACCGACTTCCGCAACCTAACACATTTTGTTCCCAATAGCATTTGTGGTTGCTTGAGTAGTGATTCGAGTCTCCTAAGGTGTTTCGGCTACTTAGGGACGGTTGCTTCTTCATCAGCCAGCACCACCACTTCCGCATAACCTAGTCCACCATACATTGCCGCCAACACAATCTAACCCATTTTTGTTTGAGCTTGTTTGAGTTGTGGCTTGTCTCTCCTAAGGTGTTTCGGCTACTTAGGGACGGTCACTTCAACTTCGACTCGCATAACCCATCATTCCACTTCTGCATTGCCAAGTGCAAAACCACCACCACTTTCCGCTACCACCATTTGACATTTGAGATTTTGAGTTGTGATTTTTTCTATTCCTAAGGTGTTTCGGCTAGTTAGGAATTGTTCTACATCAAGAACACCGCCTCTCATCATCGACCCGGACTCGACATTGACATTGTCAACTTCACCATTGACACTACCGTAAGCAAGGGACGGTTACTTCGACGACATCATTGTATATTCCCCCTTGCCACTGCATCGTTAACCCCAAGCCCATTTTGCATCACTTGCCTATCGAGACTAGCCTTTGAGTATTGCTGGCAACGCTACTTGTGCACATTAGTGATCATCGATCTGCGCTTCCATTGCATACATACCATATCATCTTGCTATCATCATATCATCTCTTGTGTCACAAGAATGTTCCCGCATATACACAATTGCTATCTTGGTTAGTGCATTTTGCATAAGTGGCCAACAAAAAGAGCTCAAAAGAGAAAAGAGCCAAAAAGCTTTTAAGAAAAGAGCCACAAAGAGCTTGTAAGCAACAACCATAGCATCACAAAATATCATATCATACTCAATCATCTTGCATCATCTTGTGCTAAAGCACCGGAACATCATACACACTTGTGATACGAAGTCTCTACATTTTGTCTCATATAGGTAGTGCACAAGTTCGTATCCTCCTATTGAGCAGTCGGCTAGCGTCTCTCTAGTGTTGTGTGACTAGAGCATTTTCCGTGGATTCCACATTTCTGCTCAATCATTGGCTACACAACCACATTTATCTATTCGTCTGTGTGTTTCCGTGTGCCACTCATTGCTATTGGTCTACTTTTTTCACTTGTGAATTTGTGAGTCTCTTTCAGCATTATTGACTATTGCTAACATTTTACATCATTTTTTTGTGCCACTTATCCTAACTAAGCCACTCGGTAAGCTTTACTTGATAGGTGTGAATGAACAAGTTTGGTACCAATTCCACTATTCTTTCATTTCACATTGAGTGAAACGCGATACATTCTCAACTTTGGGAAAAGGTAACTTGGTATTGTTTATCTCATCTTCTACACACCTTTACTTGAGTCTTGTGATGGATAGGCAAAGCACATCTACTTCGGTCTACAACAATGAAACGTTCGATGCCATGAAGAACCACTTGTATGCCAACATGGATGCTCAAATGGGGGAGCTCAAAGCCCTCATAACGGCCGCCATGAGGTCTCCCTCATCTTTGAGAAGGCGCTCAAGCGCACATCCTTCTAAGCTACCATCTCCGGCAAGATCACATCGGCATCGACACCAACACCGACGAGAACGTGAAGGTCAAGAGCTCAACACCAACCACCGCTCAATGGCTTCACCATCTACCTTGGCATCTTATCCTTTGGATATGCGGCATCTTCGCACACACGCACCTCAAGCTTATGCTCAAGAAAAGCTCCCCAAGCTCAAGTCTGCGACTTCTACGAGCTACTACGATCTCGACATCGACCAAGAGATTCCTTTCTATGGGACTCAATAACCCGAGGAGTATCTCGAGTGGGAACGCTTGATGTACGACTACCTCATGCTACTTCAAGTTCCTCCCGAAGATCAAGTGAAGTGCGCCCCAACGAACTTTCATGACTACGCGTCAACATGGTGGCATCACACACCTTTGGAGAGCTACGACATGAGTTGGCCCAAGACGAAGAGAGTTATGCGGCGAGAGTTCGTGCCTCCCACCTACATGGAACAACTTCTATGCCAATTGGGGAACACCATCGAAGGATCCAAGTCCATTGACGAGTACTTCATGGAGATGAAGAATGCATTGCGATGAGCCGGCGTGGATGACCCCATTTCGATGAAGTTCCACTTCATGATGGGATTGAACAATGACATCTACAAAACTATCTTCCTCCAGAACTACAAGTCCCTCGACGACAACTACATTTGTGCTCTCAAGGCAGAACAAGAACTCATGAAGGCCAAGGCTTATTCACCGCAAGCACACTTCTCGAAGTCCAAGCTCCAAGGAGGTGAGCATGAGGGTAGTACCACCATGATGTACAAGCCCAATGAGATCCAAGACGACGCTCCCAAGTTCGACTCCACCGCCATCCTTCTTTGTGGCATTGATGATGCCGGGTCTACTTTAATGCTTTTTCAAGACGGTGCGGCGACGACTACGACTACGGAGCCATTCGAGGACCAAGCTTTGGGGGTGAACGATATGGTGAAGAGCGAGGATTATGATTCCATCTTTGGAGGCGAAAGTGATGATGTGCGATCTTCGGCCTTCATCCACGACGACGATGATGAGATGATCGAGCATGGGATTTTCCCTTCGGTCATGAAGGAGAATGATGATGTGCCATCTTCGGCCTTCATCCACGGTGATGGCTACGAGATGGTTGAGCACGGGATTTTCCCTTCGACCACGCCGACGTATGATAACTTGAGTGGCTTGTGCCATCATATTTACAGTGAGAGCGAGTTCACCACTAGCCCCATATATGATGAGCTGCCCCAATTCCTATGTGAGGAGAGCCCCAACCCCCACCACTTGAGTGAGATGAGTGACTCCACCATATGCAACATTGAGTGCACCTACTTTGAGGGAGCGAGTGAGACACCACATAGAGAGAGTCGGATAGTTGATAGGTCATGTGAGGCCACTTTCAACACTAAAGACTTAACCTTTGCCTCTATTGTGTCTTCTCATTTGGTGCTAGGTACCATATATGATGACGCGTCGATCCTCAACAACTTCGTCCTTCCTTTCGACAAGACGATGGCCATGGTGGACTATGATGCCCCCACACGATTCCATCAAGATGAAGATGATGACCACCATTTGGTCTTTCCCACCTCACCTACACCACATGAGTGGAATGAGAAAGGTAACAAAGGTGAAGGTGATGCTCTTGTCCCACTAGTGCACTATGTTGACATTGATTGCTTGCATGATGTTGATCTCCCTATTACCATGGTTCATTCTAGTATGATTTCCCCATGCAACGATTTACCCATTTATGATGAGTTTGAAGATTTTCATGTGGAGTCTATTAGTTGTGATGCCATGTTACATAGGATTTCTTGTGATAATTCTCTTGGTCACATCGTGTTTGACAATCCGCTTGACTTGTCATATGCTATGCATGAGATCAACAATATGTCCAATTTGCAATCTCATCGTAGTTACTATGCATATGGCATTAAAATGAACCCAATTTGCATTTATGGCATAGACGACAAGCCCATGGTTATTAGCATTTGTTTTTCTTGTGATGATATTGACATGCTTCCTTTGCATCATATCCATAATATGGCATGCCATGATTACCTAGCTTCGGACATGCATTGGTTTGGATGTTGTTCCACTTCTCCATATTATACTTCCACTATTGCTCATGAGGAGACCCCCATAGTTTCATCATACATTTTAGAATATTTTGATCCATCACATCCATTGCATGATTCTCATAATTGTGTGCATAATATGCTCCCCGTGAATGAAAATGTTGTTGTTGTGTCACATACTTGCTCTAATTTGTGTCCCCATCGTGCTCTACATGACAACTATTCTTTCATGATGGATGACATATTTCTCTAGTGCATCAAATTTGTTTCAATGATTCTTATCTTGTGCTAACTCACACGTGCACATACACATCATGATGGATGATGTGTACATTTACCACACACACAATATCTTTCGTTTGTATCTCTTTTGTGTAGGTACCCATGAATAAGGATGTCAATTTTACTCATGGACATGGATACCCATGGATATCGACCCGTATGGACAGGGTTTGGATATGCGTTTGCGTCCATGGGCGGTACCCAAACCTGACCCGATTACTCCTGGGTAGGGCATGGACATAATCTTGTACCCATGAATATATATATATATATATATATATATATATATATATATATATATATATATATATATATATATATATATATCCAAACCCGACCCGATAGTATGACTTAATGGCGAGATTCTGCTATCCCTACCCCACAATTACATGTCCCACTGTAATTTCACCCATTATAATCTAAAACATTCAAAGCAAATTGTACAATCCCCACCGTAACTTTTATTAGTTGACATTCAATCCCCGGCTTAATATTACTTCAGCCCCCTTCAGATCTTTTATGTTGTTGTTAAATGACTCATCATTAAATATCAGCCCCATCTCCTCTTTTTACTCCTCCTGCATCCCGAGTGATGGTCGACACTGTCAGCCACTATCTCCATGTATGGTGGAGCACTTAAACAACCAGCACCACTGGCCTATGACAACACAACTAAGTATCCCCTCGACCCCTTCGTCTCTGCTTTTTCACACGGACATGGATGCATGGGTGCAATAGCTTATGTGCACGTTGTGTTGTGTCTTATGTATATGTCTTGAGAGGACCCCATGTATATCCAACGAATACGTATATCCATCAGGTTTGTACATGGACACAATTTTTCGCCCATGGGTTTTTTCGTGGGCGGACAGAGTCTGTCTTCATGGATATGGATATGGACATGGATATGGATATGGATTTAATATTTTTCAACCCGATCCAAACCCGGCCATTGCCATCCTTACCCATGAATACTTGTCAACCTCACAATCTCATGATTTGACAAAATGAGCTTCAGAGAGCAATGATGACTTGGGATCCCGTGGATTGTCTTTCCCACTGCTCCTTTCACGCAAAGACTTCGCGCATTTCTTCTACACGGCCCTCACATGATTATGGGTTATAGTCCATTATATCTCTTATGCCCATCTTGATATGTTCACTTTGCATGATATGCTCATTCATATGCCTTTCTCGTGCATTTGTGACTCATGCTTTGCATTTCACGTGATCCATGATTCTACTACTTGTATGTGTATTTGCATGTTTGGTGGAGACATTTCTTGTTATTGCCATGATTCCTTTGTACCCCATGCCTATTATGATACTTTGATCTTGATTTTCTTGATTTTCTACCATGTTTGCTTTGTGTAGTGCATCACCCATGATTCATACATGCTCATTTCATGTGGTTGATACCACTATTGCCATGCTTTTCACATGCGTGATATTGCATGTTGTCATATGTCTCCATGTGTTGCATCTCTCATTCTAGATGATTTGCCATGTATGGAGTGCAACCATGATTTTAGTCTTGCTAATGAGATTGCCTCCATAGCATTCTCGCATTTATTTGGAGATTTTGACATATTTCTTGTAAAGCATGCTTGTCTTACTTCTTTGCACCACATACATAGTGCCATGAATATTGCCATTGTTGCATCATATTATTCATGCACTTGTGCTTATAATGGTTATGTGCAAGAGAAGAGAACCATCATGATAGATGATGTGTTCATCTACCATGCACATACATTCTTTGCTTTGTTGTGTGTATGTGTAGGGTCCTTCGACTACATGTCAACTTCCACTTCACGTGAGTTGACAATCCGAGCTCTTGAGAGCGAGCCACTTTCGACCAATGCGATTCCACAAAAAATTTATTCCCACTTTGGCATTGTGAAGGACACACAAGGACACACTCCCGAGGTGATATCCTTCTCTTTCGAGAAACCCAAACACACGAGCATGAATATTGTGGATCATACTACTTGTGTTGCTTGCACCATGAGACTTCTTGGTCACCTTGGACCACTTGACTGCACACTGCTACTTCTCGAGCTTGCGTTGTATTCCCTCGAAGAGGAAAGGGAGATGCAGCACAGTAGCGTAAGTATTTCCCTCAGTTTTTGAGAACCAAGGTATCAATCCAGTAGGAGACCACGCGCGAGTCCCTCGCACATGCACAAACAAATAAGAACTTCACAGCCAACGCGATAAGGGGTTGCCAATCACTTTACGGTCACTTACGAAAGTGAGATCTGATAGAGACGATAGTTTACATTTTTGGTATTTTTGGTTTATAAGAACAGAAAATAAAAGCGATAAAAGTTAATAGATGTAGATTGATATGTAGAGAATATACCCGGGGGCCATAGTGTTCTCTAGTGGCTTCTCTCATGATAGCGATATTCTACGGCGGGTAAACAAATTACTGTCGAGCAATTGATAGAAAAGCGATTAATTATGAGATTATCTAGGCATGATCATTGTATATAGGCATCACGTCCAAGACAAGTAGACCGAAACGATTCTGCATCTACTACTATTACTGTATACACCGACCGCTATCCAGCATGCATCTAGTGTATTGAGTTCATAAGAACAGAGTAACGCCTTAAGCAAGATGACATGATGTAGAGGGATAAACTCAAGCAATATGATATAAACCCCATCTTTTTATCCTCGATGGCAACAATACAATATGTGCCTTGCTGCCCCTACTGTCACAGGGAAAGGACACCGCAAGATTGAACCCAAAGCCAAGCACTTCTCCCATTGCAAGAACTATAGATCTAGTAGGCCAAACCAAACCAATAATTCGAACAGACTTGCAAGGATATTATGAGCACACATAAAAAGTTCAAAGAAGAACCAAATATTTCTCATAGATAATCTTGATCATAAATCCACAATTCATCGGATCTTGACAAACACACCGCAAAAATAGATTACATCAAATAGATCTCCTTGAAGACCGAGGAGAACTTTGTATTGAGATCCAGAGAGAGAGAAGAAGCCATCTAGATACCAGCTATGGACCCTAAGGTCCATGGTAAACTACTCACAACTCATGCTGAGGGCGATGATGATGATGATGATGATGATGATGAACTCCGTGATGGATCCCCCTCCGGTGGAGCTCCGGAACAGGCTCCAAGATGGGATCTCACGGGAACAGAAGGTTATGGCGGTGGAATTAGGGTTTTCTCTCTGTTTTCGAAAGTTTCGGGGTACGTAGACTTATATAGAAGGAAGGAGGACACCGGGGGGGTGCTTGAGGGGCCCACGAGGCAGGGGAGCGCGCCCCCCACCCTCGTGGGCGCCTCGATGCTCCCCTGACGTGGTTCTCAAGTTCCCTGTGCGTGATTTTCTCCAAAAATATCTCTCGTGAAGGTTTCATTCCGTTTGGACTCCGTTTGATATTCCTTTTTTGCAAAACCCTGAAACAGGCAAAAAACAACAATCTGGACTAGGCCTTTGGGTTAGTAGGTTAGTCCCAAAAATGATATAAAAGTGTAAGATAAAGCCCATTAAGCATCCAAGACTTCATAAATAATAACATGGAACAATCAAAAATTATAAATACGTTGGAGACGTATCACACACATATTAGAGATCTTGCTTCGACTCGTCATTTTCACATTTCCATGCGTCGTGTTATATATGCCTTGTGTGTTGCATCCAATTCTTGGATTACTTGTTCCTATCATATGCTTGGTTTGCAACAATGTCATCTCTTCACATATGCCATGTCCCATTGCTTGTCACATGATTGAGTTGATTGCCTCACACATGATTAAAAATTTCTCTTTCTATTGTGTTGAGTGCCAAACGATTTTCACTACACCCTACGCACGTTATGCTTGGTTTGTCTTGCACTTGACCCATGTGATTAGACACTTCATTTTATTTGGTGCATTGAATGCTTCATATGCCTACCATAGACCTTTCATCGAGCAATTTCTGAATGCTTGCTATGACCTTGAGGTAGATGCTTATTCTCCTATCACACCTATTTGCATCACTACCTCCCAATTGCATACTTGGCCCCGTGATATCTTTTCTTGTGCTCAATTTATGTGCTTACATGACTTGTCACAGTCATTTGTCACACCATATGTCAGACCCAAGATGCGATTATATCCCGATCACGTGACTCATACGTGATTGGGGCACAACCACATCCCACGCGCTTAGCAAGATGGATATCATTACATCATACCATTACATACATACATGGGGATACAACAATTCATACAAGTCACATGAATACAACAATATCAAAACAAAGCATCCGACTACGGATGCAAACATAAAAAGCTCAACGACATCCATCTGCTATCCAAGGTTGCCGACCCGGAACCTAACCCAAGACTGACGAAGAAGAAGAAGAAGAACCCCAACCAAAGAACATTGCTCTCACGTCGAGACATCGGAAACCTACATCTGCAACTGTTGTTGTAGTATTTGTGAGCCACGAGGACTCAGCAATCCCATAACCATGGGTAACAAGACTACACAAAGCTTAATGGGTATGGAGAGGTTAAGTGGTGAGGTTGCAGCAGCGGCTAAGCAAAATATGGTGGCTAACTTACGAGTACAAGAATAAGATGAGCATCTACGCAAATGGTCACAAACTAGTAATGATCGCTAAAGATCCTGAACTACCTACGAGTCAAACATAACCCCACTGTGTTCTCTTCTCAAAGTGAAAAGAGACAGTCACGGTTACTCACACAGTTGTGTGTTTTACTTCGGATCCTCTGTCAAGTTTTCTACAGTCAGACATTAACAAATTCCAATCTGCCACATAACCGTGGGCACGGCTTTCGAAAGATCATAACCCTGTAGGGGTGTCCCAACTTAGCCCATCAGAAGCTCTCACGATCAGCGGAGATAATAATAATATTACCCCTTATCTTAGGGACAATCCGATCAGGCTCGGAATCCCGGTGCACAAGACATTTCGACAATGGTAAAACAAGTCCAGCAAGACCTCTCGGCGTGCCGACACCCTGATAGTAGCCACGCGTATCTCATCTCAGGCCACGACCGGATGGGTGATGCTACAGGTAAAACCAAACCTCGAGTTTCCGCCAGGTGGCCCCGCAGGACCCCCGTTTTGGACCAACACCATCAGCACTGGGCCCCCTGCTATGTAGAAGAATCCTCGAGGGTGCGACCCCCTATGCAAATTTAATTAATTAATTAAGTTGTTATTATGAGGAAAATTAAAACCAATGTTTGGCCTTGCTGGAGGAGTTTTATTCAAAGACGAACTGTATAGGGGTCCCCATATACCCAACCGTGTAAGGAACGCAAAATCAAGGAACATAACACCGGTTTATCGGATCCTAAGGTGGCATGAGTGGAACAAAACACCGAGCAAAAGGCCAAGCCTTCCAACCATTGCCAAGTATATATGTGTGTTAAATTATAATAATAGATATATTGTGATATTCCAACAACAAATTCCAACATGGAACGATCTTCATATTCACCTGCAACTAACAACGCTATAAGAGGGGCTGAGAAAGCGGTAACATAGCCAAACAACGGTTTGGTGGGAAAGGTGTCAAAGGTTAGAGGTTTCATGGCAACAAGGAGAGGGGCCTCACAACGAAATGATGGGTAGCGCGACATATAACGAAAGCATCGAGACAACTAGCATGGCAATGATAGTAAAGGTATCCAAGGTGATGGTCATCTTGCCTGAGATCCCGCAAGGAAGAAGAACGAATCCATGAAGTAGACGAAGAAGAAGCCTCGAAGACGAACCACGTGTAGATGAACGAATCCTCATGATCGCAACGGAAAAGTACTAGCGAGAAGAAAGCACACAACACGATAAACACACCACACAAGACATGACATAAAGCTCAACCAAGTATGATGCAAGACAAGTCTATATGATGCAAAACATGGCAAGGGATGAAGCACACAAGATCAACACAAACCAACAAGTTTTAAAGAGGCCGGAATCAACATATAACAACTCTCGTAAGCCCTCATATGCACATTTCTAAATTGGTACAGATCTGAACAAACCTTAAGTTAAAATTGTTAAACAACAAATTATCATGCACCATGATGATCTACGCGAAATTCTCGTCAAGTTACATATGAAGTTTGTTTAATTCGGAGCTACGGCCTAGAAGATATGAGCAAAACAAGACAAGCATGCCAAATATCCAAGATGCATCCAAACAACAAGAAAACACACTCCAAACATGAAAACAACATGATATTATGCTTCTACATGCAAAATCACACAAGTTTCTGATAGGACACGCTGAAAAGGGAGCAACGGTTCAACACATACACATGAAACAATATATAACAACAAGCTGTCCAAATCAGCAACATAGCAACTTTGGAGCAAGGTAAATATATGCTACATCACCCAAACATGATAACAAGAGGCATGGATGTGAAATAGACATGATACTTAAGAAGCATGAACTTAGAACACTCCCAAAAACATGCTGGAACACAATTAAACAAGCATGGCAAGTTGCACCAAATTTATCCAGACTTAGTCAAAATCTGGGAAGGCAAAAACATCATCACGATGTTGTCTTCAGAGGCACAAAACAACAAGCATCTCAACTCTACTAAGTATATAAAGATCATGGACATGTAATAGAAATATCATAAATCCAACAACTCCATTGGAGCAACTCCATAGGAGGCATGGATCAATAACAACAAGCTTCACCAAATTGATCATGCTGATAAAAGTCTGACAGGTACATTTATAACAACTTGAGAGCAAGAAATAAATAAGCTACAGCAGGTCATATGTGCAAACTAAGGCATGGATGGATAGAGCATAACATGGACAACAAGGCAAGATCAAAGGACATACTAAAACATGCAAGGATTTGAGTGGGGCATCAAGCAAACATAGCATCAGGTTTAACAGTTTCAGACTTAGCAGTTTTTTTCACAAAGTATAAAACAGCAACATTGGCATGACATGTTTACAAGCTTGTTTAATTCACCTCAAGGCATATCATGGAAAGTGGATTGCACCACAGCAAAAACATAAGATTGTGCTTCTAAAACATATTGACATGTGGCATGAAGACAAACACATCAATAGAAATGAGCAAGTCAAATCAGCATCTCATAACAAGTTTCAGCACTTAACAGCCACATGCACTTTTGCAACAGAGATTAACATGGCAATATGGTACCTAAAATGAATTCTACAGCAACCATTATGTAGAGCACTTCCCAATTAACATTTTGACATATCATATGCTCCATTCGGACCAACATGCACAAAGTTATCAACATCACAAGCAGGCAACAAAATTACAGTTAACAGCAATTTTAAACATATAGCACTCTTGCAACAATGATTAGGGCATCAAGATGAACTCAAACAAGCATGCCACAATCGAACAAAATGAAGAGCATATCACAACGAACATTTTGACATATTATTCACTCAATTTGGATAAGCACACAAAAAGTTACAGCCACTCAAACATGCACACATATTAACAGATTTTAGGAATTGGCAATTTTTTTAGCCTTGGGAAAAAAACACAACCGGCGCAAAATAACTAAAACGTGACCAGGGCGGGGTATAGTGGGCTGCTCACCATTGGGCTTGGCCCAGTTGGAGAGGTGGAGGTTGCAGAGGCGGCTGGGACGGGCCTGACACGCAGCTGGGTCGACCGCGCAGGCAGGCCGAGGCCCACGTAGGCAGCAGCAGCCCAGCGTGCTCGGGCGAGCGAAGCGAGCGGGAGCTCGTCTCCCAACCATGGCGGCGGCGTTGACTGGCAAGGCGCCGGCGGGGCGCCTGAGCGGCGGAGAGGCCGGAGACGGCCGGATCCGGCAGTTCCTCGCCGGATCTGGCCGGGGAGAGGTCCTGGCGGCGTCGGTGCATCCAGGGCGGCGGCGGAGCTTGGTCCAGCGACGGCGCTCACCGGCGAGGCGGCGGCGGCCGGTGGAGGCGAGCGGGGCGCGAGGGTCTTCGGCGAGCAGGCGGCAGCATTTCAACGTGGGAGGCCGGCGCGGCGAGGAGGAGCGCTCAGGCGAACGGCGGCAGCGCTGGCTGGGCCGGGCGGGCAAGGCGCGGGCCCCGCAGGCCGCGGCAGTGGAAGGAGGAGAGAGAGGCGGGCGCGGGTGATGTGGCGGCGCACGATTCGCTGCGGGGTGGTGGTCGGCTGAGATGGCGGGCGGTGATTGGCCGAGCTGAAGTGGAGGGGGCGCTGGACGTGTCCGGCGGCGGAACGGACATGTTCGGCGCGCGGTGGGAGTGAGGCTAGGGTTTCATGTGCGTAAATTTTGGGGGGAGACACATATATATAGGTAGAGGGAGCTAGGAGTGTCCAAATGAGGAGCGGTTTTCGACCACGCGATCCTGATCCAACGATCGAGAGCATGGAGGTGGTTGGGATGGGCTAGTGGGCTGTTGTGGAGGGGTGCTGGGCCAAAAGGGAAAAGGCTTCCAGCGGTTAACACGGTTAACCGTTGGGCTATCAAACCAACTCTGAATGCGACGAAACTTGACAGGCGGTCCACCTATGCTATAATAAGACCACACACCAAGTTTCAACCCATTCCGAGAACATTTTCCGGTCACTTATTAAAGGAGGTTTCGAAGGTGGTGCGGGCGCGTTCAAGTGTGTCTGGGCTCAGAACGGACAATGGAAAGGACGAGGGGGTTTCGGCCGGATGCAAGTTTTGAAAACATGAGGATGCAACACACATGATGACATGGCAAGACGATGAACAGTTGGCTGACACCTGGCGCTTCGGTCTCAGGGTGTCACAACACTCCCCTACTAACAAGAGATCTTGTCCCGAGATCTTAGGAACGAGACGGAAGGGAAAAAGGAAGAACAAGGTTCTTCTTGAACAAAAGTGTGAAGTCAAAGAACCATGAGAGGTTTAACAATTTCAAGAAAGGAAACAACGGAGATGAACGAAGTTGCAAAGACTTTGTTAAACAAGAGGAACAAGGAATACGACGAGAAACAAGAGGTTGAAAGGCACGAAACAAGAGCTAAAGGAACGATAATGAATTCGAAACCACTCCGGTTAATAAGAGATAGAAAGGAATCTCCGCGAAGGAATTCGGGCAACACTCCAGCTAAAATGGAAGGAATGGAGCATGAGCTTGAGAAGATGGAACGATACTTGCCGAGAGAGACAATACAATGACTCCAGAAAAAATTGAAAGATTGAAATGAAAAGAACGGATAAGAGAAGAACCACTTCGAGCGCGAATGAATTTGAAAGAGCATCCTTGCTAAGAAGGGACGAACGGAGTTGTTGAAAAAATCAATGACAAAAGAATTAACTTGTTGTGGACTTATAGAAATCATCTCAAAACTTGAGGTGAATTATACCGCAACGAAAAGATGGATTAGCTGAGAATGAAGAATTGCAAAACTCCACTTCAAAAGAATACGGAGAATTATATGCGTCTCGGGACACAAAAGAATAATGCTTGATCTGCTGAACAAGAATTTGATGAACACTTGAAGAATGATTTACTCATAATGAGCCACCATGCAGAACTCCGGTAGCGAAAAGGATGATGATATATAAATGACAAACGAAAGGAATAATATTAAAGCCTTGCGATGATTAGACGGGGTTCCGACGAGAAGGATGAGGAAATTTGAACTTCGGTTAAGAAAAGAAAAAAACACTTGGAACTAGAATTTATTCAACAAGAATAAACTCCGAAGGAAAGGATTAATGAACATGACAAGAATGAATAAGAATTATGCTATGCTTATCCTCCACCAATTAAATTGATGAGAAGCAATGGATTTGCATATCACTTATTCGCGTTGAAAAGATTAAAGAGGGATATATGGCGAACTTGCGAAAATCTTCATCGAACATCGGTAGGATTGGAATAAAAAAAGAATTGATATGATAGCTCCAGAAAAGAACTGTTGAGCGAATCACCGTAAAGAATTAAAGTCGAGTGAAGAAAAGAATAAACCATCAAGAAGAATTCAAATCGAATAATGAAAGAGAACAAAACCACCATAAAGAATTGAAATTGCGTGAATACCACAGAATGAATCGCCGGGAAGAATAAAGCACTTGAGGAAAAGTTTGAATGACGAGAATGAAGAGATCGCGAACTGACTAAAGAATGCTTGAAGGAAGCACTAGATGAATGTGAGACGAACGAAGAGGCATTAATGAAGAATATTTGGAGGACGAAGTTGAAAACTAAGAACAAAGAAATCTTCTGAAATGATGGCCTTCGGAGGAACACACAGAAAGAATTCATGAAATACTCCGGAATAATGAAAAGAAGAAAGGTTGAATCCACACGAAAGATTTTGAAAGCGATCTTGAAGAAGGGCTATGACTGATGGAATCCATACTTACGTCATACTTGAAAAGAATTTGGGAATACTCCGGGAAATTAGAAGAGTCTGGTAAGATCCTAGGAATAAATTTGTGGGTTATGAGCCCACCAAAAAGAAGACTCCGTTAGAAAGGATTGAAAAAGGAGATAGTGCACCGGAACGATTGAATGACTCGAATGAGGTGACAACCTCGAATTAATTGGAACACAAACAAATCTTCTGAGATTTCTTCGGAACTCCGGGACGATTAAATGGCGAGAGACGAACGGGCAATTGGAATCACTTGAGCCGAGGGAAATAATATGCTGAGTACCGAGTAGAAATTGAATTGGAACCACCAGATAAGAAAAGAGATGAAGAATGATGAACTAGAAGAGAAATCACCGGTTGAAATAATTGAGGAAGAATACAGAGGATCACACGAGTAGGATGGATACTCGATTAAGGACTCCGGCTCCGAGAAGCAAAAGGGGTGGGTGGTTGGGAAAAGAAAGACCACTTCGGATGGGGAAAACACCGTCGGTTGAAAAGAACTGAGGGTTGAACTTGCAAAGAAGAAGAGGGTCGAATCCACTTGACGAGAGATGCACCAGATGACAAGAGCTGACAACGCAACTACCGAAAACTAAACGTGTGATCCTAAAAACAATTGAAGGGGAAGAGGGGTAACTCCAAAACACCTACGTCAAGATTCCTCATCAGAGCGACGAAGGGACTGGGGAGTAAAAAGAAATCTTACTCTCCGATATAACTAGACTCCGAAAAAGTTTCCTGCTAGACTCGACAACGGCCAAGCTCCGATCAATCAAGGGGGCTCCTATAGTCGGTCGAGGCTCTGATACCAACTTGTCAGACCCAAGATGTGATTCTATCCCGATCACGTGACTCATACGTGATTGTGGCACAACCACATCCCAAGCGCTTAGCAAGATGGATATCATTACATCGTACCAATACATACATACATGGGGATACAAAAATTCATACAAGTCACACAAATACAACAATAACAAAAGCAGCATCCGACTACGGATGCAAACATGAAAAGCTCAACGACATCCATCTGCTATCCCAGGCTACCGACCCGGAACCTAACCCAAGACTGACGAAGAAGAAGAAGAAGAACTCCAACCAAAGAACATCGCTCTCACGTCGAGAAATCGGAAACCTGCACCTGCAACTGTTGTTGTAGTATCTGTGAGCCACGAGGACTCAGCAATCCCATAACCATGGGTAACAAGACTAGCAAGAATTAATGGGTATGGAGAGATTAAGTGGTGAGGTTGCAGCAGCTGCTAAGCAAAATATGGTGGCTAACTTACGAGTACAAGAATAAGATGAGCATCTACGCAAACGGTCACAAACTAGTAATGATCGCTAAAGATCCCGAACTACCTACGAGTCAAACATAACCCCACCGTGTTCTCTTCTCAAAGTGAAAAGAGACAGCCATGGTTACTCACACAGTTGTGTGTTTTACTTCGGATCCTCTGTCAAGTTTTCTACAACCGGACATTCAAAAATTCCAATCTGCCACATAACCGCGGGCACGGCTTCCGAAAGATCATAACCCTGCAGGGGTGTCCCAACTTAGACCATCACAAGCTCTCACGATCAGCAGAGATAATAATAATATTACCCCTTATCTTAGGGATAATCCGATCAGGCTCGGAATCCTGGTGCACAAGACATTTCAACAATGGTAAAACAAGTCCAGCAAGACCTCCCGGCATGCCGACACCCTAATAGTAGCCGCGCGTATCTCGTCTCAGGCCACGACCGGATGGGTGATGCTACAGGTAAAACCAAACCTCGAGTTTCCCCCAGGTGGCCCCGCAGGACCCCCGTTTGGGACCAACACCATCAGCACTGGCCCCCCTGCTATGTAGAAGATTCCTCGAGGGTGTGACCCCCTATGCAAATTTAATTAATTAATTAAGTTTTTATTACGAGGCAAATTAAAACCAATGTTGGGCCTTGCTGGAGGAGTTTTATTCAAAGACGAACTGTCAAGGGGTCCCCATATATCCAACCCTGTAAGGAACGGAAAATCAAGGAACATAACGCCGGTTTATCGGCTCCTAAGGTGGCATGAGTGGAACAAAACACTGAGCAAAAGGCCAAGCCTTCCACCCATTGCCAAGTATATATATATATATATGTGTTAAATTATAATAATAGATATATTGTGATATTCCAACAACAAGTTCCAACATTGAACGATCTTCATATTCACCTGCAACTAATAACGCTATAAGAGAGGCTGAGCAAGCGGTAACATAGCCAAACAATGGTTTGCTGGGAAAGGTGTCAAAGGTTAGAGGTTTCATGGCAACAAGGAGAGGGGCCTGACAACGAAATGATGGCTAGCGCGACATATAACGATAGCATCGAGACAACTAGCATGGCAATGATAGTAAACGTATCCAAGGTGATGGTCATCTTGCCTGGGATCCCGCAAGGAAGAAGAACGAATCCATGAAGTAGACAAAGAAGAAGCCTCGAAGACGAACCACGTGTAGACGAATGAATCCTCACGATCGCAACGGAAAAGTACTAGCGAGAAGAAAGCACACACCACGGTAAACACACCACACAAGACATGACATAAAGCTCAACCAAGTATGATGCAAGACAAGTCTATATGATGCAAAACATGGCAAGGGATGAAGCACACAAGATCAACACAAACCAACAAGTTTAAAAGAGGCCGGAATCAACATATAACAACTCCGGTAAGCCCTCATATGCACATTTCTAAATTGGTCCAGATCTGAACAAACCTTAAGTTAAAATTGTTAAACAGCAAGTTATCATGCACCATGATGATCTACGCGAAATTCTAGTCAAGTTACATATGAAGTTTGTTTAATTCGGAGCTACGGCCTAGAAGATATGAGCAAAACAAGACAAGCATGCCAAATATCCAAGATGCATCCAAACAACAAGCAAACACACTCCAAACATGAAAACAACATGATATTATGCTTCTACATGCAAAATCACACAAGTTTCTTATAGGACACGCTCAAAACGGAGCAACGGTTCAACACATACACATGAAACAATATATAACAACAAGCTGTCCAAATCAGCAACATAGCAACTTTGGAGCAAGGTAAATATATGCTACATCACCCAAACATGATAACAAGAGGCATGGATGTGAAATAGACATGATACTTAACAAGCATGAACTTAGAACACTCCCAAACACTTGCTGGAACACAATTAAACAAGCATGGCAAGTTGCAACAAATTTATCCTGACTTAGTCAAAATCTGGGAAGGCAAAAACATCATCATGATGCTGCCTTCGGAGGCACAAAACAACAAGCATCTCAACTCTACTAAGTATATAAAGATCATGGACATGTAGTAGACATATCATACATCCAACAACTCCATTGGAGCAACTCCATAGGAGGGATGGATCAATAACAACAAGCTTCACCAAATTGATCATGCTGATAAAAGTCTCACAGGTACATTTATAGCAACTTGAGAGCAAGAAATAAATAAGCTATAGCAGGTCATATGTGCAAACTAAGGCATGTATGGATAGAGCATAACATGGACAACAAGACAAGATCAAAGGACATACTAAACCATGCAAGGATTTGAGTGGGGCATCAAGCAAACATAGCATCAGGTTTAACAGTTTCAGACTTAGCAGTTTTTTTCACAAAGTATAAAACAACAACATTGGCATGGCATGTTTACAAGCTTGTTTAAGTCACCTCAAGGCATATCATGGAAAGTGGATTGCACCACAGCAAAGACCATAAGATTGTGCTTCTAAAACATATTGACATGTGGCATGAAGACAAACTCATCAATAGCAATGAGCAAGTCAAATCAGCATCTCATAACAAGTTTCAACACTTAACAGCCAAATGCACTTTTGCAACAGAGATTAACATGGCAATATGGTACCTAGCATGAATGCTATAGCAACCATTATGTAGAGCACTTCCCAATGAACATTTTGACATATCATATGCTCCATTCGGACCAACATGCACAAAGTTATCAACATTACCAGCATGCAAAAAACTTACAGTTAACAGCGGTTTTAAGCATATAGCACTCTTGCAACGATGATTAAGGCATCAAGATGAACTCAAACAAGCATGCCACAATGTAACAAAATGAAGAGCATATCACAATGAACATTTTGACATATTATTCACTCAATTTGGATAAGCACACAAAAAGTTACATCCACTCAAACATGCACACATATTAACAGATTTTAGGACTTAGCAGGTTTTTTAGCCTTGGGAAAAAACACAACCGGCACAAAATAACTAAAATGTGACCGGGGCGGGGTATAGTGGGCTGCTCGCCATTGGGCCCGGCCCAGTTGGAGAGGTGGAGGAGGCAGAGGCGGCTGGGCCGGGCCTGACAAGCAGCTGGGCCGGCCGCAGAGGCAGGTCGAGGCCTGCGCACGCAGCAGCAGCCCAGCGCGCTTGGGCGAGCGAAGCGAGCGGGAGCTCGTCTCCCAGCCATGGCGTCGGCGGTGGCTGGCAAGGCGCCGGTGGGGTGCCTGGGCGGCGGAGTGGCCGGAGATGGCCGGATCTGCCGGTTCCTCACCGGATCTGGCCGGGGAGAGGTCCTGGCGGCGTCGGGGCATCCAGGGCGGCGGCGGAGCTTAGTCCGGGGACGGCGCTCGCCGGCGAGGCAGCGGCGGCCGTTGGAGGCGAGCGGGGCGCGAGGGTCTCCAGCGAGCAGGCTGTGGCGTTCCGACGTGGGAGGCCGGCGCGGCGTGGAGGAGATCTCAGAGAGGCTCGGGCGATCGGCGGCGGCGCTGGCCGGGCCGGGCGGGCTAGGCGCGGGCCCCGCGGGCCGCGGTGGTGGAAGGAGGAGAGAGAGGCGGGGCGCGGGCAACGTGGCGGCGCACGATTCGCTGCGGGGTGGCGGTCGGCTGAGGTGGCGGGCGGTGATTGGCCGAGGTGATGTGGAGGGGGCACTGGACGTGTCCGGTGGCGGAACAGACATGTCCGGCGCGCGGTGGGAGCAGGGCTACGGTTTCATGTGCGAAAAATTTCGGGGGGAGACACCTATATATAGGTATAGGGAGCTAGGAGTGTCCAAATGAGGAGAGGTTTTCGGCCACGCGATCCTGATCCGACGACCGAGAGCATGGAGGTGGTTGTGATGGGCTAGTGGGCTGTTGTGGAGGGTTGCTGGGCCAAAAGGAAAAAAGGCTTCCGGCGGTTAACACGGTTAACCGTTGGGCTATCAAACGAACTCCGAATGCGACGAAACTTGACAGGCGGTCCACCTATGCTATAATAAGACCACATGCCAAGTTTCAACCCATTCCGAGAACATTTTCCGGCCACTTATTAAAGGAGGTTTCGAAGGTGGTGCGGGCGCGTGCAAGTGTGTCTGGGCTCAGAACGGACAACGGAAAGGACGAGGGGGTTTCGGCCGGATGCAAGTTTTGAAAACATGAGGATGCAACACACATGATGACATGGCAAGATGACGAGCAGCTGGCTGACACCTGGCGCATCGGTCTCGGGGTGTCACACCATATGCTATGCTTGATGACGACACTTGTTGGGTGAATAACCAGTTGAATGCTGGTTTTGCACTAACGCTAACCACATTTGGTTTTCCAAGTGTTTTTTGTCCTTGCTCTTTTTGAAGGAATCACTAGACGATCCGGCATTGGAGAGTGCCCATTTCGAGCTTCAAGATGATAAGTGCTTGGTGATCGACCACTTTGACATGGCGACGCCATCTCTTTCCCATGGTGATTTGGTTTTCGATCGGAGGTCGGATCTTTTCCAAGGGGAGGGGATGATGCGGAGCATCCTACGGACATCACCATATCAAGAGCCGTTTGGCAAGTGACACGTGCGACCTCCACTTCTCATACATAAAGGTGATTCTTCTCCTTTACACGTGTTCGCTTGACCCCTTCGAGGATGGTATACTACTTCACACTCCTCTCGTGTGCATACATAGGTATTGTTGGAGCTTCACTATAACGCCCGAATAATTAAGCTATACTAACCTCACCCTAATGGTGCCATGTCATCACCTTTTTGCTAAGCCAAATGTCACTTGATCAAAAGTCTAGTCAATCTCAAATTTAAAATAAAGTAAAAGTAATATTTCTACAAACGACAAAATAAAAATGTGTGTAGTGTTGCAACTATTCACTAACAAATTGTCTTAAAGAAATCAACATCAAAGTGGTTATCTAAAATGCCCTTAACCTAACAAAAGGTGAACCAGTAGCTACTAATTGAACCAATTCTTTTTGAACAAATAGTTTTACTTTTAAAAGCAATTTGAGACTTGGTGGGCTAGTTGAAAACACTGCCTACTACTCCCGCCTCTCCTGGCTACCGCAGCGCATCCCGCCGGTCCCGTGCTCCAGCGCCGCGCCCCAGCGTCGCGCCGTCGTGGCCTCGCCGCCGCCGCCAGCCATGGCTCCAGCCGGCCGGCATGCCCCCCCCTCTGCTGGCGATGGGTACGCCCCGCCCGGAACCCGCGCCCGTTAGCCGCGCCCACTCCAGTGGCCTTTGTGCCACTAGCAGCTGGGCCCACTGTAGTTTAAAAGAAAAAGGAAAGGAAAAAGAAATTAAAAAGATATAATATAAAAATAATTAGTTAATTAACTTAATTAAGTTGTTTTAGTTAAACTAATTAATTATTTAACCTAACTAATTTGTAATTAGTTAAATATCTCAATGATAGGGGGCCCACCCCTTGTTGACCAGTCAAACGTTGACTGGTCAACTGGGACCCCCTAGCCCACATCTCACCTCTGGTACACCTCTGTGTACACAGATCTGGGTGCACCTAGCATTTTACTATTTAATTTCGAATTAATAATAATTTCGACATATTGTTAAAACTTTGAAAAATCATATAAAATAATCCCTAACTCGGATGAAGAAGTTTTATACATGAAAGTTGCTCAGAACGACGAGACGAATCCGAATGGCGGTCCATTTGTCTGCCACACATCCCTATCAAAGCGAACATGCAACATTTTCGGTTCATTTGTCCAAAAATGTCTAACACTGGGAATGCTTTCCCGGATGTTATCCCTCTTTGCTGGTATCGTGTAGTACTACGTTAGAGCAACCCTATCACTGCTTATTGTCATGTCGTGCATCTATATTGCATATGTGTGCTTTGTATTTACTGTCCCCCCCCCCCATTCTCTCCGATAGACCCCGAGACTCCTACTGATGCCACTGTGATCAACTACGTCGTCGACGACCCTTCTTCCCTTTCAGTGGAGCTTCCAGGCAATCCTCCCCTTTGATCATCCCGATACCGCCCATTCCATTCCCTCATGCTTCCATTAAATTTTGCTACTGTAATTGATTGCTCCTATTCTGATGCATAGTCTGCTGTTGTATCTTACCTGCTTATCCTAAACTGCTTAGTATAGGTTGGTTAGTGATCCATCAGTGACCCCCACCTTGTCCTTGTTTCCCCTGCTTCATCATCGACGACTCGAGCAACGTGATCAACGATCAGAGCCCAACACCTCACATCACTTCACCCCCTTAGTTGTATGACTCTGCAGAGATACTATCAAATGCCGAGGGTGATACCTCGTAACACACTCCTAATGATAACTCTATAGTGTAGCTACTCGGTGGTGGTCATCGAGGGTGATTCATCCCGCACCACTCCCGATACGACTCTATCGTGCATTGATATGTCTCTAACGTATCTATAAATTTTGATTGTTCAATGCTATTATATTATCCATCTTGGATGTTTTATATGCATTTATATGCTATTTTATATGATTTTTGGGACTAACCTATTAACCTAGAGCCCAGTGCCAATTTTTGTTTTTCCTTGTTTTTGAGTTTTACAGAAAAGGAATACCAAACGGAGTCCAATTGACATGCCAATTTTTGATGATTTTTCATGGGCCAAAAGAAGCCCCGGAGTAAAAGAGTTGGGCCAGAAGAGTCCCGGGCCGTCCACGAGGGTGGAGGGCACGCCCTACCCCCTGGGCGCGTCCCCCTATCTCGTGGATGACTCGGAGACCCCTCTGACTTGTGCGCAATGCCAAAAATTCCTATAAATAAAGAAACCCCCAGAAAGAAACCTATATCGGGAGTTCCACCGCCACAAGCCTCTGTAGCCACCAAAAATCAATCGGGACCATGTTCCGGCACCCTGCCGGAGGGGGGATACCTCACCGGTGGCCATCTTCATCATACTAACACTCTCCATGATGAGGAGGGAGTAGTTCACCCTCGGGGATGAGGGTATGACCCCTCTGACTTGTGCCCGACACCTCACATCACTTCACCCCCCAAGCATTCTTGCTCGCCGAGTTGCTTCTTTAATTCCTTCAACTCTTTAGGAGATAGCTTGTACGGACGCCGACAGGCTGGCTCCGTACCAGGTTCAAGTTCAATGACGAATTCAACTGGATGGTTGGGTGGCATTCCAGGGAATTCTTCAGGAAATACGTCTTCATATTCACAAACCACCGGAATCTGGGATATGGCATTAATCTCACCCTTGTCATTGAGAGAGAATAGCCTGATTGTGTTATCTCGAGCTGCAAAGATAATCGCATCTTCGGAAGGATGAGTTAGATTGACCTCCTTATTTGCACAATCAAGAAGAGCATCATGCTTAGAGAGCCAATCCATTCCAAGAATGAGATCAATGTCTGAATTGCCGGAACAACTGGGGAAGCTAGAAATTTATAGTCGCCCATCTTGATGGAGACATCCGAAACCATGTAGAGAGAATTCATTTGTAATCCCGGAGAAACGACAGTTAAAGATCGAGGAAATTCTTGAATGATCAATTCATGCTTGGCAACAAATGGTCTTGAAATAAAAGAGAGCGGTGCACCAGAAACAAATACAACTTTTGCAGGAACAGAGTTAACCGGAAGTGAACCCATGATCACTTGTGAGGAATCCTCAGCTAGAGATGCATTCATCAGGTTCACTCTTGCATACTTGGGATTGTGCTTGACTATAGCATTGCTTGCCGACTTGATAGGAGGAGGAGGCGGAAGGAGACTTTGGGTGCACTTGTTAGCATAGTGACCTTTTTTACCACACTTGTTGCAAGTAACCTCAGAGAGTGGCTGATGATAAGGACCGCTTGGCCTTGTAGCTTGAAACTGAGACTTGTTCTGGTTGCTTGGGTTGGGTGGGTGGGAAGATCCACGACCACCTGAGTGCTTGTTCTGACTTGGAGGACGGAAGACTGGAGGTGGCGGAAGCCAGAACTTCTGCTGCTTAGCAACCACTTGTGAGGAGGAAGAGGAGATGACTGCATCTCCGATTCTTTTCTTTGAAGCCTCACACTTGAGCTGGGTCGCTCCTTACTTGAGAGCCATGTTGTAGAATTGATCAAATTCATCTGGCTCGAAGAGAGTGAGAGCAAGTTGGAGTTCATCTTTCAGACCACCTCGGAATTGGTAGATCTTGCTCTTTACATCGGGAATATCTTGCTTGGCATAACGGGCCAGATTCTGGAACTTGACATTGTAGTGATAGACAGACATGTTGCCCTGCTTGAGAGTGCGGAATTTCTCATGCATGCCTACAATGACACTGGTAGGGATGTGGTGCACATGAAAATCACGACAAAAGTCGGTCGAGCTGACCAGTTGACCCTCCCTAGAGTCCTTGTACTATTGACACCAATCTGCAGCTTGGTCTTTGAGTTGGAATGCGGCAAACTTGACATAATCCACTTGGTTGACATTACTGCACTTGAAATGCTTATTTATGTCAGTGAGCCAATCCTCGACATCGAGCGGATCAACACAGTAGGTGAAGGACTTGGGCTGATTTGCCAGGAATTGGTTCAGAGTAGCAAAATGAGGTTGGTTGTTGAAGTTAGCTTGGCCTTGATTCCCATGATTGTTCTAGTTGTTCTGAATAGTTTGAAAAGCTTGCATCATCTGAAGCATCATCTGAGTGTTGGTGGTGGTGGCTTGCATCATAGCCCGCCATGCCTCAGGCGGAGGAGGATGGGATGGTGGTGTTTCATCCTCAACCTCTGGGTTCTGGTTGGGAACTTTTTTAGGTGCCATCCTGGAGATGACGACAACCGTTAGAATCCCAATTGCAAGATATATAGTTGAATCAAAGGCTAGACATGTTGCAACATAAATCTTCACAATATCATCCGAACATAGCAATGAACGAATGAATTCCATAAGCTTAAATGACACATCAACTTGTTGAGAAGCCACATGAATGATTGAAGAATAAACCAACAAGGTAACAAATGGAATAAATACATGATAGACCCCAACCTCATATCATGCATCCGTTGGAAGATTTCCTAAGAGCTACTTGAATTCCCACCTATTAATTCCCGAAGCTTTCCGGTTATGCAATCTTGTGTTGGAGATACAGGGGAAGCACCGCATATCACTCAACTAATAAATCCTACATCCAGTTGTATCCATCCGTCAACACATAACCAGGCACCTTCGGAAGCCGTTTACCTCATACCTTCAAAAAGCATCCGCTATACTAGCTGTGGCAATACTCCCGAACTATCCCCCTAGTACTAGGTGACGTCGGGGTTATCTCACCACCAGACACGCATAGAAGAGTTTTCGATGTGGGCCACCTCTGGTACTACAAAACCACAATGATACAATTGTCACGACAACACCTAGGAGCTCAACTCCCCGGGACGCTGCCACAACCCCTAAATGATAGGAGGCACCAAGAACAATGTTCTCGTCACAAAAATATCGGAACGATCCCGACAATACCTGCGTGATCCTACAAAAAATTAGTGGAAAACAGGGTAGGGAGACAGAACTTCTACATCACGAGTCCTCACTAGAGCGACGAAAGGGATAAGGAGAAAAAAAGAATTCGTACCCTCCGATATATATAATCCTAAGACTCAATTTTAAAAAAAAAAATCTAGACTGAACATCGATAGCGGTTCGATCAAACAGTGGCTCCTAGGTCGGGGAAGGCTCTGATACCAACTTGTAATGCCCAAGATGCGACTATATCTCCTACCTGTCGAGGCACGACTTAGAGGCATAACCATGTTTTGGTATGAACGCAAGAAGGTTATCTTCACACATTCCCATGTACAAGAACAAAGGGGAAAGAAAATGCATAGTTGGCGTACAATCGCCACTTGACATAATGCATAAATAAGTCATACATTCATCCAAGTACAATCATGGTCTGACTATGGACAAATCCAAATGAAAGAAAGATAACCACCCACTATGCCCAATCGGCCCTAGTAGGAACCACTACTGATCATCGGGAAATGTCACGTACATACGCCCACGTTCCTCATCGAACTCCCACTTGAGTTCCTGGCCATCAACTGAATCGTACTCGGTTGTACCTGCACCTATGTTTGTAGTAAACTTTGAGTCACAAGGACTCAGTAATCCCATTCCCGGGTATCAAAACTATTAAAGCGTTTGGGTAAGGAGAAAGTGTATAAGTGGGCTGCTACACGCGCTAAGCATAGATGAGGTGGCTAGCTTACGTATCATCAGAGCGAGAAGAGAAGTGAAAGCCATCGGTCGTG
This sequence comes from Secale cereale, assembly GCA_902687465.1. NCBI lineage: Eukaryota > Viridiplantae > Streptophyta > Magnoliopsida > Poales > Poaceae > Secale > Secale cereale. The sequence goes on along the minus strand of LR738712.1, from coordinate 319,605,679 downwards.
AACTAAATCATGATCACCAGATGATCCTGTCTACCTACGAGTCATCCATAACCCAGTCGTGTTCTCTTCCCGAACTCCCTCGAAAAGAGACCATCACGACAACTCACATGGTAGTGTATTATGTTTGAGGTTTTGTGTCAAGTTATCGACAACTGGATATTTTAGAAATTCCAATCCGCCACATAACCGCGGGCACGGTTTTCGAAAGATATAACCCTGCAGGGGTGTCTGTCAGGGATATTATTATTAGGTATAAACCGCCCAGGAGGGATCGGTTTATGCATATGGAGATTATTTCTACTGAAGCCCAGCCGAACATGGAGCAAGGCGCTTTAGTCCGAGAAGCTTAAGGCCCAAGAGGCATTAGGGCCCATGATTTGTAAACTGCCATATGATGTGTAACTTGTGATGTAAGATAGGAAGGATAGAAACCGAGTCGGACACGTTTATGAGCCGGCCGCAGGATTCCGTAAATCGGACCGGGCGTCACCTCGTATATAAAGGGATGACCCGGCGACGGTTCAGGGAGAGAACAACAGTTCGAGACACACGCAAGCGGATTCGCTCCCTGGTCATCGAAACCCTAGCAATATTACACCAAACTAGACGTAGGCTTTTACCTTCATCGAAGGGGCCTAACTAGTATAAAATCCCTGTGTCCTTGTCCGCTTTAACCCCTTTAAGCTATCCCGTAGGAATGGCCTCACGACTAAGTCCTTCCGCTAGGACATCTGCCATGACAAAACCATGACAGTTGGCGCCCACCGTGGGGCTCGAACCCACGACCACAAGGTTAAGAGCCGGTCTCAGTACGATCATGGACCATCCGACGGATCAGGCCTCGGTTTTCACGGGCCGGGTTATCAAGGCGGTGGATCCGGTTCAGGGTTCCAAGGTAATAACAGCAACCATAACGAGCATAATCAGCATAGCCAACAGCACGGCCAGGGCGGTTATAACAATCAGGGAAGTCAACAGCGCCGACAACAGCAGCAGTCTGGATATCAGAATCATTCGAAGCAGTTGAGCAGTGGGTAGTATCATGTCTTCACCACGAGCTTATGTAAACATGATCAGAAAGTTTACAAGAGGACAGTACATTCTGTTGAACCGGCGGTGCCACGTTACCTGCGTTGGTCAAAACAGCCCATTGTGTGGAGCCGACAGGATCATCCACCCCGGGTTGACAATCGGGGTCAGCTGGCTCCAGTTGTGGCACCTCAGGTGGGTGGTTACAAGTTTACCAAGGTGCTTATGGACGGAGGCAGCAGCATCAACATTCTATACTATGGGACTTTCCGGCGCATGGGGCTGACAGATAAGAAGCTTCGGCAATCCAACACAGTTTTTCATGGTGTGGTGCCCGGTAAATCGGCATATCCAGTTGGTAAGATAGACTTAGAGGTCACTTTTGGAGATGAGCATGATTCCAGGTCTGAGACTTTGACCTTTGAAGTGGTAAAGTACAAGAGCCCGTATCACGCCCTGTTTGGGCGGCCGGTTTACGCTAAGTTCATGGCGAGGCCGTGTTATGTTTATCTACAGCTCAAGATGCCGGGCCATAAGGGAACCATTACGGTCCATGGGAGTCGCAAGATTGCGTTGGAGTGCGAGGAAGGTGATGCAGCGTATGCCGAGGCGGTTTGTGCTACTGAGGAGCTGAAGTTTTATAAAGATAATGTTGATCTGGCAGATACGTCTCCACTGAAAAAGACAACCACAGAGCATGATCTGGCCTTGAAATTTAAATCAGCTGAACAGACCAAATAGGTTGACTTTGTTCCTGGCGATTCATCCAAGCAGTTCACCATCAGTGCTAACCTAGATCCAAAATAGGAAAGCGCGCTCATCGAGTTCATCCATGAGAATCGGGACATTTTTGCATGGAAACCTTCTGACATGCCAGGTGTACCGAGGGAACTCGTTGATCACACTCTCAACATTGATCCTAAGTTTAAATCGGTTAAACAATTTATGCACCACTTCAATGAAGAAAGGCGCAAGGCTATTGGCAAAGAAGTGGCTAGGCTCTTGGCGGCAGGCTTTTATAATTGAGGTGTTTCATCCAGAGTGGTTGGCTAATCCGGTGCTGGTGCCTAAGAAAAATGGCACTTGGCGAATGTGCGTTGATTACACAGATCTGAACAAAGCTTGCCCAGCTGATCCATTTGCCCTTCTCCGTATTGATCAGATCATTGATGCTACGGCAGGTTGTGAGCGACTAAGTTTTTTGGACGCATATTCAGGTTATCATCAGATCAAAATGGCAGTTAAGGACCAGGAGAAGACGGCCTTTATAACTTCCTTTGGAGCCTTCTGCTATGTATCTATGCCATTTGGGCTTAAGAGTGCCCAGGCGACCTATCAGCGTTGTGTGCATAACTGCCTTCATGGACAGATTGGGCGGAATGTTCATGCCTATGTGGATGACATTGTGGTGAAATCCAGGAAGGAGGAGACATTAATAACAGACTTGAAAGAAACCCTTGATAATCTCTGGATTTACAAAATGATGCTTAATCCGGATAAGTGTGTTTTTGGTGTTCCGACTGGCAAGCTCTTGGGATTCTTGGTATCAAACAGGGGAACTGAAGCTAATCCGGAGAAGATCAAGGCGATTACATCCTTGGCTAAATAGGCGTGCATCAATGATGTCCAACGCTTGGCGGGCCGCATTGCGGCACTCAGCCGGTTTATCAGCTGTTTGGGAGAGAAGGCCATCCCGCTTTATTAGATGATGAAAAAGACAGACTGTTTCGTCTGGAGTGATGTTGAGGATGCTGTGTTTGAAGACTTGAAGAAGCAATTGGCAGAGCCGTCGGTCCTTGCTGCCCCAGTTGATAATGAGCCGCTGTTGTTATATGTGGCTTCTAACACCCGTGCAGTGAGCGTTGCCATTGTAGTAGAGCGCAAGGAGACAGGCAAGGAATATCCGATTCCACGGCCGGTTTACTACATCAATGAGGTGCTCGTTCAATCAAAACAGAGATACCCGCATTGGCAGAAATTGGTGTATGGAGTCTTCATGGCAAACCGGAAGCTAAAGCAGTACTTTCAAGGCCATCCAATCATTGTGGTCAGTTCAGCTCCTTTGGGGGATATAATCCAGAACAAAGAGGCTACTAGTCGGGTTGCAAAGTGGGCCATTGAGCTTAGCCCGCATGGATTGAAGTATGTGCCCCGTACTGCTATAAAATCCAAAGCATTGGTGGATTTCATCAACGATTGGACAGAGTTGCAAGCACCAGAGGAAAAGCTGGATCACACATATTGGACTATTCACTTTGATGGTTCCAGGCAATTGGAGGGCTCGGGGGCTGGAGTCGTATTAACTTCCTCACGAGGTGATAAGTTATGTTATGTCCTCCGTTTAATATTCCCTTGCACTAACAATGCACTTGAGTATGAAGCTCTCCTCCATGGTGTGCGGATGGATAAGGAGATGAATCTAAGCCAAGTTAAATGCTTTGGAGATTCAGACCTGGTGGCTCAACAGGTGTCTGGTAAGTGGGATTCTAAAGATCCACTCATGGCAGCATATCGATGAGAGGTAGACGCTGTTGCTGGACACTTTAAGGGCTATCAGGTGGATCATATAGACCGGCGAAAAAATGAAGCGGCCGATGCGTTAAGCCGGCTGGGTTATCAACGTAAACCGGTGCCACCCAATACCTTCCTGGATGTATTACGTAATCCGTTGGTAAAGTTACTTTCAGAAGAGGACTTGGCCGTTCCTGATCCGGAGGCTCAATTGGTGGCGGCGCTTCATATTATTCCGGATTGGACGCTTCCCTACCTGGCGTACATGAACCGAGGTGAGTTACTAGAGGACGAAGTTTTGGCTAGACAAATAATCCGACGTTCCAAGTCAATGACTATCGTCAGTGGAGAACTACATCATCGCAGCGTCTCTGGGGCATTTCAGCGGTGTGTGTCGCCGGATGAAGGCCGTGATATTCTTAAAGAGATCCACGAAGGAGATTGTGGTCATCATGCCGGTTCAAAATCTTTGGTGGCCAAAGCTTTTTGTCATGGGTTCTACTGGTTGACGGCTCATGCCGACGCAGAGGACTTGGTCAGAAAATGTGATGCTTGCCAGAAATTCTCACGGCGCGCTCATATACCGGCTCAGGAGTTGAGGATGATTCCAATTACTTGTTCGTTTGCGACTTGGGGGCTTGACATGGTCGGACCCTTCAAGAGATCCCCGGATAAGAAGACCCACCTTTTGGTGGCGGTGGATAAGTTCACCAAATGGGTTGAGGCGGAACTAGTTAGCAAGTGTGATGTAGCAACGGCGGTTCAGTTCATCAAAAAGGTGATATTCCGGTTTGGCTTTCCACACAGCATTATAACTGATAATGGTACCAATCTATCCAAGGGGGCTATGGAAGAGTTCTGTCAACGAGAACACATCCGCCTTGATGTATCATCAGTAGCTCATCCTCAATCTAATGGTCAAGCTGAAAGAGCCAATCAAGAGATTTTGAGAGGCATTAAACCCCGGCTAATGGTCCCTTTGCAGAGGACGCCGGGTTGTTGGGTGGAGGAATTACCCTCTGTATTATGGAGCATCAACACTACACCTAACAGATCTACAGGGTACACGCCTTTCTTCATGGTATATGGAGCTGAAGCGGTCCTCCCTAGTGATATCCATCATGATTCGCCGCGGGTGGCGGCTTACGTCGAAGCTGATAAAGAAAAAGCACGGCAAGATGCATTAGACCGGCTGGATGAGGAACGGGACACGGCAGCAGCTCGATCGGCGATTTATCAGCAAGATATGCGCCGGTACCATAGTCGCCGGGTTAAAACCAGAACGTTTCAAGAAGGAGATTTGGTGCTCCGGCTCATCCTAGACCAGACAGACATGCACAAGTTTTCCCCGCCTTGGGAAGAACCCTTTGTGGTCAGCAAGAACCTGCACAACAGATCATACTACCTCGTTGATGTTCGAGAACATAAGGACTCCCGTACGGCAGAGGTGGAGACCAGACGGCCGTGGAACATCGCTCTTCTTCGACCTTACTACACCTGAGCCATAGGCTCCGTTTTATGTACATATATTTACAATGTATATATTATGATCAATATAATAAACCGGCGCCCCGATAAAGCGAGGTATCAGCCGCCTTTTTTCATAAGAGTTTGTCACATGGGGGCTTCTGTGTGCAAGGGAGTTCCTATGGCCTCTTAAACCGGCGACCACGTCAAGCCCATCATAAGAGCATAGCTCTGGTTGCTTCGGCAATTCCCACATTATGATGAGGGGCAAAAGAGAGTTTTGATGCCTAGCACAACTCAAACATAGGCCCTGATGAGCATAGCTCAAATGCTACCTGGGGGCTCCTGATGCATAGCATCAACAAGTTGACAACCCTTGTAGTAGGCTATCAAGCCATGGCTTGGAAGCCTGGTGTATACACCTAAAACCTCGGATTAGCCTGCCTGCATTAAGTAAGTCACCGCCCAGGTAAACCTGGTATGACCCGTCGAACGTATACACAAGTCAATCTTTACAGACCATGAACTTGGTAACGTTAAATTGACGATCATCGAGTGTTTACACAAGTCAATCTTTACAGACCCTGAACTTGGTAACATTAACATTGATGATTTGGTTAAGGATTGAGGACCATCTTAACAGGCTTTGTGAAATGGTTAATGACAGTATCCTGGCAGCTCATAAAAAGCCTCGAATTTGGAGCCTGGCAGCTCGTAAAAAGCCTCGACTACACGGTCTTATTTGCCCAAAAAATTATTTTTATTTTTTTATAAAAAAATTATCTTTCAAGGTCATTGGTGTTCATCCAAGTCCATTTGTTCAGGGAGCGGATGACTATAAGTTGCCACTACACCTGCGTTTACAGAACCTGGTCTGGTTTTGATTATACAATCACCAGTGCCATCTACAGTTAAACCGGAGTTTATCATAACCCGGTGCGGTTTCATCATGAACCGGCACATGGTCAAGGGAGGCATTGATACTTACATCTTGGATCATTATCTTTACTATCTACTATTGATTAAGGTTAATTGTGACACACTTAATCACATATATGATACATACTATTTTATACACAGTTCAGGTTATAAACTTAGACCATGTGTTTGGGCATTATGACCCGTCCGGCGATAAACCGCCAGGACACTTTAAACATTGTTTTATGCAGAAACAAGTGGAGTAAACCGTCCAAGATATTATAAGCAAATAATTGTGAAGTCGCAAACTGAAGCAATTTCATACAAAGGACAGTGCGAGACGGCATAAAGTATTTCAGCTACCCTATTACAAGGCACTGGATAGCCCAAAAGAATATCAGTTTTTTCCTAAATTACTGGGCCATAAAAGTTAAACTGGCGCCGGCTTAGGACTCTACGTCAGCTTGGTGTGAAGGTTGTGGATCGACTTGCTCCGGTTCTTCGACGATCAATTCCAGCTGCTGGAAGTCAGTGGTTGTCCAGTCAATCTTGGTCAGCGCTCCGAATATAACTTCATTGTTCACGAGTTCAGACGGATCAATATCAGGAGCAAAAGTGTGCTTACGGACGGGCAGAATAAGATTTTCAATTTCGTAAGCCGGAGGGTCGACCCGCACGTTTTCAGCATCATAACCTGGATGATATCGAGATAAATCAGCTTCATCAGCCAGTTTGCTGGCCAGGGGCCGCATTTCTTTCGTTAACGCACGTAAATCGTCGTTGGAGAATGCTGATACGTCTTCCTTCATGCTTGGATAGCCGTTCATCACCTCTGCCTTATCAAGGTTAGGCACCCAAGCCTTTGCTCGAGTTAAGGCCATCAGAGCACCCGCCCTAGCAGACGACTTCTTAAGCTCCACGAGGCGGGCAGGTAGAATGGACAGCTTTTCCAAAGTAGCCTTGATTGTTGTGGGAGCCGGTTTATTGTGCGAGGCAGCACAGACTATCCTCTGGGCACCGGAATATAACTGCTCTACCAGAGTATATGCGGCTTTCAATTTCCTTCGCATATCATCGCCAAGATGAGCAATGCGTCTTCCTGCATTAAAAAGTATGAGTTAAACCGGAATGGTACAGGACTGCAATGTTCAGGGCTATGTTAATAGTACTTACCAAAGATGGCAGTTGTCATGGCATTTATCGGCTGCTTCAATCCGGACAATTCCTCTGTCACCGGATTAAGAGCAGCCTCTGCATTAGTGGCCCTCTTCTCCAAGATAGCTTTCTCAGCATCCCAGTCTGACCGCTCTTTTTCAAAATCTTTCTTCAGCTTTTCTATGTTTGCTAAAGCGAGTGTCAGCTCATCTTTGACTTTGATAGCAGCAGTTTCTTGGAACTTCAAAGTATCCCGGAGCTCGGTCACTTAAGAGGTTTTCCGGTTCAAGTCAGTCTGCCAAGAGAAAAGCACATTATATATTCATGAGACATCTCAGTCAAGTCCCAAGCACATAACAAATTATGCACTTGACACTTGGGGGCTAATGTGTATTTGCATTTAAAACAAACCTTTTTTCAGTCAAGTCCCAAGCACATAACAGATTATGCACTTGACACTTGGGGGCTAATGTGTATTTGCATTTAAAATGGACCTTTTTTCAGTCAAGTCCCAAGCACATAACAAGTTATACACTTGGCACTTGGGGGCTAATGTGACATTATTCAGAACAGAATTCAAGTTGAAGTCCCGGTTCATCGTGAAGGAGTAAACCGGCCCTTGGGGACTACATATGTGCAAAACAAACTATCTACTGGATCTACTAAAGTCCCGGTTCACCCTAAAGGGATAAACCGGCACTTGGGGGCTACGATGGAGTAAAGGATAAAGTTACAAGAGGTAAGCAGAAATAGAGTACAAGCAAAAGGCAGAAAGGTTACCTCATAGCGCTCCTTCATCATATTTACCAATCCAGCCTCATGATCACGGCTGGTGTATAGCCGGTTTAGAAAACCGGAATGGAGTTCTTGGGCGCTGAGCTGAGCGTAGCTAGACAAATCAGTACTCCACTTGCCTTTATCCTTGCTGGGAATTTCATCCTTGGAAGTATGCTTGGACAAAGCGACAGGCTCATCAGGAGAAGTAAAGCTAGTCCCAGTGATTTCAACATCTCCAGTTGAAGCGGCCGTTTGCTTAGTGGGACTAGCAGGAGCAGGGTTGGTTCGGGCAGGACTGGCCGGTTCAGGGTCACGGTCCATTGGATTGCTCCCCTGATCAACAAAGACTTCGTGATCCACAGCGGGAGTAACATCATGCAGAATATCAGCATTGTCGTCAGAGGGTTGAGCAAATTCAGGATTTTCTGCCGGTTCAGGAATTGTGTTATCGGCTGCAGGTTTATTCAGTTTGGCATTTTTGCTAGGCTTGGGTTTACTGCGAAAGATAAATATAATGAAAATCAGAAGAGTCAAGACAAAATTTAAACTGGATAAAGTGAAAAACAGCTTACCCAGGAACAGTCTTGAGGGGAGGAATCTGCGTGGCTGTTGATTCGCCAGAAGATGAATGAGGAGTTTTCTGATAATTCAAATCAGATGGATTAAGAGGTTGTCGAATAAGACCTGCTTTGGGATAAAGAGCGTCTGGAGTGTGTAAAACCTCGGAACGGCGCCTCCGCGCTGGTGTGTGTGGTAACCCGGTGGATTCAATAGCGTGACCGCTATGACGAGTGGTGCGGCGAGCTTCATGTTGTTGTTTCTTCAAAATAAAGTTTGGATCCAAATAAGCGAAAGGATGAGAAAACTGTACTTTCCGGCTTATCCGACGAATTTTTTGTGATGGCAGCGGTTCTGAACCGGAAAAAAGAGTAATTACCTCAACATCGTCCGCTTTACTGCCTTCAGCGTGTCCCTGGATACAGTCATTGTTAATAAAAATGCAGATAAAGAAAAGACAAGGAAGTCAAAAGAATCAGGTAGTACCTCGGAGGCCGGTTCATCATCTTCCGGATTGGATCCAGATGCGGCAGTGTTCTTCTTCTTCACGGTTTTCTTGATAGCCTTGGTCTTTTGGCGAGGTGCTTTCGTCGGTTTATCTTGGGCCTTCCTCTTCCAGAATGGATCATTACCCTGTTGAAGAAATAAAGACACTTCAAGACGAGTGCTGCAGACAGATTAAAACAAAGCAATATGAAAGGAATTTTACTGAGGGCGGTTTGTTGAGCGCACAGAAGGGGGCCAATCCGGTTTGACTGCAAGCTTCTTTAGGTTCGTTCAGCAGCTTCTTGACGGATTCATTGACCTCACTTTCTGATAGCACCGCCTCTGTATGGCGCAAAGGGTCCTTGGGGTTCCCAGTATACTCACACATTAAACTAGAGCGCCGGCTTAGCGGGAGAATACTCCAAGAAATCCAGCAGCGGACAAAGTCAACCCCTGTCAGACCATTAGCCGTAAAGGCCCTGAGCTTTGAGAGTTGAGGAGCGTAATGAACTCGTTCCTGGGCACTTAGCCGCTATGGAAAGGGGTGGTTCTCCGAAAGACGGTGGGAGTGATAACCCGGCAATGGATTCTCATCTTCTTGGGAAGTATCTAAGCAGTAGAACCAAGTCTGATTCCAGTCCTTTGGATGGTTGTGGAGACTGGCGTGGGGAAAACTAACGTCCTTCCTTTTTTGAATAGACATCCCGCCGAGCTCAGTATTTGGACCGTCATGAAATTCAGTGCGGCGGTTTAAGTGAAAGAAATCCCGGAACAACTCAACTGATGGCTCCTCTTGCAGATAAGTTTCGCAAAAAACTTGGAAGTTGCAAATATTTGACACAGAGTTGGGACCAATATCTTGCGGATGAAGTTGGAAATTGGCTAGCACATCGCGGAAGAATTTTGACCCGGGCGGATTGAATCCCCGGGCTAAGTAATGAAGAAAAACAACAACTTCTCCCTCTTTGGGTTCCGGAGGATACTCTCATCCGGGGACCCTCAAGTGAAGGACATTTTTTGGGCCTAAAGCGCCAATTTTGGCCAGTAGCTCTAAGTCCTCCTCAGTAACACGGGATTGGATCCAGTTGCAGGAGGTAAACTACTTGGCTTGAGTGGCCATATTTGAAAGGAAGTCTGAAAACATAATGAAGAGTCAGTTTATGATCTAGAGCGAGCTAAACCGGCAGCATCTAGAAAGGTACTTATTTAGCGGCGGTTTAGGTAGGGGCCTAATGGTATCTATCAGATTAAGATAAGATATCTGGAACATCTAAAAAACAATGGCGTCTACCGGATTATAGTGTTTGAGAAAGCTAAACCGCCAACAAGGGTATACAAGATACAGATCTGAAGTTGTGAAGAAACAGTTTTCGCACAGACAGTAATGAAAATACGGATCTACATCATGCTGGAAATTCAGAGATATTCAGGTTATATTCAATAGATGTGATGAAGGTTCTAGCACATGCAATCTAAATTAGTAACATTGGGAAAGATAAAGACACGGTGAAGAAACGGAGTTACTCCTACAGCTATCAAATAGGAGATTCAGATCTGCACTAAAACTATCGGGCTATGACGAAGAACTAGGAAGAACAGTGCCTACCCGCAAGCTCGTGTGAAGGAGAAACCCAAACAAGATCTAGGGGCAGGATAAGAAGGAAACTTACCGGAGCAAGCAAATGCGGAGGCGTGCCAGAGTTCTCTGGTCCAGTCAGGTTGATGAGCGTCCAAGCTTGACGAATACGCGGAGCTTGACGGCGGCGGCGGAGCTCGGGTATGAACAGGCGCGAGGAAGGAGAAGGCAAGGGAGCAAGGGGGAAAAGGAGATACCCCCCTGTCCTATTTATAAGCCACAAAATGAAATGGCAAGCGCGGGAATCAAGGAGCCAAAAGAGCGGATATGGGAAGATATTGTTGCCTCGATCTCCGGAGCTTTTAATGAATAAAAGATAAAAACAGGTACCAGTGTTAAGTGAACAGATGACATCACGACGGATTAAATGCGATCTGAGAAGATGATGTCACGCCGGTTTATGAAGCACTTGAAGCCGCAGAAGGGGAAATCTCTACAAGACGTTGAAGATTGACATGAACAGGTTCAAATCAATCTGGGGCGTCAGGAATATTATTATTAGGTATAAACCACCCAGGAGGGGCCGGTTTATGCCTATGGAGATTATTTCTACTGAAGCCCATCCGAACATGCAGCAAGGCGCTTTAGTCCGAGAAGCTTAAGGCCCAAGAGGCGTTAGGGCCCATGATTTGTAAACCGCCATATGATGTGTAACTTGTGATGTAAGATAGGAAGTATAGAAATCGAGCCGGACACGTTTATGAGCCGGCCGCGGGGTTCTGTAAACCGGACCGGGCGTCACCTCGTATATAAAGGGACGACCCGGTGCTGGTTCAGGGAGAGAACAACAGTTCGAGACATAGGCAAGCGGATTCGCTCCCTGGTCATCGAAACCCTAGCAATATTACACCAAACTAGACGTAGGCTTTTACCTTCATCGAAGGGGCCGAACTAGTATAAAATACATGTGTCCTTGTCCGCTTTAACCCCTTTAAGCTAACCCGTAGCGATGGCCTCACGACTAAGTCCTTTCGCTAGGACATCTGTCGTGACAAAACCACGACAGTGTCCCAACTTAGCCCATCACAAGCTCACGTGATCAACAGAGGTAAAAACCCCTTTTCTTAGGGACTACCCGATCAGACTCGGAATCCTGGTGTACAAGATATTTTGACAATGGTAAAACAAGTCCAAGAAGACCTCTTGACGTACCGACACCCGGATAGGAGTCACGCGTATCTCGTCTCAGGCCATGATCGGAATGTCGAAACTTCCGGTAGGCCAAAATACCAGAGTTGCCCCTGGCGGCCACCGGCGGTTGACAGGTTTGGACCAACATTCATGAGGAGCACTGGCCCGGGTTGTAGATTAAGAATCCACGGGGTAGCTAGGCCCTATGCAAATTTTAGTTGTTATTAGGCAAATGGTAAATCAAGGTTGGGCCTTGCTGGAGGAGTTTTATTCAAAGTGAACTATCAAGGGGTCCCCATATACCCAACCGCGTGAGGAACGCAAAAATCAAGTAACATAACACCGGTTTCAAGGCAAGGAAGGGGCTGACATGCAAAAGGATAGGTATCGCGAGAAAGCAATAGAGCGAGGCATCTAGCATAGCAACATTAGAGGTGATATCGATGAATGTTCATCTTGCATGGTAAGTCGTCGGTGTACTCAGGACCTTGCTCTTCGTTCTCGAACTCAGCGGCTGCCTCAACCTCGGACTCAAACTCGTCTCCCGGTGCTACCCAACATAAACAAGTATCGAAATAAACACACTTGACAAGACAAGAACACATGCTATGTAAGAGAGTTGCAAGTATGATGCTATGGAGCTACCGGTATGAAGGGAGATGAAGTCGGGAAGGACATGAGAAGACATGATGGATGTGGGCAAGATCTTGGCAAACCAAGCATTCCACTAGATAGATTGAAATATTTCGGTCGAAATCGATACAAAGATCATTGGAATCGGATGCACGGTTTGCAAATGGCAAGCAAAACAAGATGCAATGCAAAACTGAAGTTAACAACAACATGGCATCTTTGGAGCAAGGTTTAAATATGCTACAGCACCCAAACATGATGACAAAAGGCATGGATGTGAAGTAGACATGATTCTCAACAAGTATGAACGTAGAGCACACCCAAAAACTTACTGGAACACAATTAAACTAGCATGGCAAGATTCAATAAGTTACCAGATTTATTAGACTTAGTGAAATTTTACTGGGCATGCAACCTGGAACAATATGTTGCTGCCTTTAGAGGCACACAACAACAATCAACACAATTATAACAAGCATGAAAATTGCATGAGCATGAAGAAGACATAATATACTTCCACATCATCCAAAGAAACAATTCATTCAATACAAGAGTTGGTTAAGATGAGCTTTGCCAAAATGAATGTTTTGTTAACAGGCTGATAGTTCAGATTTCAAGCATTTTGAGAGCAAGATAACAACAAGCTACAGCACGGCATATATGCAAACAAAGGCATGGATTGATAAAAAAAAATATGTACATCAAGACATGCTCACTAGTTACTCCAAAGCATACATGGAAAAGATTGTGACATCAGGTTTACATGGCCACATGTTATGACAGATTTCAAACTTAGCAGTTTTCACTAAGTGTAAAAATAGCAACATTGACATGGCATGTTTACAAGCTTGTTCAAGTCACCACAGAGCATAACATGAAAAACCAAATGCACCACTTCAAAGATAACATGATTATGCCCCAAGAACATGTTAACATGTGGCTCAAAAGAAAATCACACCAAATGCTACGAAAAAGACAAATCATCAAGTTATAACAATTTTAGCAACTTAACAGCAACAAGCACTCCTGTAACATGGATAAACATGGCATAATGCAAGCTAACATGTATGCAAATGCATCCATCATGAAGAGCATCACAAGACGAACATGTTGACATATCATACACTCCATTTGTACCAACATGCACAAAGTTACGTCCTCACGAACATGCTAACATATTGTTAACACACAACTACTGCTGAAACAGTAACATCACATAGAAGTTTGGCAACGAATATTAAGACATCTAGATGAACCCTAACATGCACAAAACTGATGCCAACACGTAGAGCACTTCGAGACGAACATTTCCATATATCATACACGCAAATCGGAGCTACGAGCACGTATATGTGACATGATGGAGGCAACATATTATAAGGATTTCGGGACTTAGAGAAATATACCCTCGCGAAAAACGGGATGGAGGGGTACGGGGACGGAGCGGAGCGGGACGAGGACGGAGCCGTTTGGATCAGCTCACGGTGGATCTGATCCACCCGGGGCAGATCCGGTCGAAGCGGGGACCGGCGGCGGCGGAGCTCGCCGGAGCGACGTTGGCGGAGACCGGCGGCGGTGTGCGCGCGGCCCAAGACAGTGGCGGCCGGCGTGGAAGATGGCGGCGGCGATGGTCAGCGTGCGGGGCGGCGGTGTCGCGGCGGCCGGAGGCGGAGCCGCGGCGGCGGGGAGTGGCGCTGCCAAGGGAGCCGCGAGGCGGAGGCGCGGCGATCGGAGGGCGCGGGCCAGGCTGGCCGGTCGCGGGCTTCGCGGGACCGGCGGCGCGACGGAGGAGGCCGGCGGCGGGGTGCCACATGTCGATGCGGGATTGGTTGAGGGGGGCGGCGGTGGACGCGTCCGGCCGGAACAGACGTGTCCGGCGGCGCGGAGGAGCTCGGGCTAGGGTTTCTACCCGAAATTTCGGCGGATGGGGCTGTTTTATAGGTAGAGGGAGCTAAGAGAGTCCAAATGGGGTGTGTTTTTCGCCCACACGATCGTGATCCAACGACCGAGAGCATGGAGGTGGTTTGGATGTGCTAGTGGGCTGTTGTGGTGGGGTGCTGGGCCAAAAGAGATAGGTCATCCGACGAGATACGCGGTTAACCGTTGGAGTATCAAACGACCTCCAAACGAGACAAAACTTGACAGGCGGTCTACCCACACTATAACAACACCGCACGATAACTTTCACCTCATTCCCAGAACTTTTTTTATCCCGCTCACGAAACAAAGACTAGAGAGTTGCGACGGGTGCCATGTGAGAGAGTCGGAAACCGAAACGGACAACGGAGAGGACGGAGATGATGCGACTACACACGGATGCAAGTGAGACTATTCCAATGCAATGCCCATGATGGAAATGACATAGCGAGATGCAACACACGCTTAAAGCAAAAACGCAGACACCCGAAATGAAGGAAGAGCCCATAATGGAATTCATTAAGTCACCGATGCGTATATTGCCATAAATGGAATTGTTACATCTGGGGCGTTACAAACTCTCCTCCACTACAAAAAGATCTCGTCCTGAGATCTAGGACTGAAAGAACTCCGGATATTCAGAACGGAGGTGATCCTCGCGTTCCCACGTAGCTTCTCGATCGGTATGGTGTGACCACTTCACTTTCAGGAACTTGATTGATTTGTTGCGAGTCTTGCGCTCGGACTCTTCAAGGATAGCAACGGGGTGCTCGTGATAAGACAAGTCGGCTTGAAGATCAATTTCTTCGAAGGCGACGGTGCGCTTGGGCATCTTGAAGCACTTGCAGAGTTGTGACACGTGGAACACGTCATGCACGTTGGAGAAGTTTGGAGGAAGCTCAAGTTGGTAGGCGAGGTCGCCTCTTGTCCCAACAATCTTGAAAGGACCCACGTATCTTGGAGCAAGCTTGCCCTTGATACCGAACCTCTATGTGCCCTTCATAGGAGAAACACGGAGATACACATGATCACCAATGTCGAAAGCCAAGTCACGATGCTTGCCGTCATAGTAGCTCTTTTGGCGCGATTGCGCGGCCTTGAGATTCTCACGTATGACTTTGCACATTTCTTCGGCCTCTGAAATCAAATCATTGCCAAGGAGTTGACGTTCACTAGTCTCAGACCAGTTGAGAGGGGTACGGCACTTTCTGCCATAGAGAATTTCAAATGGTGCTTTGCCTAAACTTGCTTGGAAGCTGTTGTTGTAGGAGAATTTGGCAAATGGAAGACAATCTTCCTATTTCATACCGAAGAAGATGACACATGCCCTGAGCATATCTTCAAGAATTTGGTTCACCCTCTCGACTTGACCACTTGTATAAGGATGGAAAGCTGTGTTGAAGCGAATCTTGGTACCCATAGCTGACTGGAAGGAATCTCAGAATTTGGAAGTGAACAAGCATCCACGATGTGATTACTTGAGCGATACCATGCTAGGAGACAATTCTGGAGGTGTAAAGCTCTGCCAGTTGTGCTGCGTTGATGAATTCCTTAACTGGAAGAAAATGAGCCACCTTTGTGAGCTTATCAATAACCACAAAGATAGCGTCGTTCCCTCGCTTCGACTTGGGGAAGCCGGTGACGAAATCCATCTCAGTGTGATCGAATTTCCACTCGGGAATAGGCAAAGGTTGGAAAAGTCCAGCAGGACGTTGATGCTCTGCTTTGACTCTGCGATAGACATCACACTCGTTCACGAATTGAGCAATTTCTCTTTTCATACGAGTCCACCAATAGGATTTCTTGAGGTCATGATACATCTTGGAGCTGCTTGGATGTATCGAGAGAAGGGAATTATGAGCCTCGTTCATTATGACCTTCCGTAGGTCACCTTTTGGAACCACAATCCGGTCCTCAAATAAGGTGTCCTTGTCATCAATGCGGTAGCACTTGTACTTTGGAGTACCTTTGGCAATACCATGCTTCACTTTCCTCACCATAGCGTCAAGAAGTTGAGCTTCACAGATTTGATCTTCCAAGGTAGGAGCGACTTGAAGGTTGGCAAGAAATCCTTGCGGAACAATTTGAATGTTGAGTTTCCGGAATGCTTCACAGAGATCCAGTTGGAACGGTTTGAGGATGAGACTATTTGTAATGCCCTGGATGTAATACTTTCCCTTTTGGGCATATAATATATCTCTGGCTTCATCTATTCCATTCCGGGTTCTTTGTCTTTCAGGTTTTCGTCGTTTTGTTGTGTGCGTGTGTGGCATTCATTCATATCATGTAGTCATGTGCATCGCATTGCATTTATGTTCTCGGTTGCATCCGGTTCCACGCGTTCCTTCCCGTTGTCCGTTTCGCGTTCTGGAGCTCCCTCACGTGTCCGTGGCGTCCCGTAGACCTACTTTGGTATTTGGCCGTGTAACGTTACCGGTTTGGCGCGAGACTTGTCGTGTCTTGTTGTTTTGATGTGTGTAACCCGCCTGTCAAATCTCGTCGCGTTTCGAGTCCGTTTGCTACCCCAATAGCTATTCTCGTGGGCTCAAAGTGCCTCCACTTTGAGGCCCAAGACACCCCTCCAACAGCCCACCAAACCACTCATAGCCACTTCTATCATCTAAGCCATCCAAATCTGATCGTGTGGCCGAAAACCGCACTCCATTTGGGCAACCCTAGCTCCTTGTGCCTATATATTTGTCCACCTCCCCCAAATTTTGCCCCAAATCAAGGAAACCCTAGCCCACTTCATCTTCTTGCTCCAGCCTCCTCCTTCCACTCCGGCCAGAGCTCGCCGGAGCACCGCCGGAGTAGTTCGCCGGAGTGCCACGCCACCTTGCCGGACCCTCGCCGGAGCCGCACTCCGGCCACCGCCTCGTCATCACCGCCACCACTGCGCCACCTCTCCCCGCTCCCCATCTCCCAGATCGCCTCGCCTCCCTCCTCCTAGGGTGCCGCCGGGCCCCTGCCTTCGCTCGAGCCGGCGCTCGAGGGGCATCAGCCGCCGCCG
Organism: Secale cereale; assembly: GCA_902687465.1. Lineage (NCBI taxonomy): Eukaryota > Viridiplantae > Streptophyta > Magnoliopsida > Poales > Poaceae > Secale > Secale cereale. The sequence goes on along the minus strand of LR738712.1, from coordinate 319,588,451 downwards.
CTCGGGAGCCTCGCGATCCCGATCCAGAGTCAACGCCGATCGCCAGATCGGATCGAAGATCCGCCAGCGCCTGGGCCCTTCTGCCGAGCCGGACCCCCCCCCCTTCGACCGCCGCTGGGCTCTGCCAGTCGGTCCGACCGCGATCCCCTCCTGGGCCCCGACCGAGGCCCGGATCTTCGTCTCCTCCGCAGGCCGCAGCCGCCCCGGCCCGATTCGCGCCGCTCCAGGGCTCCTTCGCCTGGGCCGAGGCCGCTCCACTACGCCGCCGCGGCTGGGCCGCTCCCCAGCCTTCCTTCCGCCGGCCCGAGCCGCCCCAAGGCCGAAGCCCATCCGCCGCTGCGGGTCCGATCCGCCGCTGCTGGGCCGCCCGATCCGCCGGGGTCGACCCACGGCCCGTTTCTCCGACCCGCTTCGCCTCTCCAGCCCGATCTACGAGCCCGTTGACTGGCAGATCTGAGAAGGTTGCCCCAATTTTCCTCTAAGTCCCTGTTGTTTATGTGTGCTGATGCTATTTTCATATGTTGACAACTTTTTGTGTGTTGCTCCGTTTTGCGCAAATGACATGTCCAGACGTTCGTGGTGACCAGCACTACGTTTTATTCCATTGTGCCATGCATGTTTGAGATCATCTAGATGCTTATTTTTCTGTTGCAAGAGTGCATCCCATTATAAACTGCTGCTATGTGCTGTTTTATGCCATCTTTGCATAGTGATATCTTTTAGCTCGTTTATCCGATTGATGCAAATGATATGTCCACGTGTTCGTCTTGCCATGCTCTACATGCTGTTTGTGTTAGGTTGCATGTTAGATTTAATCTTGCCATGAATATCCTCGTTGCAAAGTGCTATGTCGCTGTTTAGTTGATAAACTTGTTATGAGATGCCATCTTGTTGAGCTCATTGCTATTGTTGTGATTATCTCCATGATGCATGCTTGTATGTTTCGGAATCACCATCATGTGTACTTTGATGTGGTGCTTACCACTTGCCATGTTTAGTTTTTAGGTGACTTAAACTTGCTCTCGAATATGCCATGATGAAACTGTTGTTTTAACACTTAGTGGATTTTCACCAAGTCTGGAATCTGTTATTCTCAGATGCCATGTTTGCTTGCTGTTCTAGGGCAATCCATGATAGTTTTGGGGTGGATCTTGATGGTTCCTTGTAGTATATATTGTTGGCTATCCATTCATGTTCTCACATGCTTATTTGAGTGGCTGAAGCATTTAACTTTGGCTCCAAAGTTGCAATAAATTACTGATGTCAGTATTTTGTTGTCAAGTTCAATATGTCCAAGCTTGTTGCTATTGATCCGTGGCTCCTTTGGGGGTGCACCTTTGGACTTATTTGCTGTAGGATATGTCTAGTTTATGTTCATGCTCTTTTCCATGATGTTTGAGTGATGTAGCTTATTTATCTAGTGCTCCGAAGTTGCTATGTTGCTGTAATTTTTCAGCTTTCGCATGTTTCTTGTTTCGGGCATAACTTTTAGCCCGTAGCTCCGATTTCAGCAAGTCTTATATGAAACTTGATTGATTTTCCGTGTAGATTCATAATATCCTATTGATATCATGTTTTTAAGTATTTTGCTTGAGTGCTATTTTCCGTGCTCCGTGTGCTCTCTTAGTGCATCCATCATGCATCCATCATTTTTGTGTGCGCATTGCATCTTGTTAATTCATGCCTTGTGTGATTGTATTGTTTAGAGCCGGAAGCTGAGACCGAGTACGAGTACGAGCACGAGGATACCACCGAGCTTGTGAACGAGGATCCCTCTTACGATCCGAACAACTACTCTTCAGGCAAGATGACCGAACCCGGATACGATTACTATTTTTGCCTATTTCTAGAAGTCTCGATCTATAGTTTTGCCTCGATGCCCATGTCTTTCATGTCAGCCTCCTACTTGTAACCATGTCCATGTCTAACCACCCTACCTATGCAAACCTTTGATTGGCTATAAGTACGCTTCGCTCAGCCCCTCTTATAGCATTGCTAGTTGCAGGTGAAGTTGAAGATGTTTGCTTCATGTTGAAGTTTTGTTGGGTTATATCACACTATATAAATGCTTAAAATGAAATCATCTATATATTGGCAAGGGTGGAAGGCTAAGCCTTTTGCTTGGTGATTTGTTCCACTCATGCCGTTAGGAACCGTATAAATCGGTGTTATGTTCCTTGATTATGCGTTCCTCACACGGTTGGGGTTTATGGGACCCCCTCGATAAACCGCTAAGTGCTAAGTCTTTTCCAGCAAGTCCCAACATTGGTACTATTTGCCTAATAACTAAATAAACTTGCATAGGGAGTAATTAACCCTCTTTCTTAATCAATAACCCGGGCCAGTGCTCCACATGAGTGTTGGTCCAAACTGGGGGTTACGCGGGGCCACCACGAGGAAACTCGAGGTTTGGTAAAAAACCTGTGGGATCGCCCATCTGGACGTGTCCTGAGGCTAGATACGCGCAGCTACTATCAGGGTGTCGACACGCCGGGAGGATTTGCTGGATTAGCCTTACCTTAGTTTGGAGTATCTTGAGCACGGGATTCCGAGAATACTCGGGTCTTCCCACCTTGGAGTTGCGACTCCGCGGATCGTGGGCTTGTCATGGGCCAAGTTGGAACACCCCTGCAGGGTTATGAACTTTCGAAAGCTGTGCCCGCGGTTATGTGGCAGATGGGAGCTTGTTAATATCCGGTTGTAGATAACTTGACACATTGTTCTAATACACTACCAGCGTGTGTATCGTGACTGTCAATTTCCGAATAGGGATTCGGGAGTTGAACACGGTGGGGTTATGTTTGTTGAGCTTTAGCTAGGATCACTTTGTGATCATCTCTCGACCGAGGCACTTCTCTTCTCGCACTCTTTACGTAAGTTAGTTCTAGTTGCTGCTGCAGACTCTTATTCTTTTCTTCATCCTTAATCTCTCCCAAGGCTTAAATAGTCATGTTACCCGGGAACGGGATTGCTGAGTCCTCTGTGGCTCACAGTTACTTCACCACACCAGATGCAGGTCCGACGGTGAGCTATCCAGGTGATGGCACCGAGCTAGACTGGGAGTTTGACGAGGAGCGTAGTCGATACTATGTTCGTTATCCTGATGATCAGTAGTGGTGACTTCTACTAGGATTCGATCCGACCTGTGGATTTAAATTATGTTTGGTATCTTGTCATTTGGGTTTTACCCTTAGAGGGCTGTGATGTTTTATTGAATGATGATTTGAGCCATGTAATGTATTTGTGTGATGTGGCGAGTGTAAGCCAACTATTCTATGTTTTCCATCCCCATCTTTTACATGAGTTGTGCAAAGGTACCAAACTTGCGATCATTCCAGCATGGGGTTATGTCTCTAAGTCGTGCCTCGACACGTAGGAGATATAGTCCCATCCTGGGCATTACAAGTTGGTATTCAGAGCCTTCTCCGACCTAGGAGCCCCCACTGATTGATCGAATCGTTGACGGTCGAGTCTAGGCACACACTGAAAATATTTTGAGTCCTATATTATATCGGAGAGTAGGATTTCTTTGCTTCTCATCCCCTTTCTCTCTGGTGAGGACTCCTGACGACTACTCTTGTCTCTTCTACTTTCAAAAATTGCACCAAATTTCTTTAGGAATCTCGCGAGTATTCTGGGATTGTTTCGATGTTCTTGTGACGAGAATATTGTTCTCGATGCCTCCTGACATTAGGGGTTGTGGCAGTGTCCCGGGGAGTTGAGCTTCGGGGTATTGTCGTCACAAGCATATCGCGGCAGTACTAAATACTTAAGACGGCCGACATCGAAAATCTCTCCTATACGGTTAGTGGCAAGATAACCCCGACATCACCCAGTACTGGGGAGGTAGTTCGGGAGTATTGCCATAGCTTGCTATAGTGGATGCTTTTCGAAGGTCCGAGGTAGACAGTTTCCGAGAAAGACTGGTTATGTGTTGAAGGATGGATACAGCTGGATGTAGGTTTAGAGTTGATTGCGTGGTGCTTCCCCTGTATCCCCAACACCTGATTGCATAACTGGAAACTTTCGGAAATTAATAGGTTGGTTTATCCAGTAGATCGTAGGCATTCTTCCAACGAATGCAGGTTAGCGAGTTCGGCGTTCTACATTGAGTGAAGTGGTTTTATGACCGATGTTCCGATCGGGAGTTGCATCTTAAAGGGTCCTTGGCTATGTTGATCCGGGGATTGCAAAACCCTTTTGTAACGCGTTCATAAGCTTTCAGCACAAAGATGTTAGAACAAAGCTCCTATCTTGTGTTTGTTTCCATCCGTACCTTGTTGTTTTTCTTATTTTACCTTTTGTCCCCTATGTAGCTTCTCGTGAAGATTGATGTTATCATTAAACTGAGAATTTCATTCGTTCCTCTTGTTCGAATGATTTCATTTGTTCCTATTGTTTGAATGATTATTGTGAAGACTTGTTGTAATTCATTCCATTGATTCAGCTTATACCTTCTGTCAATCAATTGCTGATTCGTGGTCATCTCTTTCAGTATGGCTCCGAAACGAGTTCCCAACGCTAACCCAGAGGGTGAAGAGGTCCCAGATCGTCCTCCTTCCCCTCCTCCTCCGTCTGAGGCTTGGAGAGCGATTATGCAGACTGCAAATCAGAACACCCAGTTGTTGATGCAGATGATGCAACAGATGCAAGCTAATTAAGCTAATCAGGGTGTTCCAGGGAATCAAGGCAACTTCTTCAACCAACAGCACCATGCTACTCTCAACCAGTTCTTGGCCAATAATCCAAAAGCTTTCAGTTACTGTGTCAACCCTCTTGATGCTGAAGATTGGTTAACCGATATAAAGAAGCATTTTGAGTGCAGTAACGTAAGAGAAGAGGATTATGTGAAGTTTGCAGCCTTCCAACTCAAAGATCAAGCAGCTGACTGGTGGCAGCAGTACAAAGACTCCAAGCCAGGTCGTGTGATCTCTTGGGAGGATTTCTGCAAGGACTTTCGCTCTCACCACATTCCAACAAGTGTCATCGAGGGTATGCGTGAGCAATTCCGCAACCTGAAGCAGGGCTCTTTGTCTGTCTACCAGTATAATGTCAAGTTCCAAAACCTCGCCCACTATGCTAAGCAAGACATTCCTGATGCCAAGAGCAAAATCTATCAGTTTCGTGGTGGTCTGAAAGATGAACTTCAACTTGCTCTCACCTTGTTCGAGCCCGATGAATTCGACAAATTCTATAACATGGCTTTGAAACAAGAGGCAGCTCAGCTCAAGATGGAGGCTTCTAAAAAGAGGATTCCAGATGCCGTTCACTCCTCCTCATCTTCTCAAGTCGTCGCAAAGCAGCAGAAATTCTAGCTTCCTCCTTCTCCAGTGATTCGAGCTCCCTACAACAACTCCAACAGCAACAAGAACTCCGGTGGACGTGGTTTCTCCCACCCACCCAACCCGAGCAACCAGTCGAAGAATCAGTTTCAGTCTCAAGGCTCCAAGTCAGGTGGTTCTCATTTCCGTCCTCTATCAGAAGTTGTCTGCAACAAGTGTGGCCAGAAGGGTCACTATGCCAACAGATGTCCGAACCCGAAGCGACTTCCACCTCCTCCGCCTGTGAGTTCAGCTATTGTCAAGCATATTCCAAAGTCTGCAAGGGTCAATCTGATGAATGCAGCGCAAGCGGAGAATTCTTCTGATGTCATTTTGGGTAACCTTCCAGTTAACTCTTTTCCAGCTAAAGTGTTGTTTGATTCAGGTGCTACATGCTCTTTCATGTCATATCCATTTGCATCCAAGCACAACTTTGTCACCAATAGTTTGCCAAGGGAATTGTCAGTTGTTTCTCCAGGCAAACTATTGCATTCAAAGATATTTGCTCCAGATGTTTCTATTCGCATGGGTGATTATCGTTTTCTGGCTCAACCGGTGGTTCTTGGTAATTCCGACATTGACCTCATCCTCGGGATGGACTGGCTTTCTCAGCATGATGCTCACATTGATTGTGCACAGAAGGAAGTCAAGATGACTCATCCTGATGAAGATGTGATTATCTTTGCCTCCAGGAATAACACTATCAGGCTTTTCTCTCTCAATGATAAGGGCGAAATTAATGCCATATCTCAAATTCCGGTGGTAAACGAATATGAAGACGTCTTTCCTGAAGAACTTCCAGGCATGCCTCCACACCGTAAGGTGGAATTCGTCATTGAACTCGAGCCGGGTACTGAGCCAGCATGTCGGCGTCCGTACAAGCTCTCTCCTAAAGAATTGAAGGAATTGAAGAAGCAGCTTGATGAACAGGAGCGTATGGGTCTCATCAGGCCTAGTACGTCTCCTTGGGGCTGTGGTGTCTTATTTGTCAAGAAGAAAGATGGCACGGAGCGCCTTTGCGTCGATTACCGGCCATTGAACAAGAAGACAATAAAGAACAAGTATCCGCTCCCCAACATCAATGAACTCTTCGAGCAGCTCAAAGGAGCTAAAGTGTTCTATAAGCTCGATCTCCGAATGGGCTATCACCAAATTCGCATTCGTGAGGAAGACATCCCCAAGACTGCCTTCAGAACGAGCTACGGCTCATATGAGTATACAGTCATGTCCTTTGGTCTCGCCAATGCTCCACCTACCTTCTCGAGAATGATGCACTACATCTTCAACCCCTACACCGGCGAGTTTGTGCTTGTGTATCTGGATGATATTCTGGTGTTTTCCAAGAATGAAGAAGATCACGAAAAGCACTTACGTCTGGTTCTTGATCGACTCCGTGAGCATAAGTTCTATGCCAAGTTCTCCAAGTGCGAATTTTGGCTCGATAAGGTTTTGTACCTGGGCCATATTATCTCAGCTGACGGTATTGCGGTAAATCCCGAGAAAGTTGAAGCAATTGTCAACTGGGAAGCTCCTCAGAACGTCAAGCAAATCCGCAGTTTTCTGGGTCTTGCCAGCTATTGCAGAAGGTTCGTTGAGAACTTCTCCAATATTGCCAAGCCTCTTTCCAACTTGCTTCAGAAGAATGTCAAATACTTTTGGTCTCCAGAGTGTGAAGTGGCATTCAAAACTCTCAAAGAAAAGCTTGTCTCTGCTCCTGTTCTTACTCCTCCAGAAGAGTCCAAGCCCTATGAAGTATTCTGTGATGCTTCTCTTCAAGGTCTTGGTGGTGTGCTTATGCAAGATAAGAGAATTGTGGCTTACACTTCTCGTCAGCTCAAGCCAAGTGAGAAGAACTATCCCACACATGATCTCGAGCTAGCAGCTGTGGTACATGCTTTGATTACGTGGAGACATCTGTTGTTGGGCAGAAAAGTCGACATCTTCACTGATCACAAGAGCTTGAAATACATCTTCACACAGCCGAATCTGAACCTCCGTCAGACTCGTTGGGTTGAAATGATCCAACAGTATGATCCCAGCATTGAATACACTCCTGGCAAGGCGAATGTGATTGCAGATGCTTTGAGCAGAAAGGCATATTGCAACAGCCTTCTTATTAAGCCGTTCCAGCCTGAGCTTTGTGAAGCTTTCAGGAAACTCAACCTCCAAGTTGTTCCGCAGGGTTTTCTTGCAAATCTTCAAGTTGCTCCTACCTTGGAAGATCAGGTCCGTGAGGCCCAACTCAGTGATGCCATGGTGCAGAAGGTGAAACATGGTATTGCAAAGGGCACTCCTAAATACAAGTGCTATCGTGTTGATGAGAGAGATACCTTGTTCTTCGAGGACAGACTCGTTGTTCCCAAAGGTGATCTCAGGAAGCTCATAATGGAAGAAGCACATGATTCTCTCCTTTCCATTCATCCTGGCAGTTCCAAGATGTACCAAGATCTCAAGCAATCTTACTGGTGGACATGCATGAAAAAGGAGATTGCCCAATTCGTGAATGAATGTGATGTTTGCAGAAGAGTGAAAGCAGAACATCAACGTCCAGCCGGTCTTCTCCAACCTCTTCCTATTCCCGAGTGGAAGTTCGACCACATTGAAATGGATTTCGTCACTGGCTTTCCTAAGTCCAAGAGAGGGAATGATTCTATCTTTGTGGTGATTGACAAGCTTACCAAAGTCGCTCACTTCCTTCCAGTCAAAGAATCAATCAATGCAGCTCAATTGGCAGAGTTGTACACTTCCAGAATTGTGTCCTTACATGGCATTCCTCAAGTTATCTCCTCAGACCGTGGAAGTTTGTTCACTTCAAAGTTCTGGGACTCCTTTCAGTCCGCCATGGGCACTAAGATCAGGTTCAGCACTGCTTTTCACCCTCAGACTAGTGGTCAAGTCGAGCGAGTGAATCAGATTCTAGAAGACATGCTCAGAGCCTGTGTCATATCTTTTGGCATGAAATGGGAAGATTGCCTTCCATTTGCCGAGTTCTCTTACAACAACAGCTTTCAAGCAAGTGCAGGCAAAGCTCCGTTTGAAATCCTCTATGGCAGAAAGTGTCGTACCCCTCTCAACTGGTCTGAAACAGGCGAACGTCAACTTCTTGGCAATGACTTGATCTCAGAAGCCGAAGAAATGTGCAAAGTCATATGTGAGAATCTCAAGGCCGCCCAGTCGCGTCAAAAGAGCTACTATGACGGCAAACATCGTGATTTGGCCTTCAACATTGGTGATCATGTTTATCTCCGTGTTTCTCCGATGAAAGGCACCCAAAGATTCGGTATCAAAGGAAAGCTTGCTCCTAGATACGTCGGGCCTTTCAAGATCCTTGGCAAAAGAGGCGATCTAGCCTATCAACTTGAGCTCCGTTCAAACTTCGCCAATGTTCATGATGTGTTCCATGTGTCTCAACTCCGCAAATGCTTCAAGACACCTGAACGCATGATTCCGTTTGAAGAGATTGATCTTCAACAAGATTTGTCCTACCGAGAGCATCCCATTGCTATTCTCGAAGAAACCGAGCGCAAGACCCGCAACAAGTCCATCAAATTCTTGAAAGTCACGTGGTCACATCATACCGACCGAGAAGCTACGTGGGAACGAGAAGATCATCTTCGTTTCGAGTACCCTTCCTTTTTCCAGTCCTAGATCTCGGGACGAGATCTTTTTGTAGTAGAGGAGAGTTTGTAATGCCCCGGATGTAATACTTTCCCTTTTGGGCATATAATATATCTCTGGCTTCATCTATTCCATTCCGGGTTCTTTGTCTTTCGGGTTTTCGTCGTTTTGTTGTGTGCGTCTGTGGCATTCATTCATATCATGTAGTCATGTGCATCGCATTGCATTTATGTTGTCGGTTGCATCCGGTTCCACGCGCTCCTTCCCGTTGTCCGTTTCGCGTTCTGGAGCTCCCTCGCGTGTCCGTGGCGTCCCGTAGACCTACTTTGGTGTTTGGCCGTGTAACGTTACCGGTTTGGCGCGAGACTTGCCGTGTCTTGTTGTTTTGATGTGTGTAACCCGCCTGTCAAATCTCGTCGCGTTTCGAGTCCGTTTGCTACCCCAACAGTTATTCTCGTGGGCTCAAAGTGCCTCCACTTTGAGGCCCAAGACACCCCTCCAACAGCCCACCAAACCACTCCTAGCCACTTCTATCATCTAGGCTATCCAAATCTGATCGTGTGGCCGAAAACCGCACTCTATTTGGGCAACCCTAGCTCCTTGTGCCTATATATTTGTCCACCTCCCCCAAATCAAGGAAACCCTAGCCCACTTCATCTTCTTGCTCCAGCCTCCTCCTTCCACTCCGGCCGGAGCTCGCCGGAGCACCGCCGGAGTAGTTCGCCGGAGTGCCACGCCACCTCGCCGGACCCTCGCCGGAGCCGCACTCCGGCCACCGCCTCGTCAGCACCGCCACCACTGCGCCACCTCTCCCCGCTCCCCATCTCCCAGATCGCCTCGCCTCCCTCCTCCTAGGGCGCCGCCGGGCCCCTGCCTTCGCTCGAGCCGGCGCTCGAGGGGCATCAGCCGCCGCCGCTCGGGAGCCTCGCGATCCCGATCCAGAGTCAACGCCGATCGCCAGATCGGATCGAAGATCCG